>JAJFZO010000094.1:6616937-7860406 GCA_021397835.1 Moringa oleifera
GTAAAGAATGGGACAGGTAACCTTCAACTATAATCCAGACTTGCAATGCAGAACATGTCATCTGCAGATAATGTTTATGCCACAGCAGGCATGTCCTTGAGCCATGGATCAAGTGGTTTGCCAATTGAGTAGACAATGAAACCAATCTCTCTCAGCTGATCCGCATTGACAATGTTCCTGCCATCAAAGACAAAAGCTGGTTTCTGCATGTTGTCATATATCCTTTGGTAATCAAGAGTCTTGAACTCATCCCACTCAGTCAGGATGCAAACAGCATGTGCATCCTTTGTTGCCTCATATGCATCCCAAACCACACTAACTTGTTTCACTGTGGTGGGGCTCATCGGCTGCAAGTGAAGGGGATGGTCCCAGTCAAATTTGTTCATTGTGAGGTCCCTCTGGATCTGGTCCTCAGTGACCTGTGGATCATAAATGCTCAACCTGGCCTTGTCTCCCAACAGCCCCTTGCACACATCAATGGCTGGAGTCTCCCTTGTGTCACCAGTATCTTTCTTGAATGCAAATCCTAGAACTGCAATCTTCTTGTTCGCAACCGTGTTAAACATAGATGAAACAACACGGTTAACAAAACGGTTCTTCTGATAATCATTGATCTTGATAACTTGTTTCCAGTACTCTGCCACCTCTGGAAGGCCATTGCACTCACAAATATAGACCAGATTCAAAATGTCCTTCTGAAAACAGGATCCACCAAATCCTACACTGGCGTTCAAGAACTTAGGTCCGATCCTTGAGTCTGTACCAACAGAATATGACACCTGTGTAACATCCGCACCAGTTGCCTCACACAGAGCAGACATGGCATTAACAGATGAAATTCTCTGAGCCAAGAAAGCATTCGCAGCAAGCTTTGAGAGCTCTGCAGACCAGAGATTGGTGGTCAGAATTCTACCTTCAGGCACCCAATGAGCATATACATCCTTCAACGCATGGACAGCTTTCAGGCCTTCTGGGGTTTCCCGGCCTCCAATCAGGACACGATCTGGGTTAAGGAGGTCTTGAATTGCAGTTCCCTCAGCTAGGAACTCAGGATTTGAGAGAATTTGGAATTTGATTCCCTTGCTGTTGTGGGTCAGAATTTTTTCAATGGCCTCAGCAGTTTTGACTGGGACAGTAGACTTCTCAACGACAATCTTGTCAGATTTTGACACATCAGCAATCATGCGAGCGGCACTCTCCCAGTATGTCAGATCTGCGGCTTTGCCAGCTCCTAGACCCCTTGTCTTGGTTGGGGTATTGACAGAAACAAACACTATATCAGCCTCCCTTACGTGTCTCTCTACCTCAGTGCTGAAAAAGAGGTTCCTGCCTCGGCACTGCTTGACAACACCATCAAGACCAGGCTCATAGATGGGAAGTTGGTCACTGTTCCAGGCATTGATCCTGGGGACAGAGATATCAACAACTGCAACTTCAATAGATGGGCACTTAAGTGCAATGACTGCCATTGTTGGGCCGCCCACATACCCAGCTCCAATGCAACAAATCTTCACCATTTTCGTGTACCTAATTGATAACCTGAACAAGAAACATGCATGTATATCAAAGACCCTTATTTCTTGATCTTTCTAAGTAATCAGCTTAATTTCATAGAAAAATAGTAATTATATAGAGATTTCTTGGTCAATTTGGAAATTAAAAAAGCAAATAATGGTATGCTATGCTGTGTTCTGTTAAATGTTCTAAGCATTTTCCTTCCTTTCTTCCCTTCCATTATCCCAAGTTCTGTAAAGTATGCTGTTATATTCCTTTTATATATATATATATATATATATAAAGACTAAAAATGATCCCATAATGTCCAGCACTAAAATCAAGTGCATCGAGGCACCCAAACACTAGAAGCCTTATTATTTGGCCCTAGCCACTACAAAGATAGCTAGACTAACAACCACCATATCAGATCTGACCTGTATATGCCGATGCAGGTGGTATACTTCAGTTACACACGCAAGTAACAGATCATAAGTAATTTAGCCTAAACACAATGCTAGATCTAGAAGCTGACCCAAAAACAAAGGACACTCATGCATAATTTAAGCTTTAAAATCACTTCCTCGTGCAGATCCATTCACAAGCTATTCCTACCCAGAGTTCTACTGAGAATTCATGCACCAAAAGAAAATATCCGAGCTAAGACTCAAGTAAAATGCTGGAAAGCATAGATCCTCCCTCAAATCACGAAAATGAACACCGATCTGGCCATTCAAACATCAACAAGAAACTTATTTTGCAAAATCGAGCTTACTGATATTGAATTACGCTAAAGCGAAACAAAAACATGCATCGGATTGTACCTATCACTGATTCAGATCAAGAACCAAGCTTACACTACTCCTATAAAAACCGATCAGTACTAACTAAAAAGACCATTTCAACAAAAGGAAATTAAAACACATATCGTGTGAACCATCATGAGACGGCATTTACCTCACAAGCTGTTGCTCTGGTCTCCTCCACAGAGAAAAAGATGGACTTGGAATATATTAGACTCGAACGAGACGAGAGAAGAGGGAAGAGTAAATGGTATGAAATCTAGGAGCCGGGATCGGGTGCTTTATATACTCAACGCACTTCTATTTTTACCCTTGTAATTCTGCGGAAAAGACCCAATGTTTTCGGTTACTGTGGGGCCACTGATTGGGCTACATAGTCGACAGAGGGTAAAAACGTCAAATCAGGTCAAGGATATGCAGTTGAAATTACTTGAATACCCATTTGAAAATGAAATGTCCGTAAAGATCTCGAGAGAGTGCTATGCGCTAAGACAGAGTAGCTGTATTAATATTATTCTCCACGCGTTTTCTTTGCACAGCCTCATGACCTTCCTTGATGCTGCATCCACCGCTTTGCTACTGTAATTAAAACTAAGTTCAGCATTTTGCAAGTATTAATTTAGTTTCCATCTTGAACATTTTGGCCAAATTCTCCAAGTCGATATAATTTTTTTATAAAAATAAATTGAGAATGATATAAAATAAGATAAATATAAAAAATTGAATTAAATTTGTTTTTTAATTTAAATCATAATATACTCAAATATTATGAAAATTTAAAAATATTTTAAAAATTATTTAAATAAATTTTAAATTTTAAATTTTAAATTTTAAATTTAATTTATATTTGAAATTTAAATATTTTTTAACTTACAAACTATTTTTTATATTTAAAAAATTATAAAAAATTTTATGATAATAATTTAAATATTTTTTACTTATGCAAAAATTTTTGAATCATAATTTGTTGTGCAATATTTTTAATTTTTAAATTTTTTTTAACAATATTTCATTTAAATCAAATTAAAATATAAAATATATAATTGATTTAATTTATATTTATATATATAATAAAAAAATCGATATAATTTAAGTTTATTTATAAGTTTACCCCAAAAAAATGACATATACTAACACTAAATACTATTAAATCATTATAACTTTGATTTTAAAATTTTTTAAATGTATTTTATGAAGGGCCCTTCAATCATTTAACATATAAAATTTTGATTTTTTATAAATTTTAAAAAAATGTTTTAAAATTATAAATAATTTTATTTAAAAAAATAAAAAATAAATAAAAATTTAAAAAATATAAATTATTTTGTGCGATGTTAAAGAATTCTTTTATGTAATGTCTTAATTTTTTTATATATATTTACGGTTACATTTAAAAATATTGACAAATTTTATTATAAAATCGTTCTCAATAGCAATAATATTTGAATACTGACTTTAAAGCGAAACAGTACCATTACCATTGAATTAAAATTCTTGTAACATGTTTTGCTTATTTTTGAGTCTTATTTTGCATTGCTAAAGGTAATAAGAAGATTGAGACAAAACTATATTGTATATGTATAGTAACAACTTTTAGTCAACTTCTTGCACATGAAAACTACTTAAAGCTCTCCCTTTGATTGCATAGATGGAAAATGACCAAAATCAAACTATTTTTTTTTTAAAAAAAAAAAGAAAGAGAAAAGTGAAAAAAAGCCGAAACCATTTTAGCAAGTAAAAAGTTGGAGTCTTTACAAGTGATTATGATCTTTTGAAACAAGTGCAACTATGAATAGGTCAATACGTTACATATTTTTCTCAATCAATTAGGTCTTCCAGCATGCATTTCATAAAGTTAATACCACGTAATCTTGTTTCATTAGTTGGAATTACAATGTTGAGTAAAAGTAAAAAAAAAATTTAAAAATCCCTTTTTGCAAATTTTACAATCAATTTTCACCAAAAGGGAGTGCTAATGGCAATTTGGCTAACTTCTTTTTTTATTTTCAAAAAATATAATAACAAATTTCAAAGAGAGAATGCCCTTTAACTAGAAATTTACAATGTTGGTTGAGTAAAAGATGGAGATTTTCCGAGAAAATTGAAGGCAAAGGTTCGTAGGAAGAAAAGCGTGCGAGCAATGATTTTGGTGTGCATTAAGGTGGAGAGTCAAGCCTAAACATTATAATTGTGCAACTTCTTGGTGAATTATAAAGTGCAAACTTGGAAACAAAGCATCTTGCAAACTTGCTTGAGAGCTCAGAAAAGTTTTTGAGTAATCCTCAAGCCATCTCTGCATCACATGTAGTTTGGAAGAGCGTAAAAGGGGGAAAAAAATTAGAAGGCTTCGATGATGACCACGACTCATAATAATGTTTTCCGAATTTATATAAAATCAACATGAAGTGAAGAAATTGAGTGAAAGAGATAAAAGAGATAATTACATAAAACGAGTTTTGTTAATGTTTGATTTTGTTTTAAGAAACATGAATATCATGTTGCTTTCATTCCAATTATGCCATAGATATCATTTATTTTAAAATTAATTCGTGATAGAGTTTAATATGATTTTAAAAATATATTTATAATAAATAATTGATTAAAAGCTTTTACTTAATATTTATTGATCGTCTGAAATTAAAATTTAATTTAAATATTATAAAATAATTTTAAAAATTAATTATATTAAAATAAATCGGTATATTTTTCACGATCTCAAATTTAATCTTAAAAAAATTTATTCAAAATATATTTTTTATTAAATTTTTAATGTGATATTTTTATCTGTACTTTTGGTGAATATTAACGATTTTATGCATATATATAATACATATGTAATTTATTTTTGTAATTATTTTAATATTTTTTTAAATACTATTAAAATAAATAAAATATTTTTTATTTTGCATGTTATTACTAAATTTGATATATATAAATAATATTTTATTTATTTTAATTACATTTAAACAAGTAGTTGCACAATTAAAAATCACATGTACATATGCAAAACCGAAAAATTTTAAAAAAAATTATAAATAAAAAATATAATAAAATATAAATGTTAAATAGATATAATTTTTTATATCTTAATTTAAAATTATGAGTAAAATACATATTCCTCTAACTTAGTTAATCTTAATTTTAATATATAGATATTAATCTGAAATATTTTAGATAAATACAAAATTTTTTAAATTTTGATATATCGATAGAATAAATTATACATTTAGTTTTTTAATTTAATTTTAATTAAAGATTAACTTCAATAAATATGATAATCCATTATTTAAATATCTAAAAATTACTCAAATAAATTATTATTATTTTAATCTTGAATAGTTTTTAACTTACAAATTATTTTAAATAATTTTTTAAAATTTTAATAATGTAATTTATTTTAATTAATATAGTACTAGAAAAAATTTTCAATTTTTTATGCTGGTATCTCAATTTTTTAAAAAAATTTTATGAAAAATTTCAAATAAAAAATATTGTAAAAAATTTATAATTTGAATATATTTTTTTAAAAATTAAATCATGATTTGAATTTTAATTTAAAATTTATTTAATAAGATCTTAATTTAAATAATTTTTAAAAAGTAAATCACTTTTTGATGTAGACAAAATTTTTAATGATTTATATTATTCAATAAAAAGTTTAAGGTTCACATTTTTTTGGGAGAAAATCTCTCATTTTCCTATCAAAGAATTTTTTTAAAAAAAATTAATAAAAATATCTAGAGTAAACTAAATTAAAATAATAAATATATAATTAATTTAATTGATAATTTAAAATATAAAATAAATATAATTTAATTCCTATATTTACCTGGATATTATTATAATAATATTTATTAAAATTCTAAAACTTATTTATGAAATATAAATAACAAACGTAATTTTTTATATTTCAAATTTATTTTATGGCAGGTGTGTGAAATAACAAATTGAAAGAATTTAAATTGGATTTCTGTCTACCAGAACCAGTAGCATGTGGCTCAAGGCCTTAAGCCCAGGCTCAGGAGCTCTTTTCCTGGGCCACAATGAATACAAACTGAGCGCTCATAAAAACCGCAAATTGTAAATTAGAGGATGGTTAGGGGTATTTGTGTAACATGACCAGTCTAATTCGGCTCCCAGCTCAGTTACAACCCTTGCAGATGCGCAAATTGATCAGTCTACGCTCTGATCTCTTAATCCAACGGTCAAAAACTGATTGAAATTTAAAATTAATAATCCGACGCCGCAAAAAAACCAACCCTACACTGAGAACTAGCCGTTACGCAGAGCGGCCAAGGCATATCTCAACGTTCCTTTTTGTACTCTTTGTAATCCCTCTCTCATTCATTAGTTTCTTCAGATATCGAATCAAGGCACCCTAAAATCCCAGTTTCTTTTCTTTCTCTCTCCAGAAGTTCTTTTTCTCGATCCAGTAACAGAGAGCTCAATTTTCTATTGTGAAGTTCGTCTCCGGCGTACACGATCAAATTGGCTATGGAGTCGAATTTGGTAGCAAAGAATGTGAAAGCAGGAACTCCGGTGAAGGATCCGCATGGGTCTCAATCGAAGATTCAGGAGATCTCAAAATTTTCGGAGAACTCGAATCCAAATATTTCGTGTTCGAGTCCAGCCAAATCAACAAGTTCTCCTGTAATCAAATCTGCAAAATCCCAGAAATCTGCATCGAAAAACTCGAATCCGCGTCCAAATCCGGTTGTTTACTCTCCAAGAAACAAGATTAGGGAAAGGAAGTTCGTTGTTGCGAGGAAGAACTCGAAGAAGGAGAAAGCGGGTTCAGTTTCGAATGTCGACTGCAGGTGTGCAGAGAGATCGGGTGGTAATGTGAAGAAGTGCCTCTGTGTGGCTTATGAGACTTTGAGGGCTTCGCAGGAGGAGTTTTTCAAGAATCGGAGTGGTTCCCAAGAGAATAGCGAATCAGACGCCGCGGCTATGAAGCCGTGTGATCGAGCAGACGGCGAGATCGAAGAAGAGATTGAGAAGAGCTTTTTCGCTCAACTTGATAATGGAGATGGGTATGAATTGGATGATCAAGACCCAGGTGAGATCGAGCCAGCGGGCGGAAGGATTAGTTCCACGATCAAGAGGAGGAGGGAAAAGTTGCTTGAAGAAGCAAGAACCAGTGTGCCTGAATCTGGAAAAGTGATGCATCTGGTTAAGGCCTTTGAGAGGCTTCTTTCCATCCCCATCTCGAAGGAAACAGATGAGAAGGAAGAGAAAAAGATCGAAGAGAAAAATACTACCATCAAGAAGGCAACGAAATGGGCATTGCCTGGTCTTCAACCCCCCAAGGTCCATGAGTCTGAGACACAAGTCTCTTCTTGTTCTTCTTTTAGCCCATCCGATTTGTTCCTGACAGCAGAGAATCTTGGTTTAGATTCGCGTGCTTCAGTTTCTTCTTCCTGGGATAGTAGCCATGGAAGGTCGGTAACCATAATCTGACTTAATTCTATTATCCCTCACTGTGGCTTTCATTTTTGTATTCACTTGTTCTTTTTGGGGTTTTAATTAGATTTACTTCAGTGTTTCAAGCAGGTCTTCTAACGGGGCTCGGAGAAGCAGAAGAAATGTAGGTGTTTCTTTTCCTCCTGTTTTTCTACAACTTTAGGTTCCAAATTACACTTGCCAATGAGTATGTCGCTATGTTTTCATGTCCATGTTTTAGTTGATAAATATGAATAATGGACTTACTTGAAATTTAGAGTTCTGAATCTTGTGGGACTATGGGAGGGAAGAGATGGAAGAAGAAGCAGCTTAAAGTCACTTGCCAGAAGCCATTTAAGCTAAGAACTGAGGTAGGTCATTTGAACCGAGTTTTTGTTTTAATGCAGTCAGTAGTTACTGTCTTATTCTGATTTGGGGACTGCTTTCTTCTCATCACAGCAAAGGGGAAGAGTGAAGGAAGAAGAGTTCATGAAGAAGACACAGGAGATGATGATGGAGGAAGAAAGGCTGCGGATTCCCATTGCACAAGGTCTTCCATGGACAACAGATGAGCCAGAGGTGGGTCTATCTATGGAATCAATGGATAAAAAAACATAATATTTTAACCGTCACATTGTCTTGAGAGTTCCCCAGCCTGGAATACACTGAATGAAATGGTTGGTTGTTGGTGACTTTGTATGGGTACTTCACAGAAAAATGTCTTTGTTTTAAATGTTATAACCATAATGAAATTAACTTGGTTGCTATGAGAACAGAAGACAGGCCTAGACGGTTTCGAATAGGTTATCAGCTAGCATGCTTGTAGAAGGGATTTGCACGATAAACCCTTATTATAAATGTTTGTGCTTACTCACTCATCTGTGCTAGCCTGGTGATTGTATTTGCAGTGTTTGATTAAACCTCCTGTGAAAGAGAACACAAAACCCCTGGACTTGAAGCTCCACACCGATATGAGGGCAGAGGAACGTGCTGAGTTTGACAGTCAGGTGCTCTTTTAACTTTATTTTGTGAACATGAAAACATAATGGAGTTACAATGTGCATGATACATGTTCTGCTTACTTCACAGCACAACTAATCGGAACAGAAACCGAAACTCGACTAAGCTTTCACCTAAATACGGAAATTTCAGTTTGGTGCATTCTACCAGAAGAAGTAACAAAGAAAGGAATTAGGTAGATGATCAAGATAATTCAGAGAGGCGTATCTGCATGGTTACTTTCTATGATCTTAGATGCGGTTTATTCTACATAAATTAACTTAGAAAAAAGGTAATAAAGTAGGGAACTACCTAGATGCTTGAGATAATTCAGAGAGGAAAACCTGTCCAGTTTTTTTGCCATGATCTTGCATTAGATTTTATTGTATTTGAGTACAACTTTTTCTTCTTGAAGTTGTTTATGGGCAACCTACCACTAATTGCTTCACAACCCTCATCAGATGATATTTGGGCCACTGTTCGGTTCAAATTGTATGTAAAGAAGGCTTAATTGTAATGGAAACATATCCATGAAATCAACAAAAGTATGTCATAAATCCGTGAATAAATTGTGCTGCTCTGTTTTACAAATTAGCTTGAAAAAACTTCTGGTGAGAAGAATATTTGTCAGTCCAGTCAAATTTTGGTTATGCTGTCTAGTTACTTTTAGCTAGGCCTGATGAAAAGAATTAACCTTTCAAGTGTCTTCAGCTTTTCTTGGGCTAAAAATGAACCTGCATAAGAAAGTGAAATAATTTTTGTGATTGTGTTTGTGGTGTCAGGTAGCTGAGAAGTTGAGCCTGATAGAGCAATACAAAATGGAAAGAGAAAGGCAACAAAAGGTACAAGACATGAGAAAGCCCTGATTTCAGAGTTTCTACCATTATTGCTTCTTTATATATTTACATATATATTTGCTCTTGTAGTTAGCAGAAGAGGAAGAAATTAAGAGGTTGAGAAAGGAGCTAGTTCCAAAAGCACAGCCTATGCCATATTTTGACAGGCCCTTCATTCCCAGAAGGTAAATATTATAAACAAACATGTGTTTGAATGTTAAGACTAAATGACAATGCTATGGCATATTTTGCTGCCTTTTTTTTTTTTTTTTCTAGAATACTTGTGGTTTTACCAGAATTTCTTGAAGTTTTCTTGGATTTATCTTGTGAGATTGGCATTAGAAATCTGGTGGCCCTGCTCAGCTTACTGTATATTTAATTTGTGTTGTTGGTTTTACTGAAGGTCAACGAGGCATCCAACAATTCCTAAGGAGCCGAAGTTCCAAATACCCCAACATAAGAAGATCAAATGCTGCCTATCTTGGAATGATGTCAGTTCTTACACTTGTCAGCAACACTAAAGCACATAAGGAAGAGAGAGTGCTGGTAGAACTTTCAGGGGTCATGATTCATGCCTTTTTTATTGCTTCCTTAATAATGTGTTCATCATTCTCTCTTTTTTCTTCTTCGTATACACCCTTTTGAGATTTGTACATGAAGCAACTAATTTAGTTGCAATTTTGTGCCCCTTGTTATTGGAAGAAGTACTGACAGAATGCAAGCGATGGAAAACCATGGGGCTTGAGGTCTCAGTTCTAATTTCCAGACACTTACGATTATTAACACTTGGTTTAGTTGTGTTGACTGCAGAAATTATTGCTTTAACGTGTCCGTGGGGTTGTATTGTGGACCATATGAAGCATATTTTCAGAGGCAGTCAGTCAGTCAGTCAGCAGTTGGTTTGATCAGATTGTATTCTCCATTCTCCGTGTGGGGACATGCCTCCTTAGGCTTTTCTCTCCTGAAATTTCAAAGAGCTTTCCCCGGCATAATTGTAACAGGATCAAATTAATGAACTTAGTGAAGTCTCTGTGTGCCAATAAGGGCTGGGGTTATCTTGATGGCAGGCTTGAAGACCTTGACCTCCATTATCCACCTTGTTATACCCAGCTTTTCTTTAAATTCTCTAACTATGCCTCAGGATGCTAACTTGCTTTAGCTAAACTTAAACTCAAACATGAAATCCTACCTTACCGTTCGCATGGTGGCACCTGCACCAGTATGGGCTGCTATTGCTGTTCTCTTTGTACTAGTAAGCACAAGCAAACCAGGAGTGGCATCATCAGTGGAATCAGAAAGGAAGGCTCTGCTGGAAAGTGGGTGGTGGAGTGGCTATGGCAACGTCACCTCGTCTCATTGCGAGTGGCCTTTTATCACTTGCAACAGGGCTGGAAGTGTAACAGAGATCATTATCCTTAATTTTGTTAAATACTCGTCTCTTCAAGACCTGAACTTTTCATCCTTTCCAAACCTTGTCCATCTTCATGTTAGCGTCTCTGCATTCAAGGGGAGCTTTCCACCGGAGATAGCTTCTCTAAATAATCTCAGGTACCTCAACCTGTCTTCCAATTACTTGGAAGGTGAGTTACCTGTTTCGCTTGCAAATCTGACCCAATTGCAAGTACTTGATGTCTCTCATAATTTTCTAAGCGGTGTCATCGACTCAGGGTTAGGCAACTTGCAAAATCTCATTGATTTGCGTCTGAACGACAATATCTTTGTTGGGCCAATTCCCTCCAATCTTGGTCTTTTAAGAAACCTTACCCATTTGAATATGAGCTCCAATAGGCTTGCAGGCTATATCCCTCCCGCAATAGGGAATATGAAAAATCTGATGGAATTGGATATATCTGATTGCGAGCTTGTTGGTCCAATGCCCTCAACTTTGACTCATTTGTCTAGTTTGAGGCATCTTTCTCTTGATAGAAATATGCTCAATGGAACTATCCCATCAGAAATAGGGAATCTCACCAATCTGATTCATTTGAGTCTTCAGTATAACTATTTTACTGGTCCAATACCTTCTTCAATAAGTCACTTGACCAATCTGAGTTACCTTTTACTTAATTCGAACCAAATAAATGGCTCCATACTTGCAGAAATAGGAGACCTCAAGAGTTTGGTTAAATTGGATCTTAGTGATAACAAGCTCGCTGGTGCAATCCCAACTCATCTTACGAATGCCTCTAATTTAGAAGAGTTGTGGTTGGGAAATAATTGTCTGAACGGAAGCATTCCACCCGGAATTGATGAGCATTCTCAGCTCAGACTTTTGGATCTTACCCACAATAATCTCTCAGGGCCTATTCCTAACTCTCTTGGATTCTTGGATCAACTCAACTTGTCTTATAATTCTTTCACGGGAATGATCCCCGACGAGCTCATCTACGACTTTGGTTGTTGGTCATTTGTTGGCAACAAGGATCTACACGACAACTTGCCTTGCACTTCCACAAGTTGCCTGCCCTGTAATTCAACCAGCCATGATGTTTCCTACACAGTCACAGTCAAAATATGTGTTACACTCTTCATTTTCCTTTTGTTTTGGAATGGTGGGTTTTGTGTATTCCTCTATCGGAAGAGGATAAGAAATTCCCCAGTTAAGGCAAGTGTTGTGAAGAACGGAGACTTGTTCTCCATATGGAACTTTGATGGAAAGATTGCCTTTGAGGACATCATCAAGGCAACAGAGGACTTTGACCTCAAGTATTGCATTGGAACTGGTGGCTATGGTAGCGTTTACAGAGCAGAGTTGCCCAGTGGCAAAGTAGTTGCTTTGAAGAAACTTCATCGTTATGAAGCCGAAGAGCCAATATACGATAAGAGTTTCAAGAATGAGATAGAGATGTTGTCTGGAATACGACACAGGAACATTGTGAAGCTTCATGGTTTTTGCCTACACAACAGATGCATGTTTCTGATTTATGAATACATGGAAAGGGGAAGCCTATTTCTTGTCCTACGAAGCGACGATGAAGCCACAGAATTAGATTGGACCAACAGAATCAACATTATCAAAGCAACAGCACGTGCTTTGTCTTACTTGCATCATGATTGCAACCCACCAATTGTTCACAGAGATATATCAAGCAACAATGTTTTGTTGAGCTCAGAATTACAAGCTTTTGTGTGTGACTTTGGTGTTGCCAGACTCCTTCATCCTGATTCATCCAATCAAACCTTGCTTGCTGGAACTTACGGATACATTGCTCCTGGTGAAGTTTTCTTTTTCTCTGATCATATCTGCTAATGATGAGTTTGATTGATTCTCTTTAATTCTCATTATTTTTTTTTTGTTTGCCATAGAATTTGCTTATACTATGTGGGTGACAGAGAAATGCGATGTTTACAGCTTTGGAGTTTTGGCATTGGAAATATTGATGGGAAAGCATCCAGGAGAACTTTTATCAACACTGTCATCATCTTCTGCTGCGGCAAGTATTACTCTGAATGAAATTTTAGACTCGCGGCTACCGATTCCAAGAAGTCGAAAGATTGTTAAAGATGTTATACTTGTGGCTACATTGGCTTTTGCATGTTTACGTGCCAATCCCAAGTCACGGCCAACGATGAATCGTGTCTCTCAAGAATTTAATTTTCGTAATACACTGCCGGATGAACCTCTTCATGCAACTCCTTTGTTGCAGCTGAAGCATCATGTGAGGTACATGGGGCATGAAAGGGATGCAGAATGCAACGAGGGCGAGTGTCACATTGTTCAATCTCTTCAGATTGAATGCTAGGAGACTTTATATCTTTTGGTCTTTCTCCATTGTTGCTTTGTTAGTAATTACTGCAATCTCTATTTTATGTGAGGCAATTAGTGCTGACGTTACACAGGTATCATATTTTATTGCTACAGGCCCAAGCACTTTAATGGATTATTATTTAATTAGCCTGAGAATCATACTTGTAGAAATAAACCATTTCAATAACATCTTTACTATTAATACATAAGCTCATCATTTTAATTATTTAACTTTTTCATTCTTTTTATGTTTTTGTTTTAAAAAATTTTAAATTTTTTATTATTTTTAATATTATTATTTTAATAAATATGATGGATGAAATTGTAACAAAAAAAATAAAATACGCAAACAATTATTTTATGAGTTGCAATCAGATGTTAAAAAGGTAAATACATTAATTACTTTATTTTTATCACATATCACGAAAATTTATTCATTATTTAGATGAAATAAAATCAGTAAATATTTTTAAAAATAAAAAAATAAAAAATACTATTATAATAACTTATTTAGATATCACGAGAAAAATACTTTTTTTTTTTTTGTTTATAGTCCACATGGGCATTGGTGCCGCCATGTTTGAATTATTTGGTAAGTTTAACAATAGGCCAATAGCAGGTTAGCATCTGGAGTCATGCTTGCAGAATTTAAAGAAAAGCTTGGCATAGCAGGGTGGATAATGAATGTCAAGGTCTTCTGGCTCTTGGCGTCAAGGCAACTCCAACCATGGGTTCCTGTCACAAGTGATAGAGTGAGACCGGAAGTTTTCTGAAATTTCAACAAAGAAAAGGACCTTTCTGAAATTTCAACATAGAAAAGTATAATCAGCCATTGTCTTCACACGGGAGAATGGAGAATATGATCATGTGATCAAACCTGCTGCTGACTGGAAGACTCGTTAAAGCAACAATTTCTACAATCATCAAGAGATTCTTCTCACTTTATCTTGCGACTGTAAGATCATCCCAAAGGATGTAAAGGGAGTTACAAAAGATAGAAAACAGCTTTTACTACTATAGAAAAGTTCTTCAAATTTTATTGAAAGAAAATATAGGAAATCATACATCCAGGAGTAGAGGCACATTAAACTCCGAATGCCTGGCGCAACCAAGTTCTAACAATCTCTGTCCTCTAAATATTCTCTTAGCTAGACAAGAGCAGCTACATTAACTATTCTAGGTTTTAGTAAGTCAGGGGGAGCTCTCCTGGATCTGCCATGACATCTTCTCCGGATTTGCATGCTCCCATAAGCAATATCCATGAAATAACTTTCAATTCCCATCTTTTGCATTGCCACTTTGTAGCTAAACTTCTTGATGAGACACAATCTGTTCTTTGTTTAAATATCAACAATGAATTCTTGAATCTCTATTCCTGTGTGTTGTGCTCGGCCTTGCAGTCTAAGCAAACCTGCATCTCCAACTTCCAGTGAGGTCAGAGGAACGGCTATTCTCTGTGGTCCATTTCCTGCAGAAGATGGCAAAGTAAGACTCAGTGTGATTGGGAATTGAGATAACACTTCCAAAACTTGCAGAAGAGTAATTACAATTAAAACAGACCTTTTAGGGCACAGACTAAGGCCACTGTTTCAGCATTTTGTAGAAAGATACTGAAAATAGTCTGATCATCTGCGCCTCTCCGCATAAAGCATAAGCACTCCACAATAGCTTAATTAGGCTATGTTCATCAATTAGCATTAGCACCCAGATTTAGGGTTTAAAGAAGAGAAAACATCTAAATGCATTCACAAAAACAAGGAAATAGTTGGACATTAGGTCCGCCTGACAACCTAAGCGACAGACTTAGAACATCTTTCTAAGGACATGTTCCCAGGTTTTGAAAAGGATGTGTGATACACAAACCTTTGCTTCCACAAGGACAAGTGGTCTGGTCTCTATCTTTACACAGCTAACCAGTGCTGTCCGCTGCTGACCTTTCTGATCAACCACAATCACTTCTTTCCCAGCTTTTAGCTCTGACAGGTAGCAAGTCTTTCCCCCTGGAACAGCAACGTAGGCATGTACTGGCCCCTATACATTGCACAAGAGAGTGGGATAAACAAGGTTGTTCGAAAGTCATCCACCTACTTCTCATTTACAAAAAAATTTCCCATTACCCAGAATTTAGGGTGAATCCACCTACTCCTAACCACTGTAAGGGCTGTTTCTACCCCTTTCCGAAGTTGTCCGATTCCTCTCGCCCTACACTAGCAAAATGATAAGAAAAGGAATCAATGCAGTAAGCTATCTTCTACATTTGACAGCTTTACACCTGCTCAAGCCTTTAATTCAGCAGACACCGAGCCCAAGACCTGAAGACCATCCAAGACACCATCATCTCCTTCCCAGCCCTTCCAACCACGAAGCTGTTAACAAGGATGTTTTCAGCTATCTTACCCAACATTCAGTTTTCCATGACCAAATTGAAAATAAAAGGTTAAAAGAGCCACTTTTTTGAAGATCTCTAGATGACTAGAAGAACCATATCAGCCCCACATTTACCAAAATTGAGAAAGTTAACATGGAAATACACCCCTTAATCAACCCCCACCTCAGCTCCCTACACCCCATCCGCCTCATCATGTATATTACAAAATCCCATACCATGTAGTCACAAGCCTTTTCCACATTCAGTTTGCAAGTCACCCTTTTCTCCCCTTCCTCAACTGATGAACTAACATTTCATTCACAATCAAAGGCGTATATCATCAACCTTTAACACGATTCCACCTAGGCCTAGCTCCAACGCCTGCATACAAGAGTGATTCATTAACAGAATCTAAGAGTCTAAGCGAGGAGCAGAATTGAACTAATAAAAATTTAGGGATAGTTGCACATTTAAGTGTCACATTCTGGTTTTCAATTTGGAGTAGTTGTAAGATACTTGTGCCTGAACAGGAGTTTTTGAGATGGTGAACACTGTTTTTTGACTGCCGTGGAATGCTGCCACAATGTTTTCGGCAGGTATCACCTGAGAGACACAAAAGCAGATCTCACTAAGCAGTGGTACACTGTCACCTATTCAAGGGACAAGCTGATGCCATTCCAAAATAACAAATACACTATCTGCTACTAAAGAGAAAACCTAACCGAACCAACAGAAGTTCAAAGGAAAAGTTAAAAAATAAAATAAAATAAAATAAAACAAAAGAGCCAGCTAATAGAAGTTGATAGGATATCCTGCAAAAATTACTGGAGAATGCATTAGGTTACTTATCAATGTTGATGCTGTAGGAAAGGACGAAGTCCTACTCACACAAACAACATAAACTAATAAAAAGGAAAAAAAAAAAAAAAGAAGGGGGGGGGGGGGGGGTGAAGGCTGAAGAATGTGGCATTCAAGATAAATTCCAAAAGTTTCTGTTAACTACAATGCCAAGAAATCTAGAGAGAGTTGACAGAGAGTAAAACAAAGCAATGAGGATAAAACAAACACTGTATGTATCATTTCTCATTTCCTGTTCTGGTTAGTTTTGCGGTGAATTAGGCAGAATATGTATCATGCACATTATAATATGTTTCATGTTCACAAATAAAACAAAATGAAGGTAAAAGAGCACCTGATTATCAAACTCAGCAGGTTCCTCTCATCACTTGGAGCTTCTAGTCCAAGGTTTTGTTTCTCTCACTGGAGGTTTAATCAAACACTGAAATAACAAGCACCGAGTCAGCACAGGTTAGCTCATAGCACAAACATTTATAATAAGGTTTCAATGTGGAAATCCCTTCTGCAAGCATGTAAGTTATAAGCTATTCAAAAACCGTCTTCTCTTCTCACAGAAACGCAGTAAGTTCATTATGGTTATAACATTTAAGGGAAGAAAATATTCTGTGAAGTGCCCACACAAAGTGATCAACAACCAACCATTTCATTCATTGTGTTCTAGTATGAGGAAGTTTGAAGACAATCTGACAATTAAAATATCAGAAACTCATTAAGAGTTTTTATTCATTGATTCCATAGCTGGAGCCACCTCTGGTTCATCTGCTGTCCGTGGACGACCTTGTGCTATGGGAAGCCACAGCCTTTCCTCCTCGATCATTATCTCCTGTGTCCTCTCGATGAACTGTTCTTCCTTCACTCTTCCCCTTCTCCTGAGGAGAAGAAAGCAATCCCAAAGTCAGAATAAAAGAAAATAAATCCGCAGCCGCGGCGTCCGACTCACTATTCTCTTGGGCACCACTCCAGTTCTTGAAGACTCCTCCGGGGAAGCCCTCAAAATGTGATTAGCCACACAGAGGCAGTTCCTCACATTACCACCGAATCTCTGTGCGGACCTGCAATCGACAGTCAGAAACTGATTCCGCTTTTTTCTTCTTGGCTACAACAAAATTCCTTTCCCTAATATTGTTTTAAAATAATTAACTGGAAGTGTATTATATGCAATGATAATAACTGACCAGTATTGTAAGAATTACTTGAAACTGAACACAATTTAAATCTCAAAGTGAAGAAAGACTGAAAATTGCATACCCTGATCCATTTGAGAAGCATTCTGGCAGCTTCTCACTCAAAGTGAAGAAAGACTCGCGGGAAATTTGCGGTTGGTTTCGTCCAACAAAAAAAGGCATGACATTCTTTCTGTTTTGGGCCAACTTACGTAAAAATTCACTCATATTTCACATGGAAGAGACGCAGGCCCAAGCGACCTTTTCAGCTCTCTAGGGCCTTGTAGCCCCTCCTCTAAAGGTTCTAACTGATTTTTTTTCTTATATTTGATGCAGCAATAAAATTTAAATAATGATTTATCTCATACATATTTTTAGTTTTTTAAAAAATATAATTTTATTATTTTAAATTAATAAAATAAAATTTCTTAAAGTGATAAAATAAAATTAGCTTTCTTTTGTATTATTACATTATTATCATGATCAAATTAGTATTTTTTTCCTAAAAAAAATCATCTTTTGATGTTGTGACATAAAAAATTTAATAATTTGTATGCAGTCAAGTATAATATATAGATAAGTTCATCAGTTTAATTCTTTCATATTTTTTAAAGCTGACTTAGCCAACTTGAGCTCATCGATGCCACAATTTTGTAAAAGATTGGATTCAAGGTCTAGCTGTGTGTAGCTAAACTTGGCTAATTGAATTAATGATGAAGGGATTGAACTGGGGAGCTATTGTTATGATGAAGAACCAAATTTAACATATAGTTGAAATCGCTTAATTATGAACAGTTTTCAATGTAAACCAATGTGATGCGCTCATCGTGCATGGATTCCATGTCCCATGTACATCTCATGATGCTTAAGCTGCCATAGAGAAATTGCATGAAGAGGTTGCTCCGGTAGCGTGCTGCAAGAGATAAATTCTTGAGACACACGGTTCATTGTTGGTCGTGACTTCGGTTTGGTACGTAAACATGCAAAAGCTAGTGTAGCCACAAGCACGACATCCTGAACAGTCTTTCCATTTTCTGGAGCTGACAGACGCGAGTCTAGAATTTTATTTAGCGTGATATTAGCCACAACGGAAGATGATGACGACGACGACGATAATGTTGATAGAAGTTCTCCTGGGTGCTTTCCCATCAATACTTCCAATTCTAAAACTCCGAAGCTATAGACATCGCATTTTTCTGTCACTACCATAGTGTAGGCAAGTTCTGCATTAAAAAGAAAGGGTAAGAACTAAAAAGAATCACTAGACTGGAAAGTAAATATGGTAAGAAAGAAAACTTCACCAGGAGCAATGTATCCGTAAGTTCCAGCGAGCAGTGTTCGATTGGACGAATCAGGATGAAGGAATCTTGCAATACCAAAGTCACATACAGAAGCCTCAAATTCTGAGTTCAAGAGAACGTTGTTGCTTGATATATCTCTGTGAACAATTGGTGGGTTGCAATCATGATGCAAGTAAGACAAAGCATGTGCTGTTCCTTTAACAATGTTGATTCTCTTGGTCCAATCTAATTCTGCAGCTTCATCGTCGTTTCTTAGGATAAAGGACAAGCTTCCCTTTTCCATGTATTCATAAATCAAAAACATGCATCTTTTATGTAAGCAGAAGCCATGAAGCTTCACAATGTTCTTGTGTCGGATCCCAGACAACATCTTTATCTCATTTTTGACACTCTGGTCGTATGCTAGCTCCTCAGCTTCAAAGCGATGAAGTTTCTTCAATGCAATTACTTTATCATTGGGTAACTCTGCTTTGTAAACGCTACCATAACCACCGGTTCCAATGCAATATCTGAGATCGAAGTCCATTGTTGCCTCGATGATGTCTTGAAATGCAATCTTCCCATCAAAGTTCCATACAGAAAACAAATCTCCGTTCTTGACAATACTTACTTCAAACTGGGGATTCTCTACCCCCTTGCATTGGAGGAATAAGCAAAACCCTCCAATCAAAAAGGCAAGGAAAATGAAGAGTGGAAGACATATTTTGAGGTAGTAAGATGCACCATGGCTCATTGGAGAACTTGTTGAACTGCGAGGCATTGAACTTGTGGAGTTCTCACGTAGATTCTCATTGCCAGCAAATGCTTTGCAGCCAAACTCCGCCAAGAGCTTATCAGGGATTATTCCCTTTAAAGAATTATATGACAAGTCGAGTTGTTTTAAGAATCCATGAAAATCGAAAATAGGCCCTGAGAGATTGTCATAGCTAAGGTCCAACTGCTGCAATCTTGGCAGATTTTGAAGTTGAGAAGGTATTTCTCAACTAATTGAATTGTGACTAAGATCCAACTTCGTGAGATTAGAAAGCTTATCAATTTGGGGTGGAATGCTTCCATTCAGACGATTGTTTGTCAACCACAACACTTCTAATTTTGAGGCTTTGACAATATCACTTGGGATTGATCCACTCAGTCTATTTTCATGTAAGTCTAACCCAACTAAAGCCTCCATAGCTCCTAGTCCAGAGGGTATGACACCATTTAAAAGATTTGATGCAAGGTTCATGGTCCTCAATTTGGCCAATCGACCTAAAGATGAAGGCATTGGGCCCATGAACTTGTTATCATTAAGATACAAATCAACGAGATTACTCAGGTTTCCTATTGCTGGTGGAATGGTTCCATTGATTTCATTGTTGCCAAGAGACAGATATTCCAAACTGGACAAATAAGCTAAAGTGATGGGTATCTGACCACTAAGATAGTTCTTTTCAAGATTCAAACGAACTAAGTTTGTGAGACTCCATATTTTTGATGGGACTGTTCCATTGAGTCTATTTTGACTCAGAAGTAAATATTCCAATCTGGACAAATGACCCAAACTGAAGGGTATTGGACCAACAAGCTCACAAGAAGACATATCCAATGTAGTCAAATTCTTCAAATCCCCTATTTCCCGAGGTACATGACATGCAAGTTTATTCATGCTTAGATTCAAAAAGGTAAGATTTTTTAAAAAACCAAGACTGGAAGGGATTGGACCAAGAAGGCTATTTTGACTCAAATCCAGATAAGTAAGACTTGTTAAATTCCCTAACTCTAAGGGGATGGTACCATGGAGTTTATTTTGACCCAAATCCAGATCAGTAAGACTTAACAAATTCCCTAGCGCTGAGGGGATGGTATCAACAAGGCTGTTGTGACCCAAATGCAGATAAGTAAGACTTGTTAAATTCCCTAACTTTGAGGGGATGGTACCAACAAGGCTGTTTTGACCCAAATACAGATAAGTAAGACTTATTAAATTCCCTAACTCTGAGGGGATGGTATCAACAAGGCTGTTTTGACCCAAATGCAGATAACTGAGACTTACTAAATTGGCTAACTGTGAGGGGATAGTACCATCAAAGCTATTTTGACCCAAATGCAGATGAGTAAGGTTTAATAAATTCCCTAACTCTGAGGGGATGTTACCACTTAAAGAATTGTGAGAGACATCAAGGAATTCCAATTGTGTCAACTTCCTAAGATCAGGTAAGTGACCAGTCAAGGAATTGGAGGATAGTTTGAGGTACCTGAGTTTTGTCAGAGCAACTATCTCTGGTGGGATGCTCCCTCCCAGTCTAGAGCTGCTGACATCAAGACTGACAAGGTTCTGGAAAGATGATAGGTTCAGGTCTTCCAAAGACGGATTATCGATGTACAAGATCACCATATAAATCTCAGTTATGCTTCCAGCACTGTTGCAAGTGATACCAGGCCACTCGCAACAAGATGAGGTGTCGTTGCTATAGTGGCTCCACCACCCACTTTTCAGCAGAGCCTCTGCTTCTGATTCCACGGTTGATGCCACCGCCAGTTTGTTTGTGCTTAGGAGTGCAACGACATGGAGAACAGTAATGGTAAACCATACAGGTATTGGTGCCGCCATGCGAAGGTAGGACGTCATGTTTGAATTATTTGGTAAGTTTAGCTATAGCAGGTTAGCATCCGGAGTCATGCTTACAGAATTTAAAGAAAAGCTTGGTATAACAGGGTGGATAATGAAGGTCAAGGTCTTTTGGCCCTTGCAGTGAAGACAACTCCGGCCATAAGTCCTGTCACAATTCATTTAGTGACATGGAAGCTTTTTGAAATTTTGACAAAGAAAATTATAGTCAGTCATGGTCTTCGCATGGAGAATGGAGAAATACCATATGAACAAACCAGCTACTTACTGGCCGAGAATCTGCGCTTCATCTAGCTAATGCAAAGTTTTCAGTTTTGGTGGCCATAGAATTCATTTTTCCAAAGGTAAAACTGCTTTAAAAGTTGAAGCCCTGACTTTTGTACAAGGACCTGAGTTCTGAGTAATTAAGGTCAGTAGTCCACAACAATGAATTAAAGAATATAAATCTGTGGGGGAATAGTTCCATTTAATTCCTTATTACTCAGTCATAGTATTACTGAAACAACCATGTGGTCTCAGTATAAATGGCAGATGACAGATGAAGAATGACAGAAGAATTAATGGTGTTCCAATCTTAAAACAAGATTCAATATTCTTAAGATGAATTGGGATTGGTCCAACCAGTTTATTTCCAGATAAGTCTAACCTAACCAAAGCCTCCATAGCTCCTAGTCCAGAGGGCATGACACCATTTAAAAGATTTGATTCAAGGTTCATAGTCCTCAATTTGGCCAATCGACCTAAAGATGAAGGCATTGGATCCATGAACTCGTAATCATTAAGATACCAATCAACCAGATTACTCAGGTTTCCTATTGCTGGTGGAATGGCTCCATTGATTTCATTGTTACTGAGAGAAAGATATTCCAAACTGGACAAGGAGCTAAAGTGAAGGGTATGTGACCACTAAGATAGTTCCTTCAAGATGCAAACCAACTAAATTTGTGAGACTCCATATTTTTGATGGGATGGTTTCATTGAATCTGTTTTTACTAAGTAAACATTTCAATCTGAACAAATGACCCAAAGGGTATTGGACCAACAAGCTCACAAGAAGACATATCCAATGCAGTTAAATTCCTCATATCCCCTAAACTATGACATGCAAGTTTATTTAAGCTTAGATTCAAAAAGGTTAGATTTTTCAGAAAACAAAGATTGGAAGGGATTAGACTAACAAGGTGACTAACGGAGGTCAAGGTCTTTTGGCCCTTCTTGACATGACAACTAAGGCAATCATAACAAGGCAGATAATGGAGGTCTCTATCTTCTGGCCCTTGATATTGAGACAACTCTGGCCATCAATTCCTCTCAATATTGGTAGTGCACCTGGCACTTTTGTAAGTGGAAGAACTTTGAAATTTCAGCAAAGAAAAGTATACTCGGCCATGGTCTTCACATGCAGATTTGATCCGGGGCTATCACACCTTGTAAAAGATTTCATCCAAGAGGTTTGTATAGCTCAAGTTGGTTCATTGGACTAAAAATGAAAGGATTGGACACTATCAGAACTAAATCAAACAGGTCGTCGGAATTGCCAATTTTTTAGAGGTATGGAGCCATTTATTTTGTTTGAATAAAGGTAAAGGATTCTCATATTAGTTTTATAAGGAATTGCGCCAACAGGATGATTATTTTCAAGATTTAACTAAGCCAAATCCGTGAGCTCGTACCTCTGATTCCAGGGATGATGCTGTCGCTAAGATGGCTCTGCAACTTCTAGTTTTATATGAGAACAGTAATGGTGGCTCATACTGCAACTTCTAATCCAACTCTTATGATTCTGGTTAATTTGCTTTGGTTGCATGCAGATCAGTGAAGTATCGGATGCTTGTTTGGTCAACAAGCCTCTAACTTGAGCTTCTTTTGAAGTTATCATTACCATCCTGAAAAATTTTAAATATAAACCTAAGACAAAGCAAGGAGGTGGATCAAAAGATAATTGTTGGTTATGATATTATTTTGTTAGGACGTTATTATTTTTGATTTTTTATTTTACAGTAAATTTGATTTTACTTTTCTTTTTCTTTATATTCTCTTAGAAGTTGAATTTTGAAAGTATGATAAAAATTTTGCTTCCTTGTTTTATAGCTATACCATGCTTCAAATGTTGAAGTCCTTTGCTGTAAAGCCTTTGTTAGCAATTTTTTTTTTCTCAATCATCCCATTTTGTTGAAGGGTATAAGTGTTGTCATTAATCTTGTCACATATATGTAAATTAGCTACAATTTCTTTTTAGCCCCCTAAGTCTTATTTTATTGAAAATGAAGCTTGCAATTTGCTTCTCATATTGACATTAGCACATTTAAGAAGTTCTTCCTTTTTCTTCTTCACAAAAGATAGAGAGCTTTATGAGGAAAGCATCTCGCATTATTGTTTTCTTTGTATACTGCAACTTGCTTCTCTCCCATCATTTTCAAAATAAATTTTTTATCTTTTATTTAGACTTTAAAGTAATAAAAAAATGATTGTTCAAATAGTACTTTACATTATTTTTTAGGAGCTGATCAACACTAAAAAAATTTTAATTAATTTCAAAACATATAAAACATTAAAAATTAATTTTAAATCTATACGACCTTTTATTACCATTATTCCTTTGCTTTTTATTTCAAGATATGCTTAATTTTTAATTTTGACTTTAGAAATTATAGTTTTGTTAAGATCTTTGAAGAGTTTGTACTTATAAGTCATGTGATTTGTACAATCACTATTTATAAGCCAACTTTCTAGAAGTTATTAGTAGCAAAGTATGATGTCATAAATAGTTCCTCATTCTGAAGTTGTTTAAAAGTATTTTTGGCTTCTCTTTTTGGGATTTGCATATTATTTTTACTAATCATCACTTGTGACATCTTGCATATTGCCTTCATTGATACTTGTTTTGCGCATGAATTATTTTTTTCACAGTAAGTAGAAAGACTTGATTGTTACTACTTTGGCCATTTTTGTTGTTGCTTACAAAACTTCCAAATATATTTTCGTTATGCTAATTTTTGTTGTTTGTTTTCGTTGTTGTTTTGTAATTTGGCTTGAAAAGTACTTTTTATTGATTCTTTTTATCTCGTAAGCCTCTTTTATTCTTGTGCTTGTTCCTATAATGCATTTAATAATTTTATCTTGGTAATACTTGATAGATTTTTAAAGTTTTTCAAAGATGAGATTGTAACCTCAAATTTTTTTCAAGAATTGTCATTAAGTTCTTTTAAACAATTCTGAAATCAAAAAAATTAGTGTTAACTATACCAAGAAGTCTGTTGAAATATTCTTTAATTGTTTTTAATATTTTCATAATGTTGCTTTTGCTTTTGATTGTTTTTACTTCATCTCTTTCTGATTTTTGATTTGTGTATGAATTGGATTGTCTGATCATTTTAAAACTTCATATACTTGTTCAACAACTTCACAATTCTAAATTTGATAGTTTATGCTATCAAATATTGAAGGTGCAATGACAGTGAATAAATTTTTAGAATTTATTGTGTATAAGTTTTTGATTTTGGGGATATAAATGAAAATTATTTAAAAATTGTATTTGAACTTTTTCAATCTCACAAGTTCCTCAGATACTACTTTGTTGATTATGATATCACTTTATTGGTTTTTGAGAAGAGAAGAAGAATAAGAGACAAAACAAAACACAAGAATAAAAATTATATTTTTATAGATATTTTAAAATTTAAATTCGAAATTCAAATTAAATATTATTTTTATTTAAAATTTAAAGTAAAAAATTATTTTTATTCAAAATTCAAATTACTTAATGAAAAAATACAATAAACAGAGCATCTTGATAACAATAATATTATTGGTCAAATATGAGATAAGACGGTCACTTTAATTACATCCTTTATCAGTTTTATGTCCCATGTACATCCCATGATGTTTAAGATACAGCAGAGGAATTGCATCAAGGGGTTTCTCTGGTAGTGTATTACGAGAAAGAAATTCTTGAGAGACGCGGTTCATCGTTGGCCGTGACTTGGGATTGGCACGTAAACATGCAAAAGCCAGTGTAGCCACAAGTATAACATCTTTAACAATCTTTTGACTTCTTGGAATTGGTAGACGCGAGTCTAAAACTTCACTTAGAGTAATACTTGCCGCAGCAGAAGATGATGATGATAGTCTTGATAGAAGTTCTCCTGGATGCTTTCCCATCAATATCTCTACTGTCAAAACTCCAAAGCTATAAACATCGGATTTTTCTGTCACCACCATGGTATAAGCAAACTCTGTAACAAAGGGAAGAAAAAAAATAGATGGTGAGAATTAAAAGGAATCCACTAGACTAATAAGTAGATGTTGTAAAAGGAAGACAACTTCAACAGGAGCGATGTATCCGAAAGTTCCAGCAAGCATGGTTTGATTAGGTGAATCAGGGTGAAGGAATCTTGCAACTCCAAAATCACATACAAAAGCCTCTAATTCTGAGTTCAACAAAATATTGTTGCTTGATATGTCTCTGTGAACAACTGGTGGGTTGCAATCATGATGCAAGTAAGACAAAGCATGTGCTGTGGCTTTGACAATGTTGATTCTCTTGATCCAGTCTAATTCTGTGGCTTCATCATCGCTTCTTAGGACGAAAAACAAGCTTCCTCTTTCCATGTATTCACAAATCAGAAACATGCATCTCTTGTGTAAACAAAAGCCATGAAGCTTCATAATGTTTCTGTGTCGTATCCCAGACAACATCTCTATCTCGTTCTTGGAACTCCTATCGTATATTGGCTTATTGGTTTCATAACGATGAAGTTTTTCAAAGCGACCACTCTACCGGAAGGCAACTCTGCTCTGTAGACACTACCATAACCTCCGGTTCCAATGCAATATCTGAGATTGAAGTCTTCTGTTGCCTTGATGATGTCTTCAAATGCAATATTTCCATCAAAGTTCCATATGGAGAACAAGTCTCCGTCCTTTACAACACTTGCCTCATCAATTTGGAGATTCTTTGCCCTCTTCCGGCAAAGAAATAAGTAAAACCCACCAATCAAGGAAAGGAAAAGAACAGTGGAAGACATACTTTGAGATAGTAGAATGCATCATGGCTCGTTGGAGTGCTTGGCAGGAAGCTCGAAGTACTCTGATGTAGCTCATTATTGCCAACAAATGCTTCATCACCAAATTTTTCTCTAAGCTCATCAGGGATTATTCCCGTGAAAGAATTGTAAGACAAGTCAAGTTGATCCAAGTATAATCCAAGAGAGCTCGGAATAGGCCCTGAGAGCTTATTGTGGCTGAGGTCCACCTTATACAATGGTAGATTTTGAAGTTGAAAAGGTACCCCTCCGCTGATTAAATTATTGCTGAGATCCAAAACTGTGAGATCAGAAAGCTCACCAATGTGGAGTGGAATGCTTTCGTTCAGACAATTGTGTTGCAACCACAACTCCTCCAAATTAGAGGCATTCATGAGATGAGTTGGGATTGATCCACTCAGTTTATTTCTAGATAAGTCCAACGAAACCAAAGCTTTCATAGCTCCAAGTTCTGGGATATCAAACCTTCCAAAAGATTTGATCCGAAGTCCATGGTTGTTAAGTTGGCTAATTGACCTAAAGAAGAAGGGATTGAACCAGTGAGCTTGTTATCACTAAGATCCAAACGTATGAGCGCAGAAAGCTTGCCAATTTGAGCCGGAATGCTTCCATTCAGATTATTTTTTTCCAACTTCAAGTACTGAAAATTAGAGGCATTCACGAAATGAGTTGGGATTGATCCACTTAGCTTGTTTCCAGATAAATCCAACCAAACCAAAGCCTTCATAGCTCCAAGTTCTGGGGGTATTACACCTTCTAAGAGATTTGATCCAAGGTCCATGGTTCTCAATTTGGCTAATTGACCTAAAGATGAAGGGATTAGACTGGTGAGCCTGTTATAACTAAGATGCAAATCAGCCAGACTATTCAGATTGCCCATTTCGGCAGGGATAGAACCATTTATTTGATTTGAATGAAGGAAAAGGCTCATCAGATTAGTTAAGTAACCTATTGAGGAAGGGATTGAACCGACTAGATAGTTAGAACTAAGATCCAACTTAATAAGATTCTTGAGCTTTCCTATTTCCCAAGGGATGGTTCCATTGAGTCTATTTTCACTGAGAACTAGATATTTCAAACTGGATAAATGAGCAAAAGTTGAAGGTATTGGACCATCAAGCTCACAATGAGACATGTCTAGTGTCATTAGATTCTTCAAATCTCTTATTTTGGGAGGAATATGACCACTAAGACGATTAAATTGAAGATCCAAATGAACTAGATTTCTGAGACTCCATATTTTTGTTGGGATGCTTCCATTGAGTCTATTTCTTGGAAGAAAAAAATATTTCAGTTCGGACAAATAAGTCAAAGTCGAAGGTATTGGGCCAACAAGTTCACAAGAAGACATATTTAGTGTCACTAGATTCTTCATATATCCTATTTCTGAAGGGATATGACCTGTGAGGCCATTTAAACTGAGATCTAAAAGGGTAAGGTTTCTTAAAAGACCAAGACTGGAAGGAATTGACCCATTAAAATTGTTGTGGCACAGACGCAAATCAATGAGATTTTGCAAGTTGCCTAACTCTGAGGGGATGGCACCACTTAGCTTATTATTAGACACATCAAGTACTTGCAATTGGGTCAGATGTTCAAGCAAAACAGGTAACTCACCTATCAAGAGATTAGTAGACAGGTTCAGATACCTGAGTTTGTTTAGAGACGCTATCTCCTGGGGAATGCTTCCCCCGAGTGCAGAGCTACTAAGATTAAGATGGACAAGGTTTGGGAAGAATGAAAGGTTCAGGTCCTCGAAAGATGCGTTAACACCATCACAGATGCTGTAGATCTCTGTTACGCTTCCAGCCCTGTTGCAAGCTATACCAGGCCACTCACAATGAGATGAGGTGTTGTTGCTGTAGCCAGTCCACCACCCACTTTTCAGCAGAGCCTTCACTTCCAATTCCACTGGTGATGCCACTGCTGGTTGGCTTGTGCTTATAAGAGCGGTGACGTAGAGAACAGTAATGGTAATCCATACTGTTATTGGTGCCGCCATGCAAAGGTAGTAGGCAAATTTTGAATTATTTGGTAAGTTTAGCTAGAGCAGATTGGCATCTTGAGTCACGCTTACAGAATTTAAAGAATAACAGGGTGGATAATGAAGGTCAAGGTCTTTTGGCCCTTGCTGTGAAGACAACTCCGGCCATCAATTCCTGTTACAATTGATATAGTGACACTGGAAGCTTTTTGAAATTTCAACAAAGAAAAGTATAGTCAGCCATTGTCCTTACTGGGAGAATGGAGAATATGATCATGATCAAGCCTGCGGCTGACAGGGAAGACTCCTTAAAGCAATAATTTCTGCATTCATTAAGAGATTCTTCTCACTTGATCTTGCAACTGTAAGGTCATCCCAAAGGATGTAAAGGGAGTTTCAACAGATAGAAAACAGCTTTTACTACTATAGAAAAGCTTGCCAAATTTTAATAAAAGAAAATATAGGAAATCACACATCCACAAGCAGTGGCACATCAAACTCTGAATGCCTGGTGCAACCAATTTCTCTCTATCCTCTAAATGTTGTCTTCGCTTGGCACAAGCAGCTACATTAAATTCTAGGTTTTGTAAGTCAGGGGGAGCTCTCCTGCATCTGCCATGACATCTCCTGATTTGCATGCTCCCATAAGCAATATCCATGAAATAACTTCCAATCACTATCTTTTGCATTGCCACTTTGTAGCTAAACTTCTCGTTGAGATACAATCTGTTGTTTAATTCTCAACAATGAATTCTTGGATCTCTATTCCTGTGTGTCGTGCTCCACCTTGCAGTCTAAGCAAAACTTCATCTCCAACTTCTAGTGAGGTCAGAGGAACGGCTGTTCTCTGTGGTCCATTTCCTGCAGAAGATGGCAAAGCAAGACTCAGTGTGATTGGGAATTGAGATGATACTTCTAAAACTAGCAGAAGAATAATTACAATTAAAACAGACCTTTTTGGGGACAGACTAAGGCCACTGTTTCAGCATTTTGTAGAAAGATACTGAAAATAGTCTGATCATCTGCGCCTCTCTGCATAAAGCATAAGCACTCAACAATAGCTTAAGTAGGCTATGTTCATCAATTAGCATTAGCATTAGCAGCCAGATCTAGGGTTTAAAGAAGAGATAACATCTAAATGCAGTCACAAAAACCAGGAAATAGTTAGACATTAGGTCCGCCTTAAAACCTAAGAGAGACTTAGAATGTCTTTCTAAGGACATGTTTCCAGATTTTGATAATGATGTGTGATAGACAAACCTTTGCTTCCACAAGGACAAGTGGTCTGGTCTCTATCTTAACACGGCCAACCAGTGCAGTCCGCTGCTGACCTTTCTGATCAACCACTATCACCTCTTTCCCCGCTTTTAGCTCTGACAAGTAGAAAGTCTTTCCTCCTGGAACAGCAACATAGGCATGTACTGGCCCCTACACATTGCACAAGAGAGTGGGATAAACAAGGTTGTACCAGTGTCAAGTGAGGACATTGAAACCAGGGAAAGGCCCTGTGGAAAATCCCACTTCTTTTGTTTTTTGTTTTTTTTTTTATCAGCAACAAGTACTATATATTTATTATTAAATACAAATAGCATCAAGGAAGTGCCACCTATATACAAGTGTAGTTTTCTTCTTATTGTTAGCTCCTAATGGCAGCCCAAGGTATCGCAAGGTTACCATCCCGACCTTGCAGCCCAATACATTAGCAAGATGTGAGCCATCCACTCCATCCCCAAGAGGAATTACCTCATTTTTCCCAAGTTAACTTTAAGACCCGAACTGCCTCAAAAAAGCACGAAGCTCCTCAAAATTATCATTGAATCCTACTCCAACTCCCACAAAACAATGGTGTTCTCGTCAAGTAACATGTACGATATTTTTTTTAATGTCAAAAAGATAATTGAATTTGTATTAAATAAGCACCATGGGATGCCACCAGTTTACATAACAGATAGTTTCTACCTAAAGTTTAAGAACAGATATAAACTCTACAAATTTCTCCTCATTTACTGAAGAGTGTTCCACCACTTTTTCTACCACCAATTGGATTTACCTTAGCCAAAAGCTTATAGACACATCCCACCAGACTGATCAGACGAAAGTCCCTACTAATATTGCAAGCCTTGCTCCTCTTAAGAATAAGGGTCACAAAAGTATGATTCACCACTCTCACCAATTTCCCACAAGACTGATTGCATAGGTACTCTTTTGATACAATAATAAATAATTAAAATAAACCAAAGAAGGTCACCTTGTAGTCCTGAAGCAAAAGAACCAATCTACAAAAGTTTACTTGAGTTACAGAGCAAAACTCACAGCATTTACTCGGAATGGCCTGCTGGAAATGTAATTTGACTCCAAGCACTCAGAGTGAACAAGGAAAAGTCCTCTAGCAAAAGACCCAACCTGCAAAAGTATATTTGTAATGGAAGATAAGCAGAATTACATATGATTAGCTTAATAGCACGACACCTAGAATATTCTAAAAAGATTCTAGGAGCATACAAGAAGTCCTTCACCAGGTCTCATGAGGCTACAGAGATCCACACAAACCCGATCACCCATGCTGGCTATTTGAACCCGAGTTACAGTGGCTCTGGTTAAGCTCAATGCATTGCTTGCTTCATTCCTTCTGTCAAAATAGTCCTGATAATTTTATGCAAGATAAGAAGCAATGCTTTCTACAAAACAAGCTTTAAACTAAAATAAACTACCTTGAGGTCAAGAACAGCTTGTATATCATCAACCTTTAACACGATTCCACCTAGGCCTAGCTCCAATGCCTGCATACGATAGCGATCATTAACAGAATCTACGAGTCCAAGTGCGAAGCAGAATTGAACTAATAAAAATTTAGGGATAGTTGCACATTTAAGTGTCACATTCTGGTTTTCAACTTGGAGTATTTAGGAGTTACCTCAAGAAATACTTGTGCCTGAAAGGGAGTTTTTGAGATGGCGAACACTGTTTTTTGACTGCCTTGGAATGCTGCCACAATGTTTTCTGCAGGTATTACCTGAGAGACACAAAAGCAGATCCCGCAAAGCAGTGGCACACTGTCACCCATTCAAAGGACAAGCTGATCCCATTCTAAAATAACACTATCTGCTACTAAAAAGATAACCTAACTGAACAAAGGAAAAGTTTTTTTTTTCAAGAAAAAAGAGAAGAAAATTAGAAAAAAAAGAGTGAGCCAACAGATAGTAGGTTACTGATCAATGTTGACGCTGTAAGATAGAGAGAAGTTCTATTCACACAAAACAAACCACATAAACTAATAAAAAGTAAAAAATAAAAGAGGGTAGGGGGGGGGGGGGACGGCTGAAGAAAGTGGCATTCAAGATAAATTCCAAAAGAATCTGTTAACTACAATGCCAAGAAATCTAGAGAGAGTTGATAGAGAGTAAAACAAAGCAATAAGGATAAAAGAACATTAACAAACATGCTAAGACATGAGTTCTCCTAGCCAGTGTACATAGCATACCTGCCAGTCTAATAAATCAATAACAGTGTTCTCTGCCGGCTCATTCTCAGGTTGCAGCTTCTGTAATTCTTCAGGAGTGGAAACCTCAAATATTGTAGCAACCCTCTTGTTTGCACTATCATAAACCTCTCCCTCTTTAATAAATAGAGCATTTATTAATGCAATTGCTGTACATTCAGTTACCCAAAATCTCAATATCAGTAGCATGAACTTTACTGACTGTGTTGCACAAAAAGGCTTTGTGCTTCCATACAATACTGGAAATTCTCAAAAACTCCACACATGGGTTACATCTATGCCAAACATAGAGAGATAGACTAAGACAATAGGTGGCCTAAGGTTTTTAAGCTTCAGGGCAAAGGTGGATTTTTTATTTTTTATTTTTAAATGAGGAGGATTATGTAAATTTTATGGAGATCTCAATATCTAAATAGCTAACTATACTTGTACCTGGGAGGCACCCGTTGGTGCTAATTCGAGCTAATACAGACATAATTTTTGTTTCTGTTAAAATATCAAGATGTTGATCATATCCCAAAGAGCCTCGTCCAGAAGGGCCATATAAGGATACAAGTAAGAAACATGACTATACTAAATCCTATATCAAATCCCCAAAGAAGAAGTTTAAATTAGGTTTACATGACCACTCATTTGCAAGTTCTTGATTCTGTGCTAAGAAGATGAATGTGTTCCATCCTCTCTCTACCGCGGCAGTCATGACTTGCTTGCTTTCTGTCCATACCCATACCCTCTTCGATTGCTCATAAGTTCGAAGAGAACTAGAAGTATTAGAAGAACACATGGCCGCACAGGATTTCCCGGGAAATTCTGTTTCCTTAGGATTGTTCTCAGCATTCACTGAATGGATGCCCCGAGGAACTAGTCTGCCAATGTTCCATTCATCTGCATTATTAATCAATTCAAACAAAATTAATTGAAAACAATGCATTCCTGGGTTGAGTAACTTGGAGTTACAATAAGTTTAATTTGACACATCTTGATAACTTAGCAGCCAAGACTACTAAGCTGCAGATCAGTACTAATTTTAAGCTTCGTTGAGGAGCATCAGAGATGCATATATAGCCTGCATGATATGAGTTATATGGGCATATAAAAAACTATAGAGAGAGAGAGAGAGAGAGAAGGACAGAACACCTGTTTTGGGACTGAAGCAACGAAGCTGTCTGGGATTTACAGCCAAAAAAGCAGAAGGCAAGAACATTTCTCCTCCAGGTGGTACTGGCAGAGCATTGGTGGTTACCATTATGATCAAGATTTGGGTTTTCTAGGTGGGTTTTCGCCAGGTTGTAGTCTAATGGGCCTCTCTGTCCATATCAAAACAACAGATAAGACCTGTTTGGTCGGCTTACACAGTATCTCGTGCACCTCAACTTCAATCCATCATTCCATCTTCTGATGAAACGAAATATGCGACCTCAACCAGCAAATATAAATTGACTATTCTTTGACATATAAAAGGAGGAAATCTGGCTTTGTTATGCACAGATTTAATAGAATGAAATGATAAAAAGCAAATGGTTAAGTTGTCTTTGTATTGTTCTAGTAAATATTGGCATATGAATAACCATGTGCTTCCTTAATTACAAAGATGCCTAAAGGGTCTACATTAAGCAGATAAAATAGGAAAGTCAATCACTTAGTATTCACACAATTTCGGATATTGCCATTTCATCTAACCATTAATTTGCTTTTAGTCAAAATGGTATAATTTTTTGGAAAATTCTTAAGATTGTGCATTGATCTTGATATTTTACCAAATAGTAAACCAAGTCACCATGTACAAAATGGTTTAATCGCCCTGAGAACTCCAGCGCGCACATGGCATGGGCTTGGCCGCTCGTCGCCTTGCTCGCACAATCCACGGTGCACGACCGCGCCAAAACCGGTAATGCACCATCGGCAACACTATCGGACTGAGACGGCGACCGGCGACGGTAAGCGTAGCCGATCAAAAGTCTACAAAATGGACAACAATGTGGACAACCAAACGAGCAAAATTGTAGGATAATAAGCGAGTACGTGGCTTGTCAAGCTCGACGTTGTGGTTAGCAAACTTAAGATGCATGCTCAATAGAAGGCCGACCTCCTCATATACGACATGGATGAGAAATGTAATTTAATCAGGGAAAAGAGTCTAGGTTGGAAGAGATGAAGGGAACTGCATGGGGTAAAATTCTGAGATATATATATATATATATATATATAGGAGAATTTTAGATCATCAAAATCTATCTGTTACATGGTCAAGGAGAGATGGCAGTTGCTCCTCTCATGAGATACTAAATCCTTGTGGCTCCATCCATATATATGACACTCGTTCTTCATCGGGTGATGAGGAGTGGTGGGTGCTTAGGCAGTTCTGGTGACTTAAGGCTCTATGCCATCAACTTTCTGATTGCCATTTTCATCTGTTTGTTCAGCTTAGGCAGAGCTTCCTTTGCATCCTCCTCATGCGCTTTCTTCAGTGCCTCTATTGCTCTCTTGAGAACATTTTGATCCAGCTTGGTCAAGAAGCTGCGTAATGCTGTTTCCATCTGGTTTAGAGTCTTCTTCTCTTCCTCAGACGCCTTCTTGTTGAATTCTTCTCTTGCTTTGTTCGTTTCCACGCCGGATTTCGTGGTCCTAGCGATCTCAAACTCCTTGATTAGCTCCTCGGCAGCTGGCTCAGCTTCTTTTGGTGCCTTCTTCAAGAAACTATCTCTTAGTTTCTCTGCTTTGTTCAGGACTTGCTCGGTTGCTCCCTTGTTTGCCAAGTCCTCAATGAGTTTCATGGCTTTGTTCAAGAACCTCTCATAGAGATTCTGGTGGTTTAGCTTCTTTGCTTCCTTGCCTTTCTCTGGGACCGCCTGCAAGGGGACAGCAGCCTCCTTGGCCTCCTTCACTTCCTTTGCTTCATGTGCCGAGGATGCGTTCACAGCAAACCCGAAAGCAACCAGGATAACAAAGCAAACCAATAGAGAGATCCTTGCCATGTTTATTCTAATTGTACACAAAACAATAAATCAAAGAAATGAGAGGAGTGCCAAGTGCAATTTTCCTTCAGCTCTCCATGGTTTATATATGAATGTTCATGAGGCCTAAAAATAGATTCAAGAGAGTTTAACGGGTCTCCATCTAAAAGACAACAAGCCACATCCAGAATAAAAAAGGATAGATGACCAAGTTTACGAAGCATTTCAGGAACCATACAGGCTAACCATAGTTCACTTAGAACCAAAATGAGAGAACACAAGACATTCTCACAAAATTGACACACAGATTGCATCTATATGTCTTCCTGTAAGTACGTAAAAATCTTGATTATATTCCCAAGAGTTTTCGGTGACGACACAATTAATGACATGACTATACTAAAGATCAAGAAATGTGGATATCATAGAGCCTTTAAAGAATACATAGTAACTTAATGAAATTGATGGTTAAAATTATCAATTAATTTTTATTTTTAATATTCATAGACATTACGAATTATAAAATTATTCTCGTAAATTTTTACCAGAGAATTCAGATCAGATCTTTACACCTATACTAAATTGTAAATACAAATGCCTATGCTTTGCTGGCTTGCTTACTGTCCGCACGGACCACACCCATGCCCTCTTCCATTAATTAGTCATTTCTTTACAGGGTTATTCATCTGTTTTGATAAAGTTTTTCCCAGCATTCATCACTGAAATCACAAGAAGCTAATTTGTTTTAGTGGGCTATGACTTTGGAGTTACCATGAATTCATTTTCACATACATCTCCACCAATAAGTTATAACTGTACTACTCAGTGACAAGTGCACATTTCATCGTTAAAGTTCAGAGTGTAATTATATGGATTATTTTTACTGAAGATTCAATGGCTAAGTTGTTTTTAGTGCAGCTAGCTACCTTCAAAAGGTATATACAGTGCTCTTAGTTTTTTTTTTTTTTTTTGGGGGGGGGGGGGGGGGGGGGGGGGGGGTGTGGTGGTTCTCTTCCTTTGATGGGTACTTTATGTATCAATCTTAAGTATAGCAATCCAGTTCATCTTGCAACTAGTTAACTGTCAGTCTTGGAGTCTTGGATTCCCTTTGGTTCAAATTTCTTTGGGCTACAACCCAAGCTGAGATAATCTTGATTATACATTTCATATTTGGTTTGAAAATTGGGTTGAACTGAGCTTCTGGATTGGTTATTGATGGCTGAATTTATGTTGGATATCGTTGCATGTTGATGTTGCATTGATCCCAATTGGCGAATCAAGTTTATTCTTATATTTATTAATTTAAGCACAGCAATGAAAATTCTTGAATAACATTTCATTATATATGTGTCTCATGTCTGAGAAGAAATTTACATTGGCATGCAAAAATCTATCAGACGAGCAAAGGGTCACAATGGCTCCTCTCATGGTAATAAAATCTTGGCTCCTTCCCATTTGTACGTCAGGCAGCTTCATTGCTATTATATCATTTTACGCCAAGAACTTCCTGTATGAAAACTTGGGCGCAGCTTGGGGTGGCTGCGGGTACTTGGGAGTGTAGTTGTTAACGGCTTCCATGGCTTTCTGGAAGACATTTTTGTCCAGTTTTTCAAAGAAGTTCGAGATAGCTGTTTCCATAACGTCGAGCTCTTTCTTCTCCTCAGCTGATGCCTTCTTCACGAACTTTTTTCTTGCTTTATTAACGTTCTTCTCAGTATCTTCGGGTTTGCTGTTCTTAGCGACCTCGAGCTCCTTGATCAGTTCCATTGCAGCTGGTTCGGCTGCCTTTGGTGCCTTCTTCAAAACGTCGTCTCTTAGCTTGAACGCCTTCTTGATGAGATCCTCGCTCACTCCCTTGGCTGCGGTTTCTTGGATCAGTTTCCCTGCTCTCTTCAAGTATCTGGCATAGAAGTCCTTGTCCTTTGGCTTCTCTGCCGCCTTGCCTTTGTGCAAATCTTTCACCGCCAACCTGGGAGCCGCAGTCTCCTTTGACTTCACTTCCAACCTGGGAGCCGCTGTCTCCTTTGACTTCACTTCTAGCCTGGGAGCTGCAGTCTCCTTTGACTTCACTTCTAGCCTGGGAGCTGCAGTCTCCTTTGGCTTCACTTCCAACCTGGGAGCTGCAGTCTCCTTTGGCTTCACCACCAACCTGGGAGCTGCAGTCTCCTTTGGCTTCACGGCCACCTTGGGAGCAGCAGCCCAGTTTGCTGCAGCTGCTTTTGGCTTCTCGTGCAGGATGTCAAGCAGGGGATCGTGAGCCAGTGCATTCACAGCGAACCCCAAAGCAATGAAGAGAACAAGAGAAGACAAGAGGGAGATCCTCGCCATTTTTATTCTTGTTTTATTGAATAAGAACAAAGAAGAAATGAGAGGAGTGCGATCTCCATTGAGCTCTTGGGGGTTTTATATAGGAAGGTTTCTGAGGCCCAGGCAAAACAAATTCAAGAGAGTTTGACGGATCTCCATTGAAAATATAACAATGAAATGCTACAAAAATGAAGGATGAACAATTCAACACTTCTCCAAATCCTGCTTGTTACTTATTTTTAGCCAACCACAACAATCTCTTGTTTAACAAACTTTAGCTACTTCCATCAAACCAGGAGAATCATCAATTACATGCATACCCGAATTATAATGCTTTAGTGTTTTCTTGTGGGTATTTCATTTAGGAAGATTAGAACTGTTTTGAGTTTGTCAATAATACCCAATTTTCAATTTTTTTTTTCCTATCATTGGATCCATACAAGTTAGAACATTTATTTTAATTTACTTTATATTGTAAATCTTATTAGACCCTTTTGTCACTTTGATATTCCATGTTAATCCAAGATAGATACCCACGGCTCAATGTCTTGTTATTGCTTATTAGACTATCTGGTCTTGTATCTTTAAGCTTAACTAAGGAAGTGCCGATGATTTCCAAATCTCTGTTTACAGAAGCTGCCATAGGCGACTTAGTTACTACTGATGCTTTGTTCCTTTGTGAGTCCTAAACCAATCGTCAGATACCTCTAAGCCCAAGAGTTAAAACGGTTTCAAGAAGTTGATCATGTTCATTTTTATTGAGCCCCTTCTAGAGCAAATGAGTTGCTTGCAGAGCAAAAGGAGAGAGCAAGGCTTCCAGGGATAAAGGTTCGGCAAATTCCTTCTTCAGTTTGAAAAAACTTGTTACAGCCTCTTCAATTTCACCTCTGAATCAGAAGGCTTTGACAGACATGAAAATGAGGCCTCCTAGTACTGATTTCAGAATCTTATATTTGGATGCCTTTTGGATTCCAGTGAATTTATGTTCAGTCGGATCCAATGCATGATATGAGAATTTTAGTAAGCAAAAGGTAAGACAGGCAAACTTCTGGAAACAAATTATTATGTATGATTAGAAGATTCCACAGAATCAAGACATTCCATCCCTGTTGTCACGGGATACATTTCATGTAGAAAATGATTTATTGTACAATAGAAAACTTGAACAGCATCAAATGCTTGTAAGTCTGTCCTGGATACAAAATCTCTGAAGGGAAGTTGGGGCGATTCACTGAATCGGGATATGCTTGAGTCTCCAAGCACAATCCTGCATGAGCTTTGTATACAGCTCCATCTTTTCCCTTTACATTCTTCAGCATGTTACCAGTGTAGAGCTGCAAACCAGGCTGATCAGTCAACAGCTCCATCTTCCTCCCTGACCGCCTATCCAACACCACTGCTACTTTCCTCTTCTTCCCAGATGGACCATCAAGACAATAGTTAATATCATACCCTTTTGGAAGCTGGTAGATGGAGCTTCCAATGGTGTGCGGTTTGAGGAAATCGTAAGGTGTTCCTTCCACAGGCAGCATTTGCCCAGTGGGAATAAGCTGGCTATCGACTGGCGTGTATTTGGATCCAAAAAGTTGGAGTTCTTGAGATAGGATATCTCCACTGTTGTGCCCACCGAGGTTCCAGTAGGTATGCTGGGCTAGGTTCACTGGTGTAGCCTTGTTGATTGCTTTTGCTTTCATGGATACCCTCAATCGGTTATTCCCATCCAGGGTATACTTCACAGTAACATGGAGATCACCAGGGAATCCTGCAGAAAGGCATGAAAAATTTGAATGACATCAAATGTGAAGATTGCTTAGAACAAACAGTGCAGAAAGGAAGGCTGAAAATGGAAATGTTGTAGCTGACTGACCTTCTTCACCATCAAAGCTGTTGTAGGTAAAGACAATGCAAGGTCTCGAACCTTCATTTCTATATTTTTGCACTTTCCAGATAACGTCACTGAATCCAGGCTTCCCTCCTGATATTTATACCAATAAGTAAGTCACATATACAAAATTGGTCCCATCAAGTTTGTCAAGGAGAGCAAATTAATCCTTTTTGGTTTTTCCATTTCTCATGGTTCAAAGAGGAATCATATACCATGAAGTGTGTTATTCCCTTCATTAGCAACTGTTCTATAATGGATGCCGTTCAATGTGAATTTTGAATTCCCAATCCTGTTAGCAACCCGTCCAACAATGGCACCAAAGTACACTGTATCATTCTGCGGAGAAAGGTAATGATTTAGTAAGACAATAGCCGCTTAAGAAAAATGTCTGTGATCTAGTTTTCTTGTCCCGAACAAGTATATTTGAGTATGATTTATGGTGATAGTTCAAGAACAGTGTTTATTTGCTCCATTATACCACTGTGCCATTGGCACCATACAGTAAATTTAAGTTTTCTTTTTTTCTTTTTGAGGGGGGCTGGGTGTGAAGGAACATTGGTTCTCCAGAGGCAAAGATGGAAGGGAAGATACTTTGCTGCCTGATTAAATGCAATGTTATAAAAGGTAAAACAGCAATTAGGTCTTATGTCATAAAAGAAAAAGACAAAGAAGGAAACAAAAATCTGGGTTGATAAACCCAAAGTCCAGGTCCACAACAAATAAGATTCTGTGTAGAAAAATATATGCAGCGGATAGAGATCTAGCTGTCACATTCTTGTCTTATGTAGCCTGTATGAATTCTTAAGAGTCAAGACTGACAACTTATCTAGTTTTCTATGAAGGGCAGAAAGAGAGACAAACACATCTTTAGAAAGAGAGGAAAAGAGATATGGATTTAATCAAGAGAAATGACAGTATTGAATTGTGTCAGAAACGCAGAAAAACTGATAGGCAGGAAGTGGCAGAGACATATTGCCAGAGAAGGATCTTGTAGACAGAGCAATATCAGCTGGAAACTGATAACAATGAAAGAGCAATTTTCAATTCATTGACAAACCGCAATATATCTACTTGGGTCATAATGGTTTCTTACCATGTAATCCTTGATTTCATCATATCCAAGAACCACATCACCCAGTTTGCCTGCAAATTACCCAGAACAAAATGAAAAATCAGAGACAAAACCCATATGGAAAAATACCAAAGATCAAACAAAAAGGTACCATTTTTGTCAGGAAGAACAAGAGACACGACGGTTGCACCCCAGTTGGTAAGTTTCAGAGACATGTTCCCTTGCTTGAGCTCATAAATCCCCAACTCCTGCTTCGCTTCCTCTGATTTTTTTGTTCTCTTGTGCTCATTGCTCTTCACCTCTTGCTTTGCTTCCTTCTTCTTCTGCTCATGATGGTCTGTTTTCTCTAGTGCTTCTTCCCCTGAAAACCCATTAACAGAACAAGCAGAAGCAATCAGGAGGATCAGACAGAACACCAGGAAAATTCTTGCCATGTTTTCTTGTGCAAGAAAATGAGGAGTCAGGCCTTCCTTGAGAAAATTGTGGGTATATAAGTTGTTTTTTTTAGTATAAATTGTCGTTATATATAGAGAATACCTTAACAGGACCAAAAATAGAACAAAGAGACACCCGCTGGGGTCCCCATTGAAGTTGTTACCTGATTGTAATTGCACCTAAATAGAGGACAGAAATTTGTTTTGACTTGGCAATGCGCAGATGGTGTAGGGATGCCTGATCCGTGGACTGTCCAATTTGGGTCCCAAATTCACACACTGCAATAATTTCACAACATTAAATACTATATTTTAAAATATATATTTTTCCAGTTTTAAAAATAAAGGATATCAAAAACTTTATTTACTTTATTAATATTTTAGATATGCCATTAGATTATATTGAGATAATATTTGAAAATTTGTTTTCATTTTCATCTTTTGTTTTCATTTTGTATTTGATTTATTTTTATATTGAGATAATTAAAAACTTTATTTACTTCACATATTCCACTACTTGGGTTTTTCAAGTACCATCATGACTTGGGTACTATGGACCAGCTGAAATTGAGTGCATGAGTGTCAGATCATGAGTTGTCCGCCAATGAACATGTGAGAGGTAAAAGTGAATTATATAAAGCTTGTTCCAGATCAGATGGACAATGGCATTACTTTTAAACAAGATACCCTTTTGAAGTGACAGGATAAAAGATAATCTAAGTTAAGGATAAAATAATCTTCTTGGTTAAAAGTAAATTGAAGGATAAAGATTCTATGCTAGTGCAGCTGAACTCATCCATTTCTTGGAGTCACGCAATTAACAATTGATGAATTTAATTTTGTCTGTTACATGTCAGAATATCATGCTCGATGCATGGATCACACTTCAGGTATGCAGAATCAAAACAAAGTTTAATGGAAGATCAAAACCATTCATTTATGCTCCTTTCCATTTTCTAAAACAGTTAAAAAAGGCACAAATAGTCAGCATGAACATGTAATACTTGGGAACTCTTAAAATGAAGTAGCCCTGTGATACTTGCAACTAAACACTAATTAGTTGACTAAATGCATAATTTAGTGCACATGTTCAATATTTATGTCCGTCCATTGTTTTCATCAACAAGGAAAAGATAAAGACAAAAAGTAGTCAACTGCATATCTATCAAGGAACTGACCAGAGAATAGACTTCAATGAGGTAATAGAATGCACATCTTTGAAAGTTGCATCACCATGTGAGGAACTTACCACAAGAAGTTAGCCCTATTAATAATATAATCCTAATATTAAATTTAGTTCTTTTTATCTTATTTATTCGTACACTAGTATGACATATATATGGAAAGATTAAACTACACCTATTGTCAACTTTTTTTTTTTTTTGACTGGATATCTAAGTTGATATATATGAGTAGAAGCTGTCAGGCTGGTTGACAACTTGACATTCATCGAAAACAAAGATTAGTTGTAGAATAACAAGGCTCCTAATCACATGCATATGATGTCCCTAGAGGTTTTCTCTGTCACCATTCGGGTCAGTTATCTTGGACTGGCCTAACTAAGAGGGTCTTTACAGGAGGCTGAACCAGGAGGACTGTGTGGAGGAGGTGTGGGAGGCGGCCCCTGATGAGAGATGGGTGTACACCAACATTTCCAACAGGCTTCTCAAGTTGAAAATCAATGCTTTCCATGCTCACTGCATAAGATAAATCAGTAAGTTCGAAGAATATTAACAACATATCCACAACAAGAACTCTTACATGAAAGGCACTAGGTGGAAAAAGATCAATGCATAAACACAAGGGGAATCATTTTCAGCCAAAATATAAGATGCATTATAGGTTTCTTGGATTCTATCATCAAGATATAAAGTAAAAGAAAATAAAGATGAGCTACGGAAAATTGTAAACATATATACAGAGAATATTGAACCTTAGCAAGGCTCACAGAAGCATCAAATCTGAATAGTGATTGAACACCGTGCACATGGTGGGTATTCATTTGGATGCTAAGGACTTCTATATTGTGCATGATTACGAGTGCAGCTACTTGCTAGTTCGGGTAGGAAAATTATAATTCCAGCAATTCACCAAACTTCAGCAGCAAACAACTGATTCTGCACCTTTCTATACAAGTACTATCAAACTAGGTGTATGCTTTCAGCAAGACCCATTAAACAACAAAAATTGAGACAACCTCTAACTTTCAAGCGACCTTTAGCTATAGAAATTTTTTTAAAAAATTTTATTGGTAAGAAAAAAGGAAAAGGAAAAATGATTTATTTACATAAGGACAAAAGGATGTAGCCCATCAGCATCAACAAACTATGTACAAGAAAAATAAAGGTATGTGATTTACAAGTGCTTCCCAACCTCATAACAAAAGTCTGGAAAAATTAGCACAAGATCAACCAAAGTTTCAAAGCATAATCAAGTTCCGAACAAAGTCATACATTTCCCAACCAAAAAGAAACGAAGAAACAAACTAAAAGCCCCTCGCAGCCTTCTGCTGTATGGAGAGGAAAATGAAGAAATATCAGGCAAAACAAACCAACAGATAGCAGATTTAAACATTTATTCTTAATTGCAAGGAAGCAGCTCAGTGGAAGCATTATTTACATTATCTTAAAGACAAGCAACAAAATAGGTGGCACCATGATCAGGCAAGAAATACTTCAGTCTCCAGATGTAAACATATGAAAGTATCTTAAGTGCTGATTCTATTGGTGTTATTAAAGTGATAATGCTACTCAAACAAGCTATTGATCTTTCCACAGGTTCAGGCTGGCCTATCAGCAAGAAGAGTAAGGCCGAAGGACAGTTTCTTGTATCATGAAGAAGAGGAAAAGTGTCAGTCTGCTGTTTAACTGAGTTCAACAATCTCACGCACTTTGCAGTTGTATTCGCGTTTGTTCTCACTATATAACCAAGCTGCCTCTGAATTGGAGGGCAAGTTTGGGTTTGGATCACATAACAAAGACCGCAAAACAGGAGCTTGTAGTATCAAGAACCTTTAAGTTTATTGGCTCAAGAACACTTAAGGATGAATATGTCTGACTACCAACCTAACTACAACATGCATTTGCATTAAGACGTAATGCATTACTGACTGAGTCATGAAAAAATTGTTTAACTTCACCGTTTATATGTCCTCATTAAAAATTCTTTAACTGGAGAAGTCTGCTCATAAGAAATTTTAGCAGGCTTAAGCACCATCTTCTCCCTCATTCTGGAATTCTAGAGCATCACACTCAATGATGCCTGACTCCAACCTATTATCCTGGAATTCTACATCATCAAACCCAATAATGTCTGACTCCAACCTATTCAGTTGTTAAATTCCAGTCGTTTAACATAGCATTCATGATACAAACGTTCAAAATCTAACTGGTAAATGAATCCCTATTACAAATGCAGATGCCTCATTTATGCTTGTTTCTCATTCAATTTGACATGATTTAGTCACCTTACTGATTTTCATTTAATTACATCTTTTTCACTTTAATGGAATGGATCTCACTTGAATATAGCACCGTAATTTTCCTAAGCAACTGTTTTTGAGCCCACCGGACTTACACACAAACAGTTTGTCTCCTTGAGCATATAGCAACACATCTTCGATCCAGTATCTTTGAATCAAGCTCTCACTCACCTCCTGCATCAGTCGATCATATTCAGTATCCTCCCCTACTACCGATTTTATTTGCTTGAGTAACTAGCTCATCAGAGCAGCCACACAGGTTTACACTTTCATGCAGCTTAACGCATCACCGACTACATTCTGTTTACTTGATTATGCTCCCACATGAAATCAAACTCTGCAAGCAACTCCTGTCACCTTCCTTATTTTGGGGATAGCTTTGCTTACAAGCGAAAATAAGTATTAATAACTTTATCAGTAATGACTTGAATTTTATCCCAAGCAAGTAATGCAACCATGTCTCTAGGCAATGGACAACAACCATCATTTTCTTCTTATGGGTCAAAAAACAATGTTCGGCATATTTGAATTTTCGACTCTCAAATGTCACTAGGTGGCCATTCTGCTTCGATACACCTCTGATCGCTCGATCAGAGGTATATGTGACTCTACCTTAATGGCTCTTCAAAACTCGATAGGGATAGTACTGGTTCTAAGGCTATTGCTTGTTTCAATCCTTCTAAAGCTTGGTTGCATTCTTCTGTCCACACTCACGGGCTCTCTTTCTTTATCAAGCCCGTTAAAGGATTGTTTTTGCTCAAACATCTTCTGATGAACTGCCTATAGTAGTTTGCAAGCCCAAAAATGATCGCAACTCAACAACTTTACTAAAGACTGGCCATGTAACAATGGCCTTGACTTTTCCCTCGTTTATCCTTATTTATCCATTCCCAACTCACTACCCCAAGAAGGACACTTTTTACTTACAAAATTGGTATTTTTTTTATATATACAATTGGTGCTCCCGTAGCCACATCAATACTTATCGCAAATGGCTCACATGGTCTTTCAACGTCTCATCATAGACCACAATATCATCCGGATAAAGTATTGTAAATTTATCCAAAAATTCAAACAATACAACATTCATGAGATTACAAAAAGTAATAGGCGGAATGGTTAGCCCAAATGGTATGACCATAAATTCATAAGAGCCATACCTCGTGATGCATGCGATTTTTACCTCATCCCCTTAGCTATTTTGACTTGCCAATAACACGATCACAAGTATAGTTTTGTAAAATACTTGGTCATTGATAGTCGATGAAATAGATCAGCGGCATTTGGCACCGAAAATTTGTTCTTTACCATGACCTTATTCAATACTCAATAATCGATGCACATCCTTAATGAGCCATCTTACTTTTGCTAGAATAGCATGGAAGCACCCCCATAAGGCCCTTGGATGGTTAGATGAAACCCGTTTTTATCAGCTCGTCGAGTTACTTCCATTGTTCCACTAATTTCGATGGGGGCATTCAATATGATGCTTAAGTAGAAGGCCTAGCACCAGGAAGCATCTTTATCTCATGATCAACATTTCTCCTCAAAGGAAATGTCTTGAGGAGTTCTAATGGCATAATGTAGTTGAATTTCCTTAATACTTCAGCCATTATGTAAGGTACCTCCATAACCTGATCTTGTTTGACTCAAATAATGCTGCTACCATTGTCACTTCATTCTTCCGCAGTCTTAACTTAAACTGCTTTGCAGATTGCAACCTAATTTGCTACTTGTTTATCGAAAGCTCACTCGTTAATTTGGTTTTGACTAAGCTTGGAGCACGTTCATCAGCCACAAGCGGTCCACCCAAGTGTGGCATCATCACTAATGCCTTGGCCTGTTTAAAAATTTTCAAACTCAAGATAATATCAAAAACATCCAACTAAGTTATCACAAAGTTAAAGTCACCTTTCCAATTGCCCACTTTGAAGGTCATAATGGATGCTTCGCATACCATCTTTACCTCTGCATTCATCACTTTAAACTTGATCAGAGCTAGGGAAAGCTTAAGCCCGAGCTTTCTCACTTCTCTTTTCGTAATGAAATTGTTAATACCTCTCGTATCTAACCAAACCATCACATCCCTCTTACTTACCTTTACCGGGACATAAATAAACCTTTTTTGTTAGCTCTTGGGTGTGGTTACATTCAACAACTAGACTGAGTTCACCCGAGTTGGCATCTCCTACATTTTCCTTGAGAGAATCTTTCGTTATAAGCGCTCTCAACTTCTCTGTGCAAGGATAATCACGTCTTTCTATGTAGTTGATTGCATAGGAAGCAACCTATTTAAGCCACATTCTTTCCTTTGCTTTTCAAAGGAGATGAGTTACGAGGTTTGCCAGACTCAACACCCTTCTTTTTCTTACCCTTGCCATTAGGCTTCTTAGTATCTCTTCCAATCTTCTCTCGTTTGTCAGTTTTCTTATCTAGAATGGTACACGCATATTTGAAATGCACCAAGCTATCTGTTATAAAAAACATTGAAGACAAGTTTTTAATGCCTTGTCGCTTCAGTTCTGCTAGAGCTCATAATTACAAGCCTAAAAGAAAGTTAAATAACATGTCTTCCAAATTAAATTCCTTTAAAAACTCATGCGTTGAGCCCATTTGCTTCATGCACTTTAATTGTTCCCTAACTGTGAACGATGTGTTATATGGTAGAAATTGCTCATTTAATTCCTTTATGAGCGTCATCCATGAATCAATGCTAGGTCACATCGTGATGACATCATCCTGCTACATGCCATCACAACTTAGCGTCACTAGATAAATACATAAATGTGATCGATACCTTATTATTTTCAATCACTCAAGCAGCCTTGAAATACTGCTTTATATCTCATAAGAAGTTCTCTAACTCCTTGGCATTTCTTTCTCCAAAAAATGGTTTTGGTTTCAATATTTTTAACTTAGTTGCTACTGGAACATGAAAAACTCTTTTTAGCAACCTGATCTCAACCTCGAGACTCCCAAAAGTTTATTTGAGGACCTCAATGGCCTCTTACAACTAGGATTGTCGGTGCGACTATCACAATCGACTCAGTCAGCGTGCTTTTCGATCTCTCTAACAAAGCACCAATGATTTTCTTCCAACTGAGTAGTGCTCTCTTGCATTGACCCGCTTACTCTAGCCATGAAGCTTTTGAAGCAATCTAATCAATCATGAGTTTGAGAAAATGTGATGATCAAAACCGCACTCTGATACCAACTTATCATACTGTCAGTTGTTGGATCTATGCAACTCTAGTGTGATGGTGCTAAGTGTATCCACCTAGCCAACCTTCCTACGTAGCCCACGGCAAGCCAATATATGTGACAAGGAAGATGTTAACAAACAAAGTAATTAAGACAATTATTTAAGAGAACTCTTTCTCAACTTTCCTTGAAAATAAAGGAAATTTAGTACAAAAAGGTCTTATTAAGAGTATCCCAAGGATTCAAAGCTACTCACTGCTCAATACATTTATAACTGAATCCAAGCCTTCCATTTATCGTATTCGAGGAGTGTCCTACTCAAACACTTTCTCTGATACCCCACAATCTTTAAGACTCTTTCACGATCAATCAATTTGAGTTACACAGATTGTTATTGGAATTGGTGCTTATCCCAAACACTTTCTTTATTTATAGTGTTCAAGCAATGTCCTACTCAAACACTCTCTGATATCTCACAATCTCTACGACTCTTTCGTGGCTAATCAATTTGGGTCACACAGATTGTTATCAAAATTGGCGTTTGTCCTTGGAAAACTAAATCAAATTCTTCTCTTGCTAGGACTCCTTCATGACTTAAGGATCTTATCTCATTCAAAAACTTATCTAAGTTCTGTTATCCCGCATTGACCCTTCTTGATAACCTTAAGGATGTAGTTTTCTTATTGGACTAAACCAGAATCTTATCTTTCCCTTGGATTTTAAGATAAATATTTTTTCCTTCTCTAATTTCTACTTAGCTCTTCCTTTAGCAAATGATCATGTCCCTCATTATTGTATATTCTTGGCTTGCTAGACTTGCCGGTCATGCTAAGTTAGGCCATTAGATTTTGCCCTGTCTCTTCTCCATTGAGCATATTTGCACCATTGGTACTTGTTCGAGTCATCCTTGTTGTTCTCCCCTTGAGTGGGTTTGTGAGTTTGTTCAAGTGCTTCCTCTTTAACCCCATGATATCCCCATCTCATCGGCACCATGAGTATTAAGGTTAGTTTCTAACCAAGCTCTCGCATTTGCTTTCATAACTAACATATGAGTCTGTGTTGCTTGCATGCTCTACTCACGCTTGTATGTGTTGATTCAAGCGTGAGGCAAAATACACCACAGCTATGCCTTAGTACTTGAATTCAAAGGTCAAGCAACGACTTAGTATCGACCTTAAAAGAATTAAAAAAGAAATTCATGCTATGTAATATGTTATTCATGGCTCAAGAACAACTGAAGTACCTTAAACATACAAATTCTATGCACGATTTCTTGAAGAAATTTAGTTCCCCGATACTCAACATCAAAAAAATGTTAAAGGAAGAAAGATTGTTCCACTTCGTACCTAACTTGCACTCGCAAGTTCAAATACATTTTTCGCGACCAATAGCTTGATGGATAACAAATATTCAAGTAATAATTTGAATAAGAAAAGTAAGAATTGAAGAACGACTAGAAAAGATACTAAGAGATCTAATGGTAAAGGCAAGAAAAAGAAGTTTGTAGAGTTCAGCAAACTTCGTAGCTCATGAATGTATCCAGAGGGATGCTTCTTGTACAATGGACCACATCAATCATATGACTAACCTTGCAAAAAAAAGTTATCAATGCTTGGTATGGAGGATTCTCTTGAGGAAAATGGGCAAAGACCCCAACTTAGGTGAACCCAATTTAACTACTAAACATGACCACACCCACGAACTTGCAAAAAAAGTTGATGTATGTCGTCGTAAAATAAATGCGATAGACATAATGATTATGTTGGATATTTGAGACACTTAACAATTTTGTCACCAAAAAAAAAAAAAGAAGGAAAAAGCTCAAGTTTAAGCTTTCCTTAGCCTTAGTTAAATTCAAAGCAATGAAAATTGAGGCAAAAGAAATACGCAAAGTTGCCACTACCACCCTCAAGGTGAGAGATTAGAAAGTTAAGTCCTACTTTATGATAAGTCAATTGGACATTTTGATCTTAAGTTTAGAGTTTTCCAAATAGGCCAAGGCATCACTGATGCCTTATTTGAGTAGACTACTTATGGCAAACGAGCAGACTCAAAGTTTAATCAAAATCGAATCGATAAAAAAGCTTATGGGAAACAAAAATCATATTGGGTTGCAATTCGCAAAGCAATTTAAGTCAAGACTGCGAAAAGGTGAAATGACAATGGTGCTTGTGTTGTTTGAAGCAAAACTTGATCAACGGATGTAACTGACACCATCTCTAAAGTATTGATAGATTTTAATGACACTATGACACTAGAACTTTCGAAAAGTTGCTTCAAATGAGTAATGTCTATCATTAAACATAGTTGCTTCCTACTAGACCTTATCCAACATCATATCGGATGCCTTTTTCGTAATTGGCAAAATTATAGAAGCAATTAAACAACTTGCTAGTTTCATCCAACCATTTAAAGCTCTTTATTGTGCACCCACGCTATTCCAACAGAAGAAAGACAACTTGCTACAAATGAGCATCAACTATAGAGCATTAAATAAGGTCATGCTTAAGAACAAATATCTGATATTGGATGCTGGTAACCTATTTGATCAGCTTTCGAAGGCCAAGTATTTTGCAAAGTTAGAATTGCAATCGAATTACTGACAGTTTAGAATTTTGAAGGAGATGAAACAAAAATTGCTTGCATAATGACGATGAATCTTACAAGTTTTTGATTATGTCATTTGAGTTGACAAATGCGCTTGATACTCTATGTAATCTCATGAATGACATGCTTTCTAACTGTTTAAATATGTTTGTAGTAGTTTATTTCAAAGATATTGTGATCTATAGCAAGTTCTTAAAGGATCACACTTAATGTAAATATTCATGCAACTAAGGGAGCATCAGCTGTACATCAAGAAGGAAAAATTTGAATTTTATAAGTAAAAAATGTTTTTCTTGAGATATTAGGTTAAGAACAGACAAATTTAGATAGAAAAGAGAAAAGTTCATTGAATATCAATCCCTTATGGCTGAATTATGATCATTCTTAAAGCTTATGAACTATTATAGATGATTTTTCAAAAGATATTCAAAAAAAGCAATCCTTTGACTAACTTGCTAAAAAATGATAGCCCATGGATATGGACAAAGAAGTGTAATTGAGCTTTTGAGGAATTGAAACGGATAGTAACCTCAGAGCCAATGACGTCCTTATCAAACTTCAAAAAGTCATTCAAGACAATAACGGATGCTCTCATCAAGCAATCAGCGATGTGTCAGTACAAAATCACCATCTAGGGTTACTTAACCCATGAAAAATGGGATGATGAAAGTCATCCATTGCCTTAAAATATGGCAGCACTACTTGCTAAGGACAAAGTTTAATGTTATATAACTAACAAATGATGGTGCTAGCACCTATTCTAGTTCGTAAAAAAATTTGTTCACAAAATAAGCAAGGTGGCAAGAGTTCTTTGCAAAATTTGATTTTGTGTGGGAGCACAAGCTCAACAAGCAGAACGTAGTCAAAGATGCAGTAAGCTGCAAAAAAATTGAAACTTATGGGCTGCTCTCTCAAGTACCCAAAGCGATGTTCTTAAGTAACAAAGACATTAGCGAGGGAGAACTGAGTGAGGACTTAATCAGAAGGCACTGAATAAAAGATGGACTATCATATACTTGCAGAGGTAGACTATTTATGCTTAAAACTGGAGCTTCGGAAACAATTGCTAATAGAAACACATAAACTACAATGGGTGGATCACTCGACGGTTGAAAGGATGCCCACTTGCTATCGTGATCCTATTATTAGCAAAAATGATAGAGGATGTTGAGGTCTATGTCTGCACATACTTGATATGCCACTAAGATAAAACGTATAAGAGAAAGAAGGTGAGCTTTCTCTGTCCATTGCAAAGCACTTATAAAAGTCAGTATCAATGAATTTCATTGTACGCTTCCAAAGGTAAAATTATTATCTTATTATGATAGTTGTCCATAAGTTTACAAAATATACTATTTTTCATTCTACTTACTCATGCATGCCACAATGATACGACCGTCAAAATGTTATTTAACCATATGGTTGAACACTTTGAGTTACCAAATGATATTGTTAGTGACAAAGATGATAAATTCATGGGGATATTCTAGACCATGTTGCTAAACATATTGAAAATTGAATTAAAGTTCTCCATTACAAATCATCCATAAATAGATGGACAAATGGAGAGGAATAACAATTTTTCAGAGTATTTACTATGATCGCAAGCTAAAGGGATGACTTGAGTTATTAATTATAGAATTGTTTTGTTGTAACATCAAATTACTCATAAGTGATAGGCTTGAGTCTTGCTGAATTGACTTTTAGACAACAACCAACGGCACCCTATGCGATAGTTAAGTGAAAGAATTAAGGGAATTGCTCGAGAGCATATCGATATGATTGCAACATGCAGGAATTGATAAACCAAGCAAAGGATAGCCCTTTTAAGGTACAGAGCGTAAAAGTATGGATAAGACATTAACTTCCAAGTTAGGGAAAAAATTGACCCCATAAATTTGGAAAAAGATTACAAAAAGATTAGAGTTCATCGAGCTCTTATTTGAGATATCATGACCTTTCGTAATTGATAATAAAATTAGAATAGTTGCTGACCCACTTAGGTTGCTCTTACAACTAAAGACGCATCTAACATTCCATATTAGCTTTTCTAAAATGTTCGAAGAAAATACCGATAGTGGCGCAAGTAAGCCAAGCGTGCACCATTGGTGATTCGAGTATAATTTGACAAGTAGATCGAAAATATCCTTGATTATAAAATGAAGGGCTAAAATAAGATGAGTTGTATGACGAACAAATGAGGTGGATGCAAGTTAGGAAAAAGATAACATTATGGCAATTCGAAAATCAGATTAAGGTGTACTAGAGCACCAATTTGATGACGACATCAGGATTTTTTGGTAGGAATCATTTGTCAGACCTTTAATTTTGGATGCCACTTAGGCATGGTGAGTCTTACCACACATTCGGATCATGACACACCAACGTGAGCAGAGCACGTTGGGCAAAAGAGACACATATGCTGACTTTTGGGGAAAATGTGGGAAATATGGTTAGAAACCAATCTCCCTACTCACAATGGCGAGAAACTTTGATGAGTTTAGGTCGTCGTGATGCCAAGAAGGTGACTAACAAACAACCCATCAGTCCACTCAAAGGGAAAGCTGTGAAGATGACTCAAGCAAGCAACAACTCATGGTGGTGCAAAGATGCCTAATGACGGAAGTACAAGGCGAAATCCAGTAGCTCAACTAGGCATGGACAACAAGTCAAACAAGCAAAAAATATTCAACCAAGGACTTGATCATTCTCTTAAGGAAAGACAGAATCACAGTTAGAGAAAAAAGGAGATGCTTATATACTACCTAGGCATAGTCTGCTGCGAGAGAGGGTGCTAGTTAGTCTTCAAGCTTATCAAGAATCCTAACAAGAGAAAGACTTTGACTTAGTCTTTGAAGAAAGTCCTAATTTAAGTAGTAATTCGCATGATCAAAGCAAATTGACCAAGAGGATGTCTAACGATTATGGACACTTGCAGGATTCCTCTATATATGATGATAGCTCTAGTTCCATTGTAAACATATTGAGAAATAGGTAACAATTACGTGTGGTTGGGAAATAGAAGAGCTTGTAAGTCTTAGGGTGCTCTTGACAAACGCTAATGTAATAAGTTTACTTTATCCTTAATAAAGGTCGAGAAGGGTTTCTTGTAAACACTACCTTATTTTCTTGCGTTGCTAACCTCTTTCTTCTTCCATTTTTGTGAATTGTCATAGCTATCATAGAACGCTGGCTAGATATACGATCTTAACACTATCACATGGATTAGTTGTGCGAATCCAGCAATTAAACATGTGACAATACCCATCCACACATTACAAGCTTAAAAAGTCCTATTGATCCTAGGTGGGTGATTAGTCTACGTTGAGTGACATGAAATATAGACCTATGGAGTTTTAAAATTTCATCAATCTAGAGATCTTCGCTCCAAAAACTTTTGCATAAGCTCATTAGATTACAAAAAGAAAAAGACATAAAAAAAGTTATCCACGCACCCACTCGAATTCAAAGGTGAGGTGGTTGGCATTTGAGTTAAAATTCTACATTCTCATAAATGTCAAAGTTCTTGGGCTATACTATATCTTTTACTAAATCTATAAAGGATGTTTAGTAATTCAAAAACTCATAACTCCTTCTACAAACTTGTAGTTTTGTAAATGTAGTCTTAATTCCTTTAGTTTTTTTGTTTATTTTTTTGATTGAGGACCAACTAAAAGTTAAGTTTTGAGGTACTTGATGATGGGGTAGTAGGTATAGAAGGAGAGAAACATGAGAGCTTTCGAAAGGGTTAAGACCCCTTTATCTTTGATCAAAGAGAGATGGGTATAAGCTTTCAAAATTCTGGGTGATAAAGGAATTTTTGTCAAGTAAGGAGGAATATGTGGAGTTCATGGAACTCATAATTTCTCACTAGCTAACTATACATATGGGTGGCACCCTCTTTGGTACTAACTGTATTTAATATAAATATGTGATACTTTATTTTTGCTAAAAAAGAAACTAAAACATAAACAACTATGTAAAATAAACAAACATGCATCCACAACTCATACTAAAAGCTTAAATAACAACGAAAGCTAAACTCTATCCCAATGAGTGCCATCCAGAATTCAACCTAGAACAGAAAAGGCCAATCTGTGAAACTTGCAAAGGATTATCAAACACAAAAACTTAGCACAACATAACTCCAAATATCTATGAAAAAAGAAAAAGTGAGATCAAGACACATTATGTAGCAAATGTGAACTGAATGCACCAAATACACAAATATAACATCACAGCATTACATAGCATTATGTTCTGATCATTGGGTGCCCAGCTTATGCTAGCAGGATGATCTTGCTGAAGCTTCTTGAAGTCCCTTATTAGTCTTTTCTCACCAGTAGACATCCTTGTTGCCTAAAGAATCCATCCAGGAAGGTGCAACATAATACAAGGCAATGTACTTTCAATCACCAACTATCAAGCCATTTGAACTAATTAACTACTTGACTATATGACCATACAATTTATCAAATTATAGAACAATCCAGGTCTGTTGGTCCTCTGCTTCTTCTATTACACACCAAACTCAAAACCTTCCCTTAGAAATAAAATTCACTTCCAAGTCCACATGTTCTGAATAATTTTATCTTGGATTCTTTGGTTAGAATTTAGAAAGAAAACAAACATAATAGAAAATATAGCAAAAGTTTCAATCCTAAACTATATCTCGTATCACCTCCAATTTACTTCAAACAACATAAGAGCCAATGATAATGTTAAAATTAATAATATCCTACATTCTAAGAACATCTTTTCATAAGTTGCTTCAGGAACCAAAGGGAACATAACTGAATAAACACAAACAAACACATCATTCTCCACATTACACAACATGACAAAGAAACAAAGAAAAGGGGAAAAAAACACTTAATCCATACACAGGGATGTTTCTCTGTGTAATAGCTACTATCCTAACCAAACCCCGCACTGACAAGTTGCACCACATTCTGAACCCAAACCAATCAAAAAAAAAAAAAAGACTGGAGAATTCGTAGCCAAAACTAAATAGTTCCGCATATAAGTTCCTGTAAATAAAGAATGACAATAACCAAGCATGATAATCATGTGACGGAAACCCACAATTCCAGAGTGCACACAGATAAGCACATACTTCTACACGCATGGTCATCAAATTGCAGAAAGCAATTACCTAATAGAAGCAGCGGAAAGAACTTCAAAATTGTGACTTGAACAAGTACAGAACGAGAGAGAAGGAGAGAGACTTATAAGAGTTTCAGTTTGTGTTTTTTTGTGGCGTGAACTGCAAGCTGTGTTCGTATGATGCGTTTTATTTTCGTGGCCGTTGCTTCAAAACTTAGAGGCTGTTTGGACAATCCAATAATTTGCCCGTTGCAGATTTGTCCGTTGCAAATTTAAAAGAAAAAAAAAATTCTCCCAGAAAAACGGTGCCGTACAGGCAATCAGGAGTTTAATACCTTCCTCGCAAGGCTTCATGTTAGACCCTACCTCCCAAAACCCACAAAAAAATGGGTTCTCTGTACAGGGTCGCAAAAACCCTAAAGTCACCGAAGAACATATACTCAATACTCTATAATTCCTCTAAATTCAGCCCGTTGTCTTCGATAATTGGGCAACTTCTAGGTTATACCAGAGTAAGCAACCCCCATCACCTGGGATTAAACCACGCATTTTGTAGTCGTTCCCGCCAAAACAGCAAAGGAAGCGCCATCGATTTGAGCCAATACCCGCCCGAAAAGATTAGGAATTTCTCGATAATTGCACATGTTGATCATGGGAAATCGACTCTAGCCGACCGGCTTTTGGAGCTTACTGGGACTATAAAAAAGGGCCATGGTCAGCCTCAGTATCTTGACAAGTTGCAGGTACATGAGCTTTTATTGTCGTTTGTTTGTTGTGCGCAGAGAAATTAGAAGCCACCCCTTGGTGCTCTTGTGAATAAAAGTTTTTGCTCATTAAAAAATATTTCTGAAGTTTATTTCCTCAGTGTTGTAAGTTTGATAAACTTCTGGATACTATTAGGTGGAAAGAGAAAGGGGAATCACTGTCAAAGCTCAAACAGCAACAATGTTCCACAGGCACAAGTCTGGTGGCTCTGGAATTTGTGATGACCATGAATCATCAAGTTTTCTACTGAATCTAATTGACACGCCTGGTCATGTGGACTTCAGCTATGAAGTTTCAAGATCCCTTGCTGCTTGCCAGGGTGCCCTTTTGGTTGTTGATGCTGCCCAGGGAGTTCAGGCGCAAACAGTTGCTAACTTTTATTTGGCTTTTGAATCTAACCTGACAATTCTACCAGTCATAAACAAAATTGACCAGCCTACTGCTGATCCTGACCGGGTCAAAGCACAGCTAAAATCGATGTTTGATCTTGAGCCAAGTGATGCCCTTTTAACATCTGCTAAAACAGGGCAGGGTCTTGAGCAAGTTCTTCCTGCAGTCATAGAGAGGATTCCTTCCCCTCCTGGGATCAGTAATTCACCTTTGCGCATGCTCTTATTGGATTCTTATTATGACGAATACAAAGGTGTAATATGCCATGTTGCTGTTGTTGATGGGGCTCTCCGCAAAGGGGATAAGATTTCGTCTGCTGCAACCAGCCAGTCTTATGAAGTATTGGATGTCGGTATAATGCATCCTGAACTTACTCCTACTGGAATCCTTCTCACTGGACATGTGGGATACGTTGTAACAGGCATGCGCTCTACAAAGGAGGCACGTATTGGAGATACACTATATCATAGTCGAAGCATTATAGAGCCCCTTCCAGGTTTAGCACATTCTTTATCCCAGCTGCATAAAATTATCAACTTTTGTGAATGCTGTCGTGCAGTGCAAAAAAGTTGCTTCAGCCTCCTGCTTTGATTGACTTGGCTTTGCTTTCCAGTTAGGCACGTTTGATTGAAACAAACTTCAAAATACTTTGAATCACTTGTTGATTGAGACCTTCACACTTGATAATTGCACGCAAAGAGAAGCAGAGATGGTCATCTCGAATTTAGGAAATTATAAATGATCATGTGCAATGCAAAGAGATTTATCTTCACCCTTGGCTTCATATCATTGTCCCTTCTGCACCACTCTTTTTTTTTTGTCCCTTTTTTGAGATTTTAGTTACTTAGAAATTCCATCAGGAAGTGTAAAAACTGGGTTTTTATATCATAGCAGTGTGTGAATCCTGTTGACCATGTCACTATTCTGTTGCAAAAAGTTGATAGAGGACAATATAGGTTTGATTTAGCTGGATTCCACCATGTGGACGACTCAATTCTTGTTTTCTGACCATATGTATATTCTTTGCTGATTAACTTATTAAATTAGCCTTGAACCAAGGTAATTGTATTTCCAATATATTGGTGTGTGAAGGCTGGCTTATTTGTTTTTTCTGCTATGCTGATACATTGTGTTATTTTCATTATGCAGGTTTCAAGCCTGCTAAGCATATGGTGTTCTCTGGTCTATATCCTGCTGATGGATCTGATTTTGATGCACTCAATCAAGCAATAGAGAAACTGACATGCAATGATGCCAGTGTCTCTGTTACTAAAGAGAGTAGCACAGCACTTGGACTGGGTTTCAGGTGCAATGCGCTCCATTAGATGCTTTCTTTCTTACCTGAATCTGAGTTTGCTTCTATTTTGCGTAAAAAGCATTAATAGTTACTTAACTAGTAATTCTATTTACGCTTGTATTTCATGGGTAGGTGTGGTTTCTTAGGCTTACTTCACATGGATGTTTTCCATCAGCGGCTTGAACAGGTTTTTTTTTTCTTTCTCTTTCATTATCAAGTGTTAGGCAAGGGACAATCCTTCAGTTTTCTGCTTTTGTAGATTTATATTTGGTATTTATTGCTGTGGAAGATAGTTGTAGAAGTGGCATTTAGTCAATATTACAGTTAACAAAGAATAATCTCAGAATCTATGTGGGTTTGCGTGTGTGAGTCTACATACGTGTTCTCATGCATATGTGGTGCTAATTGATGCATGTGCTTGTAAGTTGCTGAGGAAAGGGATGAATTTTTTCTTTAAGGAAAGAGACTCTTGCTTTTAAGTAAAACATCATTATAGGATGTTACGAGCCGAGTACCAAATTTGCAAACTGCGATTTCTCGAAAATTCTTGTATGATGTTACCTTCAACAGAACAACATGAAGTGTTTTTATTTCTGAGGGGTTCTCTCTTTCCTTATTCTTGTTGTTTTGGTGCATTTTTGTTGTGTGTCTTTGTACAATCCTTTATCTTGTGGCTTATATGTTTTATTGTTACTTTGGTGTCTTTTGAGCTTGATCCAGTGCATGACTTACCAAATGCTAGTTGATATTGGTTCATGTCATTACGTTTAGAAGCGCCTTGTTCATATCTTGATTGTGTATGCCAGGAGTACGGAGCTCATGTCATTTCTACTGTTCCAACTGTTCCATACGTGTTTGAGTATTCTGATGGAAGGTATATGTTGTAAAGTTGTCTCTATGAGATTTTCTCCAGATATGTTGGCAAACAATAAAAATTAGCGTTGTTTATAGCAAATTACAGGTGCAAAATCCTGCATCGTTACCCTCAAATCCCAAGCAGCGAGTCACAGCTAGTTGGGAGCCTACTGTAATAGCAACAATTATCATTCCTAGTGAGTAAGCTCTCTTACTCCCTTCACTATTTATTTTTGTACTGTGAAAGTATTTATTTATCCAGTTGTTTTTTGTGTACTTGAAGATTTGTGGGGCCTGTTATTACCCTTTGCTCTGAGCGGAGAGGGCAGCAGTTGGAGTACTCATTCATTGACAGGTAATATTGTATCTAATAGAAGATGAACACACTTGCTGATAATCTTAATCTTTGAGTTAGGGGAATGATCTGTCAAGCTTCAAAGGCCTATTATCAAAATTTTTAATCTTCCATTTAATCTTTCAAAATGTTATCATCCCCCTACCCACCAACAGCCCACCACCCAAATGAAGAAAAAAAAAGACATTTTAGTGAATTAGTATATGCAGTTGTGAAATCCAGCTTCAGCTTTTATGCTGTTGTGCCTGTTTTGTTCATCACAATTCAAAGCTGTCTCATGTACATCTAAACATTCATGTTGTAAAGAACGATCATGAAATTGTTGATATATGGGATTTATGTTTGCAGCCAACGAGCTTACATGAAGTACCGGCTGCCTTTGAGAGAAATTGTTGTTGACTTCTACAATGAATTGAAAAGTATAACATCGGGTTATGCCTCATTTGATTATGAGGACTCAGAGTAAGCTCCCTCTCTCTTTCCATCTCTCTCTTATTTCAACGGAAGGCCAACCCACCCACCTGCATCATAGAAATTAAGCCAACCAGATTATGTGATGTGCAGGATGGGTTGAATAAGTACTTTACATAAACTGTGAGGCCTATCTTTAACATAACTAGTATCCGCTGTGTTACCCCTTCTGGAAGCAGAATACGTGGCACTATCTAATGTAGCAAACATTTTCAACGAAAAGCACAATTGTTTTTTTTTTCCCCTTGTTTATATATAGATTTATCTTCTGCGCAGCTCATGTGTATCTTCTGGTACTGATGTCATAAGGTATCAGAAGACATCTTTGTCTTCTCTCGCTTACACATTCGATGTATTATAAACAGATATCAACTGTCTGATTTGGTAAAACTTGATATCCTGTTGAATGGTCAACCAGTTGATGCAATGGCAACCATTGTTCACAATTTGAAAGCACAACGTGTTGGTCGTGAACTGGTGGAAAAGCTGAAGAAATTCATAGACAGGTTGAATAGTTTTGAAGTTAAATTGTTGAATTCATATTGCATTTTCTTCTTCCAGCAGTAGTCTCAGCTAATCTGATTATTTTCAGGCAAATGTTTGAGATAATTATACAAGCTGCAATTGGATCAAAGATTATTGCTAGGGAAACGTAAGTTCACAACTCTTCTTCCTTGTAACATTTGTATTAAGTTTGCCAGAAGGTTATCAAGCCCGTTCTTGTATGTCAATTCATCTCCTAGCTGAGTTTTTCGGGTTTGCAGGCTATCAGCAATGAGAAAGAATGTCCTTGCAAAGTGTTATGGTGGGGATGTTACTCGGAAAAGGAAGCTCTTGGAAAAACAAAAAGAAGGGAAGAAGCGAATGAAGCGTGTCGGTTCTGTCGACATACCTCAAGAAGCGTTTCATGAATTGTTGAAGGTTTCATAGGGCTAATCAGGTCATATGCTCTTAGATTAAGTGGGGAATTTTACTTGGGAGGATCTTTGTGTTCAACTTCCAATTTTCCTGGTGTCCATGTGGTGCTTGGGGTTTTGCAGATCTGTTGTAAAGTTGCAAGAATCCGAAGGAAAGTAACACCCTTCCCTTGTTGATGAAGCATCAGTTTGCTGGGTATTAGTCTTTTGGCTGTAAGAATGGCTTCATGCACAGGTACCTCGGTTCATCCACAAGTGAAGGCTGTAGAAAATTGTGAAGAAAGCAAATAAAACGCGTTGGTTGTGCCGCAGGGCTGGCGTTCTGGGAATCTCCAGAGGTTTTTTTTTTTTTTTTTAATGCTGATGCATCTGTATGAGGCATACTCTGTAACTGTCTTTATGGTGGGGACTGTAGATGGCATTGTCTATGTCTTTCTTTTATTTTTTTGATAAAACTTACCAAAATATCAACAAAATCACTAGAGAAAACATTCTTTGGGTACTGAATAAAAATTCAATCAAAGAATTTTCAGCTGATGGAGGCTTACAACCAGCACAAGAATGCAGAGAACTGAACTGTTGATTTAGCAGATCAATAAACTGATATGATCAGTAAGCAAGCTTCTGACACTCCATAGATATTGGAGTCTTCCTGCTTATGGTCTTAAATTTTGTTGAATACTTTCTGTAGTTTTCATGTTAGCTTATTATGCAGCAGGCTTGTGGTTTTGGTTTTTTGCAGTTTTTGGCCTGCAAATTGTTTTATTTGGTTTTCTTTTGGGTGAACTAATAAAACTGCTTACTCTGCCATAGGAAAATTTATCAAACCTTTCAAGTGTAAAGAGATGACCAACCTATTCTTCTGAGGTGTCATCCATGAAATAACACCACATGGCAATTGGGAATACCCACTTCAAGGTTTTAGTTTGGGCATTTTCCTTCACTTGTTGAAAGAATAAAAGATATGTTTCACTGGTCTCAGAAATCCAATTGATTTTATCATTGATTGCAAGCCTATGCTCATTGTCTTATGTGTAGGTACAACACACATTATGCTTACACAAGGGAACAAAAAGTAGTCTGTACTAACTGATGATTCAAATTTTCCACAAGTATATATAACATCAAAATGATCAAATCTTTAACACCGATCAACTCTTCTGTTCTTTATTGGTAGAAGCAGGTGTAGAACTCCCATCGAAGATAGAAAATGGGAACGGAGATCTGTTCAAGCTTCCTGTTTGATGATTAGAAGATAACAATCCATTGAAGTAGCTTGACCCACATCCTTTGCCATCCTGCTGGCTTGATGAATTGTTAAAGATGGTTTGCATCAGAGTCTGCCCAAGATTTTCCCTTCTGCTTGCTTCGTCTACTTGAGCTCCACTGCCCCCAACCATGCTTGAAATGGCTGCAACTATTGCTGATTGGAGACTTGGGTCTGATGTTATTGCTTTGGTCAGGGTTTCTGTCAAAGAATGTTGAGAAGCAGCTTGGTGGGTCTTTTCCATGTAAGGCGGAAAATGTTCTTGTGACTGTTTCCCTAAATTTAACAGGGGTCCTAACTGTGTTTGATTATAGGGTAGTGACCCATAACTAGCAGGGTACCCGGTGCCCCAAACTTTTGGTAGAATGCTGGATTCTGAGGAACGAAAATTGAAACTTGTGGAAGGAAATCTTTGGGCTGAAGGGAAGCCTGAGAAGCCATTGATATGACTAGATGAAGAAGATGAAGGTGTAGTGAGGTCAAGAGTGACTGTTGGGAGCAAAGGCGAGGAAGCACCAGGCAAGTAGAACTGCTTTGTCCTTGAATTATCATACAGGCTGAAGTTTAATCCATTGAGTTCAGCAGCAGAGGCTGTGACTATGGAGCTCAGGCCTGGATGAGACATTGAAGAACCAGACAACAGCATGGAAGCAGCAGCAGAAGTGGTGGAAGCCATGGCTGTGGCCGAGATTGGAAGTGGGTGATTATGGGTCCCTTCGTAGGTGGTGATCAAGATGGACATGTCCTCAGCACATCGCTGCACCTAAAATAATGTTACAGAAAGAAATTGAGACCAAAGTTTTTAAGGAAACATTTGAAATAAGAAACGTCCAAGAAGGCTTAAGAATCTGAACACAAGAAATTGCAACTGTAACTCAACGAGAGATGAACAAGTTAATACCTGTTTTCTAACTGGGCAGCCTGGTGCAACCGTGCAACGATAATAAGCTCGTGGACATGGATTAGCTTTCGCAATTTTCTGTCCATATTTCCTCCATTGGCATCCATCGTTCATCTGTGCAAAATAAGTAAATTGCATATCAGATCAAACCAAAGCATGCACTTTTTTCATCTTTGCATATTTGGAAATCAGTACAGATTGATACTTACAGTTGGTGTGTCACATCTTGCTCTAACACAAACCCTAGCTCTTTTTACATGGCTTTGCTGTGCAGCTTCATCATCTCTATTTCTTGCCAACTTTGGAATCTTACTGGGTGGCCATATTTCAGCAGCTTCTTCTTCCTTTGGTTCTTCCAAACTGTTCTCAAGGCTTACACAGGACGGTACTGGCTCAGTAGATAGTTGAAATTTAGGATCCATTAGACCTAAAGTTAGGCTGGCCTTGAACTCTTTATTATCTTCCTTGTTTTTACCCGAATTGCTTGTTTTCTCATCTTTCTTGGCTTCAGTACTTGGACTTCTTCCAAGGCAAAGAGATACAAGTTCTGGTTCCTCAGTAGCATCATGGGAAGGACCTGAATTTGTAGATTTCTTGGAATTTTCTTGCTGAAGAACATCAATGAAACGCAATTGAAGAGACTTGTAATCCTTCTCTATTCTCTCTAACATCATCTTTAGCCTCTCGTTTTCTTCCCTCACCTCGCCCATCTCGGCTTTAGCAGATTCCAGTTCATCCTCCTACATGAATGAAACGTATATCTAGTCAGAATTAACAATTAACATCTGTTAATGAAGCATCACGATCCACCATCAGTATGACTGCAGGAAGACCATATCAGATGAACTTTGGACAAGCCAAATAGGAATTTTCAACACTTGGATATGTTTCTTGACAATTAAATGATTGTCCATTGATGGTAATAACATAAACTTCAGATACCTCTTTGCCATCAGATGAGTCCTTAGGATTGGGTGAAGATAAGCAGCCATGGCTGTCCTCATGGACTTGTCTTCCATGTCCAACCTAAAATGAAACATGATCATGGATGATTCTAATTGTCAGATATATCTGATCACTTGTTGAAGCATCATGAAACAAAAACATGTCCAATATTCTCTATAAATTAAAGATTGATAAGAGGGAGGGAAAAAAAAAACCAGAAGATCATGTACAGTTAGATATGATTTATCCACCAAACATAAGTTACATAAACTGCCAATATTCCAGGAAATATTCCCATAATTACATTGAGATCATAAGAGAACTTGCATCAACAGAATAATAACAAAGTCAAATGAATCAATATTGAAGAAGAAAGGGAAATTGAGTTTTATATATATGTATATATACCTTTGCAGCATCTTCACTGAAGCCATGTTCATGGCTACCAGATTCAACACAGACATCTTCTTTAACTGCAGTATCTGAGCTGGGAATTTTCAGCAGAACCTCCATTGCTGTAGAAGGTATTCTTCTTTGCTCTTTTAGCTTCTGTATCCGTTATGTCTCTCTCGCACTTCTCTTCTTATAATAGTACCTTCATACACAGGCCGACAATGTCAACACCCCAACCACATTTTCCTTTTAGTATTTTATTACCTTAAAAGAGTAAACAATATGGAAAGATTCAACTTCAACCTTTCACAGTTAAGAAACAGATGAGATATGATCAGTTTGCAGAGAGAGAGAAAGAAGGAGAAAGGCTAAATTTGCGGCGACGACCCTATTGTATAATCTATGGTAACCATCGTTGAAGCTTCATATAGAGACGACGTCACATGGCTAAGGGTCAAAGATCCAGTACTGGTGACCTTTTAGCCTCCCCGGTGGCCGGTCGGTTTTTCTCTGTGTCAATGGTGCAGGCTTTGTTGTTTCTGTGTCAATAATTAAGCTCCTGGTCAATACGCTTGTATAACACGGAGTGACGATCACTCACACCACTGACCTCGCCATTGACCTTCACTTGCTCGGTATGAAAACCCTAGTTGATATTATTGTATAGCTCACAACTAGTTAGGTACCAAGCGCTTCATCAGATCTGATTAGTTAATCATGATTATGATTATCATCTCTGATATCTCTGTGTATTACAAGTATATTTGAATAATAAATTAAAACGGTGATGTTTTCTTTTCTTCATACAGGACATGTAACGCCATAATATGTAGAAAAGGACTAATTCAATGTTAATGGATTGATGTCTAAGTACCCGGTTAGTTTGTCCATTATTATCCACTTAATATTAATGACAAAATTTCCCTTCTTGAAATAGCACAGGTGGATACATCTCTTCTGATCCGAGTTCCACGAGCTATAAAAATAATCGATTTTGATCTGTTCACTAAGTCGAATTAAGTTAATATAAAACTATATACACAAAGACTCGTGGATTATTAAACGGATCGTGGTGTAAATACGATTCTTATTTTATGAAATAGCAATAGATTACCATATCTCAAACCCGATATTATTAGTTATGTAACTATCAAGCTTGCTATTATATAGTAGTCATCTTTGTTACTCAAAAGCTTTTACCTTCTAGTAGATAAAATATTAGACTCCCCGATCCCATTGCTCCGTTGGCTGCCCCAAGTTATATGTACAAATATTATGACAAAATATTTCAATTCAACAGTCAATGATTCACAATATATAGAAATCGACCATATAAAACGGACTTAAATTTATTGCTCTAAGATAACTAAAAGATAATTAATTAAGCCGAGCTGCCATCCAATCCTAGAAATATATACTATATATACTTAGGAAGCCGGTTGCCCAGATTATGATTTTTATTTCCTCAAGGGTTTTAATTAGGGCATCAAATTTTTTGTGAACAAACTTTTCTTTTAATCCTTCGAAAACTCAACAGTCAATGGTAATACATAGAAGAGAAGCAACTAGACAAAGAGTGGATGAAGGGGTCAACATGTCTATGCAGCTTTCTTTTCACTGAGATCAAAGGTATTGACCTAAATTTCCAACCTTTATTAAGCCCCATGTTCCGATTTGAGACTTTTGCAAAGGGAAACGAGAGATTTAATTAATGATTTTCATCGTTTTCTTTATTCTCGGCAACATGAAGAATCGGGGCTTATAGGATTAATGAATGGAGACAAACAGCAATGTACATATTTATGATGGGGGTCCCCATACATTGGGTTGCAGCAAGGGTACGAAAATATTTTATTCTTTGCTATAGTTGCAAACCAAAGACTTTAAGGGCAACTTCTAAATACTAAATTCAACTAGGTCAATGGTTTAGATTAGGCATTATTATTAATTAATTTAACGATTTGAATATAAGATCTATAGGTTTTATATCTTTACGCATTGTGTAACCAAGTTGGAACCCAAAGAAAAAAAAATTAAGGAAAGATGATATATGAAGAGTAAGAGATTGAACCGACCTTATTATATGAAGTTTATGGAGTCACCCATCTTCCTATTTAATTAAGCTTTGATTATTAATGTTTTCACCCTTCAACATCTAATGACTTCATCACATGGAAAGACTTAATTATATTTAGGGTAAAGTTAATTATAATCTATTAGCATACCTAAGGGTGACATGCCAAGCTCTATTCACACAAGAAAGCTATAGTCATTTTCATGGCCTGCCTGCCGGTGGGGTAGCTAGCTAGGCTTTGTAACTTGATAATGGCAGCAGGAAGAGAAGAAAAAGAAGAAGGCAAAGCATTCAAATGTAGAGAAATTAGGTTTGGTCAATAAAGGGATGTGATGTTGTAGTCAAGAATCGGTGTTTCTGGTTGTCATTTTTAGGGGTTCTAGAGTACTTACATTTAATTTTCTCGAACATGGCAAGGAAAAAGTCCCATATGGTGAAAAAAAAAATGGGTATAATTTCAAAGAGCTGTAATGAAGTAAATTAACATGTTTTATTTGGCAAAAATTAGCTAAGTTCTGGTTGACATAAAGAAATTAATCCATTTAATTCTTGCAAAAGCAATCCAAGGAAGAAACATTTGACTTAAGAACATCTATCAAATAATGCTGTAACTTTGGGATGGAATTTAATACATGAGTGCATTATCATTTTCCTGGAGTTTTAGAGAAGCAAATCCTAGAGAATATGATAATCAAAGAAAGGGAAAGATAAAGAAACAGTAGAGGCATATATCAATGGAGAAATTAGGGCTTCAAAGCCTGATGATCATAAATCAGTCATGAGGCCTTGGCAAAGGCCATCCTCTAAGGAAGGATTGAAATAATGTGAAGGCCTGTGAAGGAGATGTGAAAGGGACCTCATGGGCTGCACCCCTGACTGTTGCAAATGTCAGATATGTCATGTTCTTCCCATCTTTAAGCCCACCAAATGACTCTGTCCATCCTCCCACCTACAAATGCATGGCACTGATTGCTTCAATTACATAACCCAATTTCTCTTCTGTTTTTCCGGGGAACCTCTCGAAGTTATTCATGGAGATGGAGAGAAAGGAAGGGAGAGAAGATCAGTGATATAAATACCTGATTTTTATCATACCAAGTGCCATATTTTGTAAAGGGAACAAGCTTCAGGTCTTTTGCCAGGTGATTAGCAATTATCCTTGTTTGAGTGAGAGGGATCTTTGAATCTTGATCACCGCTGTTGATGATGTAATATAAGTCACAAAACCATCCATGAAAGATCTTCAAGAAAAGAAGAGTGTTTAATGGTTAGAACCTGTATAGCAAGATAGGAATGCCCTCCTTGAGAAGGTCTCCAATCAGAGGGATGAGGTTCATGTCCAGGTTGTCTTCTTGGTACACAAGGGGCCTGCAACGTTCATGTTCTATGTATCATCCACTGATCTATAAGCCATTACCAGAAGAGGCTACAACAGAGAGGAGATATTGAGAGAAGGACCCTTCACAGAAGTCCCAGTGGAAAGGAAGGTGAGTTGTATTGGCATGAAGTGCCTTTTGAACTTGAGGATTGTTGAGATAAGTAAATATCCTTCCTTTAAGACATGGGTCACCTTTGCTTCTTCCCCTCCTTGCAACCTGTCAGTACATTTCCATTCAGTTCCCCAGTGAAATTTATCTGTTACTTATAACTTCACTGCATATGTTCTACAGAAACCCTAAACACACTATGTTTGTACTACTAACCTTTGCATGTACCTCCCCATGCTTGCCCTTAAGTTTAAACTGTTCTGGGTAACTTGATGATAAGCATTTGGGCAAGAGGAGATCATCAAGAGCAACATCTTCACTGATTTCCTCTGCAACTCTGTTGAACACGTCGTTGCATCCCTGTGACCACTGATCATGAACGTATTCTCGTAGATACTTGGAGTCATTGCACACAGTCTTCTCCAACCTCAGTGTTTCATCTGATATAGCACCATGTGACCATAAGTAATCACCAGCCAGCACACTTATGTCCAGGTCCAGAAGAGGGTTTCCAAGCTACATATAGATATATGATCATAGCTATGTTATCATTTCTCTTCTGATCAGAAAATGAAAAACCCACTAGTAGTAAGGAAATAAAGATGAGCTATTACAGCAATGGCTTTCAGGTTGATGGGTTTGATGTTAGGGTTCTTGTTGTGCTCCATCAACAAGGCTGCAAGCTGGGGGACATAATGGCCTGCAAGTAACAATGTTTTACAGATAAAACTAATGATCTGTAGGCTTGAACATTGCATGCAAAGTTCTACACGCACAGGAACTAGAGTGCCTTACTATATTTATATTGCCAATATGTGCTTCTAGTTACCTGCATAGCTTTCACCAGCTAGGAAAAAATCAGAATCTTTATACTGAGGGAACTCTTCCAACCAGTTGATAATAAATCTCATGTTGTCATGGGCTGCCACCACCATATATAAAATTATTGTGAAATCAAATTCTCCAAATTTCTCAATAAAAAAATCTGTATGTGTGTATATATGTATACAACATAACTAGGTGTTAACATGGAAAGGCTGGATTACCTGTCTGGGTATCATTCCAGAAGTAATTGTTGCTTGTGTTTGAGTATGAAAATCCAACTCCGATTGGTGATTCAACGTATAGCATGTTTGATCCTGCCCAGATTTTCAATTCACTAAATACCAGGAAGAGATTCATAAACTTGAATTGAAATTTTCTCATTTAACAAGTGACTTTACCCTTATTCCATGAATATGCATTGCTGACAAGAACCCCATCTTCTCCTGGCTGGAATGGACCATGCTCCATGAATGCACCAAACCCAAGTGAAGAACAACCAGGACCTTTAAACATAATACAGATCTTGAGCATTTAAAACAAAGATTAACAAACTTATTATGGAAAATCATTAAAGTAAATCTAATCTTGAGGAACCTCCATTGAGCCACAAGGTCAGCGGGTAAGAAAGAGGATCAGCTGAGTCTGCTTCGACAAAGTAGTAGAACAAAGCTCTGCCATGTCTAGCATCTGTAACAATGTAACCAGAATATTGTTTGAAGGATACATTGGCTGGTTGTCCAGGTAGAGCTGTTATCAGCTCAGCACAAGTTTTTGAGTAGAATAAGAGAAGTAAGGAGAAGACCCAGAAAGCCATGAAGCAAACGGGGAGAGAGAGGATTTGCTTATGGAAGGATGAAACAATACATATATTTGCATATAATATATATAGTTAAATGCATACAGATACAGGAAAAAATCGAGTTGTTATCTTCTTTCGGCCTAAACAAGAACCGAAGTGCCGGCTTCTTGTTTTTCTCAGGTGTGGCGTTTAACGAGGAAATCCAAACTTAATACTAGGTTTCATCTCCTTCTTATAAAGCGGCAAGATACAGAATCTTCTCCAGCAGCTTGCCAGCAAAACTGCTTAAAGAAAAGCCAAAACTCGAGCTCAAAGCCTCAATAAGTACAACCAAAAATGTTATACTGCAATCCTGCACAGTTAAATATTATTTTAACTCAAGTTGCGGAAAAGACCAGGGCTCGGGTATCCTCCAGGCCATACTTTGGTGGGTCGGAATTCAGAAATTAAGAAAGCTGGCAACTGCAATATAGATACCATTTTAATTTGCTCAAGCTTATCTCCAGATGGACCAACATTTTACACTTGATGGAACACAAAGAAAACACAATCCACCCAGCAAAGAAGAGCTGAATGAAGAGACAGATAATTAGCTGATGCGTGCTAGTGCCCTAACAATGGCGTGATAAGGAAAAAGAACCTCAGGTCTTCCAAGACAGTGCAGCATCAACCTGTCTGCCCAAAAATATACTCAAAAATGTTAAATCTTCAAAAGGCTTTGTGCCCCAGAAGTGGCAGACAAGCTCCATCTATCTTCTAGCAAACCTAGAGCCAGTTCAAGTATCATAAAGTGTTTCAGTTTCAACAAAAATGCAGAAATCAAATTCTGAACCATCACTCATCCACCTTGTATAGAGAATATTAATGAAGAACAGGCACAGTAAAAGAAAAAAAAATGCACTTTTAACATTTTCCAACTGTCCTACAAACCTCCTCAGGTGCACTTGATATACTTCCCTCTTTCCGATTCTTTTTTCCTTTTCCCTCTCTTTTATGTACAAAACTGTATTAAAGAAAAAAAAAAGCACCAATTGTGAATAAAAACCAAACAAAGGTTCCAAGTGCTGCACAGGATAGTCAGCAGCCATTAACATGGGTGAGAAGCAGGTGCAGACAGTTGATTTCATTTCTCTATAATCTTCGGTCCCCTGTACGCTGCTCCAACTACAGCTAAATCCCTAGGTTTCTCCCTCTCCTGAAGCCATGCATGTTGCTCCATCTCTTCCTCAGGCAGTGATATCCCATCAACTGAATTTTCAGACAAAACCGGTTCACAGGTTAAAAAACACGTCCCATTTCTAGAAAGCTCAGTAAAGATCGAAGAGATGGTACCTGAGAAATGGGCAAATGGGAAGTCCAGGTAGTAAGTGCAGTGGCGCCCTTCAGCATCACAGTAGGGAGGGCCAAGCACATCCAGCACTGCACATGCAGTTATCGCAGTGAAGCAATGCATGTTGCCACCATCAGCAGGATAAAGGATGGAGGCATTGCAAGGAGCAGTGAAGTTGGCATCAACCTTCACCTTGGCCAGCCGAACCTCAGGATGCTGCACTGTATTAACTAACACATGTCAAGACTTGTTCAGCAGAATTTTGAAAATGAAAAGTCTATACAAAAGAAGATATTATAGTTCAACCTACTCGGCAATACAAGCAATTAAAGAATTTTGCACCCTCCAGGAAGCAACAAAACATAACAGAAGAAAATGTTAAATTCTGCTTTTCGAAGTGATCAAGAAATCACCACAGAAAACTTCCTGCAGTATCATATATGAAGCTGGTTTTAGAAATGAACAGAATTCACAAAGGAGAATGCTTTCAATGAATTGCTTCACCTAATGAACTTTGGGACAGAACATAAAGCATTCAGAAGGTTGCAATTTCCGCAATGTGCTAAAATATTTTCTCTTTATTTTGAAATTATTAATGTGCTCATTGTCCAGGAGTTTAATCATTTTTAGTTTGTTCTTAGAGTATAACCTGGTTACAATTAAAGTTTTAACAACTTCGGTCATTGTTCTTATAGAAGGAAAGATGGTATTCATCTGATCAAAGTCATATTACCATAGATACGTCTTCTCATATTTATCAGCTAAGAATCTGAAATTTCTTATCCAGGAGCAGGATACTTAAGGTAATACTAAAGCCTAACTCAGTTCTGACAGACAAGACAGAATGGAAAATTGGGGCAGGAAAGAACTTTTCGTTGTGATGGTGCATTAGGTAGTACCACTAGGAAGGAAATCTTGTTTGCATATATGATTTGTCAATTTCATCGTGCCATTAAAACCCTACTCTCATGATCCTGTCACATTAACTTCCATACAAGCGATTCTTTTATTGCATTCTCTAAGGAATCTCAGGTTTTGCATGACATATTTTATCAACAATAATGTCAAAGAGGAAACTTAGATTCTCCAGTTGATGCATAGACAACCACGTATATAAAACCAGCTGACACAGACAAAGGCACACGTGTACAACACCCATGTACAATTTGTATGGTATATTTTATCAACAGCAATGTGAAAGAGAATAGATTCTCCAGTTGATGCATAGACAACAAGATTCATGTGTACTATGTATATAAAACCAGCTGACACAGACAAAAGCACACGTGTACCATGCCCATGTAAAGTAATGCCTATGTTAAAGAGGAGAAAAAACAGGAAAATTTACCTGGTGCCTTCGAAGAATCCACCGGAATAGGTGCGTTACCAGGGACATCAGTCACCCAGTCATAGGATTTGATGTGCATAGTACCAAAAAGAAGCTTACTAAAAACCGTCATTCCAGGGTGATTGTGCAGAGGAATGACACCAGATGGCGGCAAACAGAAAATCCCCATCTACAACCATTTCAAATTTAGAAATGACAATGGAAACACTCTCCACCAAGTCAAATATAACTAGAACTTCACAACAAAAGTTTACATACTGAGAAATTGTCACATTCATAGAGGTGTAGGTAAGTTATTGCTGGGGATCTTCGCGCTCCTGTTGCAGAGAAATGTGGCATATTTGGACTCAAGCCAACATCCGCAGGCTCCAAGTTGTCTACTCAAAAGAACAGATGAACATCATTTGGTATCAAGCAAGCAGCATAACTGCAATTCATTTATTAGCTACTATGTGCTAGTATCTCCATGCAGCATAAGCTTTAAAATCTTTGTGAAATCACCGAAACACATCTTTCATTGACATTATTTCTTAAAAACATAAGTATTAATGACAGAGCCATAAATCTTCATAAAAATGCCACTGGAAATAAAAGTAGATAACTATCAGATACGGTTAAAAATAAAGGTCAAAAGCCACATCCCGTATCTTGATTCCCACACATGAAATTGATAGCCGAAGAATGAGAAGATCTAAGTATTTTGACAAAACATTGATGTGGAGGGTCCATGCAATGGAACGAGTCTTAATCTATCTTTCCTAAACCTTCATCTCAAAATACCAGCACTGTAGCAAATAAACCACAACTATGCAATGCAGATGTATATCACTGAGCATAAGAAACACATGGTAGGAATGGACTCATTTTTTAATGAACTTTAAGCAACAGGCAGCACATAAAAATAATTCAAAATGCACAAAACCACAAAACAGATAGGCATACCCCTAGGTAGGGAGAATAGGATAAATAAATTGACAGAGCACGCACCCCATTGCCATAACCTCCAAGGAATATTGGAAGAAAAATGAAAATTCAATATGAAAGAACGTACAGCAAAGTCAAATCATGGCAAGCTCAAGATAATCAAAACTACAACCCCAACCATGAGAAGAAAGACCAATCATCACAAATAGAAAAACCTGATAGTTCACATGGTCATCAACAAAACCTTGAGATAAAAGATGCTGTCACAAGCACACACCATATCAAATTATCAATCCATGATTATGGCACGAAAAACCCAAGATTTGGTCGAAATTAGTGTAGGACCAAAAGTTGTCCAACATACTTAGCAACAGAAGGCATCACAAGAAGACATTCCCAAACCCAACAAAAATCTTCACAGTACAATCCAATTGTCACTTACCTTAGTCGTACCCACAAAAAGAATCCAAATTTGAACTTTAAAGATACAAACCAATCATATTCCTCTTCAATATTCATTCAAAAAACAGAGCAAACGCAATCAGAAGGTTACCCAAAACTGCCCGTAGCCGTTCGATGTCCTCGTGTGAAGGTACAATTCCAGTCCCACCATTGGCAAAGACCTCCTTGCAAGTGTCGAATAGCTTCTGAACCTGCGGCTGCGCCATCTTCTTGGGCCGGCGTCGGCTCTTCTTCGCCTTGCTATGCGCCTTGGTAGTATTAGCAGTATTCACAGTCTTGGTGATATTGAAATTCTTATCTGTATTCGTTTCCTTTGGCAATTCATGCAACTCCTTGTCTTTTCGATCACCCAAGGCTGTCCCAATCCCCATTCAGCTCACAAAATTTCAGAGGGCACCTGCAAAACTACTTTAAATCCCACCAATTCGAAGCCAAAACCGAGATGGGTACACTAAAAGTACTGTGAACCCAAACTTACACCTGGGAATCGAACAGACGAGTAGAGTCGCCCAAAAAATGAGGGGAACCAGCCGAAGAGAGTGAGAAAACAGAGAAAGAGACAAGGAAGAAGGAGAAAGCCTATAATAGTGATGTGATATAGTAGTTAGCAGTACGAATATATGTATACTGGTATACTATATACGTTAACTAAAGGTATAACAAGAGAGGAAAAAGGAGGAAGAAGAGTACAGAGATTTGAGAAAAGGCATCTCTGTTGATGATGGAGAGCGTGAGGAATAAAGGGGGTATAAAAGGCGAGCGGTTTGGGTGTAGTAGTCTAGGGTAAGCAGAAAGGGAAATACAGTTGGTTTTGATGGAAGGAAGACAAAACCAGGGGAAAAAACCAGGGGCCATGCCTCTGCTTTCCTATGGGCTGTTCAAACAGCGGATTTTTATCCACCCTCTCCCCCTAACGTATGACTTTCCTGTTTTTGCCCCATCTTTTGCATTTTTTTTAACATCCCTCCACATTCCCAGTTTACAAATGAATAAATAAATAAAATCAGAAACATTAAATCCATACAATTTTATTTTTTTAATAATTTGTTTCCCTTTTTTAAGGGTTTTTCTTTCTGGTACTTGTTAAGTTATTTTGACATTTTTCTTTTTTTAATTTTCAATTCCCAATTATCATGATCAAGAAAAAAAACATTAATTACCCATTAATTTTATTTTACATTAAATGTGAAATAATTTAACTTACATTCTTCAGCAACATCAAAATCGTGAAAAATAACATAACCCTAAGTTTTCGTGATTAATTTATCTATGCATAGTGCATGCACGACGTGAGATGCAAGATTGCTATTAAAACTTCTTTTATTTAATGTAAATGCGGACGAGGTTTATCTAGCTAGTCAATAGACTTAATTAAGGAAAGCAAAGTATGATTTAGTAACCTTCTCTTCCTTAATTAATCTCTTGCTATGAAAGAGATAGAGTTGGTAATGCGATAATATGTCCATATATATTGACTATTTATTTTGTACATTTTTTTCTTTTTTCTTCATCGTAATTTTGGTGAACATGAATTATTGCTTATTAATTTATGATATCCTATGTTTTAATTAATATTAATTCCATTCCTACTCCAAGTTAACGGTCAAGTTGGATAAATCAGCTTTCCTTTTCAATTTATTCAACAAGCACTCACCAATTTAAATAACTATATTTTATTATAGGAAATCTATTAATATGGGCAACACACAGAGAATTAAGTTCACAAACATAGATATTTAAACAATTTGAATTTGAGATGTGACATATAATATATATATTATTTTTCATTGCTCAATTAAAAGTGTTTATCATATATGAAATTAATTTTTACAAATTAAATTAATTAATTTAAATTCGTGTAATGTGTCAATATATTTTAATCTAAATTTAACAAAATATATTGAAAAAAATAATATTTTTAAATTTATTCTTTAAAAATTTTGTAAAACACATTAAAAATTTTTTTAAAATCTCAAATTTAATATTTAAATTAAAAAAATAATTTTAATACTTATAAAATATCCGCAGCACTCAATTATTATCCAACGTTTATAAAAAATACAAGTATCTCTCATTTTATCACTTTGATGACTAATAATATTGGAGATCTCTTATTTTTTTGAATTTCAGTCTTTTTAAAAAATTAAAATCAAATTGGTTGACAAAGTTACGTCAAGACATGAATAATGCCAATAATAAGTATGTATACCATTTTAGCTGGATGATTAAAAACAATCTAGTAATGCGATCAACAAATGCTTTGATGAAACTAATTGTATTTTATTGAGTGATCGGATTAAGATGTAATGATGCATTAATGCAAGTACCCATGAATAAGAATGAACTTGTGATAGACCCCAAAAAAAAAAATGTTGCATTAAGCTAACACTTGTTATATAGTAGATCCATTTATTATATGCATATAGTTACGTATGAGTTGAATTAATTGCATAAAACTATATAGTTACCGTGTGGTTACCCATCTTATAATGCCGGAGTGATATATTCATTTAGCTATTGGTTTTCCTCGTAAGTTCCTTGTTCCACGTCATGCATGACATTTTCATTCATTATCAACCAAATTGATTTATCGTTCATATATTAACCCGGATCTCATTTAATCAAGAATTTAGGTCAAAAACCTTGGATGTGGTCCGAAACAACAAAGTCTAATATTTTCAATAATTACAAGATCCGATAAGGAGGAGGCAAATATTTATGACAAAGACAAAATCCTAACCTGAGTGTGGTTTCAGTAGGGCATCTTTTTTTTTTTTTTTCCTTCTTTCTTCCAGAGACACATGCAGTTCAGCAGAAGATAGACACATAGTTTTCTTGGACAACCTGTGAATGATTTTATATGTGAAAAGAGCAAATGCCAAAGAAGGTTGGTGGATAAATTTGTTGTTATCGTAAAAATTGAAGACAATGCATGGGACTACTGAATATTTAGGCATTAATTTGAGATCGATCTTCAAAATTGTACGCGATGCTGTTTTGTTTGCAAACCCAGATTTATTTCCCAACAGGTTAGCCGTAAAAGCCGTAAAACACGTAGTAGTACATACTCAAGTGCAAGGTGTTAATCTCGAGCTAGGGTTTTGTTTTTACTGAAATTAGGGTTTGTAATGATATGAAAGTTGGTATTCTCATCATGAGTAGGAAAAATACAAGTTGAAATATATATTTGATAGAATCTCGATTTTTTTTTTTTGGGTTTTTTAGGGATCGGTAAAAAGATCCATAAAATAAGAGAAATTTAACCTTAGATGCTTGATTAATCAGTTAGTATTTAAAAATATATATATAAAGATAATGTATTTTTTTGTAAGCGATGAAAAAATAGATATAAAATTTGAAATTTTTGTGATTTTTATATATATTTGATAAGATTTTGATAAGAAACGTTTGGAAAGATATCATTGGATTCATTTTTTTTTTTTTTGAAATCCAATTAAAGTGAGGTGAATTGAACATGTATCTTGATCTGATTTGTGAATTCAAATTAGTTCATCTAATTGGACAATAATAACTTGACTCAAATTTTTATGATAGGACAATAGGGTGTGATATTTATATCAATATTCACATTGGAAACAAATGAAAATCTTCCTACTTGTTTGTTTGAAAGCCAATCTATGTTATTTTAAAATGATATTAGTTTATATTTACGTTGTCATGAAGATGTCTAGCTCTTATTAGGGATGATAAGAGCTCAAGTTTGACGGGTATCCGACTCTCTTTAATCTCAATAAAATAGAATGGAGTATGTTTAAGTGGCTTGGTTTAAATTTCAATACTCCAAGATAAATTTGGGTGGGGATCAGTTTTAAATTTTTTAGTACTTATTACTTGAATTCGATTAAACAATTTAATTATGTCGCATCAATATATTAAATTTTTAATTTTAAAATTTTAATTATATTAAGTTTTATATTAGCTTATTTCAATATGTTAAATTTTTAATTTTAGATTAAAAAGTTTATTACTAAATTATAATTTTATTTTATTAATAAAAATATTCAACTTTTTATATTATTTATTAATTTATTTTAAATTTTAATTACACTAAATAAATTTGTAAATAGATTAAAATCTGTAAATTATATTTATATATAACTCTAATGGTAAATTTCAATAATATGTGAATAATTATATATGAACTTAGAATGGGTTCGAATATAAATATTACAATCGAGATTCAATTCGAAATGTTTTAAATATATGAATATTCAATCTATTACTTGGGTTCGAGTATGAATATTATAATCAAATTTGGATTCGAAATTCTTTAAATACATGGATACTTGATATCTGTTGTCATTCTTACTATTAGTCAACAATTAGTTTATTATATATACTTTAAATACAAAATGTTGAAGCTATCATAAAAAATATTTGAATATTATAATTATATATATTTGATTATAAAAACAAAAAAATATTTCATAACTTAAAAATTATTCAATTTAAAAAATTAACTTAAAATGAAGTCTAAAATTTATTTAAATTTTTATAATATCTTAACAAGTAAAATATTATTATTTTTTTAACCATTTGGAACAATATGCAAATTGAAACAATTGGAATTAACACTGATAGTACAATTACATTAATCAATACTTTAAAATTAAAATTAAATACAACTATAATTGAAACTTTTTATATTTACAATAAGTTTGATTACATAACATATAATTTGTAAGTTTTAGTAAGTAATTATTTATTTTGAAAAATAAATTCTCTATTCATTCGATCTTGTTGATTTTCAAAAAGAAATAATAAGTTGTGATAAATCAACAAAATAAATTGATAGAATTTTTAAAAAAATTTTAATCTATAATTTTTTATTTTTTAAACGTACCAAGTACAATTGTACAAAGTTCGTTTTCATTACCCACGGATGCATCGATGGACCAATATTGGTTTGCTGAAAAAATGAATGCTTCTCCTTAATTTATATTTTAATAAAAACACTTCTTTACCAAAAATATCTACCCGTTATTGTCACTATAATTGCGCCCTTCTTGACCAGACTTGTTACTCCAGCAATCTTGACTCAGTAAGCAGTAGTTATCAGCAGATTTAGACTTTTTCTGACAAATCGATCTTATCTCTCCATGAGGCCAAACATTATAATATGATATAATTTTAATGTGAATCCAAAAATACCATCTACCACATCAGGAAGCTCGCATGTTTGATTTCCAATTTCGCCTAATTCCTTTTCAAGCCAACCACAAATTAACAAATTGGGAAGGGAAATTAAAAGGAGGAAGGAGTAAATGGATCATCGGGAGGGATATGCGTGCATAAGTGCGCCTGTATGCGCGCTTGCACGTGTGTGAACCTGGCTGCGTGTGCTATACACGTGCGGACTGTTCCAGATAAATTCTATAAAATATATATAATATTTTTTTTAAAAAAAACCTGAACGTTTACCATCTGGTTCCTCGTTTAAGTTACTTTTTTACCGAATCATCAAAAAGTTAAAGTCAATTATGATTGTGGGATTTACCTTAGACTACTCTGAATTTTCACATGGATAATCTTTTTTATAATATGATATAATTTTAATCACGTTTATTTTTGTAAATTAATTTTACAACAACCCGAAAAAACACAAAATTATACTATTATAATCGGAGGTGATAAAAACAAAAAAAAAAAAAAAAGGATCATCAGCGTCAAAGATTAATGCTTTCTCTTTACTTCTTGCTTTCATTTTTCTTGCAAAAATAGCAACTAAGAGAAATTTTATTACAAATCATGATTCTGACAGAGAAAGAGAGAGAGATACCGTTATGGAAGTTATGTGGTGGTGGTTATGTTTCATATGGTTGAAGTTGGCCTTCATATGTAAGGTCTTAATCCAGAAAGCGAAGAGCCACCCATGCCTCTCTAGAAGCCGCAATCTGCTTTTTTTTTTTTTTTTTCTAGTGGAATTTCCAGAAACTTCGTATCGGTTTTCTTGGATTGATCTGTCCTTTTGTGAGCGATGCATGGCCATTTGCCACGTCACCCACTTTCTCTCTCTACATCTCCTCTCTCCTAGTGGGTAGCCTGCAAATGTGACACGTGGCAGAATCTTATGTCATGTGGGTGGCAAGATGATGTAGGTACATTGTCATTCCATGAGGATAAGGTTAGATATCTACCTGACCATGCTTGATATTTCAAGGCCTCATGATCTATTACTCAAGATTCTTTTTTTTTTTTCTCTTTCTCGCATGTTTTTGGAAAATGTAAAGACTTTTTAGTGATTTGACTTTATGGTAAATTTTTTGGTATAAAATTTAATAAATATTTTTTATAATTTATGATAATATTATTTTTTAAAATAATTTTTTATTAAATAGTTAAAGTTCAATATCATTGAAATCGCATGACAATAATTGAAATTGTGTGACGAATTTGAATTCCGTTAATATCCTCGAATCATAGGCAAAATAGCATCCAATAATTTTTCAAAGGAATTTGAATTCCACAAACTCTGAAGCTTTGACATTTCAATTCCAACTTTCTTAGCAAAGAAGTGATTAAATTCCCAATTAGATTCTCATTTTCAACTGTTCACACTAATCAATACGGCTCATCAGCTTGCTCCGCGTAACAACAAAGTAACACACAGAATTCTCATTATACAAGAAGAATGCACCGACTAGCTATAAATGTCTTAGAAAAATGGGATAGACTCTATTATATTTGCATGTGAATTTAGAATATCATCATAATCAATATAAAATTTGAAATTATTAAATTAATATTTATTATAGAAATCGATTTAAGATATGATGCATAATACTAGTTCAACTGACATATATATATATAATTTTTAAATTTAATATTTTTTAAAAAATTGTTGACAATATTGTCAAAAAATTTAAGTATTCATACACCTACTAAGATGTATTTTAAATTTGAATTGATTAAATTGATTTCATTGTAAGATTTGATTTAATATATAAAAAAATTAAAATCTAAAAAATTATTATAATACACAAGCAAAAATTAATTTTGAATTAATATTCATCAAGAAAATCACCAATAAATAAAATATTAGGTTTTGAATATTCATGTAGTTATTGATGTATTTAAAATTTAAAATTATTAAATTAATGTTTACCATAATATTCGATTTAAAATATGATGAATGTAATACAAGAAATAGTTATGATACATGATTTAACTTTTAAAATTAATATTTATTTAAAATTATATATTCATAAATATGTTTTAAAATCATGAACAGACTTTATCATATATTATTCTTAAAGTGAAAAAAAGACACCTATAGTACAAATTAAAACAATATCACCATTATTCATATGGTGGATAAAAATTATTTATTGATTTAGATTTGTATTAATTTTTTTATAAAAATTAAAAAAATATTATTTAATTTAAATTATTAATTTTATTAAATTAATATATATTATAAAATTTTTAAAAAATTAAATACAATTCCAATGAAGAAAAAATTCTACTCGATATGGTCTTCCAATTGTAATTTTCACAAGCTGCTTCACGAGCGAGTCTTGCTGCTAATGAGAGTACCCACGTGCCAGTCCCTTGGGTCACGTGGTGTCTCCTTTCCACCCGACGTGGTGGTGCATTTGGTACCTTTTAATTCCACCATGGAAAGCCAAAAATCAAATTAGCATTGATTAAGCAAAATTTAAAAAAATAAAACAAGGTTAAATTGGTCAAAAAGTCAAAAAGACTAGAGAACCAACCATATGTTAGGCCCTTAAGAAATGAGATCTACAAAACATACGTTGTGTCCCTGTGGAGACGACACATACTAAATCATGTTTTTTTTTTTTTTAATTTACGGATTCCATCCCTTTTATTATGTGTTTTAATATAATTGTTTAGATTACGCTTTTTTTAATTAAAATAATCTCATAATTCGGGTCCATTTGGACCGCCTTAATGCTAACACTACACTCAAAAATAAAAAATAATAATAAAAGGACATTAAAAAAACTAAAAAAAGAGAATTCATAATTTTTTGTTAATATGTTTACAATAATAATATTATGCAACAATTTTTTTTTATTTTTTTTTAAATTTCATGATATTGTCTTATCTAATTAAAGTTTGAAGTTAATATAAACAAAACTTCTTATATCTATTTTTAATTTAAAATTTGATAACCAATTGAATTAATTGTATATTTAAAATTTTAATTTGATTAAATTTTAATATAAATAATTATAAAAAATTAAATGCATATTCGTTGTTTAAATACTTAAAAAATAATTTAAATAAACTACATACTTTATTAAAGTCTATATTTTAAATTTAAACTCAAAAAATTGTTGAAATAATATTTTAAATTTTTAATAAAATATAATCGAATATATAATTAATTGATATTTTAAAATAAACATAATAAATAAATATATTTTAAAATTTATTTTAAAATTTATTAATATATATTGATTTTATATAACATAAAATAAATAAAAATGAAATTGACGGGAAGGCAAGGTGTGGCCCATATCCCGTGTTTTTCGCGCATCAGATTTCCACGATCCGAACTTATTGTAAGTCATGTGGGCACTTGCTTAAACATTATATTAAAACGTTAATTATAACATTAATTAAGCCTTAGATGTCTGCGATAACATGAATTATAAGAATTAATTAATCATTTTCCTATATCTTATTTAACTTTCAAAAATTAATTACATTGTTTTGGCCAAGTTTTTGACTAGAATATTTTTTTGACATTGACCTAAAACAAAAATATGGTGTATCTTGAGTTTTTAATAAAAAATATTTTTTATAATTTATTATATTGACAAAAACAAAAAAAATTACATATTATATATTAAAAAATTTTATATAACTTAAATTGAAGTTTTATTATACTAAATTTTTAATAATATGCTGATATGTATCAATTAAATTGACAAAATTAATAACCATTCAGATGAATAAGAGGATCTTCCTTATAATTTAGACGAGCAAAAAATTTCGAATCTTCAACTAAATTACTTATCAGCTCCCTTACCCAATATGTTTTTGTTAATGGCCCAAACAATTCCCGCAAGCGGCAGTCCAGCAAGGTCAGGCAGGCTGGGGTTTCTATTTGGAGCCCCGTTTTGACATGGGCTCGATTTTTGTTTTCTGGGGCTAGATTAGGAGCCGAGCTCAGCAGGGGTCCAAACCCGAGTTGCTGCATTTTTACTTCTTAATGTACGAGGGTGAATTTGTAATTTCAATGACTAGATGACAAAACCGACCTGGGTTGAAATCTGAGTACGTGCTGTCCATCCTCTTTCGTGCCTTGCAGAAGAGCCCGAATAAATTAGTGTTAGAAGAACCCTGTGCTTCTGTGATCAAGTCAGCATCAGGTTCACCGATCAGATCCCGTGAATTTGGGGAGAGGAGCAGCTCCAAGGGAGAGAATATGTACGGATTCGAGGCAATGACCTTCAACATCCATGGAGGGTACCTGGAGGCAATCGTGAGAGGGCACAGGGCTGGCCTTCTCACCGCTGCCGATTACAACAACCTCTGCCAGTGCGAGACCCTCGACGACGTCAAGATGCATCTCTCCGCCACTGAGTACGGGCCCTACCTACAGAACGGTGCGTTTATTCTTATCCTTGTGATATCCCCTTTTGTCAGTCTTGTTACAATTCGAGGAAAATTTCATTACGAGTGGAAGTGGATATTTACTTTTCCTTTAGCCTTTGGGGCGGGGATGTCCGCTTGGTGAGATTGATTTGGATTTAGCTTTGATTGGAGCTTTGAGAGGATTTATTATGAGCTTTAGGTTTCTAAATTGCAGTGAAATGCGGCATAGAGCTAATGGCTTTGTCAATTTAGTTGATTTACATGTGCTTCTGTCTTCTGATGTGCTTCCAGCAGGTTGAATTTTATTCTATTGTTTTCATTTTAATATTCGGTAATTAGATTGGGATATTTAGTCGGGGTGTCCTATGTTCAAATTGTGATTTAGGTGGAATTTCGTTGCTCTACTGTTCAAATTCAAAGTTTAAGAAGTGCATGATCACTGTGTTGAGTAGGCAAATGGCTGCTCTGCTGATTTCTTTTGCTAAATTCTGTAGCTGAACATTGTAGCTGCATATTGGGTGATTTATAATCCTGCTGTGTCTAGTTGCTGATTGCTGTATAACTTGCTTGCAGAACCTTCCCCATTGCACACAACTACGATTGTGGAGAAATGCACTCTTAAGCTGGTTGATGAGTATAAGCACATGCTGTGCCAAGCCACAGAGCCTTTGTCAACCTTCTTAGAATATATCACGTACGTAGAAATGCAGTATTTTAGTTCTGTGAAATGTTCTTGAATGCCTGTCTGCATATTGGGGTATATCTTCATCTTTAGCAGAATCGGTATGATTATTACTTTTTCGGAAAGCTTAATCCTATCCAAACCTGATCTTTGGAGTTTGTATTTCATGTGGTATACTTTTAGAGCTCAGCAAGATCATTGATAGGTTACCCAGCCCACTTAAGTATTGTGGTATTCAAGCTATGGCCTTGCATGCTGAGTAGATGTGATTCAATGGCATCCTTACCTTGGCTGGGCTGTATGGCTCTCAGATATATTCATGAAAAGGCAACAAATGATGTCATAGGATTTGTGTAAGTGGGGAGAAAATGAGATCCTTGCCTTAAATTTTCTTTGAGTTGGCCTTTGGTTGTGCCAGATTTGACTGAATCGGTTTTGCTCAACTTCATGGTTGGAGTTTAAGGAAGGACAAAGTTGATCCTCTGTATTTATTTTTTACTCCTTCCCCACAACCAAACCACAACACGCCCACCCCCACCCCCACCCCCGCCACCGCCACCCCCCACATCAAAAAAAAAAAAAAAAAAAAGTCTACTCCAACCTGACCCTCTAAAAACTTTTATTTCACTGGATGGACATTTCGTCAATCGTCAATTGTGAAGATGGAACTTCATGTTACAGTTTTTGGTGAATATAGGGGTTAGCAAGTGAAGTACTTATTTTTGCTTCTTTATGCAGGTATGGTCACATGATCGACAATGTTGTGTTGATTGTCACTGGCACCTTGCATGAGAGAGATGTTCATGAGCTATTGGAGAAATGCCATCCCTTGGGCATGTTTGACAGGTACTGTAACCTTAAATAGTGTGTTGTTGAAAATTTTATTCTCTTCACAAGATCTACTCCCAACCCTTTTCCCTTTTGTTTCCAGTATAGCTACCCTGGCAGTTGCTCAGAACATGCGGGAGCTCTATAGGTTGGTGCTTGTTGACACACCACTAGCTCCGTACTTCTCTGAATGTATTACATCAGAGGTACTCACCGGTAACCTTGCTTGTGTCATCTTTCATTTTTTCTTCTTGATCCGTGTATCTTTTTTGGGGTACAAAAATGTTGCTTGTGTTTATGTGTTTGACTTTCAATTACTGTCATTATTGTTGTTTTTTAATATGAAACAAAAGATTTGATTTGCAAAGCACAAAAGTAGTCGACCCTTCAAAAGTATAGTTAGAAGTTAGGAGGATCAAACATGTTCTTCTTGGTTTTGATGGTGTGATAGTAGGACAATAACCAAAGACGGCCATTTGCCCATTCAAAGTAGAGAGAACACCTTTTCCTTCTCAAACATTGGAGAAGAAACCAAAGACACTAAGTAATGTGTTTTGCTGTTTCAATATCTTAGCTACTTTGCATCTTTCTGCACTTCTAGCAATTGGATGTCATCATCATCAATAAACATTAGCAGGAGTTTCATTATCATGAAATGACTCAATTTTGTTTGGTTGTTTATTAAATAGCTGTGTTTTTACATTTCTTTTGGTTTCTGATTTTATTTGTTTATTTTTTCTTTGTAGGACTTGGATGACATGAACATTGAGATTATGAGAAATACTCTCTATAAGGCCTACCTTGAGGATTTTTATCGGTTTTGTCAGGTGAGGGTTAATTGCTAAACTAAGAAGAAATATACATATTAACGGTTTTTAAGTTCTTATCAAGTGGTGTTTGTCTCCTTTAGAAACTTGGTGGTGCCACAGCCGAGATCATGTCTGATCTTCTTGCCTTTGAGGCTGACAGAAGGGCTGTCAACATCACCATAAATAGGTATCGCTACTATTAGCTGATTTGTTGTTAAGTTGTCTATATCATTTTTTATGAATTTCGCTTTCTTTTAATCTCCTTGAACATGTTTCTGAAGCCACTTACGGGTTCTGTTGTCTGCAGTATTGGCACTGAGCTAACTCGAGATGATCGTAGGAAATTGTACTCAAGTTTTGGTTTACTGTATGTCCTCTGCTTCTGGCTTGGTTACTGCTCGCTCAAGCATTGTATTTCTTTTGGATCTAATTTCTGATAATGTTGTCCTTGTGTTGCAGTTATCCCTATGGCCATGAAGAGCTTGCTGTCTGTGAGGATATAGATCAGGTTCGACACGGACACTGCATGGATGCTTTCTGTTGTATTCTATCTACTAAGTTACCATCTTTTGAAGAATATCAATTATTGCTTCTGAAACCTACTACATTTTTCCAATAAAATTTGGGGTTTAAATGTTCTTACAAATAATGCATATGTTGGCATATTTCCTTTGATTATGCATGTGTATGTGGGTATCTTTGAATTGTTTCATTTCTTTCCCTTCTGTTGTTGGTTTGCCATTTCAGGTTCGTGCTGCTCTGGAAAAATATCCTCCTTACCAGTCTATATTCTCCAAGTTATCCTATGGAGAGAGCCAGATGCTTGACAAGGCATTTTACGAAGAAGAGGTTAAAAGGCTATGCTTAGCTTTTGAGCAACAGGTTTGTATTCCCAATACCAACTAGACATACAATGGCATGCCTCGAGTTTCACTTTCTAGTTGAGACTAGCAAGTGTTTTCCAATCTTATGGAATGTTTACTGTTTTTTCCTGACTTGCAGTTCCACTATGCTGTGTTCTTTGCATACATGAGGTTGAGGGAGCAGGAGATCAGGAACCTGATGTGGATATCCGAGTGTGTTGCTCAGAACCAAAAGTCTAGAGTGCATGACAGCGTTGTCTTCATATTTTAGTTTTATTTGGTATCTACAACAAGAACATTTGTTCTTAAGCATGGTCTGCTGTATATCACCAATTTATCTCATTGCCTGTTTGATTATTTTGAGTTGAAGGGGCTGATGTAGCTGCCCCCCTCTATGATTGTGTGTTAGAAATAAAAGCTTCAATGTATTTTTGATTTGCCAATCTGAGGATGAACTCGTGGATTCATATTCATTAATATATAGGCAGTTGTGGGGATGAATTAAATAATGTGAATGACGTGAATGACAGACAATGATACTTGCAATTGTTTCAGACATTGTTTCAATGGGCTCTGTAAATACTCTTCTAACATCTTAACCGGCGAAGTGTGGTGGAGCTCAATTCCAAAGAAACAAAACGACCGCGTTTAATGCGTTATCCAAACTTGTCTCACCCCTCTGAACATTAAGGAGAGTCGGTTGCGAATGGAAGCAGTGTTTCCCGTGTCCGCGTCAAAGCTCCCGATAATGACAATTTAAAGCGAAGTAATTTGAAATTGATCTCTAAATTTTTCTATGTTGCTGCTGGTCAGAGCTCCTTGAAGTAATGTGCTCGTAACTATCGTGACAAATTTCTAGGGCTTTGCATAAACCGATCAAAATCCCCTCGAAGATGGCGAACCCGTCCCCATCGACGAGCAAGAGTTCATCGACTAGGATCGTGGACTTGAACGAGGACTCGCTGGCTCACTGCACCAACTACCTGAGCCTGCAAGACGTCTCCAACTTGGCCATGACCTGTAAATCCCTCAAGCGGGTTGCGTATTGCGACTCTGTTTGGCAACGCTTCTTCAGGTTCTTCTTTTTCAACTCCCACTGCCTCTTTATTGTCATTGTTTTTATTTCCCTTTCAAACATTGCCTTCATTAGTTCGACTCGACCTGAATTTTGTTTCTTTTCCTTTTTGCCTTTTAGTTCTCACTACCTGATAATCTGCAGAGCAAGGACCTGCAGAAATGATCAATTTCTTCCAAAGAAACAATCTGATACTTGACCTGACATATTTTCATAGTTTGCTTAAAGAGACTGTAATTTGGAGCACAGGGCATACTTGCATGTTGCTCTTAGCTAGCGTATTGTAGTTTTTTTAAGGCGAATGTGCTATATGAGTTAAGATGAATGCTTTTTATTGTTATTTATCCCATATTGTTCTTTTGCAGGGACCATTGGCCACAAGAAAGTCTTTCCAGATCTTTACAAACATAAGGGCTCAGGGAAGCTTATTTGGCTAGACGCACCGCATTACAGCAGTTCAAATTTGTTGATCCTGTGGTTGCAGACTTCTATACAGATGCAAGGCCCATTGACCATATGCTATTGGACAAAGATGATACTATTATCTTTTCACAGGTATGAGCTGCACTTCCCTTTGGCTTGCCTAGTTTTGACAATGCTTAATATCTGGAAGGGGTGCATTCTGTTTTTATTTTACTTTGAGGCCTCTGTAATTTGAGTCCTAAACAGCTAATGAAGTACTTTTGAAACTCTATTCCCATCTATTCTGACCTCATGTATTTTTTTTTTTTTTGATATTATGACTAGGGTCCATTCATAGAGATGGTGAAGAATATTAACTTTTTAAGTGGAAATGTTTCCGTTGTTGCACTAAATGATCACAATGCTAGAATCACTTGCATGAGGTGAGGTTTTATGATGCATTTCCTTGTTTTATGATGAACTTTGTGTGTTTGATTAATATATTGTGGAAGTTGTATAGTTGCCTATTCACTTATATCAAGATTTTTGTTTCCTTTGTACTTGGAGTTCCTTCAGTTTTGAAGCAAAGTGTCTTATTCTATCTGCACCTTTTCTGTTCTGAACTTGAAGGATTAAATGATTCAAATTCTTTTGTTAAAATTCCATACAAGAATGAAAGAGGCAATGTTTTGCTAAACACTTGTTTCTTTTTAAGTATCAATTGATTCAACAATAGGATCATTGGAGTTATCATATTATTAGGCTTGGGCCTACCTTTCTAGCCATTTGCATTCTTTCAAATAGATAGAATTCTATGTAATATACAATGGGGAATCTAAATTAGATAGTGGGAACAAAACCTGCATTGTTAGCTTGGATAGCTAGGGGCTATAGTCGAAGTTGGTTCATCATTTTTAACGTCTCTAAGTCAGAACCAAACATAAAAATTCGGTTTCATTTGGCTCCTTTATGGAAGATAGGTAAATTCCCAGTTATGATAAGATGGGAATGAAATGCCTCGCTTTGGATATATGCGATTGTTGCTCTATGCAGTGCCATGTGTTAGTAGGGTTGTAACGTAGAATTTATACATTCCTTTCACATTGATGTTTTAAATACCTGGGGTTTTGATGAACTTTTTTAATTCATGGTACTAACACTGAAAAATGATTCTCTTTGGTGAGAGGAGAAACACACAAAAGGGTTTCAGTCGATTGGTAAGCGAGCCTTGACTTGTCGCCCGGATCCATGGTTAATATCCCTTTCGAATCTCCTTGGGGCCACTAAGTTTGTTCCTTGTTTGCCTCGTAGATTAGTCATTTGCTTTTGAGCTCCCCGTTGATTTGTCGCCGTAGAATAATGGAGAGAATTTGGCGGATACCACGGTTATCAAAAAAAGAAAAAAGAAACACAACAAATGAATTAATAGAAGGATGGGATTCTTAAGAAAAGAGAGACAAATGGCAAAATGAAGAACGTTAAACTATGCACCAAAGATAATATCCTAGAGAAACATATTATCATCACATAACTTTGTGAAGTGGTGGCTGTTTTTGGTATGAGTGTCATCTTCAAAGTCTCTGGCTTATTGTAGTGATTTAGATACACATGCTATGTTTAAAAGCAACTGGTTGGGAATTTTGTGGACTATTCTTTACTATATCTTTGTATCTTTTTGTTTGTACATCTGTAGTTGCATTTGGAACACCAAAAAGAGCAAGCTTTTCCTCAATAATATTGATATATCAAACATTTTGGTGATATCAGTATGATATATATGAAAAAATAAAAGTTGTTTCCTGATTGATGACATATGATGGCTTCATTGCAGATTATTCCCCCTGGTTGAAACTTCTCTATTTCGAAGTGAGTCACAGAGAAAGGAAAACGTTTTGGTGACCTCAAGCAGTGACCACTCTATTCGTTTATGGTGGAAGGTATTGGATGAAGTGTTCTGTTTTGGGATCAATTCAATGAAATTATTTTTATTAATCAGTAATCTTGTCAAATGATGCTATAGTAATTGCTTTTTATTCATTGTTCTTAATCATTTGAAGAACATTTATCATCAGTAGTTTCTTTTTTCATTCCACAAGCACTCTGGGCCAGAGGGAAAAGAAGGGGGGCGGGGGGGCCGGGAGGGGGGTGGGGCAGGAACCAGGCCAAGAAAAGAGAAGCTCTGTTCTTTATTTGGTGGTAACTTGTTGTGTTTTTAGGGCGTGAAGTTTTTTAAATCATCATATCTATATGCCTCTTGTATGTTTATACCATCTGAACCTCATGCTTTACTGTAGGGTTCTTGCCAACGATGTTTCAGAGGTCATTATGGTGCAGTTTCCACCTTGTCAGACAAATTATTAGGTGATGGTTCTGCCAGACTATTGGCAAGTGGTGGGGAAGATGGCACAGTTCGCCTTTGGACGCTTAGCTCAAGTTGAAGACGTGGCCAACATGCTTTAAAAGCTACACTATATGGTCATGAGAAACCTGTTAAATTGATGTCAGTTGCTGGGTATGAGTCGCTTTCTGAACAAATTCATGACAGCTCTTTTTTGTCAATTGTTCAACTGGAAACTGTATGATCTAATAGGTTTGATTGATAGCTTACTCTTTGACATTTAGAACTGTGTAGTTGTATATTTTTAGAGTTGGCATTTTCTTGAAGATGGGAATAATCCTGAAAAACATGCATGTTGAAATTGGCTGTTAATCGTATGGGAAGAACACTTGCCTAAATAAGAGATAGAGGCACCTGTGATGGACTTCTTTCAGTTAGAATTTTTAGGAATCCTTACTTCGTTTCTTGTGAGAAATGATCAGTAAGTGTTTGCACTATATGCCTTGCTCCTGCTTCTGCAATATAGAGTATTGTATGTTGAATTTAGCTTCTGCTCTTACTACACTAATAAATTTCTTTACTTCTCATTTTCTTTCTTCCAGGCACAGAACTTCTCTTTTAGCAAGCATTTCAACAGATTCAAAGGTATATTCTCCACCTTCCCGTGCACCCTTTGCGTTATAACATAATCTTTTCTTATCTTCGTGTTGTTATTATACCATTTGGTGATTGTGAACAATTATTTCATCCCATATTCCTGTTAAATTAAACTATGCTTTGTCCTTGTTGTAGCTTTCCATAAATCTGGTTTTTAATATTGGAACAGTGTTATTCTCAAGTCAAAAAATATTGGAACAGTGTCATTTCTATTAATTTTTTCTCTTTTGTTCGTGTCATATTAGCTTGAATATGAACTTTGCAGATAGGTCTCCTATCCCTTGGGGGAAAAGAATATGCAGAAAAACCCAATTCCAATTTGACAATTATATTCTGTTGTTTATTGGAGAAACATTTCAGATGAAAGTTGCATCTTCTGGAAAGAAAATCCTTTAGGGTTTTGGTGGCAATCTGTAGAAATGGCACTGAAAATTTAGGCTTAAAGCGTGGCATTTTGTAGATTGGTGGTTGCAGTTTATAACTCTTATGCTGCATGAAACTTTTGGGTATGATCTCAAGCTATGATGTGAGGGTAATAAAGCAGCTTGGATAAGCAGTGGTGTACCTTGAGTGGAGTTTGGGAAAAAATAGTATGTTTTAACTAAAATAATGCTTAAGTAATAAAGAGAAATTGTGTAGGTCCTAACCCTTGGGAGACTTCTGTTATAGTCTTACTGTTTTGTTTTTGGTTTGTTGTCTGATGATTATGGAGATTTGTGCACAGGTGAGAGTTTGGGATACAACTACATCGTCTTCTGTTCGATCTTCTTGCTGTGTGGGGATGACTTCTGTACCTGGTGCACCTGTGGACACGAAGTGCCATGAGTCATTGCTTTATGTTGCTGCAGGTTCCTCTGTTGTAGCAATTGATTTGAGGACAATGCAGAAGGTTATCACTGCTGCAGTCTGTCCGCCAAAATTGATCTCCTTTGATATTTTGCCGTCAAAATTTTTAATCTGCACAGGTGGAATGGGCAGGCAAGTGTTTTCTTATGTGAAGATTCACTATCACTACTATTTTTATAGTTTTGCAAGGAGGTTAAAGGAAAATTAAAAAGAAAGGAAAAGGAAGGGCACATAATGTTAAAAATAGAAATAGCATAACAAGGAAGCAGTGTTTGGAGAATATCTCATCATTTATCCCTTGAACTACAATGCTCAAATGCCATTTGAGTAAATTGATGAATACAATTCTTCTGGGATGTCTGAAGTCCAGGTGGCCCTACAGCCCCCCTGTGTCTATAAGAATGCTAAGAACCTAAGTTGTTGTTGTCATTAATTAGTAGGTATTGAAATTTCCCTCTCTGTATTTATTTGAAACCTTGAAGTAAAAGTGAAGAGTTTTCCATTCGCCAGTTCATTAATTACATCTATCCTGAAGAAGAATATGCTACAGTAGTCTTTTAGTTGGATTCAAGGTACTTAAGTTTTTATGCTGAACTGAAGATTTTGATGTAAGAGAAACATGTTGACTGCAGAGCACTGCTTTGGGATATTAGGAGAAACAAGGACACACTGAAAACGGAGCCCATGGCTGAGATGGATGGACATGCAGGTCCTCTGACACTATTGCACATGGATCCATACAAAATAGTCATGGGAGGGCCAAGAGACAATTATATCAGTGTTTGGGAGACTGATACTGGTATGAAGGCAAACTCTTTAATGTGCTTTCAACCTGAGGGACCAGACCCTTACTCTGGTTGTGCAGCCATGGCCGTAAATGGATGTCGTGTTGTTACTGCGGCCTATGGTGAAGACCAGGGGCTTGTACGCTTCAGAGATTTTTCCAATGCTAGTGCTCCCATCTTTATGTGTGAAGATGAGAAAGCTTCAAAGTTTTGGGGTCCGCAAGATTATAGTGATATTGAATGCTCGGATGAATAAAACATCTTTGGTTGTATTGCCTGGAATTGTCATTTGTCATTCATGTCTAGTCAATCCTCTTGGCGTTCAAACCATGGGTAAGTTTCATCCTGTTTCTAGGCTTCCTTTAGGTTTATTATTTCCATTCTTTTTTTGATGATTATGACATAGGTGCTAACATCTCATGAAAGCTTAATGAAATTCTGCAGAATCAGCATATGAGTGTTCTATCAGGCTGCCCCATGAATTCCATTAGACTGTCCACATCCTCAACAGTGGTTTCACTCACATGTCTTACTTGTTAGCTAGCTGCGTTTTTGGCTTCATCCTCCATGGACTGATGCCATATAAGTCATGGCATTAGTTGCTAGAATCTCATGAAAGCTCTGTAGAATAGGGATATGAGTGTTCTAGCAGGCTGCCCCATGAATTCCAAAAGATCATCCTTGTCCTGCATGGTGGTTTCACTTTGCCTTGTCTTATCTGTTGAGAAGCTGCCTTTTTGGCTTCATCCTCCATGTGACTGATCCCATAGAAGTGATAACATATTTCTTGGCTGTTAAAAGCCACATTTTACTATCACCTGTTTCAATTTTCTTTTGATGATTGAGATCTTCTCTGCACCTTCTTCCAGGGACACTAAAGTTGTCTGTAAATAATGGCAAATGATTACTCTTGTTTTTTACAAGATGCAGAGAAATATAAAGTTTCTGGTATCTACTGATATCCCAGTGTTGCTCGAAATGGAAATAAAATTATTCTGGGTTGACCCAATTATTCTATTCCTCAGGCTGCAGAATAGGTCACATTAGTGGTGAACAGGTGATACCATTGCCTCCAGGAAATTTTGTTCTGCTTGCTTAGCTGATTTCATTTTCCCAGCTTCCCTTGCAAGCAGACTAAGAATGACTGAATATCCTATATAAATTGGAACTTTTGATGTGGAGATAACATAGATTTGAATTGCTCGGTCATTTTACAGCTGAACCATCACTACAAAGGTCTTTTACCTCTGGGCATGTGCAGTATAATTCTACAGAATTCACAACTGAAAAGTAAAACAATGGGACCACTCTGGCACGTTGCACTTGGATAGCATGTCTGGGTCTCTGCTTAAAACAAGAAATTTGGGCCATTTTAGCCTCTGTTGGATCATCAAGAAAACACTCAAAGCACACACAAAATTCAAGTGACATAAATTTCCGTCTTCTCCATTGCATTTTGTACTTGGTGGAGTTATATTTCATTTGCGGGAGGTACCGCACCTTCAATCAATCTATTCGAGATTAGGTAACCCAATCCTTAGAACCAAATTCAGGTCCCCAAAAGATGACCTTGATCCAATCAGGACTCACCCATCTCGTAAATCACACGGCCCGTTTCTTCTACATCAGTCCATAACCAGTCCACAAAGATCACCACTACCAGTGCCACCATCCTCACCATCGCCACCCAAGATGCCTCCGTCTATTGTTACCTTCACTACCCTTTGGTTTCTACTCCTTTGCATCAACGCCGGCAAATCAGTCCCAATCCTTGGCCTGGACAGCTTCCTGACCCACCAGTCTCGAATTGACCCACAAGCTTCCAACGACTCCTTCGGCTCGCTCCCTTCATCCCTCAAGAAATCCCTCTCCTCCTCCTTTCTCCTGAACTTCCCTTCCCTTCGCGATTCTCTCCTTTCTATCTCCCTCTCTTTCTCCGTCCACGTTCGCCTCGTCGGACCTTCCTTCCCTCAGGATTCTTCCTCCCTCCTCTCGTCCTTCCTCACTGCTTCCCACTCCTCTGATCATTTCCACGTTTCCTCTGATTCCTTCCATCGCCTCGCCGTCAAGCACTTCCTACACCTCGACGTCTCCCACTCCCCTTCCTCCCTCGCCTCCCGCCTCTCCGAGACCCTGAAGTCTCACATCGACAGCACCCCTTCCTCCCTCCGATCCCCTCTCCTCTCCATCCCTTATGAGACCATCGATCAGATCATACGCCAAGATTTCGAGAAGGAGAAACCTGTTCAGGGTGTCTACATCTACTTAGTCTCTCTTGGGTCCCAGTCGAAGCCCTATGCGTACAGCTACGGCCATGGAGAATCCTCCCCTGGGTTCACCAAATGTTTGGGGAACATCTGGACTGGCAAGGACAGGTACGTCTGGATTGATCTCGCCGCTGGGCCAGTTGATTACGGGCCAAGTATATCAGGAGATGGGGTCCTGCCCAGAGGAGAGTTTCACCCATTGGCCGCTTTACATGGGAGACCCAAGTCCCAGAAGGCATTGCTTGCAGATTTGGCTTCTCTGGTTTGGAGTGCTTATCAGGTACTTGTTGTGCCTTCTTTGAGAATTCCGGTGCTTTTCGAGAATTCTTTGATTGTTCAGTTTATACATGTTTATGGGTCAGACAATAAGGACTCAAGTGGTTTGGATTGGAATTCAATTGAGAGGACCTTTAGAGATGAGGCAAATGATGATGGCTTGTTGTTGGGGGATCAATCTTTGCAGTTCAAGACTTACAGTGTGAGCTATAAGGAGTGTCCGATTTGTTCTTTTGCCATTTCTAGGTCCATTAATTCATATACTTCTAGGTTTTTGTTTGATAACTATACTTTGATTGTGAGTGAATACTTGGATTCCAAGCGTTTACATCAGACCTTGACTGAGTCTACGGAGGAGTTTAGGAGGTTGGCAAGGATCCCCGAGGACGACTTTGGCAGGGTTATTCCTGTTTATATCTTTGATTTGGATTTTAATACCCACTTGTTGCTTGATCGGTATCACCAATCTGTTGCCTTTAGAGATATGGTTGTGGCTGTGAGGACAAGGAGTACCCAGACAGTGAGTGATTATAGCTGTAATAGTCGTCATGTGTTTATGCATACGAGGGAGCTGGAGCGACCCCTTGTTGGTTCAATCCTACAGAGTATGTGGGGGGTATCACCTACCCATTTGTTATGGAGTGCAAGGCATAACAGCACTTTGGTGGATTACACTTGGAGTGTTGGGCAGACACCATTTGGGCCATTTTCGGAGACTTCCTCATTGTCTTTTGTGCAAAAGGATGCAGCTCGGAGAAATGTTCTTTTGACATCATTGAATTACAGCATATCAAGTGCAATTGATGTTCTTGAATCTATAGCTGCGCATGGTGGGGATAGAAATTTACTCAAACAAAATCGGCATGTTGAGTTAACACAGAGGTGGAACTTGTTCAAGTACAAGCTGGACAAAGTGGTTTCTGCATTGTCGCATTTTGATTTTGGAATGGCATTGTATTACTTGAGGTCCTCAGATCATGATCTTTATGCTATGCATTCCATTGTCTACAATGCATTGCAGGAAATCGAGGCATCCCTAATTTGTTTCAAGGATCCACCATTTCCATGGGCGTCAGTGTCAATGTCTGCTGTATGTTTCCTTGCTCTCTCTTATGTTTATGCAAAAAGAGACGTACTGTTTAGAAACAAAAGAAAGCAGTTTTGAAGTACAAGAAACAAATGTTTGTACCATTTGAACGAAATACATTTATTTCTGGGGAGAGTTAAGTCTTTGAGTTAGAAACTAATGTTTTTTATGCTTAAAAAACATGTAGTCCAAGCTGGATCTCAGTTATGTTGCTTGATTATTCCCTAACTTCTTAAGATCTATTTACATTTATGCCAGAGTGGCATGGCTTTTTGGGATGGATAGTAGTAGAATGCCATACATTCATTTCTGCACTGTTGCTTATGTTTCCTTTTTCTTTTCTGTTGATCGGCTAGATTGACATCCAGGGGAACAGTAACCATATATATTCTCTTGAAGTTAGTTCCATTGGTTATTGCAGAATGTGAAAGCTTTGCCTAGGTAGTCAATCTTAAGAATTTTTTTTTTTTAACGTTATAACTTTCAAGCTACAGATGATGAATTATACATTGCCGGACCGTTGATGTTATTGTAACCCTCTTCTAGATCGCTATTTTCAGTAAAAGCATGAAATCAGCTGCTTGCTCCGATATGCGAAAATTCACTGATGTGAGTCTATGTTACATGACCAGGGGGGTGGGTTGATATATGCCAATATGATGTGGGAGTAGGTTGACATGCCATAGGGGACCTAACAGGTCAAGGCTGGCTGTGTTAGGGTCTCCTGACTATCAAAGTTTCTCCATGTAGAATATGTATTATGTATCCAAAATCCTGTTGAATGAGAAGGTAACCTTTCCACTCCTACATGCAAAGCTGCTAGCAACAAATGGTGTTGTCATGGATTCATTCTCCTTTACAAGGTCTATTTGTTTGTCTGGTTGAAATTTGGATTTTGATTAAAGTGAACAGTTTAGGTTCAACCTAAGTTTTTGGTGACCGAAAATTTCTGCTTGTTCAGGACAGTCTGCATGTGTCAATTATATGATACTTTAAGTGGTAAAGGCAGGGGGTTGATGATGACAATTAAGTTGTTAAAGGGCTACTGATAAGGCTCATCATCCAGTTTTATCTTTCGAGCTGATCAACACAAGATTTACCATAACACTTGGGGATTCCCATTTCAGGATCTGTTAAAATGTTGAAGTCAACGAAGAAAGAGAAGTCTAAAAATGAAACAAGTAAAGAAAATGTGAAATGGTTTGAAAGAAACTTATGCTCTTTACTGGATTGCCCAATTTTCAAGTCTTGCTTGACAAACATAAACCGAGTTATGAAAGATGAGAGTCAAGAGAATCTTTTGTTTCAACTAAGCATAGAAAGCAGTAGACGTTTCTTATAGAGATAAGGAAAGATTGGAAAAGTTAAGTTTGTTTTGCTACAGATTTGTTCTCCTTGGTGCAATATTGAGAGGACTTAGTTCAGTCAGTGAAGCAGAAGGATTAATTTGTTGGTTATTAAAACCAAAGGAACAATGAAAGATCTGAAAAATAGAGGAGAAAACTTCCATATTCACATAGAAATCAGTATCCAAACCAAACTTTCTTACAGGGAAGCATTCCTTGAGCTTGTCAATTGACAAATACATGCTTATTTACACTTTTTTTTTTTTTTTCATAAGCATGCACTTCTTTAATCATAAAATCATGTGGAACTCTTCTCCTTCCAACTCTAAGCCATCTTTGGCAGAACAGCAAATAAATGGAAGGTCACCAATTCCATCATAGAACAACCCATACTCATCATGACTGCCTGCCTCTTGTTGGTTCTTCGTCTCGTCCCCATCAGTTTCATCTTCAGACACATTTGAGTTCTTCTCCACCAGTTCTCTAAATACTGAAGACCGAAGGAGGAGGCCCAGTGCAGTTGGCGATGAAGACTTGTTGCTCGAGTTTATTGGACTTCTTCCTTGGAACAACTCTTGCTTCTGCATGGAACTCAAGTAATCTCCAGAGAAAGAATTGGAGTTGTAGAGTGGGGGCTTGAATTCCTCTCTTGGTCTGTAGTCAGTTGTCGATGGAACTTGGTGAGGCTCTGTGATCCTCTGTGGCTCATTAGCTATGGCAGCTGGGATGTTTCCTCCAGGCTTCAACCATCTGATATAAGTACTCAAGTCAAAGTTAGTCACAGCATTTGTCCCTCTATATTCAATGGCTGCAATGTCATAAGCACGAGCAGCCTCCTCTTGGGTACCTGTAATGAGAATAAGTTTACTGCTTAGTCTTAATTGACTAAAACCTCTCCCAATCTGTTAGTAGTTCATGAAACAATGGCTCTAGTCTACTTCTAATGGTTAAGTAGACTTGGTGACTTACTGTAAGTGCCAAGGTAAAGGTATTTGTTCCCAAAAACTCTCCCTATTCTTGCTTCCCATCTTCCATTATGATGGTGCCTGAAATTATACCCAGAAACAGATTTTCAGTACTCAGTTTCTAAATCTGTGCGAGTAAAGCAGGAAGTTGCTTTACCAGAAGACCATCAGGAGCACTACCTTGCAACTCCACGATACTTGGATACACCTCTGGAGAAACCACTGCTCTTTCTGTGAAAAGCAAAACCATATCAATATATTGGAGAGCAACTAAGATTGATCTTATATCAACCAGTCAGTGGAAGAAGAGATGACTGCTAATTGGTAGACATATGAAGTCCCACCTTCTTAAAGAGGCCAAATACTCCTCTTTAGTGACAGTTTGCATTATCTCGATCTCTTTCTCATAATCTGATATCTGTGGCAATATAAAAGTAGTATTAGATGATGTGTTGTACTTTCTCTAAGAGTAAGGTAAATGCAAAATCCTTATGTTTTTGCAGGAAATTTACTAATATTCATACAGGAAAATTGGTGAAAGTTGACGTTCCCCAGTACTTGATTGCAGCTAAGTCATAAGCTCTTGCAGCAGCTTCTTCTTCATCATAAGCTCCTGAGAAATTCAGAGTATATGTTACATGGAGTTCAAGAAAAGCAAGCTCGAGAAGTATCATTCAATAGTAAGCAAATACTCACCAAGGTAAACTGTTGAGCCACGATCCATAGCAGAAATCAATGGAACAAGGAGTTAGAATCCAGAATCAGAAAAAACAAAGAAAAAGTGAGGTGAAAATATAACAAACATAATTCATACCTTGTTTCCCTTTCTTCCTCTGGGTTTGGTTCCAAGACAGTTTATCCCACAAGTGAGCTTCAAATCGACCAGTCCATCGATGCCTGCTCATATTGAGGCCATCTAAGTTAGTTAAACATAGCAGAGAGAACCTGGAAGTTGTCTGAAAAACACAACGTCAGAGTTTTGAGATAAACTTTCTTGGTTTCCACCTGCTAACTCCACGAAATCTTGAACTTCTTTTCACGGTGGTGGCAGCGGTTGTCTGATCACTTTGTTGCTGTGGTGCCGGCTGGTTTTGATTGTCAGCAGCAGCAACAAGTGCAGCTGATGCTGGATCTCTTCGCCGCCTTTTGACACACCTCGTTGCTTCCTGGACCTCTGCCATATACACGCGGGGCCTTCTCTGGTTTTCCTCGTTCTTAATCATCATCATCTCCATCTCTTGTTTCTTTCTTCTGTTAATTCCTTTTCTTTTCCAATCTCCCACTGGTTTTTTCTTTCTTGTGTTTGCTTGGCCTGAAAGAGAGTGAGAGTGCCCAAGTAGGTATTTATATTGTCTGTGCCTGTTTTTGGAGTTATTCCATTATGTTATTGTTGTTACAACTGTGTCCTGAATCCGGACAATGGGGACGATAACTACAAGGCAACTTTAAGACAAATATAAAATGATCAGGCACATTTGGTATGTCCTCACTCTGTCTCACAGTCCAAAGATCCAAAATCCCATGGTTTCAAGTCCTTGGATTTGCTTCACTTAGCCGGTTACATCCCTGCTGATATCATACTTTAACGCCAAGAGTTTTCAAAAGATTGAAGGATCTGATTACTCATTCTACATGTCTTCATTTTGTGTTAAAGGGTTAAATGATCTCATGCAGCTCGTAGCCTAAACTAAAAGGAAAGTTCTCATTCAACTCACAGACAACAACCTTCTGAAACTGTCAATGCTGATGAAGATTCCAGAAGCAAGCAGCATGCAATAAGTACAACCCAACAAAAAACAAAAGCAAGTTAAATAAGGTTTAGCATGACATGTTCAAATCTGTATCCCCAAAACGACATGTACAACAAACTTAGCACACATTATATCAAGCAAGAACACCGGAGAATGGTTTTGTCAGTTTCTTGTTCCGGGTAACAGGAATATGAAATATATACTAAGATGGTAGTTCATGTTAGACTTTTAGGCTTCCCTGTCTTGGATTCTCCGTCTACTTTAGCTTGTTCCTGTCTGGAATTTGAATGTGTTACATGTATGCTGGAGTACTTGTGGTGGATACAGAGTTTGTTCCCTCCACGAAGGCTTTAATGACGGTTTTCCCTATGGAATCCAAACAGATTATATTCTTGCAACCTGTATGAAGTATCGTACAATACAACCAGGATGAAAAAAGGGACGCTGTTTTGGATTTTTGTAATGAAGAAGTTGAAGGAAGCAAAGCCAACTGTTTCTGAAACTGAAACAGCTCTACTGTTTTGTACCTGCTAAGAGAAGAAAGTCTGTTTGATTTGAACATTACATTGTATCATGTCTGTAACTTCTTGTCATGAACTAAGATATAATCTATTGAATGCCTGTCAAAAAAGTAATTCTTTCAAGAATCTCATCAGATAAAAACATCAGAAAGATCTGAGCTTTTTACAGAAACTCTTTCTTCTCTATGCAGTTCATGCTATCTTGAAATACTGTTGGAAAATATATGACCTCCCTCCCTTATTGTGAACTGAGCAATATCGGGCGTATACTATAAGATTGCAATGATTAGGCCCAAAATGGCACTAAACTGATTGAAGCCCAAAGGAATGATTTCATGGTGAGGTGGGCTCATTTCTAACTAAGCAGAGCGTTGTGATCATGTCGGCCGGCCGGGTTAAATGGTGTTTCAGTGGGACCCATCCCAAGCGCAGACTTCATCCTCTCTATAATAAGCTTGTAGCAGTTTATTATTACGTCTTTTCGCGCCACAAAGTCACTCCGCACTCTCACCACCTGTGTAAACCCCGTCCCTGTACGGTTCATCTTTTGGTTTTCATTTCTCTTCTCTCTCTCATCGCTCTCTCTTTGGCTGTACTGTTCTGTTACTCGCGCGATATCTCTAGTCGGAGCAATGACCGACGGTCACCTCTTCAACAATATCTCTTTGGGAGGTCGAGGAGGAACTGTGAGTTTTCTTTTGCGTCTTGTGTGGCATATTGATGCTTGATTTGGGTTTTCGCTCTTTTGCTTCATGTGCTCTTTTGCTTATCTCCCGACCGGAAATTTTCTTTGAGTCCCTAATTTGCTATTTTCAGCTGCGTTTCTAGCTTTGGAGTTGAAGGAAAATGAAATGTTTTGAATTATAGTGATTGGTGTTCTTTTTTTTTTTTGCTCCTCAAACCCTAATTCGTTATGATTTAGTTATTTTTTGGATGGTTTTGAGAGATGCAAATTTAGGTTAGTTGGTTTCTGAGAAATCATCAGAGAATGGTGGGAAGTGACATTCTTTTATATGTTTGTTGCCATTTCAAAACCCTAATTCGCTGTAGGCGGTCCTAATTTGTTGTGTTTGACGAACTTGTGTAATCTCAATAGTTTTTGGTTCTGGGTTTGTTGAATGCTGGAAATTCGTTGGGGGGTGTTCTTTCAAAACCCTAAATTGTCGAATGTCTTTCAGAATCGTTGGTTTTAGTCCGCTTGGTGGTTGATTAAAATCCAGGAAGGGGACATCCTTTTGTTTTTTCCTTATATTTGAAGCCTAATGGGTTCTCTTTTCTTATGTTTGTTCAATTGTGATGGTTCTTAATTTCAGAATTCTAATTCAACATGTTAATTTCATTCCTTCATATTCTTTCTATTCTAGCTGATTTGGAGAGAATCTAAGAGTTGGAACTGGAATATGTTGATCATTGTCTTCCTTGATTCATATGTCTAATCTGCAGAATCCAGGGCAACTTAAAATTTATTCTGGAGGAATTTTATGGAAGAAACAGGGAGGTGGTAAAGCAGTGGAAGTTGATAAATCCGATATTGCAGGGGTTACATGGATGAAGGTTCCAAGAACAAATCAATTAGGTGTTAGAAGCAAAGATGGGTTATACTACAAGTTCATTGGGTTCCGCGACCAGGTTATCATCCCTCTGCGTGGCTTTCATCTAGACAATGAAGTCATTGTCTTTGATTCTCATAATCCTTAGCTGCAGATTTCAGAACATGCAGATTCTTATTTTGTTTTTCATTTGGCATTGTAGGATGTTGCTAGTTTGACTAATTTCTTCCAGAGCACTTGTGGAATAACACCAGAAGAGAAGCAGCTTTCTGTCAGTGGTCGTAACTGGGGAGAAGTCGATTTAAATGGTTAGTAACTTGTTTTGCTCAATGTTTGGGTTATATACCGGTTTTGCTTTGCTGATGCCCTCAGGTATATATTGTTCATGCTTTCCTTCGTGGGAGTAATTGGTATTTAATGTTCCTCCAAGATTTTCTGTGGTTAGTGTGTTGCCTTTTCATAGTTTTGCGGCTTTCCTTCCTTTATTTTCTTTGTTTTAGGAAATATAATGTCAGCTGCTGTCGGCTTATAATCTACATTTTTGTTTGCAATGTTTTGATGCCTCTTAAGTATTATCTATAATGTAGAGATGCTGATTGTGTTATGGTAAACCCCAGCTTTTAACTCTAAAATTTTGGAGTCTTGACAATCTTCGAAGTAATTAATAATGATCATGTTCTGGCTTGAAATGCAATTTTGTGTTGGTTGTGGCTCTGAGGTATTGAAATTTATCATTTCTCACTAATTGTACTGGAAATACAGATTTTATGTATTTATTTATGTTTGCATTTACTAGGACTTTATATGATCCAGTAAATTCAACAGATGGATTATGTGCCCAATGTGACAATCTGAGTAATGTAATATTATGAACGAATTCTGGTCATTATCACTTGATTTTTCTTCCTTGTGCCTTCATTCAGTTGCATTGGGTGTGTGGGGCAAGTTCCTTCCTTCATTGTCTTGAATGTACATTTGTGTGATCATGCTTGTCTGCAATTGTAAGTTTTCTTAAAACCTGTATTATATTTGCAGGGAATATGCTGAGCTTTCTGGTTGGTTCGAAGCAAGCTTTTGAGGTATCCTTAGCAGATGTCTCACAGACACAACTTCAGGGGAAAAATGATGTCATCTTGGAGTTCCATGTGGATGATACAACTGGAGCTAATGAGGTGTGTTTCTCATTACAATTGCTAGCAGTCTCTTTATTTTGATGGTCAATGGTCCTTAGTGTTGAAATATAATACCCATATTGATTCCAGAACATGTTTTTATGTTTTGGATGACAGAAAGATTCATTGATGGAGATAAGTTTCCACATTCCTAATTCCAACACACAATTTGTTGGTGATGAAAATCGTCCACCTGCTCAGGTGAGTTAGTTCATGGTCCCTTTTAGAATTATGTCATCATGCATCTTGGTCTTATCACCCTCCTTTTTGGTTATCATCTTTGGAAAAATTGTTTTTTTCTTTGCTAGGTGTTCCGTGATAAAATTATGTCGATGGCTGACGTTGGTGCTGGAGGTGAGGAGGCTGTTGTCACATTTGAGGGTATTGCAATCCTCACACCCAGGTAACTGTTATACACACAGCTATCGTCAAGGGCCTGCACTGTTCATCATTTTCCTGTTATTGATTAGTTGAGCTCTCTAGTTTTCATTCTATTCCTGCATGTTTGCTGACTGAGTGCACTTTCTGTAGGGGTCGGTACAGTGTTGAACTTCATCTCTCATTCTTACGCCTTCAAGGACAGGCTAATGACTTCAAAATTCAGTACAGTAGTGTTGTTCGCCTCTTTTTGCTTCCCAAGGTATCTTGAGGTGTTATGATTCATACAAACGAATTTTACCGGGGATTGAGGAACCTGGACATATGATAGTTGACCAATATTGTCTTGAATAATTTGATGTTGGTCAGCACTCATGTGGTTATGTTTTGTCTTTGAGCAGTCAAACCAGCCTCATACCTTTGTTGTTGTTTCCCTTGATCCACCGATTCGTAAGGGGCAAACTTTGTACCCCCATATTGTAATGCAGGTATTTTTGGTGCCAATTGGTTAATTTTCTCATAGCTGTCCTATGGTTTCATGCATTTACTTGTTTTCCCTTATCTTCTTTCAAGTTTGAGACAGATCATGTGGTTGAAAGCTCCCTGTCGATAAATGAAGATCTCTTGCATACAAAGTACAAGGACAAGTTAGAACCATCTTATAAGGTGATTTTTCTTTCCTTCATGCTTCCGCAACTCTTGATATTTTGTATTGAATTGTCGAGAATGAACCAGAAGGCTGCATTAATTTTACACGCATCTGATGTTTTTTAATAAACAGGGCCTCATCCATGATGTTTTCACCACAATATTGCGTGGCTTGTCTGGTGCCAAAGTCACTAAACCAGGAAAGTTCCGCAGCTGTCAAGATGGTTATGCAGTGAAGTCCTCTTTGAAAGCTGAAGATGGAGTCCTATATCCACTTGAGAAGAGTTTCTTCTTTCTTCCCAAACCTCCTACCCTTATACTTCATGAGGAGGTGCAGCTTCTAACCGTGCACATGTTTGATACATTTCTCTTTTGATGGCATTTTATCGTGAACACGACTTGAAGTTAATCTGCATGACTTTCAATTTCTTTGTTTAAACAATAGATTGACTATTTGGAGTTTGAGAGGCATGCTGCTGGTGGCTCCAATATGCATTACTTTGATCTGCTTATCAGACTAAAAACCGAGCAGGAGCATCTGTTTAGGAATATCCAGAGGAATGAATACCATAATCTATTTGACTTCATCAGGTAAGTGTAGGGTTTACATTATGTTTGCATATTATCATTGGGCTGTCTTTGGTGCTAATTATCTTTCTTATCCATTGCAGTTCTAAGGGTCTGAAGATTATGAACCTAGGAGATGTACAAGCTGCAGATGGTGTGGCTGCTGTCCTCCATGTTGAGGATGATGATGCAGTTGATCCACATCTTGAGCGCATTAAGAATGAAGCTGGTGGAGAAGAGAGTGATGAGGAGGTGAGTCTCTAATTAATACTTTTCTTTTTTTCTCTTTTCATGGGGGTGAGGAGGGTCTTGTTATCATGCAAGGGGGAGAGGGAGATGTGGATTTGCCATATGCTGGTGAATGGTTATCAATTTTGTTTTATTTCTGCAGGATGAGGACTTCGTCGCTGACAAGGATGACGAAGGCTCACCAACTGATGATTCAGGGGATGAGGAATCTGATGCTAGTGACAGTGGAGGAGAGAAAGAGGCAAGTCAATTTTCTTCGTTTTAATTAGTCTGTGTGAAAATCTTCACCTAGAGACATATTTCTTGAGTATCTTACATTGAATGAATTGCTGATTTCAGAAGCCTTCTAAAAAGGAATTCAAGAAAGAGGCTTCATCATCTAAGGCAGCACCTTCGAAGAAAAAACAAAGAGATGGAGATGAAGATGGTTCTAAAAAGAAAAAGCAAAAAAAGAAGAAGGATCCAAATGCACCAAAGAGGGCCATGTCTGGTTTTATGTTCTTCTCACAAATGGAAAGGGAGGTGGGTCTTTTTATCCTTGCAGTTGTGCTATTACAGTATTTTTATATTAAATGTGCCTGTAATGCAAATAGGTAGAATGGTTGAGGGGTTGGATTGGCTCAAGTTTGTTTCGATATTCCCAATTAACTCATGCAGTGTCAAGCATGACAAAGCATGATATCCATGCTCCTGTTTTGTCCCTTCGGTGAAAGCTTATTCAGCAATTCATTCCTTTAGAATCAACTTGCTTGGTTGATACTAAAAAATCGATGAATCCGAATATGCTATTCTTTTGCTAAAAGTTTTCAAGTAATGGTTATTTCTGAGCACATTGCACTTGGAAAAGGGTATGATGCTAATGTTATAATTATGTTGAACAGAATATAAAGAAAAGTCATCCTGGAATTGCATTTGGTGAGGTGGGCAAAGTTCTTGGAGATATGTGGAAAAAGATGTCAGGTATCTTTTATTTGCTCTATGTGACTGTATTGTTGTTCTGTTAGGTGTTTGTATGATTGGAATTGTAGGTTGTACAAGCTATCTGTTTAACTGACTGTTTTCATTTATGTTTTGAATGTGCAGCCGAGGAGAAGGAACCATATGAAGCTAGGGCGCGTGTGGACAAAAAACGCTATAAAGATGAGATCAGTGGGTACAAGAAGCCTCAGCCGATGAATATAGACTCGGGGAACGAATCTGACACTGAATAGATTTGAGGAAAAAAATGATTTTTTCTGTTTAGAGACTTGAGAATGGTTATTAGTAGAGAAATGCCACCATTCAGTATTTTGGTTGCTGTTAAAGATCTTGTTGAAAATTGAAACATGAATCAAATTTCACCAATTGACAACTATCTGGGTAAGAGGCTATTTGACTTGATTTGTTCTGATATTGGAATTAACAATGCCAGGAGAAGGTGGAGAGCACATGTTAACAGCGAGTTGCTTCCTCCATGTGGTTAATGAAATAAAATCAACCCATTTGGTTTTGGATTGTGTATTTCTCTGAAATATATGCCAGAAATAGTAAAATGGTGGACGCCAAATTAGAATCCTCAGCTTCAACAGAATTTATTATGTTCATGGGTTTTGCAACTCTTACCTTTCAAGTGGCAAACACCATCTTCCTTCCCAGACAGAGCAGAGAACTCCATCACTAATACCTTCCCTGTCTTTCTTTCTTTCTTGTTTCTCATTCTTGGTGTTTCAGATTCTACATAAATTTTATGATATATATATATATATATATATTGTTGCCTTAAAGATATATAATATGGAGGAAAAGAGTAAAGGAGAAATGAAAAGTATAATAATTAATTAATATTGGATAGAAGTTAGCAACTTAAATTGGGTAAATACAGCAATACGAGTTGCAGTAAATACAAGCCATTGAACACAATTGAAAAACCAACCAAACTTTCTTCTCCTCTTCAAAAGCTAGCTATACAGCTCAAGTCTTTCTTTCTTTGCACCTTACAAAATTAGCCTTCCGCTTTTCCCCTAGTTTTGCTAGCTCGATCTTACAACTTTCCCAGTGTACGTATTAGGCACACTCAGCATTGTCTTAAATCTTACACAAGGCTTTCATACCATCATCCTGGGACACTACTCTAACATGGCTTGCCTATCCTGCAGTTAAGTGCTCCTGCATACCGTGTGAGGGTCGAAGCTGCAAGTCCATGTTTGGCTTTGATCATGTCCTGCCTGGAGTACGGTGGCTTATAGCTTTGATCCCCAGATTGAACGAAGAATGCTCCGTTCGTAAACACATCCTTCTCTGATTTCCATATCCAATTCTTCCATTGATCTCTTGTGGCGTAGTCTCTCTTGGTCACCTGTTCATACCCACATGCATAAGCAGCCCTCATTATTCTACCGAATCATGAAGATATATATCAAAGCTTGCATGTGTTTCTGGTTATGTTTGTGCTTACCTCTTTAGAGAAGGGTTTGTGTGGAGGAGCAACGAATCTGTTTCCCTGGCTGATAATGGTAGGATGCATGCTCCCTCCAATCGCGTACATCTCCCAGTGAGTGTAGTCATTGTTCACCACATGGAAGAAACCCCATCTGCATCTGGGCATCCTCTGAATCAATCCCTTCCCGAAATGGTTGTATGCGACGGTGACCTGCATGACTGAATCCCCTGAGTAGCTGTCGCTGGCACCCAGCAGGATCACCTGGAAAAAAAATAATTATATATACCCATAGGCTCCTATCAACCAGAAAAACAAAACGGAAACAAGAAAGAAGATCAAGCTTATGTTGAAGGTGGCCTCTCACATCGTTGTGATGAGTGAAGTGGCAGTTTGAAATGGTAATGGCAGTGGATCCCTGGATTGCATCGATGAGCCCGTCCTGGCATCTTGACATGGAAATATGATCGAGCCAAACGTTAGTGGACCCGAATATGGAAATGCCGTCTCCATCGCTGGCCGTACGGAACCCATAATGATCGATGGAGTCTCTTATCATGCCACCGTCGCTACTGACGATGTGATGAACGTGAAGTCCATGAATGATCACATGCTCGACAAACTGGATGGTGATGCCAGCTCCGTAGGCGATATGTACATTTGCTCCACGAGCGTCGATGGTCTTATAGCTAGCTACCATGAGCTCCTGATTCAACTTGATGTGCATGTCGTGAGCAAAGGTGATCCACAGAGGCTCCTTCTGGATCACAGCATGTCGTAAAGTCCCTGGGGTAGGGCTCATGATGTTGTCATCCTTATTGCTCGTCACCACGTAGATCTTCCCCTTCTTTCCTCCGATGGTTTTGTGGCCAAAGCCTCGCACACAATCCGCCAGCTTCTTGCGGTTTTTAGCCCAGTTCTTCCTGCACCGCCAGCACTTATCGATCGGGTTCGTCGCCTTGCATGGACCTTTAACCGGTTTGCCCTTCAAGCTCCTCCTGGTGCTGTTGGTTGACACAGAGGTCCTGCACCAGATAAAGCAACAAATTAACTTAGACACAAATCATCAAACAAGAACTTAATTTCCGCATGTAATAACTTATGAATCTCTGAATAAGGGAATTACATGTTAAGGAATTGGTCGACGACTGCATGGGGGTCTGGATGATAAGCATCGAGGGCGGCCTTCTCAGCATCCTCCGCCCGTTGCTGCCAGTAGTCATCGAAGTCGGCAATGTTAGCGAGCAAGGCCGGGATGAGGCTGGCGAAAGAGACGAGAAAGATCAAACGTAGCCTGGCTGCCTCCATATTATTTTCCGAGATCTTGTTTACAACTTTTTCTTCTTCTTTTTTTTTTTTTTTGACTTTCGATTGTATATTAGCAAATGGAGCAGGTCTAGGGAAGAACCCTTTTAAGGCTTCTGGGTTCAAACCAAGCTAGACCAAAAAGATGAAGGAAGCAATGGATATGGCTAAGCTTACCACATGCTTCTCTTGGATTTGGTTTCTAGGGAAACTACAGGATTTTATAGGGTTCTTGGTTTGAATAAATAAAACACAAGAAGCACGGGACGGATTCTATAATTAGAAGCGTAGAGAATGGAGGACCATCCTCATCCATCTGGTCCATATAATCTCTTTCAAGAATAGCAAAAGATCTGCTTGGTTGCTTTCTTGCCATTTGCCAGCAGCTCTCATTAGCCTCAGTTTGGTTAATTTTAACCATTCCTAAGATTCCTATGCACTTCCCTTTTTCTTCTTTTAAGTTTAATGACAAATGCCTCTCCTTTTAATGCCAATTGTCTATGTTGGTAATACTAATTGGATTTTGATTTAATGGGTAATACCAAAGTTTATTTATAGTTCGTCGCATTTTTCAGATCGTTCAAAAATTATTTTATTAAACAATATATAAGAATTTGATTTCTCAAACCATAAAAATAATTGCAAAGGTGATAATATGTATGCAGACATGCAGAGTTAGTGATATCCAGAAACCCGAAGCTCACTTGCAAGCTATACTGTCTATGTGACCTTTGTAGAAGAAACAGATGGAGTGCTTAAGCAGCTTGATCTTCTTTTCTTTTCTGAGCGAAGACCTTATGATAGTGCAGAAGCTTTGGAGTTTGTGGAAAATCTTCTATCTTAATTATAAACAAAGACAAGTGGGTGGAATTTGATGACAGGACCAAAGCCTGCATGCTTGCAAACTCTTTTCTGACTAAAGATATAGTTGCGGGCTGTCACGCTGGCAAAATTGTTTCTTCATAAGCACACATGCACCTCAAACAATTAATTAATTCTAAGTTCTGGAAAATCACGAAAATTCAAAAGTTTTTGCGGTGAACACAACTAGGAATCCAGTTCCCACCTCAGAGATGCAAATAAAGCAACAAAAAAGTGAGTAAAACTAGCATTTCTCCATGAGGAGACTGGACATTGTGTAAGCTTTACTTCCCTTTTCTTTGAGTTGCTTTACTGTTGGATATCAGTAAAGGGAAAGCCGGCTTCCTGAAAAGAAGAATGGAATAAAACAGAATAAAATAGGCTATGCAATTATGAAGCCTGTTAGCCATTATTGTGCAGAGTACTTAAATGTTATAAACTTGCTTTGCTTATAAATCATAAAAACATACCAAGACCTTCTTTGCTTTTACATAATATAGCAGCCCCGTTAAATAAGAGTCAAGATGTAGCTTTTTGACAAAACAGTTGAATGTAAAGATACCTATGAGTACTGGTGCAAGTAGAAAACAGGTCACATGGCAAACTCAGAGAAGGAAAATTTAGGGGAGTTTATCAGAAGACAGAGGTTTCAAGGCGTTGCCTGTCATTAAATCAGTTCATTCCTTAATCATCCAAAAGACATCAAGGGTCTATACCTGCCTCTTGTCAGCAATTCAAGTTGCACAATATAAATGATCAAATCAAGCAAAAGAAAAATGGGTTAATCTGATTGTGCTGCCTAATTTTCTCAGGAGATGAGAAGATCTGTTAGACACTACGTTAAGGTTTCAAGTGTATCCAATGGCTGATATATTGCATTCCAGGCTGCTCTTCCTCTGATAGTGCATTTGCATGGCAACTTATAAAGAATAAGATCTATCTCTTTCTCTTACACATATTTAGATGAAATATAATTCAAGTTTGCGGATGCCAGTGAAGATAAGAAAAGGGTACACAAGAATAGCTGTCCAGGCTCTCATTACCTATGATTGTGTAAATACTCTAAATTCTTTGGTTGAGAAAAAGTATTGCTAATGCCCATATTGACTCACACAAGTATAGTTTTTTATGCTGAGTGCAAAGGTCATAAGATATTTATAAGCGAACAAAGAAAGTCTATCACCCACTTTTATATTACCAAATAGTTTAAAATCAATTCTGGCAATACAATCTAATAGTAGAGGAAGAGATGCATGTTTTTCAGAATCCACTTTTGCTCATCTATAAAGAAATTTCCCACGCGAAGATATGCACCTTTAGATCAACTACAGATTTACGGACAAGACATAATATGAGGAACTCTTGGCAAGTAACCAGCAATAATACTCACATGTACTATCGAAACTTTTTGAGGGTATTTTTTAATTCAGAACAGAGTTATAGACAAGTTATAGACATTGAAGTAATCAGAAATGAGCAGAATTTTGCCATGTCCTACAAAGACAACTTGAAGAAAGAGACATTAGATCTTTTCTGGCAAAATTTCGCATTTTATAAAGTGAATTCCTCTCAACACTTATTCTCACACTTTTGACCATATTTAGAAAAAAATTCTTCCCCACTACTGCTATAAACCTGCTTCAGTTACTTCCCTTGCAATTCACTTCTTTATTCCTTCTTCCTAAACCTCATCAGAAAAAATTCCTAAGCAGTTTAAATCAAAAGCTAAGAATACCTACATCTACTAGACATGCTTTATATCAATCAAGAAGGGTGTATTAGTCATTTATCTTTTTATTCATCAGAAAACAAGGCTGATTCACCCAGATTATGTGCCTGGAACGAACATATAAAAGCAGATTTAGATGGCAAATAGCCATAATAAAGCAAGAGAAAACAGAAGTACATGAATCTCCTTTTTCTGTTTGCAATTGAACTTATGACATAATTAAAGCCTACTGGCAAAGATTTAGTGTTGATGTCAGCCTATGGAAACCTCCTTTGTCTAAAGAACTGTCAAACCAGAAGAACAGAACCACAAGGAAACTGACATGTACCTTTTGAAGAATGTTGACAAAAGTACCCTTTCCATTAATAACATTTCTTCATTATACTTGTATAATTTCCATGACTAACACTGATACTTAAAGCATCTGAACAGGGAAAAAAAAAATATACATCTAAAGTTTATCAGTGCAGATTTCAAATCTACACTAACATCTCCAATAAAAAGTAATAGTATAGTTTATGCAGAAAGGTGATGTTTAGATGTGCATCCTGATAAAACAATTAGAATCTGAGGTCATTCTTGGGAATTAAAGATTTTTCATGAAACTTCTATAAAAATGGGTGATCTTACCTTGCCTTTTTCATTATCTTATGAAGCAAACCAGAGAGCTCTAAGGGTTCTGTTTAGAAAAGCACATCTCTACAATCCCCAATCTACAACTGCCATGATTTCCTGGACTGATGTCTATCATGTTGTTGCAGCCACTGTCCCATTATATGTTGCCATGATATTAGCCTACATCTCTCTCAAATGGTGGAAGCTCTTTACACCAGATCAATGTGCAGGCATCAACAAGTTTGTGGTCAAATTCTCAATCCCGCTGTTGTCCTTCCAATTGATATCTGATAACAACCCCTACAAAATGAATGTGAAGCTCATATTAGCGGATTTTCTTCAAAAGCTACTTGCCCTTTTATTGTTGACAGCAATCACCAAATTTAGCTCTCGGGGAGGACTGAATTGGATCATAACTGCCTTCTCTCTGTCAACTCTGCCAAACACTTTGATCCTGGGAATTCCACTTTTGAGGGCCATGTATGGGGAGGATGCAGCTACACTCCTTTCCCAGATAGTCGTCTTACAGAGCTTAATTTGGTACAACTTACAGTTGTTTCTGTTTGAGCTTGATGCTGCAAGGAAAGCCTCCATGACACCACCACTAGAAGAAGGTAAGGGTTCAGGATTTATGATCTGAAGATAGTAATCCAATTCAGCTCTGTTTGATGGAAATGTTGCCTCCAAAGAATTTCTCCAGCCTATCTATGGTCTAATTAGAACTCCAGGAAGTGAAAAGTGATCCAATTTAAATTATGAGCAGTCAACTTTAGTTACAAAGACAAGCAATGTGGGCCATTTCTTTTATTTCCTTACTCTTTCTTTACTTAAATCTTCCTCACTCCAATTATGTGTACCAATTAAGATACTTTGTAGAAAGTAAGAAACATTTTCGGGGAAATACTATGACATAATTGAAAATTTTAACTGACACCATTGGTGATGTAGTAAATACAAAGCTGCCATTGTAGCAACCATGCATTAGGTTAGCGGTTCACAGAACTAGATCACATTCCCCCACATAAATATGGTACCACAACATTTTTATGATGGATATCTTGGTTTTGGTTATAAATTTGGAGGTAACTGAAACTTGTTATTTTGTTTTAGGAAACCTGGAGGCAGCTGAGGAAGAAGAACCAAAAGAAGAAAGGGAAGAAGCACAAACTAGGACGACAAGGAAAGTCAAAACCATGCTCATTCTCTTGACAGTTTGGAGGAAGCTCATCAGCAACCCCAATACGCATGCAACTCTGGTGGGTCTTGTTTGGGCAAGTATACACTTCAGGTAAGTCTGTATTAGTATCAGAAAAAAAAAATTGTTTCTAACCTTGCTACATATTTTTTGATTGAAGCAGACTGTGAATAACCAAACAAATAGGGCTGAATCTGTTGCAGGTGGGGAGTAAAATTGCCTGAAATTGTTGACAAATCAATACTAATATTGTCAAGTGGAGGACTTGGCATGGCAATGTTCAGCTTAGGTACAAACAAACAGGATTCTCGACAAGAAAACTTTACTAAAATTTCTTGTCTAACTTCCTTTTCTATTAACAGGTCTTTTCATGGCATCTCAGACAAGTATAATAGCATGTGGAAAACGAATGGCAATGGTGGCCATGGGAATGAAGTTCGTTGTGGGACCTATCCTAATGGCAGCATCTTCCCTTGCCATTGGACTGAGGGGGGCGTTGTTAAGAGTGGCCATAGTGCAGGTGCATAGAACTTCTTTTTGTCAATCTACAAACACAACAAAAGGGTGCAATATGATGAGTTTTTCTGTGGTGCAGGCAGCTCTTCCTCAAGGAATTGTTCCATTTGTTTTTGCCAAAGAGTATAATGTTCACCCAGAAATATTGAGCACCGGGTAATCAAAGTCTTAATGTTTCTCAATATCTAAAATTTGTCCTTAAGACTCAACTTGTTCCATTTGCTTTGGTAACAGGGTAATCTTTGGCATCCTCATTTCCTTGCCCATAGCATTGGCCTACTATGTCCTGTTGGCTCTATAAACTTCTATAGGAATGATGCAGCTTAATTCAAGATGTTCTGCAACCTAACTTCAAGTCTTGGAAAGGATCAAAGTTTCACAAATGAATTCTAGAAGTTTTATTCAGTTTATTTAAATTTCTTTGACAAGTAATTGTGATATTTTTTCATTCCTTGTCCCCGTGCCAACTCCCACCATCGTCCTCTCCCCCACCCCCCCAACCCCCCCCGCGCGCGCGGTGACATGTAAATTTATGTGTTAAGAAGGTTAACAAGCTTATGCAGTAATGAAACGATTATTTTAGGATACAATTACCACATTTGTTACGAAAGGAGGGAACTTTGAGAAATAGTAAAAGTTCCTCTCGCAGCATAGTTGCCGATTATCAGCAGAACAATTTCTGGAATGATGGAATGACCGACAATTTTGAACATGAATCTGCAGCAAACAAAAAAGAAGATTTATCTTGTCAGAATATTTGATGATTTATGATTTTCAAGCATTAATAGAGTGAGCAAGATGCCATTACCTAGTGCATTGTTTCTGATTAATAGCGGAATGCGAACAGATGAGCATCAATTGTACTTTATGATATGATGGATGCAGATGTCAAGAAGAGAATTCAGAAATGGCTGGTGACCCCTACTACCTTCCCCCACCAATCTCACACAGAGATGCAGTTAATATTCTGATCTGAATATATGCATCATGCTTCCCCTGCCACCATCTACTTCATTTACTTTGAATATATACTAAGAGTTCATTCTGCTAGTTAAGACATTCATGATATTATTCATAGAGATTTATATAGAACTTCTCTATGATATCATTTCAGAACTACTCTTCTCTGCTAGCATTTCTGGTGGGCATTTGTTTTCTTCATTGATTATTTCATTCTGAAAGATAATTTATGCTTGTAAATTCTGCAGTTGAAACAATCATATACAACCAGAGCTTTCCTTGACTAGCATAAGATTCAAGAAGAGCTCTAATAACCAAGAACAACTCATAAATCCAGCTATTGTTTTTTACATGTTCGTGTATGATTTCTTTGGTTAACTTAGAAAGGAAAGAAGAAATGCTGAAGGTGAAAAACTCATATTACTGAATGGATCTCTCATTTTAGAACAGTAATACAGCCTGCAAATATTTCAGTCTATAGCAACTTATACTGACATTATCATGGTCACTTTTAGTTCAACTTGCAGTGGCAAATATCATATATCTCTTTTGTCAGTTGCTACATTATGGCTTTTAATGACGGTTAACATGCCCAACAATCTATACCAATACTTTTATCATCATAGTTTAGCCTAAGTTCTACAACAGGGAGAGAAATTTACAAGGTATTGAGCATCATCCATAACTAGGGCTGACTTTTCATCAAACAGTTTAACATGCCCCACATAGTATACCAACACTTCCATCATTATAGTTTAGCATAGGTTCTACAAAGGGCAAAAGAACTTACTGGGTTAGGAGCATCATCCGTAACTTGAGCAGCTTTTGCTCCAGTTCTCTACATTGACATCAAACCCACCAATCACCCAAAACTAAAGGCACCTTCACATGTCTGAGGGTCCTCCCCAACCAACAAGCATAAAAACGCAACGAGCTCTGCTTGCTTTTGATTCTAATCAACTCCTCAGAGACTACCCAAGAAGGGTGATATTCAATCCATCAATTTGCCCGTTTCTCACTTCTAACAGAATTTCTTAGCTTTGATTCAAGATGTTTGATATTACCCTTTGGAAATGAATTCTTGAGTATGTAATTACTCTGCACTCGACCCAAATTTTGAGGCGAAGAGAAACAGAATCTCAGCCTTCAAGAAGCCAGCTCTGTTCCTGTCATCAATGATACAGGGCCCAATCTTGTGGTAATCCCAAATGATGTGATGTCACTTTCATCTAATTGTGTGCAAACCCTTTGTGGCACCATCACTAACTTTTGGCTTATTTCCAATTCTTGAAGCTTTCAGTAGCTCAACTTCACATCATTTCTCTGGGATACAAGTAGATTATCAAAACAAAATAAAATCAATTGAAACCCCAGAAAGTTAGTCCGCTTAATTTTTCATTTACCTGTCCAGCAAAAATGAAAAAAGAAGAAAAAAATAACCTTGAGGTCAGTAATAGAGCTAGGAGAACCCATTTCATATTGGGAAGACAAAATGGGTAAAGTCAGAGACTTAATTAATTGATCAAATAAAAAAATAAAGGAAAAATGCTACCACGTGATCACTATCTACCATGTAAAACTTTCGCTAATTAGTGAAAATCACAAATCAACGGCTCGGCAATGAAGGAACCGACTCAACTACTAGATCCGACGGCCTAGGTTTTTTTTTTGGCTTGTGCAACATAGAAAATTCGACGATGAGATTGGTGAAATTAGGGTTTTCAGATATTATATATTGACCCAAAACCCCCATTCTCCCGATTATCTTGGCTTTGGGCGACCCTGGTTTATCTTACATTTCATTTCTCGTTGGGTAGTTTGGGTTCCATTTCTGCAGGAAATCATGGTTAAGGGTCCAGGTCTCTACACTGACATCGGCAAGAAAGCCAGAGGTTTGTCTATCCCTCGCCATATTTGTGTATGTATGAGGCACTTCGGTTTCTTTGTTCAGCAATTGATACGGGTGATTTTGGTGACAATTTGATCTGGGTTTTGGTCTTTATTTTCTTTTTGTGGTGATATAGATCTTCTGTACAAGGACTACCAGAGTGACCACAAATTCGCTATCACCACCTTCTCCCCCACCGGTGTGGTAAGGCTTCTCCTTGCTCTGGAGCCATTTATTCATGCTTTCTTGATAAGATTCGCGTATATATATATAATCTATTTGTGCATATACGCGAATTCCATATCTATGCTAATGGTAATATTTGTTGGTAAGCGAAGGGCAAGCTGAGAAATCAGCTGTAATTATTAGCCTGCTTCTCTGAGGCTCAGTGCATATGAAGATGTGGGTTGACTATGATAATCATAGTAGTATTACCAACTCAAAATTTGGTGAGGACATTTAGTTGGTGAAGCTGATTGCTATTTGCTTTTTCCTCTCTAAATCCCCAGGTTTTGGGAGAGGTATTTTGGTTAGGTTTTAATTGGCATTGGTACATATTATTCAAGAATTTGCTTGGAGCAAGTTGGTTTTGGCATTGCCTTTTAATTAAGTTTTTATTATTCCAGTGCTGGATTAAAATTGATTTAGCTAAGTGTTTTTCATGGAAAGTGAGGTGCTACAAATGCAGTCAATTCATATTGAAGTCATACAATTATGTTGGTCATTATTTGTCCACATTTATCTATTTCTTTTGTTCAACATTTTGATCTGGTCCTACTCAGGCTGTACTTAGTGTATGTTTTCAGTTTCCTTTGATGTGATTATGTCATAACATAGCTATGTTATGTGCGTTTCTTTTCCTCCCCCATTAGGCTATTACTTCATCAGCAACAAAGAAAGGTGAGCTGTTCCTGGCAGACATTAGTACCCAACTCAAGAACAAGAATGTCACAACTGATGTCAAAGTTGACACAAGTTCCAATGTAAGTGTGTGTTGCATTATATGTATTTGTTCAATTTCATTTTGTATGAAACATTTTTGGAAATGCATCGTTGAATGAGAGAGTTTCCTAATTCTGTTTAACTCTATTAGGAATTATACTAATTGGTTTCATCAGTATCTATAAAATCCCAGGTGTCCTACCATTTAGCGTCAGATCTCTGGATAGTGGTCCATGTTTCTTGTTGTTGATAATTTCATTTAGTTTTTCCTGGGGACAACAGGAGAAACCCTTCAGTTTAGTTTAGGTGCACCCTTGGGTGGTAAGATGCTTGTGGCATTGGATGAAGATTCTCTATTGATCTGAGCTTTGTATTGAGCTTGTTAATGTAGAGTTGTAAGATTATTTTAGTAATTTGTAATGTTAATGAAAAAATTTGAACCATTGTATTTGCTAAATTGTCACGTGTTATAATCTCATTAAAAGTACAGTTGAGGATCCTGATCCCTTGGCATTAGCTTAACCATTAAAATAAAAAAACCAGTTTTAGAGAGAGACACAGAGGAATGGAACTTTTGTTTATCTTTTAAGAGTTGAGCGTGATGTTGAATGTTGTATTTTCAGCTTTTGACAACTATTACGGTTGATGAGCCTGCTCCTGGCCTGAAGACAATCTTTACCTTTAAGGTTCCTGATCAAAGGTCTGGAAAGGTAAGCCTCCAAATGTCCTGTGCTTCTGCCTCTTATCTTGGGTTTTCTTATACAAGTGAAGAAATGTGCTACTACCTTCTCGTAATTGCAAAATTGTTCAATTAACTGTGAGGTTGATAGATTTCTTTTGCTGAGAGCATTCTACATCTCGAACTGATGAAGAACTTGCTATTTCATTGCCTGTGATTCTGAAACAGGTGGAGCTCCAATATTTGCATGACTATGCAGGGATAAGCACTAGCATCGGATTGACAGCAAACCCCATTGTTAACTTTTCTGGGGTAGTGGGAACTAATGTTCTTGCACTAGGTACTGATCTTTCATTTGATACCAAGTCTGGGAATTTCACCAAATGCAATGCTGGATTGAGCTTCTCCAATGTAGACTTGATTGCTTCATTGACTCTGTAAGTAGCTTGTTTTATGCTCATGTCAGCATTTTCTTTTTCTCACATGACTTCATATGTGAACTATGGTAGGTATGTTAACTATGGTGGGTAGTTCAGTAATCTTGTTCTGTACATTTTTTTTGTCTGAGTGGTAATATTTTTGTTTGAGATGTTATGGTTCTTTATCTGTTTTAAATTGAAGGTTATATTGCTACAGCCAACTTTTGTTGACTTCTCTGGTATTTCTATTGCAGAAATGACAAGGGTGACTCCTTGAATGCATCGTATTACCATATCGTGAACCCCCTGACTAACACTGCTGTTGGTGCGGAGGTTACCCATAGCTTCTCAAGCAATGAGAACACAATCACTGTTGGAACCCAGCATGCATTGGATCCATTGACCACTTTGAAGGCTCGAGTAAACAATGCTGGCAAGGCAAGTGCTTTGATCCAGCACGAGTGGCGGCCGAAGTCCTTCCTCACCATTTCAGGAGAGGTTGACACCAAGGCTATTGAGAAGAGTGCCAAGGTTGGACTGGCTTTGGCTCTCAAGCCTTGAGGTTTTTGGGACCATTGTGGTCAAGAGTAGGAAGATAGATGTTAGCAGCAAAACGTAGTTTCTGTTCGAACTTTCCTATGTTACTTTGCGGTTTTTTGGACAGGTTTTATCGTGATGCTGCTTCCTTTCTACTTTAGTTGTTTTGGATTGTAAAAATAAATTCAATGTTGTCTCAAACCTATGATCTGAAAACCCAAATGGAAAACTTCCTATTTGGAGAGAGTTTTGATTTTTGACATATTCTGGATGGTCATCATCAGAGATTCCTTGTGTGGTTGCAACTTAGTGTTTCTAGCAACTGTTTCATCTTCTACAAGTTGCAGGGCTAAATGTTTCTTGTACTCTTAAATTAGTATGAGAGCCGGTTATGTGTTCCCATACTGATGCTTTAGTTCTTTGACTGGCTTCCTGCGATTTGTGATCAAATGTTTACAAAATTTCCACCTTTAGGTAGTTCTTAAGGGTACAGGTAGAGCATCTGTCCTGAGAAAAATGAACTTAATGCCTGTTAAACAAGCTAAACAAACACCCATGAAGTCAAGTCAATATCAGAAGCTTGAGAATTCTACTATGGATGAGTAGAAGTAGCCAGAAGTCCCTCATGAATCTGAGGGGCGATGTGCCTCACTGCACCAGGTCTCCGATCTTCTTCATGGTGTCTTAAGTACTGACTCACAAGCACCATGTCCATGACATCCTTGGCTGTTGTTCCTGGAACATTTTCTGAGAAGGCCTCATCCCGTCAATGATGGCCTGGTGCTGGCAAGCTATTCCAATTGACCCTGCCTCTCCTTCAGCATACTTGATCTGCAATATCTTCTCTGCTTCAGCCTTTTCGTTTGCTGCCACCCTCAGCCTTGATGCTGTAGCAACAATGGCAAATGAAGTGAATCAAGATGATTCTAAAATCATGATTGAATCACAAACCAAATGGACACAAACTACAGAAAAACTAGATCAAAACTCTATACATGTTCCAAGGAATTTACGGGAATCTTATCATCAAATGATAAAGAGCAACACAGAAGAACATATGATATGATTGATGGCTCAGCCTAAACCATGCAGGGCCTGAGGTGTTTCCAGTGCTTACACAACAGACATCAATTGGGTAACACTGAATTACCATGATATCTTGCAAGGTTTCTTCCCTGATTTCTCGAGATATGAAAAGTTCAAATGACTTCACAACAATCTACCAGTTCCTTGGCCCCAAATACAAACATAACTGTTAGACAATAAGCTGATTATGCAAGAATCCGAATTTATCACCTCTGTTTATTTCACATTGCTCTCTTCACGTGACAATAAGAGTGCACTATTTCACACCCGTGAGAATAAACACAGCCTACAAACAAGGGGAAAAGAATACATAGCTTGTCAATCTTCGAACTATCATATCTGCATCAGTAGCATCAGACTCACTTCATCAATGTCATTATATCTTGCCATTGAGAGTGTTAGTTTGCCTTCTCAAGGTTGTCTTCCACTGCTCTGGCAATTTCGTTCTTCTGCTCAAAGACATCATCCAGATTCAATTTTGGCAGAGTTGCCCTGATGACTGAAGAGATGAACAAAGTTAACAGTTTCTCAAGCACAATTGCTTCCATAAGTAACTCTATGAAAAACGTTCCTAACCTTCCCCAAGACTGAACAGGCTCACCATCAAACACATAGGACTGGATCTGTTCCCTGGTGTTGGTTAGCTTATAGAAAGCATCAGTTGCTTTTTCTACCAGGGCACAGTATCAAACATATGCAACCACTGTGACAAACACATTATCCTGTAAAAATGGCATGAATCAAAACTGCATGAGCAAAAGTTAAATCTGAAACAACTAAAGAACTATATGCAAAGAATAAAACCTTGGTTTTGGTTTCACGTTGAACATCAAGCTGTTGCACATGCAGTGACCGTCCACCTGCTAATTGGTACCCTAGACACCTAGGCAAGAAGTAGTAACATGGCTGAATCACATCATCGAACTTACCAAAGTGTTCCCTGATAACAACATTGGACTCCCCACCTTAATGCAACCAAGTGCTTGACCCATTTCTCAATTCTGCAGGGAACATGAAACAAGCAATTGTGCAACATCTGATTCAATAGTTGGAAAGCACAGAAAGTTGTGGGAGAAGAGAATAAAGGGAAAAGGGAGGGAACACTTTAAGCCCAATAAAAGAACAAAAAGAAATTAAAGTTATTGGCATAGCTAAAGCAGAATATAATTCATCAACACAGAGGTCATCAAAATTGAATTGGAAAAACTGAAGTTAAAGCAAGAGGCTCTACAGGCTAGTCGGTATTTGAAGAAGAAGAACATAAATCATAGGGAAGAAGCAAATACTATAACCAGATGCCCAAATTTACTGTTTTCTTTCTTTTCTTCTCTTTCCTCAGCATCCAAAAAGAAGGACAGGAAAAAAAAGAAAAAACATCTACTGCCAACAAGAAGAGAAAAGCTCTTCAAGAGTAAGCCTTCTCCGACCCGCTACAACCAAGCTTAGATGCTCATTTTCAGATAAAAAACAACAGAAATATAAAACACTGAAAAGAGGGTTTTTTCTTTTGCCTCTTCAGCAAACGAACTTAGAACAACACACTGACGGACAAGTTCTACAGAATTGAGAAGCAGAAAGCTAATCAAGGATCCAGGAGTTCTATAATGCTGAAAAAGATCACCCTTTGTATGCTGAGATATCTCGTAATAGTATAACACAGAATTGTAGGGGTTTTTGAAGTTTTATCTTCTTTTTCTACAGTTTCTTGGGAGCGAAACCGAAAAGCAGAGCTGTACAGTTTCCAAAACCTCCAAGAACGACTAGAGTACACTGAGAGTCAGAGGAGGAGCGTCGTTTATCTGTTTCCTGTGTTGGCTTTTAGGTAAGAACAACAAGAAGAAGATAAAAAGAAATTGGTTGCTCATTTCATTGATGAAGGTATAATTTATAAAGTAAAGAGAGCAACATACAAATCTAAAATTATGGCTACGTATCCGAAAATTTTGAATTCAAAAAATTCAAACGTTACTATCACTTTCTTAATCTATTTGAAAAACGGAAAGATTGTTTTATTTGCTCTATCTTGGCTAGAAACATGCATAATGATCCTTTTTTCTTTTCTTCTTTTCCTACTAACTTCTTTCATTGTTTTTTTCCCGGGAAAACTTGGGAAACAACAAAAATATTGATTTTTCTGTTTCCTTGTTTCCGTCATTAGTTATATAAGGCTTATCTGTCTTCCTTTTCTGGTTTGAACTTCCTTGTAAAACTCGTATCTTTTTAACCAAAAAACAGATTTCATGGCTGAAATAATAACTAAAACCAACTTCATCCTCACTTTGGTAACAATTTTTTTTTTTTTGTTTTGTGAAATTTAAAAGCTGAGGTTTATATGAAGTGCGGAAACTATCAATTACCTCGATATGAATTTTATAACTGAGCAACCTTCTTCATTTTTGGCTAATCAACTTTGTACTTTTTAAGGGCAAGTTGAACCGGAGGATAAACTGCTCAAAATCCATAGCTACTTCATGGCTGAAGTATATGGCGAGGACCTCAGAATCAGAGTACTACTATGTACCATAGTCATATGATTACTAAGAATCTCAGAAGATGGCTAAACTTCTAATAATCTTTATTTATGATGATGTGCTTTGCATGCATGAGAGATAAATTTAGAGGCATTTATCCTTATCAGTAGAGTTGAGAGAAGTAAGAGGGTTTAGTTGTGGATAGTTTAATTGAAACCAGAGCACTTGAAAAGCAATTCGGATCATCAACCTTCATTTCATTGATTCATATGCAAATGGAGATCACAACATGACAACAATGGCATGAATAAAGGGTAACCCAACGAAATACGAGAAAACGCAAACTATCAATGTTGCATGATGAACACCAAATAAGCCATCATGGGTTAGAAAAAACAATACAATGGAGTGCACTGTTGATTATTTGAAGACTATGTGAATATGATTATGATATCAAACAAACTTTCTGAGAATGGAGGCTTAACTGCAGAGCTTCTTGTTTTCCGGATGGCCCAGTATAGTGTCATCATTATCATTTTATGAATATTGGCACCAACCATGTGAGATGGATGCGAACAAGGACAATTTCCTGCTCCTGATGCCCCACAAGAAAATGAGTAGAGAAACTGGTACTCTAATTTCCTTCATGTTTGTAGTTTTGCAGCTGCTGTTAGCAGGGAAAGTAGTTGAAAGAAGCCAGTCAGAGTTCAGATTGGTAAGCAGAGCAAGTTTGTCGTTTATGCCCTCCAACTGCAACGCAATGTGATCAAATAGTTGAAGCTATATTTGTAAGTCAGATGTCCTGCACTCCTGGTAATCTTCTGTTGAAACCACCTTCAGTATTAGCTAACACATTAGAACGATTGGATAACTGAATGGACCAGGTAGTTTCTGAAGAAAACTGGGGCATTTTGTGAGGGTATGGAGCAGCAGATTCAAGGTCTGCAGAGGGTACAATCTTTCATGATGTTTATATTAAAGGAATCAAGGACCTGACTGACAAATTAAAGGCATTAATCGTGAGAAACATTTGAAAAAAAAATTGGAGTTCCAACAGTGTTTTCTTTGAGAAACTTTACATTCTTATCAATCTTTACCTACAGAGACAGTTCATCCATTTGTATAAAAGCAATAAAGAGAGCCTTGGAAAGAAGAAGAAAACCAGGAAAAAAAAAAAAAAGAAAAAAGCATCTCTTCAGCGAGCAGCACAAGGAAAAAAGAAACTACATAACTTGGCCTCATGTTTCCATTCTGTTTCACCTGCCACTGACATGAAGACCTAGTACATGAAATGGATGCATGTCAAACCTTCTCCAGGCCCTATCCTCCTCAGCTCACACCGATGCAGATGTCAACCTACATATGGACACCTTTGGAGGTCTCCATTCTCCAGAGATGCCTAAAATCTCAAAGAGGGCAGATAGAGGTAATGAAATGTGATCAGGCCTAGGATTCAATAAGCCACAGGGCAGCACGAGATAAGGAGGCTTGTGCAAGTCATTTTACTGATGAAGTGAAATGGGAGAACATCAGAAGCAACCCCTTGCCAGAGAAATCGAAGAACCACCAAAAGGTGGGGTTGATGGCATTGTAATCTGACGAAGCCGATAGGTGGGAGTGAAACCTGACATATAAGGGTACCCATACTTTCAAGTTATGATTCTCTATCATTAGGCTTTGGTGATGGCCGAAGATGGTGGTAAGGGGAAGCATGAGGACCATTTGGACTAGATAAACATCTAGCTGGTTGTCCATTCCTCTGCATGAACCCAGCTGGTGTTCTACTGCCATTTTTAGGGAGGGAGTTGGACCTGGGGCGATCACTTTGCATGGTTTGGAAATAATAAGAGGACCTGGCCATATCCTTGAGGTTTGGAAGAGGCTTTAGGGCTTCAACGATTTCACTCATCCGTGGTCTAGCTTTGGGGTCACGGCTAAGGCATTGGGCAGCGAGCTGGGTAGCTTTCTGAGCACCTTTGATAGAGAAGTGACCTTCTAGGCGAGGGTCTAATAACCGGTAGAACCTTCTCCTGTCTAGCAGATGCGGTCTGGCCCATTCCACCAGGTTGTGCTCTCCGTTTGGTCGATTTTTGTCCATGGATCTTCGACCAGTTAGCATTTCAAGTAAAACTACTCCAAAGCTGTAGACATCGCTCTTTGAAGTTAAATGTCCTAAATAAGTTAGAACTGTATTAGACTTCTGAGACAAACATATAATGATTAACAGTCCATCCATTATGGCCTGTTTCCAGGAAATTATATTGGAGAGTGAAGAAACTAGTACATTATATTGCCAATGCGCAATTCAATTAAGTTAGTTGAAATAAAGCAATTTAACACCACCTACCAGTCATCACGTATTCTGGAGCTGCGTAGCCATATGTTCCCATGACTCGAGTAGATACGTGGGTTTTGCCATCCTCAGGAGCATCTTTTGCAAGTCCAAAATCAGAGAGTTTGGCATTGTAATCCTGAAATGGAAAAAGTTGTTTAAAGAAAAAAATGAGGTATGCATTAAGGAAGAATTTGATATAATTACATATGCAGGCTACATACTGCATCCAATAGAATATTTGATGTTTTGAAATCACGATATATCACGGGTTTCTCAGCTTCTTCATGAAGAAAGGCAAGACCCTTTGCAGCACCAAGTGCGATTTTCATTCTGATAGACCAAGGAAGAGGCAAGGACCCTTCTGCATATAACATGGTCATTACCAAAAAAAGATTAAACACTGATCATGCAGATATTTAAGGAACAGTTTACTCTGAAAGACTAACTTCACTTTCTCCGTACATAATATTTCTGAACAACTGCTATTGTACAACCACGCATATTAAGGAGACCAATGAGCATAAAATGAAGAAGAGGCGTAAAAAGAGAATAAACCAAATATCTGAAATGGTATGTCACAGAACTGTGACAACAGAAGAAATATAGCAGAATAGAGTAAGAAATAATAACAAATTATTTTGCTGCACTTATGTAGTTACTGCATATGCATTGATTAGCATGGCAGAGGCAACTGCATCCACAAGAAAATCACAAGGTCTACTTGTGCCACATTCAATAGGATATATTAGCCATCAAATTCAACTTGCCTTGTAATATCCTTCAAGTGCTGCAAAAACCAAATACCAACTACAATGTTATTTCACTGCAGTGAAGCCAAATCAACTTTAAACCTGTATTTTATTATCAAATAATGTTTTCATGTGGGCGGGAAGGATACTATCTCACAAGCCAGACAGGGGACACTGTCTAAGAATTTACATTATGGTAGTGGCTATTTCAGAGTAATGGAGTGAGGCTGATGCCTACGATTCAAGCCTCTTCTGCCCTGCCAACAACTTCATGAACTAAAACACAAACTAGAGAATTGCAACAGCGGAGAAAGACCTTCCTCCTAACCCATAAGTAACATTTGGCCGGCTTAAAACTGGTTCTAAGACTGTGCCTTAGGAACTTCTTTGCACAGCTGGTTCCCGGGTCTGTATTTGACTAAAGCAGGCAATGATAATCAGGGAAAGCAGAAAAATGCCTAGGTGCACACAAACACACATAATGCACACAAGTTCTCCTGTACTATCAATTTGAGACTCCTCCTTGTTGCACATATGAAGCAGTAAGCACAATTATCCGCAATCCTCTTATTAGTGTTCAATGCTGAAACTCATGGAATCTCTGACTCTAGTTTTTATCATCGATCAAGTAAATCACACATAAAGATAACAATCTTAACCCAAATGAATGGATACTGAAAACTTACAAATTTTACAAACATGAACTTATTCTAGAAGCTAAAAGTAATATTTCCACTAAACGATTTAGTAAAACCTAAGATACCCCATATAACCTAAGGGAACACATGGTGGCTTAAATTCTGAACGTACACACTGGGAGCATTTTAGAAGCAACCCCAAGTACCATTAGACCTAGAAGTCATTAGGCACATCATAATAGTTAAACCATCCAAGTCACATTGTGTAGAAATCAAGGAATTACATCCATGAAATAGAAGTGCAAAACACAATGTTTGGTACCTAGGGGGAAAAGGAAAGTATACAGAGACAAGGAAAAAGAGATAGAATGATGTTTCAGTGCATACTCTCCCTTTGGTTGGATGTTTAAAATTAGGAAAGGCGAGGAACGGAAAAGATCAGAAAACAAATACTTTTCCATTTTCTGTTCATTACTATATGAGAGTTGATAATATAATTAGGGATATAATATCCATTAAAAAAAATCCAAACAAGTGGAAAGAAGTTTTCCTCCCATTCCCCTCAATTGAAACAAGCTGTAAATGGCAGTTACATACTTCTGAAAAGGTGATTCTCCAGACTTCCTCGCGGCATAAACTCATACACCAGCAGCCTCTGATCATCTTCAATGCAATAACCAACCAATTTAACCAGATTGGGATGAACAAGGTTACCGAGAAAATTAACTTCAGCCTGAAATGCATAGAAAATCAGGAACATCACCCATCAAAACTAAAGAAAGTAGAAGTGTAATCCCACAGTCTATATGTAAATGAATCAAAAGAAATCAGATGAAATAAAGGTGTCATACAAGCCACTCTTTATGACCCTGAAGGCCATCATGGTTCAGGGTTTTAACTGCCACAGTCAACCCAGTCCCAGGTTTCACAGGAGCAGTTCCATTCTCTTCGATCCATCCTTTGAAGACACAACCAAACCCCCCCTCACCCAGAAGACTCTCGGGTCTAAAATTTCTAGTCGCTAACTTAAGATCATTAAATGTGAACTTCCGAAGCAGCGAGGAAACCTTCAACTCCTCACTGAATTTAGGTGTGGATGAAGCACTTTCTGCATTACTGGTGGTTGTAGTGGATGGAACATATGGTTGATCCCTTTTTTTCTCTTGTGTGTTTTTTGTTTCTGCAGATTCATACAAAGACCGTAACAACAAAAGTGAATAACTATATCAAAGCACCAAAATCAAGGAATTATTAGTAACCTTCCTATAATGCAATTACAGTGACCTAACAGCCGTGAAAAAAACAAAGCTGAGCAAATTTCACTGGGTTTCTCAATTTAGTAGAGCAAATAGTTGCTATGGAGTAAGCTATACTAGAAGCTAAGGTATATTCAGATGGCCAATATCAAACATTTAAGGAACACAAATAGAAAACTCTGAGTGTCTGTGCGACCACACATCAAAGAAGTGTCAAAGAAGAATAGAAGCAAAAAATCATTTACAGAATGACGTTCATGAAGGCTCCCTTTCTAATTCTTTTTGTCGCTTTGAATTAGAAAAAGCCGAGCCTTTACCCGAATCTCCTACTCAGATGACCCATATCAAACATTTGATTTCATCTGCTTTGCACAAAGTAGTCAAATCAATGATGGTGATGAAAAAATTAACGACTCAGTTAAGGTTAATAAATATGCTTCCATAACATAAACCTTAATCTTATTTTTCATTTAATCAGTAAAAGATTGCGAATTTCCTATGTTTTTCCAGTGACTTCGAGTTATATTGCAAGTCAAAGATAAACCCTCAACTGGATGACACTTTTAACACTGCCAAAGTTCTTAAGAGGCAAAAAATAAATTTCAAACCAAGTTTTGCACTCCCAACAACTAATGGAAAGAAATGAAAATTTCTCTTCACAGCAAGAGTTCATAGTTCTGATAAAGAGCAAAACAATCTTAGTATAGAGAGCATGGAAGAGAAAGAAGAGGAGCAGGAGCAAGAGAAGCAAAGATAAGTTTTACCATAATTGGTGCTGGTTGTACCACTGGTAGAGCTGTCAACTTTTGATCTCGAAGGTATGCAATTACCAATAAATCTGAATTTGACCCAACACCCACTTTCTTCCTCAGCTTCATCTTTCTTCTTCCTTTCCCCCTTTGATTTCTCGACTTCCCAATTCTCCACCACTTTTACAGTATCAGGACCTAAACCCATCTCCTCAAGACCCCACTGTTAATCAAATTAACATATCTTAAACAACAGAGAACATAGAATTCATTGAAAGCACAAAAAAACCCATCTAATACACCTCAATACAAGGAATTCATCAAAACCACAAAAAACTGGATGGCAAAAAGGATGAAATTAAATTCAATGAGACCCAGCTGTGATAGAGTTTAGTCAAAAAGGAATATGGTGGGGGAGAGAGAGAGAGAGAGATTGGGGAGGGCTGCTTGAGAAAGAGGGAAAGTGATTCAACAACGGGCAGGCCGGGCAGTTTGAAACAGAGAGTACGGGCATGAGAGAAAGTGTAGAAAGAGAGAATTACTCTGTTGCTCTCAACAGTACCATTGGCATATTCCAGACAAAAAAAAAATCATATGTTAAAAATCATCAGTGGATATACTAGCTGCAAGATTTCTTTGTTTTTTTTTTTATGGAAGTTTGGAAAGAAAAGAAAAGAAAGGAAGGAGAAAACAATTAAAAACAAGGGAAAATAGAGAGGTCCTCCTTCAATTATTTACTATGTTTTAATAAAAGTTATTGAATCAATGAAAGAAGTATTCTTTCAGCTTAATCTAAGTTTAATTTACTAAAAAATTATTCTTTTATTCCGTTACAATTCCTTAAAAAAAAACCATTTTTCCCTCATACCAAGAAAAAGATGAGATGAAAAGGGATGTTTAAGTAAAACGAAAACCTAACTTTGACATTTTTAGGGTTTCATCAATAAGAACAAAAATAGAATTGAAAGGGTAAGGTTAGAGGAGAGCTGAAAGGCCCTTCCCTTTCCCTATACCCTCAATTCTCAAAAACAAAGAACAAAACACCTAACTTTTAATTCATTTCCCTCTCCCTTCAAATCCCCTTTTAATCAGCTCCATCCAAAATGTTCATATGTCTGGTCTGGGATCATCACATGTTAAACCTGCAAAACTTCGGGGTCGATGAAGCTCCACTACCATAGTGCCACGTTGGTAAATGTTGTGTACACCTAACTGACAACTATAGATAACCATCACTTTCTTGTGCTAATCACTTCCTTAGTGGAATTACAGGTGAGAAAGATAAGACTTTTGTTTTGTCTGGAACTGAAAATTTCTCCCGGGGGTGGCTGGATGCCTGCATTCAAGCAAAATCAAAGGAAAAAACTGTCACTTCCTTTTTGTTTTGTCTCTTCTTTTCTTCCTTTAATCAAAACTCTCTCATCTAAATCTTAATTTATATGAAGATTGTTTAACACGTGAAACCTGCATTAACCCAACTCATATACCAATAACATTTATGAAAAAAAAAAATGACTTACACCCTATAAGATTTTGAATTTCCATGTACTTCTAGATATGTTTTAAAACTGTAAAGAATTTTATCATGCCAATATTATATCATCATCACCAAACGAAATTTAAAATGATAGGGGTATTTAAATTTAATTTTGATTAAAAAATGATCTACCCATAACTAATTAAGATGCTTGCAAATAATATGCAAATCTTTCAAAGTGGCTAAGCATGACCCATCAATGATTGATATGATAACTGAAGCAAGTTTATTCTCATCAACATAAATGGACCTTGGGCCATAATAAAATTAAGAGTATTGACTAATGTTATTAGATAATCTAATTTTGTATCCCAGTTTGTTTTGTTCTTCAGTTTCTTCCTGCACAAGATGGTTCTATGCTTATATATTAATTTTTCTTTCTTTGCTAAGCAAAAGGTTCATTGTTTTCTAATTCATGGAGAATCAAGAAAAAAGCAAGATTCCTGTTTGCTGGCTTGGCAAAAGTTGAAATGAATCAAGAATGATTCTTGAATTCCAAATCTTGGTTATCTCTTTGTGCTTTGTTTTTGAAACAAGCTGCTTTTCCTTGTAAACAAACTACATGTCACATGTTCCCATATTAATTGAACAATAAGAAAAAAGACAAAATTCAATTCATCAAAATCTCCAAAGAGACCAAATTTCATTTAAGAATCATATACCCATAGGGCAAAATTATGAGTATATATGTTATATTCTTAATTAGTTAATTCATCTCTTGGAATTCTTCAGTCCAATCCGCCTAAACAAGGCACTGCTGGACTGACTCCGCCAATTGTGAATCCTTGAACATTAGAACAATAAGACGAAGACTCCTTCCCATGTTGAGTAGTCCATAGATTTACAGTATTCATCAAGATGTTTCTGCATGGAACTGTCTCGCTACATGAAAAATCCACAGTGATCTCATCGCTTGATGCACCGGATATATGATTGTACATAACATTGCTGATTTCCACGGCTGATTTCTGCAAAAATCCCCAAGGGAATCAGTTCTCTACTATACAAGACACTGTAAAAGATGATGAAGATTAAGAGGTTCCTGAATAACTCACTTGGGTTTTGCAGTTTTCATGGGGACAATAGAATTGATCGATGATGATGGGCCGTCTTGAACCATAGGATATTATGTGCTCGAAGATAATGTTTCTAGCATACCCTCTTCCACCCTGAGTAAATTAAACATATAGATCATGATAATGAAAACCAAACATAAAGTTACATATCTATATTACTAATCTTGCAATAAAAGAGTCGTTGATGTTGATGACGTAATGAAGTTACCTGCCATGTCTTGATTCTAACTCCGTTTGTTGTCCCCATGAAAATAGCACCTTTTACATGAATGTGTTCCACTGTATGATGCTCTCCATTTTTCCCTAGACTCCCAATGCTTCGTGAGGACAAGAAAAGAGATGAATTATGAATACCAAACTTGAACTAGACCAATGAAAGGAAAATTAAAGGAGAATTAGATATTGATACCTTATACCATGACCCGGACCACACGTGATATTGCTAATATTGAGATACGATGTACCATCACCAATTGATATACAGTCATCACCTGCATTGATCAAAACATCCTCGTTATCAATATTAATAACATGCAACGGGGAGCTAGCAAGATGTAAGAAGAAATTGGGAGGCTAGAAGTACCGGTGCTTATCTTTGAATGTGATATAGAGACATTGGAGCATCCTTGGATATGGATGCCATCAGTATTAGGACTGTTACTGGGAGCTTCAATGGTGAGATTAGAAACACGAACCCATGTTGATGATTTGAGGGCAACGTGACACTGTGGATTATCCATGAAGGTTAAGTTACTAACGTTCACCTTTCTCGAATGTCCAATATGAAACGCCTACAATATGAAAAGCCTACATAAGATCGGGATGCGTACACTTGAAAAGAGAAAATGATTAATTTTTAATTAATCAGAAGGTTGATACGTACAGATGGTTTTCTTCCACACTGCAGTTATCAAAGAACGTTACCCAATGTCAGAAAGAAAACCAAGATTAACGGAAAAGTTAGTACTAGGGATCAATCTAAAATCATGGTTGATTATTTAGGATGGAAACATATAGGGTTACATTATTATGGTGACAAAGGAGAGGCCACCACTTTGCTCCTTGGCCATTGAAGGTACCAGATCCATGGACGGAGAGGCCATCAAAGTGATCGAAACCAATCCACTGTTGACATCCCCGTGCAGGGCATTTCCAGTCATGGGGGTCCCTTGGTGCAGTTAAATTACCATTGACCTGAAGCACATCAAGGTGTTATATGAACATAAAACTAAACTTCTGTGGATACCCAAAAGAAGAAATTATCATATCTGAATATGTATTATATTAGTGGAAGAGCTACGTACCAAGAAGGTAATATTGTTGGATTTGCAGTCTTGGCCAGTGAAGGTGGAGGGTTGCAGCAGAAATGTCTTCCCTGCAGGAACAAACATGGTTGGTGAAGAGGCTGAAGAGGTGCACGTAGCCTCCCAAGCATCCATGAAAGCCTGAACAAAGAATCAACGTATTAGCATCTACACTGACAAACAAAATATAAACATATATATATATATATATATCTGTGTGTGTGTGTGTGTGTGTGTGCGTCTTACAGTGATAATTTTTAAGATTGGATGACCTGCGTATCGTCAGCAAGTCCATCTCCGATGGCTCCATAAGCAAGAACATTGAAAACTGGGTAATCTACATCGGTGCTAGTAGTGGGCAACAAGTGACGAGATTGAGCTGGTAGAGCAGAAAGGCTGATGAGAACAAGAAAGGAGGAAATGAAGTTGGCCATGGTGAGTAAAGAGGAAGGAGGAAGTCTCAGAGATGAAGTACATAACATATATTAACTTCTGGGAAGAGGTTTTGTATCCAAATCTTAAATTTTAAATATAAAATTCATATCAAGTTTATCTCAAAATGTTGAGATGTGACAATTTAATAAAATAAATTGTTAAAATTTACTTATTTATATTAACATGATAAATTATAAAAAATATATTTTATACTTTTATATTAAAAATTTAAATACATATCAAATCAATAAAAAAAAATGTTAATCACTACTAGTTCAGCAACATCAAGCTTTAAGAAGTGTTTCGAAATTGTTCTTCCTTTTTAAATTAATGAATTTTAATTTGCTGAACTATAATTATCTTTTCTTTATCTTTATCTTACAATTCAAATCTTTATATGTAAATGCTTGTGCCTCAAATTTAGGCACATGAAATCACAAATGTAACAAAGATAGAAACGAAACAATTAGGTCCTATGAACTTTTAATTTATTTTTAAATTGAGATGAAACAGAAATAAAGAATATTCCATCCGATTTTGTTTTTTATTTTTTTAAAATGACTTGAATGTAAATTTAAATTTACATTTAATGTAGATCAAACTTATTTAAAAAATATAAAAACATGTGTATAATTTATATTTAGCTATTTAATTGATCATATAAAAAATGTAGACAAAAAAAATAAATGGAACAATATTAGAATTTTATCTTCAAATTTCCTTATCGTCTTTTTGATTAAACAAAAATTAATTTGACATGTAGATTCTGATTCAAAAATAAAATTAATCTGAGCTTTCTACTCTTTACATTGCGTAATACAAAGTCATAAAGAAGCAATCACAGTAACTTAAAAGCTATAATAGGAGAGTTTTTCATTCATTAAAAGAAATTTAATAATAAATCTAGCCATAAAATATATTAGAGTTTTAAATTGATAATGGTTTTTAATTTTAATTTAAATTTAGTGATAAGAACAATCTTAAAATATCGATAACTATTAATTTATTATTATATGTAAATATCAAATTATATTATAATTTCTTAAAAATATTAAAGTTAAATATTTTATAAATTTAAAATTTTCAAATATAAGAATATTGATTATCTTTATTTATATTATTTTAAAATTTTAAAAAATTAGTAAAATCTATCTTAAAAATGGATATTGATTCGATAATATCTTAAATTAATATATGTAAAAAAAAAAAAGATAAAAAATCTACCATATATGTTATCACTAAACCCTTATGTTGAAAGAGTGATAAATGATCTATGAATTGGGACTAAATTGAATTTAAGTAAAAATTTTAAAAATTAAGATTTTTAAATTGAAAATCTCATATAACAAATATTGACTTAAAATTTTTACAAATAAAAAATATTTATTTAAGTTACATTCACAAAAAAGTTTTAAAATTTTTTGAGTACTGAAAATAAATTTTTTAAAATTTATACTATCAAAAATTTTTAAAAAATATAAAAAATAAATCTTACATTGAAAATTGTTCAAATTTGAAGGATAGGCCAAAAAGGAATGAAGAATTCATCTAAATTATTTTTGAAGTATTTTAACAATAAAAATATCTTTAATTTTTTAAAATTATTTGAGTTAAGTTCCAACTTATTCAAATTGGTGTAACTTAAACTTTGATTTATCATTTTTTGAATATGAGACTTTGATCACTAACATTAAAGTTTTATATAACTATTATCTTAAAAAATATAATTTAAATTATATATATTTAAAATTATTATAACTGATCATGATTAAAAATTTTACAATTTTATAATATCAATTGTAAGTTTTTATTGTTAAGTTAAAGTATACTTCATCTTAAAATATTAATTTAAAATTTTATTCACAATTTATTATTTTAATAATATTTATCATAAAATATTTAAATTTATTGAGTTATTATAATCTGTCATAATTAGAAAATTTTCACAATTTTGACAATATCATTGTAATCTTTTCATTTTTGAGTTAAAATATGATTTATTTTTAAAAAAATTAATTTAACATTTTATTCAAAATTTATTATTTTAATAATATTTGTCTTAAAATATTTAAATTTGAGATCGCTATAAACTCATAACTTCAATTACTATATTCATTTAAAATCATCTATTTTATTACGATATGTAATTATTAAATTATGACTTATCAAATAAAATCTTTAATTATCTTGATAATTTATAAATTTCATAATTAATTATTAATTTAATTGGTTTTTTAATTTACATTTCAAAATTATGATTCTAAATAACTCAATAACATTGTTATTAGTAAATTTATTAATACCTATTTGATATGATAAAACAAATGAGCTTATAATTAATATTTCAATATTATAAATATATATAATTTATATTTAGCTATTTAATTGAACATAAAAAAATGTAAAACAAAAAAGATTAATCAGAGCAAGATCAAAATTTTATCTTTAAATTTTTTTCATCTTCTTTTTCATTTAATAAAAAACAATTTGACATAAATTTCAACTAAGAAATTAAATTAAGGACAAATATCATTTTTAACCTTGTGGTTTGATCATTTTCAAATGAAGTTATTAAAATTTATTGCGGATTAATTTTGCATTAATTTAATGATTTGATCCAAATGCACTTTCTTGTCAATCTTTGTTAAAATCCGATGTTAAAAAAAAAGAAAATCCTTATTACATCCTTTTTTTTTAATTTATAATTATTAGGTGGGTGTGTTACCACCTTTAATTTACCAAGAATCTCCTTGACCATCAAATAGAGACAAATTGTGAAAATCTTGATTTTATCAAGCTAGCTTTAAAAATAAAAAAATAAAATATCAATGTATGATTTTAGTTTATGTTATTGTAGTGTTCACGCTAAATTATGTATATCTTGAACAAAAAGAAACCCAAAAAGATGATACTAAGGATAAGAAAAGAGTAGGATAACTAACTTCCTTATGATTTGATCCATTCCGTTAATTGCTTTAATATGTATGGGTTAAGCATTCTAGGTTAAGAATAATTTTAACAAAATTATTGTACTTGCATAATCTTGCGTGGTTATTAAGCTAAATTTCTTATATTTTATACTGACAACAACTGTAATGAGGTTATGTTAATGTACTAACATCAATTACTATGGATTCAATGTTAATTGTTTGAATGCAGTGATATAAGTAATGTAGTATGCAATATACATTATTTCAATATTGATTTTATGAATGCATAAATTTACTGTTTTATAATATGCATTATACATTTTATAGGTTTGGAGTTTTAAAATTTTTTATGATTTAAACTACAATCTTTTCTTATAAGAGTTACAAATTAATAATTTTTTGAGTGAGCGCTTGACATATTTTTGCATTTTTAATATTTAATTTCAATCTTAATCTGAAGTCTTATAACTTACTGATTTGATATGTGAATGGGTGATTATATTCAATGTTTGGATAAATAAACATGTTCATGTAGGATGAGATACTGTCAATATTACATCAGACAATACAAGGTTGGATCATCTTTTATTGTCGTCTCCTTACAACTTCTTATGTTATAATGGTGATTGTGACAATCTTGTGGATAACATAGGTGAATGTGAAGATGGAGATAGATAGAGATGCAGAGATGGATGCTATACGTGTAACAATACTTTGATCATTACAACATAGTTCTGGTCAAAGTTATACTTAAGGCTTATATGCTTTGATTTGATCCCTATTGTTATTATGTGTCTATATATGATCCATTTTGTATGTGATTACAATTGTGTCACAATTATGTTATAAATACCTATAAAATATTTTTTATATATCAATATTTCCAATTTGAATGTCTAAATGTCAATGCTTATTAATACATAGTAAACAACATTACCATTAATATAAGCCATAACATCATCATCAATATAACATACAACATTACCATCAACACATAAACTGTAAATGAATGTTAAAAAGTAGATTTATTCATGACCCATAAACATATCATGAAATTGTTGCCTCATATATACTCATCGCCAAACTGTCCTCAACAATGCACTCATCATACTATTGTCATCAAACATACAACTCAATATCATATTGTAATGAAATACATACTTCTCATAACCCATCACCAAATTGTATTAAATTAAATAATTAAATTACACTTATCAAACTTATATTCTAACAAAAAATTATTTTTGAAATTGATATCAAATTCTACACAATCAAAAGTATCATCAAGTCACTCATGTCTCTACTTCTCTTTCTATTTGCAAGTGTTTTGGACCTCTATCTAGGAAATGTGGGGTGGATTTAGCTGTTAACTATTATTGGTTGCAATGACTGTGCAAAAGTTATTGTGCTTGTATGTGGATGGACTCACTATGTATGGCCACTTGTGATACTTTGGGTTACTTTTGGGTTGGCCATAATTGTCTAGTTAAAGGTTAAGGTAGTCCAATAAATCCTTGCCCAAGTGACTCGAAAATAGGCAGTTAATGAGATGGTTTGCTAAATAGGGCTGAAACTATTTTGATCGATTGGGCTGAGCTGCTAAATGGCATGAGAAGATGTTTTGGCTTTTGATATGACATATTTGAAGATTGATCAAATATATTTGTTATGTTTGCAGAAGGGACATCAACAATTGCTGATGCACTGTTAATAAGGCCACCAAGATGATCGGGGGTTAACATACCACTTCACAGTGGAAAGCTATGTGTTGAGGCAGCTGAAGAACCTTGGCTAGATGTACCAATAACCTGACATAGATAAAAAACCATTATATTATTTTAATTATGAACAAAAATTGTGACTATAATATATCAGTGCATGCCCTGTTACTTTTGATTTGTCTTATGGCCCAATATTAGCACATTATACTCTAATCGGAGCGATGTGTTAAGAGACTAAAGTATTGTGGAGGCATATAACCCCTCCATACCTACTTATCTTATCTTTGTTAATATGAATCCTCTTCATTATACAATTTCTAATCTCCTCAAGCAAAATTATCACCACTTTGTTCTGAGAACTAACTATTGAAGTATTAAATATTTGAGATAAGTTATTCAATGACACATCACATCTGGGTATGAATTCAATGAAAATTATATATTAACAATAAGGAAAATAACATATCATAATAGTTAAAATTAGTTGCAATAATATTTGGATCATACCTTGTATTGAAAGCGAAAATTAAGTTCTGTGCAAGGCATTCACATGCTAATTACCTAGTACTTTGGATAAATCTTTTATAGCCATTCAAATATGTTAATAGTCATGTCCTTCAATTGTTACCTCGGTAACAACATACATCATGTCCTTCAAAAACTTATTTTTGAAGTACTTTCGGTAATTAGCATATAAATGTCTTACACAGAACTTAATTTTCGCTTCTGGAATAACTTTTTCAATGGGTAGCATCGAACTTTGCATTTTTAAGATAACAAGATAATTAGTTTATAATAAAATATAGCATAATTGCCAACCAATATAATAAAGGAAGAGTTACATTTTGTTGATCAGACATAAATGTCCAATCATTTGCTCTAATTAAGACACTATTTTGCAATAACAAGTGAACAAACCATGTCCAGCTATCGTTTGTCTCAGCATCTACCTAAGCGGATCCAAACTTATGATTGATCTACAACCTACCAAAAAGTCATTTTGCTACCTTAACTCTTCATAGTAATCCTTAATCTGTCTATACCGTCTAGCATCATCACCATAACTCTCTTTCATTGTCAACTTCCTAACTCTTACCACCATCCCTTTATTGACATTACAAACCAATGTTATCTTACCAAATTCATAATGGTTTGCACATTTACATTAAGTTTTCTTTTAAAAAGTTTCAAATACTTCTCAATGATCCATCTAGCATTGACATATTTATTCTAAATTATCAATTACAAGAATTGAATTCATAATATATCTTACACCCATATTTGTAAACTATTAAATTCATAATATATCTTACACCCATATTTGTAAACTATCTTTAGCTTATATGCTTCATTCTTCACAAACTTCATATCATGACCTCTTTTCATAGCAATTATCAATGAGGAAAAGATCATACCTACCATAAAATCAAGGTTTGTCATATCTACTTTTGGATTAAATTCAGAGTTGAACCTATTTACATCATCATCATTAGAGCCAATAGGAATAATTAACTCATCGAACATATCTTTGTCAAAAGAATCCACGTATGACCCTTCTTTACTACCTGCATGACTAAAATGTATACCATCTACTATGTTAGTTCTATAAACATTAAGGTTAGCACTTCTCATGACCTTAACTTTTTCTTCTAAATCGTACCAATTGTTATCAAACTCCTTACCATTAGTAACATCCTCATCAACATCATCCTCACCAACTACATCACCATCATCAAGTCATCACTACTACCTTCACCACCATTCCCACTGTGACCATTGTTATCACCACCACCACAACTATCATCACCATTATGCCAACTCTCATCGCTACTATCATCACCATAATTCTCATCATCACCACCATCACCACCATCACCATTATTATCTTACTTTACCAATATATTCAGTTAGTGTTTTAGCCTTAAGAGGTGCAATATTAACATTTACATCCTTTTGTAGAGCTTCATCATCAATATAAACACTATGACTAACATTGCTAAGTCTACTGCTATGACGCTTAGGATCGACAACTCTGTCAACTGACTTAAACTCTGTAGCTTATGCCTATATAAAGTGCAGCACAACCATCTGCACCTACAGCACTGTAAATTTCTTCAATTGAAACATCAAGTAAATTAATGTTTAGGTCGACATGGACTTTACTACATATATATGAATATATCTAATATTTTTTATACATCAAATTTAGCATATCCAACACAAACCCATCCTCATCTGAAAATGTCAAACCAGTCTCAAAAGTTTGAACAGGACCCATGTAATAAAACTTCAACCATCCCATGATACACCATTTTCCTTTAACATACCCACTAGTTTTATGAGGCTAAACCTATCATTGTCAAATCATCATACACATTAATTTGATTTAGGCTATAACATCTTTTAAGCATATAAACATATTACCCATCATGATACACATGACATATGAACATGAAAATTTTATGCAACCTAATTATAGAAATAAACAAACAAAATTAAAATATGTTAGACATGTTTTTTCAGTTAAAGCATATACATGCAAAAAATTACATAGATATTATTAATCAACACACACAAACTTGCAAAAACATTTTCCTGATACCCTTGTCTACCTATCAAGCAATATTAATATGTAAAAAAGAGACTTATATTCCTAACTTTGATTTCAACCATTAACTATAGATTCAACGTAAAAAACAAATTTTCAAATCTAAACATGTAAGAACCCCACATGAATAAATTTTATTTAAGTGCGGCAAACATACATAGCTAATATTAAAACAATACACAAGAAATCAAAAAAAATCAAAACCACATGCTTCAAAGTTGATGCCGAGTCACAAATATTAAACAAATCAAGCAATCCAAATGAATGATAACTTGAATTTTTGAATACACAATTTGCTACCTAAAACTCATCAATTGATGGATGGAATGAAAAACCTGAGTGATACTATATTATTAAGGGTTTTTAGCATATTCTTTAAGTAATTAATGGTCCAAAATACAATTGCCCTTTTTTTGCAATTTAATGAAAACATAATAATACCCTTTATGTATCCTAAATTTTTTGAACGAAAATAATGAAAAAAAAAATCGATTTAAATCAAATCATTCGATCAAATAAAAAATTATTCTTCAATAAAATTTAAAATTTTGATTAAAATATAACCAAGCTACAAAATTAAAAATGATATTTACTTTAAAATTAATATGGGTGGCATGCCCTTTACATTGAATATTGATACAAAGTGATAAACACGCCATCAGACGCAATCTAAAAGCTAGAATACAAGAGTTTTTCATTCATCAAATTTGTCATACATACTTCATGTTTCAAGCCATGTCAGGGTTCCCATGATCAGGAATTTGCTTGGTAGGTCCCCTGCCGATGGTGCAAGGTATGTAATCTTCCTCCTGCAAAATTTCATGTACTCAGAATCAGACAAAATGGTCATACCGAAAATTCAGATCTTTCAAATGACTCAGTACTCAAGATTCCAACCTCTGAATGTCAATGTCTGTGATGTAGATGAACCCAGCAACATTACTGCATCAGAAAAAATATACTAAATTAATCAGTCCTTTGATGCTGTCATCAAAGGGAATATCAGACACTCCATAGTAAAACAACATTACACCTTTGTAAAATCTGATCTGATTCTCTGGCATATGAAACAGCAAGAACCATATGAAGCAAATCCCGATCAATATTCACAAGAGCTATTCTCAAAGGGTTAGCAACAGGGTCTGCACCGATTGGCAGAGCTGATCTTGGGGCTTGCGGACCACCACCAACCCGAAAGACATGCAGATCATTGAAATTTGCAACATTAGCATGTGGCGAGAGCTCATTGGAAAGACCATAAAAGTATTCCTGGTAAATAAAAGAGCATGAACTGCCTCATGTCATTTGAAGGAAGCAGAAGCAAAAAGGCTAAAATGGCAACATAGTGATCAGTATCTAAGATACAATTCAACTATGCTTTTCAAGGATAACATGTATTTCAATATACAAAAGCTGCAGAAACATGACCAGCATTACTCTAAAGTATGTACCATCAGAATACTCACGTAACATAAACATAAATATAAACTTCAAACCCATGAATCATCCCTTGTCCTGAGCCAAGCTACAACAATTGGGCCACGCACAAGAAGGGAAAAAAAAAAGGGCTTTCCGATCAGTTTCATTTTAAATGCTTGAAAAATAACGGGAAAAGAGTAACTTGTGATCAGAGAAGACATTTGACAAATTCCTAATACATAGGGAACTTGGAATCATATATCTTCTCATATCATATATCATCAATGTCACCAATCAGTCCTCTCGATCAAATAATAAACTTTCTGAGTACATAAGAATCTCTGAAACATCACATAACTAGATAACTAGTCGTTTAGGAAACAAACCAAGGTCTTAAAGAGCAGACAGTGTCTGTTACTGCAGTCAAAGAAACAGCATCAAGAATTATTAAAGTGAAAAATTCAAGTAGTTGCGGTGGTTTCTATTACCCGTATCCTATAACTCCTTGACTTCTGACGGACCTTCGCATTCCTTGATACAACACCACCTGACTTTTGAAGTTTCACGACATCCACATTACTCTTGCTCCTTAGTACATCCCTAAGCATGCTGAAAAGCTTTTCCTGCAGAGATTTCCATAACAATATCTGAGTTGGCCCATAGGACAATGAAATTAAGAGGAAAAACATTCATTTTATAATTTCAAGAAGTGACACACGAGTGAGGACAAGACTTAGGCCCTGAAAGAGAGAGCGAGCAGCATTCAGAAACCAATACATAAGGGTACTAGAACATAGCTCAAGTGGCAAGGCTGGACTAGGTTAACGCAGGATATCAAACAGCTCAAGTTCGAAACTCTTCAAACAAAAGAAACCAACAAATAAAACCAAGAATTCCATAAGATAAGTATTCTTGGAAGAACCTGTTGAACAAATTAATTACACAATGCTCAACTTTTGTTCAGGAATATGTATGGTTGTGAAGCATATTGGCATCACAAGCAGATGAAAAAGACAACAATGCCGATTAGTATAAACAGGAATGTTCTCTGGTCTACACTTCTAAATGCATTGGTTTTGAAATATGTTGTATTTAGGAAACATTTCTTGAACTTAGACAGCAAACATTACTCCCACTGCCTCAGGATCACAACCTTACCTGACCCAAAACCAAAACAACATTGGCATTGAACGTATCAATTGCATGGAGAAGCAACTGCAACAAGAAAGAGAACATCAGAACAGCTGAAACCAGGCAAGTCCAAATTTTTAAAATCACAAAAATAAATTAGATAAGTATTAATTATTGTATGAGACTCAACACTCAGTTACCTCATAGCCTACACCTTCTATCCATCCCATGGTATTAATCACCATGCCTGAAGCACGAGACTCAGCATTGCCAGCAAATTGTCTCTCTAACACTTGAGCAAGCTCCTTCACGAGTGCTTTGTATAGATCTACATTGTTGCTGTGAAGTAACAAATTAAATTAGTCTCATAAAATGGGTGACTGATGCCTTTTAAATCTGCACGACTCCAGAGAGCACTTGACTACGCAAGATTCCTAAGTACACTGTCAAGAATCAAGTAGATGCATCAACTGCAAAGACAGAAAATTCAGAATCAGTTACCTAGGAGTGGTGTGCCCATAGAAGTAAACAAGGGGTATATCAAGAGGAATTCCTTCCACTGGATCAATGGGCAATTCAATTGGTGTAGCAGCAATGCATCCTGGAATTGTTATAGACCCTTGTCCAACATCCAAGTCAACAAATGTAGGTTTAAAACCTTGTTTAGCTGCCCAACTAAGAAGCATCCTCGATAAGGTACTCTTCCCAGAATCGGTAGGTCCCACAACAATTACTCTGGGACCCTGCACCAAGTGAAAGCATCATATAACATGTATGTTAAATTGAGCATGGGCACAAAGCTAGACTTGTCTGAACATGCTGCAAGGTCATATAAAATTAAACTCACATAGATGAGGACCAAAAAGAAATCAAAATATCTCTAGAGCTCTGATCCATGAAAAGGTATCAACTTGTGAAATGGAAACCACCTAGGATTTAGTGCATGCATTGCAAGTTCATTAGAACAAAAATGCAAACTCGCTAATGCAGTCAAAATCATAAACACTTCAGCAAGAGCAGAATGAACTATAGACAAATAATGAAAGATAAATCCCAAGCAAAGGAGGACAACAATATGTCGTAAAAGGCCACTCATAAAAAAAATAAACACATGATTAACATATTACTGTTAATATAAAAAGCATAAACTATTTTACCGAAACTGTTTAATAAACCATTGATAACAGTAAGGAAAATACCTGAGAAGCTTCATAGTCCTCTGAGGGTGATGCTTTAGCACGGTTTCTTCGTCCTTCTAGCACTGCATGCACATTTACATAGCTGACCATGGGTGTCTGAGATCAAGTTTACAAAGGTGTCATAAACTAAATCTAATTTGTGATTTTTCTTTAATTTGACAGGGAGTTAAATCCACAAATTCTGTGCAAGAAATTTCAACAAGAAATGAGAACCCACCTCATCTGCAGTATAATCAGTTTCAGTGGGGCCATCCATCTCGATTGTGGCTCCATACCAAGTAAAAACCTGATACAAGAAAAAATTTTCTTCAACTCGACGTACTAGATTGGCAGGATTCAAACAAAGATAATTTAGCAGCTCCATCGATTTGATGAAGGCACTCTGGTCAGGAACTTACAACCAGTCCCTAGGTTAGGCCAACAAGAAAATTTTATTAGTAATGTCAAGGGAATTACATGTTGCCCAAATATTAATGGAAGTAATTAATCCAGGATCAACACAAGACACAATCGAGATCCTCAACTCTTCATTGCAAGCGTCACATATAATCATTATGAAAACCTTTGCTCTTTAACTAAACAATTCTGGAAAACATATTTTGCTCAAAGAAAACTTGACAACTCTTTTAGGAGGATTTTCTTTCCTTCCTTTTACACAGTGCTTGGGCCTGATTGACAAGTGATCGAGATTTTGATTCAATTTCCAAGAGCTGATAAAGAACATCATATTGAGGGAACTCAGAGGGAATCATACAGCATCTTTAGAAACAATATCAGACTGGATTATTACATTGCACACATGTAAGGAAGGCATAGAAGACCCATAAAACTCCTAACAACTCCTTTAAAGACAAGAAAAAAATCCGGAAAATTCTCTTTTTTGATTACACCCATCTAGTTCCAACATACAGGGAACAAAAAGAAGCAACTGAATTCACATTAGAAAAAGAAGAAGAAGAACCTGAACAAACAATAAGCAGCTGCACCATTTTTTAAAAAACACAATCACCAATCATAAAAACCCTACAAATTTCAGTCCCAGATTCTGAAAAGCTAAAAGCCAAAAAAGAATCAGAGAAACTCACGGCAAATTTGAGGCGAGGCGGAAATGTGAGCCAGATTTCGGGAGGCAACTCAGAGCCGAAGATCTCGGCGGTACCAGTGAGTACCCGGAGCCGAAGAGGCGTGTCGTTGGCAACCTCGATCCTGAGCTCGCTCTCCCTCTCCAATTTCACTTGCTTTATACTCGAACCCGAACCTGGAAGCGATCCGCTCATCGGCGGCGCACCCATGGCTGTACCACCGTAAGCCATGGCTAATTCAACTGATAACTTGAGTGTGATGTGGCCACCAAGGGAGGCTTTGAGGTCTTAAAACAGTTTTAGAACCCTGTAGTCCTTACAGGGAGAAATTAGAAGAAAATAAGAGAAAAGAAGACGACTCAGAGGAATGAGCAAAACTCTCTTCGATTTTTAACCTCAGATGATCAATACAATTGCTTGAATGAATTATCTTTCGCAGGACGCATAAAACGAGAAGCTTTCTATTAGAATGCGATATGAAGTTCCTAATCTTCCATTACTAGGGTTCAACACATAATGTCATCTGCTGTTGATTAACAGAGGCAACTTAATTGAGTTTGGGTATCCCGCGTCTTCTTTGACAGAGGGCAACTATCCGTCATGTGATTGTGTTTTCCAAAAGCATTACAACACGGTGCATAAGGGCATTTAATAAAATGAGTAAATATTATTTGCAATTTGAATAATAATTTTTTTATTTTAATTTATAAATTTAAAAATATAAAAAAAATATTATTTAAAATCTTGATTCCTATTTTTAATTAAATTTTAATTTTTAAAATATTTTAAAAATTTTTAATACCAATTTAAATTAAATAAAATTATATAAACAATTAAAAATTAAATATATTCAAATTAAAAAATTTTCACAATAACTTTTAATTTAATTTCACTCGTAAAGAAATATTTTAGATATCATAAAAAATTTTAATTTTTAAATACTAAAAATATTTTTTTAAAATTATATTGTAAAATTTAAAATTATAAAAAAATTATTCCTTAGTTAAAAATTATTTAAAATTTAAAAAATAAAATTGAAATAAATTTAAAATCTATTGGAGTAATTTTTAAATTTTTAATAATAAAAAATTATTAACTTTTCACAATCATTTTCATCAAAATTCAATTTAAACAAAATTAGTAAATAAATATTTATTTGAAGATGTTTTAAAAATCAAAATTTAATTTAAGAAAAAGCATAAAATATAGAATTTAAAAATAATATTTATCTTTAAAAATATTTATAAATAAAATTTGATGGATGAAACAAAACCAAGTCAAATTTTATTAAAAAATATAAAAATTTATGATATTTAAATTGAAGATTTTGTATTATGAATTTTGATTTCAAATTTTATGTAGATGTAAAAAAATATTGAAGCTACTATTATAAAAAAATTAAAAATTTTAAGTGCTAAAAATATTTTTTAAAAATAAATAATAAATAGTTTATAAAATGAAAATTATTCAAAATTGAGAGATTCATGTAAAATATATTAATCATTTTTAAAAATATAAATAATGAAAATGTACTTAATTTTTCAATAATAAATTTACATAATTTTCAATTAACTATTTTTCAAATTAATTTAGTTGAAAATATTTTGAAATTCAATGCATAAATTAAGAGATAAAGTATTTTTAAAGTTTTGAATGACTTTATCATAATAAAAGTAATAATTTATTTATTTATATTATAAATTACAAATTAATTTTAAATTTTTTTAAAAAATTAATGTAAATTTAAATTAACATAAATTTTTTATCTATTAATAATATTTTTCTTGATTACTAAATATAATATGTCTCGATAGAACTGTAAAATTTGTTTCGAATATGAGCAGAATTTATAAATTTATCCATTTACGATCCAATTTGATTGATTTTTACTTAGTTTTTTTAATAATTGAGTTGAGCTATAACTAACATATATATTGTTAATTTTAAATTTAAAAATAAATAAAAATTGATTCTCTAGAACTAACAAAATAGCTTAATAAATGGTACACATTTGATTCATTTAAATTTAAATCAAATTAATTAATGTAATAAATTTTATAAATACATAAAATTTATCAATCAAAATAATTAATAATATAATTTGTTAATATTTTTAATTAATTTTAATTTTATATATTAAATTAATATATATACATATTTTTATACATAAATATCTGCGTATCATAAATTATCAAAATTTAGTATACTATTTATTAAAAAATGCAACATCTTATTTTATTTTTTAATTTATATATTATAAAATTAATTCATCCAATAAATATAAAGTTAATATATATTTTTTTGAAAAAAATTATATGTAATATTAAAATCGATCTCATAATTCAATATATATTATTCATTAATTTTATTGATTTTAATATTATAAAAAAATATAATAAATTTATTTCATATACAATGTCATGAAAGTTTGAAATTAGTTTCATGATTTTTTATATTATTTTTATTATTTATTGTATAAGTTAAATTTTATTTATTTAAATTATTTTTATTAATTTAAGATTATAAGTAAAAAATACTAAATTTATTATAAATTTAATATTTAAAAATTTCGAAGTTTTCAGGTTAACCTTTTTTATATTATTAGTTATTTTATAAATTAAATTTTATTTATTTATATTTTTAAAAATTAATAGATAAAATTATGAGTAAATATCATTTAAAACCTTGACCTTTACACTATCTCCAAACATACATTAAGTTTCAAAATGTATCTAAATTAATCTCGACTTTTTAATTTTGTTCAAATTGAACCTTAATTACAAACGCCGTTTAAATTAATTTTTTTCGTGAAGGTATCATCGTCCTTTAAATGCTTCATTCCATTCCCTTCGGAGAAAACACAGAGCCCTATTGCTCGAAGAGAGAGAAGAGAAATATAAGAAGAAAAAGAAAAAGAAAATTGTAAATTGATCGGGATTTTCTTGTTGAAGAATCGAGTATTAGTGATATATATACTAATTGAAGCTGAATTTGTCAATGAAAAATGAAGGTTCGTCGGAAAGCTCATCCTATCAAATCTTCAAATTTGTCATTGCGATATTAGGGTAAAATTACATACCTTATGGATAATAAAAACCCAAGAAGAAGATTTTGGAGTTGTAGGAAGAACATCGTATGCAATCAAACATCAAATTTCTCGATATCGAGTGAGAAATTGAGAGAGAAAAACGAGATTTAAGTTTATAGGGAAAAGATCAAAACGGGTAGGAGACCAAAATGAAAAGAACACTGTAAATGTCAAAGTTTTAAATGATATTTATTTTAAATTTATTTATCAAATTAAATATATAAAATTTACTTAAATTCATTAAATTTGACCGGATCAAAACAACCAACTGTTAATCTGAAAAACGAGTAAGATTTTACTAGGGATGCGCCACTTTTTCAGTGAGGGAAAAAGAAACCACTTTCACGTCACTGTGGAGATGCGGGGTATCGATCCCCGTACCTCTCGCATGCTAAGCGAGCGCTCTACCATCTGAGCTACATCCCCACGACACTTTTAGTTAATGAAAAACTAGAACGAGTTCTGGCCGCTCTCTTTGCTTGCCAGAACCAGAAACCCTCCGGACGCCACACCGTAACGCCATTAAGAAAACCAGAAAGATGCTTAGAGGACTGCTACTACGAGCACCTGATCCCCGCCGTTTTTTCTGTGCACAATCATCGGCTTCTTTGCTCAACAAGTGCTCTCTGTTCTCCTCTTCTTCTTCGCTGACGGATATTCCAAACAGTTCTTTCATCGAACAAGTGGAGGACAAACCTGCGACGTCAACCATATCCATTGACCGCTCTGGTCTCTACAATGCCCCAGGTAGACATTCGCATAAATTCACTTGTTTAGTTACTCGTTTCTGTTTTTGTATTTGGTTTAAGTGCTGTTGCACTGCACTGATGCTGGTCTTAGTGTTTGACATTATGGAAACAAATCGTGATTAAAGATTCTCTGTGTTTGAAATGTAGAGCATTCTCATGAGCTCACTTCGGATTCTGAGCTTGTTAAGCACCTTAAAGGCATTATCAAGGTCAGTTAATTGTTTTTTCTTGGTTTTGTGGTGCTTTCTGCGAATGAGTAAGTCTTGAATTTTATTGTTGGTTTGTAACGTATGCTTGGTGTCTGTGGAAACGATTGTTCCTGTGGCAATCTAGGTAATGGGATGTATTGGCTGTTGGGTTTTAGGTTAAATCAGAGTCTGCTTTTTGTTATTCAAGGCACAACTTATGGGCTAGGTTTTGCACTGTGATTTTTTTTAGACATTTATTATCATCATTGAAATGAGGTGACATGAGATTGTTAGGGAAACTGAAGCTGGCAAGCATGATATTTTGAAATGTACTGGGTTATACTCTTAGCCATTTTTGGAGATATTTTATTATATTGGGAATCCACCCAAGGCTGGGTGCTTCATGTAACTGCCCCTACATGGTAAACCTGGGGAGGTAGCACCAACTCTGCAAGACCAACTCCAGGAAATTCATGAGGCTTTGTCCAGAGCAGAATCAAAAATGGTAGTCATATTTGGAGATAATGGTGATACTTGAAGAGAGCCCATTTTGTGATTAATAATGTTCAATTTTGTTTCTTCCGAAAAAACGAAATAATGATGTTCACTTCAAAAGTTTTTGTAGAATAGTGCACATATTGTTGCAAGGGTGACAAAATGAGAAGACATTTGATCACAAAGGACTCTAAGTGATAAACTTAGATGTAGATTTCAGAGAGCACAAGAGCAAGTAATATTGCTATTGTGATCTAATTAGCTTATGGATTTTTGTAAGAACTGCATCTTGCCATTATATAATAGTCACAGGATACAATTCTCAACAGCTTTCTTTTTTTTTTTTTAGCAGGACAATTCTGAACAGCTTTAAAAATGCAAGAGTGTGGTCTAATCTTTCTTTGGATGCACATAGACTGTTTCTTGTTCTTGTAACTTGATTTGCTTTAAGTGATGATTTGTCAGTTCCGTGGTGGTCCAATCTCAGTGGCAGAATACATGGAGGAAGTTTTGACTAACCCTAAGGCTGGGTTCTACATCAACCGAGATGTTTTTGGGGTTGAAGGTGATTTTATAACATCTCCAGAAGTAAGCCAGATGTTTGGAGAGGTAATCATTTTGTTAGTGATCTCTTAATTGTTAATATAACCTGTTAAGTTATTAATTAGTGAAGAAACATTTGAGGATCCGTATAGCAATGAACATTGTTACTTGTGTTCAGGATTCCTATTCGAATTTCTCATTCAGAACGAACATTTTCTGTCAGAGTAGACTGAATTTCTTTTTTGTGTTGATGTTAACTTTAGCTGGTTGGTGTTTGGGCCGTGTGCCTGTGGGAGCAAATGCAGCGACCAAACAAAGTGAACCTAGTTGAGCTTGGTCCTGGACGAGGAACACTTTTGGCTGATCTTCTTCGTGTATGATACCACCATCTCATCTATTTATTTGTCAGATTTCTTACTTAATGTTCAGTATATTGAAAGAAATGTTTAACTTCGCATCTCCTTATTAGTGTGCTCAGGGGAAAAGTTTAGGCATGCTTGAACCATTGTTGGTTACGCTTGCAGGGTGTATCAAAATTTAAGAACTTCACTGAATCGTTGCATGTACACTTGGTGGAATGTAGCCCAACTCTCCAGAAGATTCAGCGTCAAATCTTGAAATGCATGGATGAACTTAGTATTAGTGAAAGTGGTGAGAAAAGGACCATTAGCAAGTTGGCTGGAGCACCTGTATCGTGGCATGCTGCATTGGAGCAGGTTCCATCAGGAGGTATGAAGCTATCAGCGAATATATTTGCATAAAGCTAGGCTGATGGACAATATCTAGTTTCTACTTAATGACTGTATATTACTCTACTTAATAAACAAGTAGAAGGACCTCTATTAAAAAGTAGTTTACTAACTAAATTAACTTTGTTCTGAAAATTTCTGTTTATGTTAAGCTGAATATTGATAGGATGCTATTTTATATTATTTCTTTTTAAGAATTGAAAGGTGATAACTTGCTTTCGTTCTTTGATATAACTTTTTTGTTTGCTTATGTTCCAGTGCCAACAATCATCATTGCCCATGAGTTTTATGATGCGCTACCAGTTCATCAATTCCAGGTCTGCGTGGTTGATATTTATTGTGTATGTTTGTTGCTTTTTTTTTTTGGTTGCTGCACATAAATGACTGCTGATGTGCATCTTTCTTTTCATCAATTTTGTTTTCAGGGAATTTTCTTTAAAAAAAGTTGACTTTCTGCAAACTGTACCAGTGGTCTTGCTTTGTCGATAATCGTTCTTTCATTTCTGCTCATTATCTTAATTCTTATATTGGCTGGTACAATTCCCATAAAATCTTTCACAGAAAGTAATTGTCTTGGTGTACCACCTTGAAAATTGAATAATAGTGGACCACTTTACTTAATTTGTATTCCACCATGTGATGCACAGGTCATAGTTTATCCTCCTGATTGAAAAAAAAATAAAAAATGTTATTATCCTCACAAAAGTTAGGGTTTACGTAACACAGTAATTGGAGCCAGATAGATGACATTCCTGTTCATTTCTTCATGGATAAGTTGTTTCTCTATATGTTGAACCAAAGTTATGTCCCTAGATCAAGGTATGAGCATGTTTCTTGTGTGTCTCATTTGTTAATATCTTTCATCATTCTGATAAGATAATATGTTGCAGAGGGCTTCTCGTGGCTGGTGTGAGAAAATGGTTGATGTTGCAGAAGACTCATTGTAAGCGTTTGGAAATTTGGTGGCCATATCAACTTCCTAATATGTATAAGCATTCATACATTTGCACTGCACATACACACATGGGTGCATGCTTGCTGAGACACACACAAATTTGAAAGAACCTAGAATGCTGATGTACTTCTTTTATGTATTGGTTAGGTTTCGTTTTGTTCTATCTCCACAGCCTACACCTGCAACTCTCTATCTGATGAAGCGCTGCAAGTGGGCGATGCCTGAAGAAATAGAGAAACTTGGACATATTGAGGTTTGCCCTAAGGCAATGGATTTGACACATACAATTGCCAAAAGAGTAGGTTCTGATGGTGGTGGAGCTCTTATAATTGATTATGGGCTGAATGGAGTAGTGTCAGATAGTCTGCAGGTAAACTGCCTTTCCATTGTTTATTCTTGCAAGAGTTTTATCATTAAGATCTTGTACATTTTGTCTATTGCATAATGGTTTACAGTTCTGGAATTTCATATTCCACAATGCTTTTGTCATTTCCTCCTTCAATATTTTTTTCCATGTTGAAATGAGTGTCCTTAAAATATGTTTGCAAGTGTTTTGTTAATAGAAGTTTTATTTGAGCATAACATGCATATTATAAGAAGGCTTTATTTTATTTTTGATATATCGATGTAATATTAGAAAGTTGCATATTGATTTATGTCAATCTTGGTTAGCTTGATTCTTGCCTTTTCTTTCCTGTGTGTCTTATTTCTTTCTACATTATCTTTGTGCAGGCAATTCGAAAACATAAGTTTGTCAACATACTGGACGATCCTGGTTCCGCAGATCTCAGTGCATATGTTGATTTTCCTTCTATAAGGCACTCTGCTGAAGAAGCTTCAGGTGCATGTCCTCACCATGTTCATTAGAGACTAAATAAATCTTTTAGAACCTTTATATTTTTGTTGCTGGGGCACTATCTTCCATTTGAAGCTAAGTTTATAGTATAGTGAAAGAGATGCCCCCACTAGTTGCTTCAAGTGATCAAGGAGGAATGTGGGATGAACTATAAACTCAGATATCCTGAGTTCGATTCTACACTAGGGATCAGACTCATGCTGAGAATGGAATGGATATTACAAGATGAGGGTATTACTCTGTGAGTTTACCTTGCAGGGGCGGTCCAATAGTGACCCTCTCTTAGGTGGGTTACAATTACAAAAAGGAAAAAAGATGACTGATTTCTTATTGTTGCAAAATGTTTGCAGGAGATGTGTCTGTCCATGGCCCAATCACGCAGTCCCAGTTTCTTGGTTCTCTTGGCATAAATTTCCGAGTAGAATCACTATTACAGAACTGCACTGATGAGCAAGCTGACTCTCTGAGGACAGGATACTGGCGTCTGGTGGGAGACGGTGAAGCCCCCTTTTGGGAAGGACCTGATGAGCAGGCGCCCATTGGGATGGGTACCCGGTATCTGGCAATGGCCATTGTGAACAAGAAGCTAGGTGTACCGGTTCCTTTTCAATGAAGTTCAAAAGTAGCATGATTTTTGTAGGATCTACTAAGTTAGACATCTGTAAATTAATACTTTATCTCATTACGACATAAATTTCCAGCAAAACACAATAGCAGAAGTTCCTTTCCATGATGAAGCACACAGTGAAAGCAAGTTGTCTGTGCGTGAGACTGATGATTGGGATGTCTACAGGCAGGGATTGCCTTGTTACAGCAGATCTTTTATTAATTAATTGATTGGAATTCTCTATTATATATTGCAAGTTGAGACAGGTTGTTTGGATTTTCTGACCTGTGACATAACCATTGAAAAACATGCAACATTGACACTTGAGCTTAAGATTTGTAGCTTGACTTTCGTCATCCTTGCAGCAATCATGCAAATTTCTTCGACCTACCCTTTTGGCTACTTGTCTGTTTACCTTTTATTTGAATATCTTGAATCGTCAATAAAATCAAGGAGGCATAAGAGGCCAAAGGGTCATGCTTTCCTTTGGATATTTGTAAAACAGAAAAGAAGAAACTATTGGAGAAACGTTTTGGTAAGTCTTTTGTTAGTGCTCTTTCTTTTATGCAGATATACATTATTTGATAAGTCATCCATGGATTGTTCAATTGAATTTGCAAGTGATTAGGTCAAATTGCTTGATTTTGATATTCCAGAGAATTATTCTGATTCTGAGAGTAATTAAAGATCGTCCTGAGACTCTGATATGAACAACAGGACTTTTCAACAACATATGATGATGCATGTAACTCGTCAAGTCTCTCTCAAGCCTTGTTGAGAACACTGTTATCCTAGAAAATGACATTTTCAGTTTTCGTGTGGGTACATGCAGACAACTCGAAAGATCTGCTTCTGATTAGTGACATAATAGTCAAAGATATAATTACAAGGTGTTCTTCTTGCAGCCGCCCACCCTCACCCAACTAAACCTACCCCCCCCCCCCCAAAAAAAAAAGGTGGAAATTAAGATTTCTTAAGCTTCTTCTCTTGCTTAACAGTAGGGCTTTCAGATAAGAAAGTTTCTCATATCCTGCTGCCATGATAGCAATATTGCAATACTGTCGTGGTTAACTTTTTAGAAATCTCATATGACACATATCATTAAGGTCTGAAAGATTTTTTTGTCTAACAAGAAAGATTTTTGGAGTGAATACTCTGATCCATAAAAGATGCCAATTATTGAATGCATAACTGCATTAGTCTTCCATGTTACTGTCATACACAATGTCATCTCCATCACCAGGCAATAATACCATATGTTTGCGTCTCAAACTGAGACAGTGTAGATGATCTGTGTGCCTGTGTCCTTATTAGGCGGGGATGGAGGCATCAATCTTACTCGTTGACCCACCTCTTTGGTATTTATACCAGCACTGGCCTTCTTCTCTTTATGTAGTAATTTGTGTGCCTTACCCTCATCTTACATCTCTAAACAGATAAGAAGCAAACTAAGGTCTTGTCTTAGAGCATCAATGGAGGAAAAGAAAGAAGAAACTACTCCAAAAGGTGAGCCTGTCATCAAATACGGAGGAATCAAAGCCATGCCCTTTATCATAGGTAGAGTAACACACAACTCCTTAGTTGCTTAGCTATTCCTTTCCTTCCTCCTCTCTGTATATTTTAATCTTGAAAACTTCTCTTGTACCTTAACATGCAGGAAATGAGACATTCGAAAAGCTTGGAACTGTGGGTTCGGCAACAAACCTTGTGGTTTATCTCTCCACTGTGTTTAACATGAAAAACATCAGTGCTGCAACACTTATTAACATCTTCAATGGCACCACTAACATGGCCCCCCTGGTTGGAGCCTTCCTCTCTGATACTTACTTGGGACGTTACAAGACCTTGGGCTTCGCTTCCATAGCTTCTTTCCTGGTACCTCTGCTTGCCTTTGCTAATTGTATAACACCGGTTTTCAATCTTTTTTAATTTTCTCCCTTTTTAATTGAAATTCTTGAGTTCTGATCTACAGAGAGCATCATAAAACACAAGGTCCCTTCTCACTTTTTCTTGTTTTGTTCTTCGTCTGCTTTAAAGGGTATGTTAGTGTTAGTCCTGACAGCAGCAATCTCCACCCTGCACCCTCCAAAATGTACCATTAAAGAAAATGGCACCTGTGCAGGGCCAACAGCTTGGCAAATGCTCTTTCTGCTAAGCGGGTTTGGCTTCCTAGTCATCGGAGCTGGTGGCATCAGGCCTTGCAACTTAGCCTTCGGTGCAGACCAGTTCAATCCGGCAACTGAATCTGGCAAGAGAGGTATCACAAGCTTCTTCAACTGGTATTACTTCACCTACACCTTTGCCGTGATGATATCTGTGACTCTCGTAGTCTATGTTCAATCAAGCATCAGCTGGGCTATTGGTTTGGGCATTCCTACCTTCTTGATGTTCCTCTCATGTGTGCTCTTCTTCTGGGGCATTAAAATTTATGTTATAGTGAAGCCTGAAGGGAGCCCCTTGACTAGCGTGGCAAGAGTAGTGGTCGCAGCCATTAAAAAGCGAAGGCTAAAGCAACCTGCAGAGCCTGCACTATTCAACAATGTGCCCACCAAATCAATAAACTCAAAGCTTCCTCGTACAGATCAATTCCGGTAAGATTTGAATAACTTCTTGACAATCTAAATTGTTACAGCATATACTGAATGATCATTTACAATGCATCAGGTTCCTGGACAAGGCTGCAATTGTCACAACTGATAACCAGATCAATGCAGATGGGTCACCTGCAAAGCCATGGGAGCTATGCAGCATTCAGCAAGTAGAAGAAGTAAAATGTCTCATCAGAGTGATTCCCATATGGGCATCAGCCATTATCTATCACATTGGTTTGCTCCAACAGCAAACCTATGCAGTTTTCCAGGCCCTTCAATCAGACAGGCGTCTTGGAGGGAACAACTTCCAGGTCCCTGCAGCATCCTACACAGTCTTCACCATGCTAACCTTGACCGTTTGGATTCCCATCTATGATCGCGTAGTGGTTCCATTCCTCCGAAAGCTCACTGGCAAAGAAGGTGGACTTACGCTGCTCCAAAGAATGGGAATTGGCATTGTTCTCTCCCTCCTTACCATGCTTGTTTCAGCCCTGGTTGAACAACACAGAAGGACTCTTGCTCTTACAGGGCCATCACTAGGCATAGCACCAAAAGGAGGCACTATCTCATCCATGTCTGGTCTGTGGCTAGTCCCTCAACTTGCTCTCACTGGACTATCCGAGGCATTCAACTATGTAGCACAAATCGAGTTCTATTACAAGCAATTCCCAGAGAACATGAGAAGCATTGCAGGGTCTTTCTTCTTCTTTGGCTATGCAATCTCAAGTTATCTCAGCGGATTGCTTGTTTCGTTGGTGCACAAGATTAGTGTTGGCACCAGGAAAGGAGATTGGTTGGCAGAGGATCTTAACAAAGGGAGATTGGATTACTTCTATTACTTGATTGGTGCTTTGGGAGTACTCAACTTTGTGTACTTTCTACTATGTGCTAAGTGGTATAGATACAAAGAGGCTGCTGACAGAAACAGAGAAGTGGCCGTGGAAACCAAGGGGTCTGAGAAACTTGTATGAATTGAGAGTTATGCAGTGGAACCAGAAGCAATGCATTCAAAGGTGGACTAATAGGAAATATGAAGAGAATGATACTGTCTGATTTTATTTTTTTTTTAATGGAAGTTTCATATAAATCATAGTAGAAAATTTGTCTCCTTTCATGTAAGAAGGCATTCTGGCATTAAAGCTGTTTATTATCTTGGGTTTTCCTGCCAGAAAGAAAATATAATTTTCATGTCAAATTGTCAAACAATTTGTTTTTAATGATACCACATTTTATGATAAAATTAAGATTTTATATTATTTTTTTAAAAAAAATAGTTATGCATGATAAATTAATAAAATAAATATTTAAAATATGTTTTATTTTTTAAAAAAAATTCAACCCATATCAAATTAACGGACAATTTAAATCTTATAAAATAGTATTAGATTCAATTTAAAGGTCAAATTCATAGTTCATAAAAAAACAAATTATTGTAATTATATCATTAAAAAGATTCATGATAAAGATTACTATATCGGAAAGATGTTCACAAATCAAAAATGAAATTGCTTTTACAAATTATCCATGAATAAATATGCACTATTATAATTGTATTAAAATTAATTAAAGTTCTGATTCAAAAATTAGTTAAAGGTTACCATTGGGATAAGTGAACTTTTGTTTGATTTGCAACTTTCAGATTCTTGTGAAGAAACCTAAATTTGTCATGTGTGGGTTCTTATTAAATTCAATGATTCCAACCCATTATTAACAATATAGATAACACAGGTTCCAATAATTACAATGACTAATGAGATAAGTTAGGAACCAAATGGATAAACATAATCCAATTCAAATTTAAAAGAGAGCACTTATCTAGTCAAGTCAAGGTTGCTGTAAGGAAGTTGACTGCATCTAAATTTCAAAGCTGGAGGCCCATACACCATGGATTTTATAATATATTAATTATTAAAATTAAATTAAAATTAAATGAGCTTTTAAATATTTTAACATTAAAATGTATTTTATTTATTAAATAATCTTAAAAAAATTTGTATTTTATTTTTAATAGTTTTTTATATTTTATTACATTTATCTAAAAAAATATTACAACAGAATTACAATGCATATATAAGACTGAAAACTCAAACACATGGCTATAAAAGAGAGAATAATGAAAAAAATTAAAATATTTAAATTAAAATTTTATATTATAAATTTTGATTTAAAATTTTGCATAGATATTAAAAAGTAATTAAATTATTATTAAAAAAATGAGTAATGAAAATATTTTTAAAAAATTTTATATTATCAAAAATTTGAAAAATTTTAAAAAATATCTTGTTAGTCAAACGTTGTTCAAATTAAAGGATAAATTCAAAATAAAATAGAAAATTTATTTGAGTTATTTTTGATATATTTTAATAATATTATTATTTTTAATTATTTTTTTGCAATCATTTAAGTTAAAATTTAATTTAATTAAATTAAAAAATTAAATATATAATTAATCAATATTTAAATTAAAAAGTGGATTTAATTTAAATTTTTTAATATATTTACGTTATATCTTATTAATATGTTTGATATTTTAAACCTATTATGGAATATCTATCTCTTAATATGTTTGATATTTTATGCTAAAGCAGAAAGCTCTACTGAGTAATTTCATCCTTTCATTTTTTTAAGGAAAAAAATTTCCTAATTGGATTTTTTAAATTATTCTATCTTATGTTGTAATTTAACTTTTTAATTTATTTTTTCCAATTTTCTTTAGAAAAGTTTTTGACTGCTGCTGAAATTGTTAAAGTGTACGAGCTCTGTAAGGAAGTCAGAGAGAGAGAGAGAGAGAGCAAGGAAGCGAAGAAGAGGGAGGAAATGGGATCCTTTCTGTCAAGCCTTTTAGGATACTCAGCAAGCGAGGATTCTCCGTCGGAGTCATCATCGGAGGCCTCAGGAGTCTTGAAGTTTCACTCATCTGCTCGGTGGCAGCTCCACTTTAATGCCTCCAAAGAATCTTCCCAACTGGTACCCTTTTTCTCTGTTTCTGCTTAGATTATCTGTGTCTAGAGTCGTATGTATGTATGTCTCTCCAATTCGATTTTTAGAATTTATTATCACTGTAGGATAGAGATCTAAGTTGCTCTGTTTTCAATTTTGTGTTTTGGATGACTGTTGATGGAATGAGGGAAGATGGTGATAGATTTCGCGGCTTCATGGTGCGGCCCCTGCAAGTTCATTGAGCCAGCAATTCACGCCATGGCTGCCAAATTCACTGATGTTCAGTTCGTGAAGATCGATGTTGATGAATTGCCTGTATGTATATGAATTCTTCTTTTTTTTTCCCCCTCTTTTCCTTCTTGTCCTTTATGGAATTGTAGGGATAATATGGATTCTTGACTGAGTTTGGTTGTTGTTGATCCTGTTTCATATAGGATGCGGCACAGGAGTTTGGGGTGCAGGCCATGCCAACATTTGTGTTGGTGAAGAAAGGGAAGGAAGTGGATAGGGTAGTTGGGGCCAAGAAGGATGAGCTTGAGAAGAAGATTCATAAGCACAGGGCTCATCAAGCTGCTGCTTAAGAGCTTCAGCCCATCCATTAATATAAAAAGGGAAGCTTTTTCTATAGTTTCATCCATTGTCTTCCTGTTTTACATTGTCATAATTCCTGATGATGAACCATATTTGATTATCATGCTTCCTGTTGGATCTTGTATCTCTTGATTACCCTGCTTATATACAATACTGTTGTTGATGCCTGCACTATTGGAGTAACTGTAATGTTAATTGGTTGTATTTGAACCATTGATGTGGAAATTCCAGTACTATTTATTCCTACATTTGAGGAAAAAGTGTAGTTAAAATATTTGGATAGCTTCAAATCTTCGAACTTTAAAGGTTAGAAAAACGAAAAGTGTGGGAATGGGGATATTTATTAGTTGCTGATCTGAATAAAGGAGAAAAGAAAAATCATATCCAAGCGCGTTGATGCTGGGCTGGAATGGAATGTTGTAACATTGCATACACGGAAAGTGTTATCCATGGATGTTTATAATGGTGAATCCATCTTGTTTTTGCCCTTTCTGAGAGATTTTTACAAGGGGATGGATTTGCGAGGGAAATGTCACCTCAGCAAATCCAAATGGCCAAGATGATACTTAGCATACCTAAGAATGTAGTTCTTTTAAGTACATAACCTTCTAGTGCAAACTCAATAAAGTAACTAGCCAAGATTATTGTAGTCTGTAGTTCAGGACACTGATCCCATGGGAGTACTTGTGGTCTTCTGAATGCTGAAGCCCTACTGAATGAACCAGCGAGTTTTCTTCAAGCGTGTAAATGCCAGTGCCTTGGGAACAGTACCCTAATTGCAGTAGTAAACAGGTAACCCAACTTCTCTCTTCTCTTCATTTGCCCGATTTTTGATGTGGGAAATGCTAAGACACTAGTTATGCATCCACACGAAACAAAGCCCTTGCCCAAAATGTAAAAGAAAACAGTAGGAAGAAAGCAGCTATCAAGAGTTACAATGTAGACATGACAAATTCAAAAATAAAGGTCTCAGGATATGATTATATAGATGGCCAAAGTTTTTACATTAAGATGATATATTACAGACATTCACTCTCACTGCTTGCAACTGCAACAGTATAAATACTAACTATATTGTTTGAAAGCAAAAGGTATGATCCGCATCTTCAGACAGTGTAGGCTTGCTGATTTTGTGTCTATGTCAAGACCTTAAGCCTCACTACTGATTCAACATGCCCTTTCAGTGTAGTCAGTTCTTCAGACAGTGTAGGCTTGCTGAATTGTGTCTATGTCAAGACCCTTAAGCCTCACTACTGATTCAACATGCCCTTTCAGTGTAGTCAGTTCTCTCAGTCTGCAAGAAACATAGGAGAAAATGAATGGTGCAGCCATAGTAGTTCTGTCACTAGTTAATAGATTAGAGGATAGTGGATTGTGTGACTGAATTGAGCAAACTAAACCATTCACATCACTACTAGGTTATGGAATCCATGAATACTGCGACCAATACCAATATTAGTTTAACCCAAAATTATGAATACCTTGCGATTTCAGCTCGTCTTTTAGCCTCTTCAGCCATCTGATTAAGCTCTGCATAGCTACTGCGTTCACTGAACATCTTGGTATCTGGTGGGTGCAGGCCATGGAGGGTCCTCTGGGCATGTGCCCATTTAAGCTCCCGTTCTTCCTTTCCAAAATCCTTCTTCCTTGTGAAGGCAATCTGAAAAAAGCAGACAATTCCATTACAGACAGTCCGCATGGGGCTGCTAACCAAAATAAGTTCATTGAATTAGAGTTGTTCATACCCTTTGCTCGATGACAAGATCCCAAGCCTTTCCACTCAGAGCATATCGAATGAAGAACTTTATAAAATCAAGTGGAATATAGAAGATTAGGTTATAAAGCCAAACTACACCAGCCCAACCCCAACCAATTCCTGCTATTGCAGCAAAGCTCCAGTTTGCATACACAGCAATCACTGTCGCAATCTGTTTGTAAAAGATAAACAGATGATCAACGACATATTTCTACATACATAATCAAAAACAGAGATTCTAAGGATTGCAGGAAGATATTAGTGATTTGCTCACCAGCTGAGCAACAACAAAAGCTGACACGAGCAAGAGACCAGGACGCTCAACAAAAGACCAGCTCCTAGATCTCGTAACAAATATCAGAGCCTGACTAATGGTGCTAACTTGCAGGTATATGGCTGAGGCAAGCTTCCTAAAATCATTCTCATCCTTCTCTTGAAGGCTCGAAACCCCAAAAGTGCGCTGAAAATTGCAAATGGCTAGTCCATGAATCTCGAGAACAAGGTAGAGATAGCAAACAACTTGGTGCATGCAATGAGCTAATGAACACTAAAATTGGGTACCATGAAAATTTTGATGATTGATTAATGTAGAGATTGGTTGTCTTACCGGAAAGAAATCTGTTTTGTAAGCTGCCCAAAAGAAGATTACAGTCATCATTGCCAAGTAGCCTCCAAGAATTATTCCCGTCGTGAAGATCTCGGCCAACTTCCAGCTATCTGGCTGAGGAGATGGTTTCACTCTATCCTTCGATATTGTCATAATTGTACCTGGCACACAACAGAAGTCATAAGAAGTAAATAAAACGATACCCCAACCAGGTTGCAGGCAAAGGAAGGAAAAGTAATTACAGACTAACCATCATTAAGTATCGCAATTATCAGAACCATGAAGGGTGGGAAATCAAACTGCCATATGAGTGCTAGTAACATGAATCCAAGCTGTCACAAGATCAACCAAAAGGAATTAGCACTAAATTAGTACTACAGACCCGAAAGCAGGCACAAAAGCCAGCACAAAGCAACTTACCACTATACGGATAGTAATTGAGACTGCATATATCTGCAGAAAAGAAGAGAGCAAATAAATCAACTGAAGATTACATAATCAATGGAATCAAGTGATGACATGATAAGCTAAGAGAAGAAAATAAATGAATCATGTAAAACTCATCGCTTAGTATATTATCCGACCTTGGTTCACAATATAAGTTAATATTTCTGCTAATTGCTCAAGCTTTGGAAAGAAAACACTTATCATAGCCTAGCTCACCGTGTAATTTTTCATCCTCTGGAAAATTGACCGGCTAGTGAGAACGGCGCTAATTATAACACTGAGTCCAGGTTCTGTGAGGACAATGTCAGAAGCACTTCGAGCTGCATCAGTTGCATCAGCAACTGCTATGCCAATGTCAGCCTTCTTAAGAGCAGGAGCATCATTGACTCCATCACCAGTCATTCCACATATATGTTTCCTAGCTTGCAAGCGTTTCACAATCTCGTATTTGTGCTCTGTACCAAGTAAAATACTGCCAGTCAAATAAGCATATAGAGCAGGAAAACATTCTTTGAATCTGAAAAAACCCTATGAAGGATCATGTTCTCCACTATACCACAAGAATTCAAACAGGAAAAACAAAAGCAAAAACAAAATACCAGGAAAAACTCCAGCAAAACCGTCAGCTTTCTCGATTAGCTCATCGACTGGCAAAGCAGCAATTGACTCATCCTTGTTTTGCCCTAATAAGGCTGATGAAGGGTACATGTTGGTTCCCATTCCTAGGCGTCGTCCTGTTTCCTTTGCTATTGCCAGTTGATCACCTAATGGAAATTGGACACATCAAGTTGATAATTCGAATTGACACAGAAACCAACGATGAGTTAAACTAAAAGAATGAATAACAAGGAAATTCAAGCAGATAGGCACCTGTAATCATTTTCACGTTTACCCCAAGATTCAATGCCCTTCTTATTGTTTCAGCACTGTCATGTCTAGGTGGGTCAAATAGAGGCATCAGTCCAATGAATTGCCAAGGACCTCCTGCACTCTCCTTCCTTCCATCTGGAACTTCCTGTGCATAAACATGAAGTGATACATTTAGCTAGGCTTTGCATAATTTAAAAGTTAACACATATTGATGATTGTATACCTGGTATGCTACTGCAAGAGATCGTAATCCTCGCTCCGCAAACTTATCAATCACAGAATGAACTCTACGTTCTACCTCTGATTTATTGTGTGCGAGATGCAAAATCTAAACCCAAAATCAAAAGTGTGAAAAATTTATTAGAATAAGGTTCCAGAACCAAGAAAGTACATGATTATACCTGCTCCGGAGCACCTTTGCTGACCCGATGCATTTGACCTCCACCATCAATGTATGTCAAAGCTGTTCGCTTATCAGTGGGGTTGAATGGAAGGAAGTGAACTTCTTGAATACCAGCTCGTGCCTTTAGTAATCAAAATGAAAAGGTCAGAGAGCTAGAACCAAGCTTTGACATTTTAGCTATGTAAAGAGAAATCCTAGAACCGTTACCTACCTCCTTTGGATCAGCTAACATTCCAACAATAGCAGCATCTATGGCATCCTGGTTTTCCACTCGTGAGGCTCGAGCAGCCATGAGAACCACAGTATCTGTGTCTATCCCTTTAGCAAAAATCTGTGTAAATATATAAAGCAAGAAGTAAGAACTGGCCTTAAACTCATTAGCTAGAAATGGAACCAGAATTCTTAACCAACCTCAATAAGATTCTTGTCAACTGTAAGCTTGTTCAAAGTTAGTGTCCCTGTTTTGTCACTGCAAAGCACGTCCATGCCTGCCATTTCCTCTATTGCAGTCATTCTCTTAGTGATAGCCCCCTGCAAGAGATACCCATATAAGCTGGCGCCAGTCAAGCCATGATTGGTTAAACTAATAAGTCATAACGCTGCAGAGTCACTTTGACCAACCTGCTGAGATAACCGATGAGACCCAATTGCCATGGTCACAGACAGAACCGTGGGCATGGCAATAGGAATTCCACCGATAAGCAACACCAGCAAATTATCAATTCCTGGACGATATTTCCGGTGCTGAATAGGATACATGACAATTATCTCTACTATCATACCAATGGCAATGGAACATATACAGAAATTCCCAATGGCAGTCAATACCTGTTAAACAAATACAATAAGGAGAGTATTATTAGAGAAAAAATGCCCTTATCTCTGTGATATCTATTGCTTAAACAATGAAGTGTATGCTCGCATCTCCTCACTTTTTGGAAGTGGCCAACTTGATTTGTTGTGTCCACAAGGTGGGCAGCCTTGCCAAAGAAGGTATGAACACCAGTGGCAATGACCACAGCTTCAATCTCTCCTTGTTTGCATGTTGAGCCCGAATAAACACTATCTCCAGGTGCTTTGGTCACAGGCAGAGACTCACCTGTAAGTGCCGACTGCAACCAAAAATAAAAAGGACCAAGTAAAACAGCTCAGCTTAACCAAAATGACTTATATATTCAATGGAAAGAACCATGAACATTTAGAGAGCACCTGATCAATTTTGAGTGGATCACCCTCAAGGAGACGGGCATCTGCAGGAATAATGTCCCCAAGCTTAATACTAATTATATCACCGGGAACAAGGATGGAGGCATCCTCCTCTATCCACTTGCCATCACGAAGAACCTGAAATATTTTATTGGAGATGATATCAACAAGATCTATCCAGAAAACCCAAAATCAATTTGACGACAAGTTTACACTGCAAACTCAAATTCACACTAGCTTATAAAATTCATATGGAAAATTGTAGCCAACAAGCAGCTTCACATAAATGGTTTTTTTTTTTTCCCCCTTTCAATACCTTAGCTTTGGGTGCCAAACGAGCCATGAGAGCAGCAGCCGCGTTACCTGCGTTATTCTCCTCTATAAAACTAATTGTTGAGTTGATAAGAAGCAAAGTAATGATCCCAACAAAATCTTGCCAATCAGGAGGCTTCCCCTGCCAAATGGAAGAACAGAAGTTAGTAGCCGATTTGAGGAGTGAGGTTCTCTAAGATAAATAATAAAATCAAAGAAGAGAAAGTTACACAAAAAGAAAAACACTTCTTATAGGTGCTTTAGTATTCTAACAAAAAATATTAGTTCTCGGAGTTTGTATGAACAAGCCATCAACCTCGCACATGAAGAGTACCATGCTTCCCTTCCATCCAATTTTCTCATCAACCAAACAGAGTCAGGCACGCATCAAAAAGTTGAAAAAGGAAAAAAGAAGAAAGAAAAGACTTACCCCTCCGTTGGCAAGCGCAATGGCCATGATAGCTGCAGCTTCCATAACCCAGGACAGAGGGTTCCACATAAAACCCAAGAACTTCAAAAATTTACTCTCCTGCACAAGCCCAGAAAAAATATATATATATAATCCGTTTCTGGCCATTTAACAGCAAAACCCAAAGAATTTCAGCTATGTTTAATCACTCCAATGAGTTTTAAGACTTCTAGGAAAGAAAAGGTTCCAGAGAATTATAACTTTCTGTTTGGCCACCATTAATTTTTATCTGTTCTTCCTCGAGAAAATTAAAGGAAAATGGAAATCCATATCTTTCCTTCTTCTTCATAATGAATGATGTTTACAGTACCTGTTTCTCCTCAAGCTTGTTATACCCGAAAATAGTAAGTCTCTCCTCAGCAGCCTCTGTAGTGAGGCCATTTGAGTTACACCTCAAAGTCTGAAAAACCTCTGCAATCGGCACGTTCTCCTGTAAATCAAAGCTCGAATTACTCCAAACCGACGAAAAATGGGAAGACCAACAAACCAACCGGAAAAGAAAACGCTAGAAAGTAAAGAGACCAAAAAAGAAAATAATCCCAGACGGCCAAAACAATTAAAACATCAAAAACAGAGAGATGGGATTGCTCTGTTTTGTGTGGGTACCAAATCGACAGCTTCCTTCAACACAGCCTCCAAAGTTTCATCCTTCTCCATCTCTACCGACTTTGCGCAAGCCCTACAAAACCCAGAACAAGTTCAAGAGTATAACCAAAATAATAAGAGCAAAGCACGTAGGGGAAACCATATGAGAAGAGATAAAACTCTGTGTTCCTCACCTCTCCGTATACTCTCTCTCTCTCTGGGGCTCTCTCTCCCTCTAGAGAGTTGGTGTTCTTCTATTTCGGCGATTCCAGTGTCAGCTATATAAGGGCACGGTTGTCCCTCGGTTGGTGGGCCTGCTAAACAGAACAAAGTAGATCATGTACTTGGCGGGTACACTGTTGCTGATTACATTCACCTCCCTGATATTGTTTTGTCTTTTAGCCAGCCGTATAGTACACTTGTAATTTTATCTAGAATTATTTTCATAAATAATCTATCCACTAACATATTACAAAAAATCAAATTTAAAATTTATCATAAATATAAAAAATTAAAACTCATATAAAATCCTAAAATTTATGTAGAGATTTTTTTAAATTAAAATTTATTTAAGAAAAAAATAAATCTCAACATTTTATGTGATATTTATTTAAAAAATAAGATATTTAAAATCTATTCTTCTTACATACATGCATGTATTAAATAAATAAATTAATAAGAATATAAGTTCAAAAGGTAATATTTATTTTATTTTATTTTATTTTATTTTATTTTTTGGTTGGGAGTATTTACGAGAACTGAGATGTTCAATTGCTTTTCATTGTGGCACCTTTTTGATTTGACGATTATGCCCCTGGGAAACATTGAATGCATTTATGATAGGTTGATGTTTTCATGTCTTTGACCATAAAATGACACTTAAATGCTAAGTCAAATGTTGCCCAAAGTAGCTTCAACTGTAAATTACTTAACTTAGTTTACTTATTTCCGCGGACACGTTTTCTTTTTCAATGAATTTTTTAAAAAAAAATTAAGATTTTTTCATGACATATAATAATTTATTTATTTTACTTTATTTTTATACTCTTGAATTTTTTTATGAAAACTCAACAAAATTTTAAATTTATATAAAATTTTTATTTTTATAAAAGATATGTGGAAATTATAATTAAAAGTTTTTATAGTCTTTATTGACGCGAAGAGTTAAAATTAATTGTTTTGAAGTTTAGAAAGACTTTTAGTTCTCAAAAATGTTTATCATATTACCATTAATTAAATCATTTATTTATTTAAATCAATTAACATAAAATATTATTTAATAAATATTAAAATATTTTCACTTGTATTATATTATAAATATTATTAGTTTTAAAATATTTATTATAATTAAAAATTTAACTAAAAGTTTCATAAAATTTTGATGTTTATTTTATATTATTAATTAAATATTTTATATTTAAAAGTAATAAAAAAGAATAAATTAAAATTTTATCTATCAATTTGATTTTAATTAAAATTTTTTAAAAATTTAAAAATTAAAGATATTTAAATTAAAAGTAAATTTTGACTTACAATTTTTCATAAATGTAGATAAATATTTAAGGTATAGTCAAAAAAATTTAAATTTTTTAATATTAAAAATATATTTTTTAAAATTTACACTATTAAATATTTAAAATTTTATAAAAAATAGTTTAAATTTTGGACGATAAATCCGAAATGGAGTGAAGAATTATTAATTTTTTAAGATAATATTTAATTTAGAGATTAAATTAAAAAATTAAAATTTGATTTGTTATTTTTTAAATATAAAAATTTGATTGAAAATATAAAATAAATATCAAAATTTTATGAGATTTTTATCTTAAAAATTTATAATTTTAAAATATCGTAAAAATTTTAACTTATTATACATTGTTTAACATAATGATTTATAAATAAGGTAAGATTTAAAAATCTTAAATCGTGACCAATCATGAAAATATAAATCGTTCGTCATCTTCCCTCTCTTACACGGCTTGCATTTTGCATACATTCTACTATCTATCATGTGAACCAAGAACAAAATGAAGTTAGCAGAAATTAAGGGCATCTTTGAATTGATATCTTTGTTTTTTTTTAATTATCTTTTCTTTAGATACAATAATTCCTCTAATATAATTTGTTTAATTGAATTAAATTAAATAAATAAATGGGCATTGAAGTATTGTCATTTTCATGGGTTTATTGGAGTAATGAAGTTAAGCATGAGACCAATGGGAAACTTGCGTTCAAGGAATTGTTGGTGATGTCTAAGTTTTGGTTGATGACATTCTGGCCATTGTCCCAATCTCCCTATCTCTTGTTTAGCTCTTAAGCAACCCAATCTTAATTGCCCGCTAAAAATTAAATACCAAAAAGAAAAACTCATGAAGGCAAGTGAATTAAGAAAAGCAATGGCACCACCTAGGATTTTATTACTTTAATTAGTATTATTTTAAAAAATATAATTTTAAAATATATTTATAAATATATAAAAATCATATTGTTTAAAAAATAATTGTTGAACAATATAAAATCTAAAAATTCAGTAACACGTCATCAAATTATAATTCCTTCTATACTTTTCACATCCAAAACAAAGCCCATAACAAAATCTGTATTTTTTAGGTAGTAGAGCTAGTTTAAGCAACAAAAAAGTTTATTTCTGCTGAATAATTTTTCAACGGATTTTAATTGCATTGAATTTTTTTTAAAAAAATCATAAAATAAATGATTAATTTTTTTATTTTTTATATTAATATATTAAATTAAAAAATATTCTTTATATTTTTATTAAAAGATTCAGCATAGATGGGATCACACCCATAAATCTTTGGGTTGAGAAAATTTTGTATTATTTCATAAGAGATAAGAATTTAAAATTATACACATATTAAAAGAAAATTAAAGAAAAAAGAGGAAAAAGAATAATAGAAGAGATCAATTGGAATAAAACTTCTAGCACAAAGTTAGGGAGGAGATAGGGGTCACTTTTGTCTTCTTGGTTCTTGGTCTTTTTCCTTCCTTCTTTCCTTGTTGCCTGTTGTTCTTAATTTGACCTCTCCCTTATTTTTTTTCTCCGTGGGTGATCTCACTCTGGTGACCTTAAGATATTGATGTTTCCAAGCAATTCCAATGTCCAAGAGTCTGAGAGGCCCACCTAATCCAGAAACGTCGCCGTTTCAACTTGGCAATAGTAAAAACAAGGGCGTCTTCCTTCTATCTGGGCCTGCTAGTTTAAGCAACCTCTCGTCGCTTCCTGTCCGAGCTGTGAGCACGTGCGCCACGGTCCAAGTCTTGACAGTCAAAGTATTAGTTTTACTTCAAACACAATCATCTCTTATACTTTGGACTAAAAAATTTCATGCTAAGACCTGGAAATTACTTGGGGCACTCCATCACCATAATTGAAAAGTCTCATTTGCCCTTTCTCTTTTTTGAAAATCTAGATTTCAGATGCTAATTAAAATTATCCATGAAAATATCGTTTTTAAAGATATTATCTATTTTATTGGTAATAATTTTATTTTATTTTTTGAATATTTAACTTTAAATGGTGTTTTTTATATTAAAAAATATGTCAAAATTTATATTGCATATTTAATCGACTTAAGTGTACTCCGCGAGAGATGAATAATTGATGATTTTTCAATATTTTTAAATACATCATTCCTCATGTAATCTCTTAATATAATTAAAAGGTAAATACGGATAAAATGAATTTTTTAACGAAGGAAGAAGCTTCAAAGCACTTGCATAAGTCCATCTCATAAATCCATTATAAAAGGTTAAAATTCATTGTCAAATTTAAAAAAAAATAAAAACATTACATCATTAAATTAAATATATTAGGCATGAAGAGAAAGATGTCATGATATAATTATATATATATAATTAATTAATTAATCAAAGATTTGGTTGATCTAATGCCATTTTGACGATTCACGTTTCACAATTAACATAAACAAAGGTCATAGAGATAATTAATTGTCACTAGTCACTACTTACTTCCTTGACTTATATAATGAGTCACTGAAATCAAAGCCACTTGGATTGAATGTCCAAAAGCTTTTGTTATATGTCCCTTTCTTCGGTCCAAAATCCTATTGTCAATCAACATAAAAGCACAATAATTCTCAAAGTAGAAACATCAGGTTGTTTTACTATTGCATCATAGTAAATAATTTTTTAATTTTACTCATTTTTTATATTTTATAATTTTAAAATTATTTGTAAAAATAAGAAATCAAAATGTTCGTTATCGTAACTCTCACACGATACAAAATACAACGATCTGGCAATCACGAATCAACAGAGACATACACGTAAATAAACAAGGAGAGCTCTTTGATAAGTAGCTAGGGTTTATAATTTAATTAGGGTTCATGCTCTTTCTGTTGGAAACTTTTTTCATCCATAGAAGGTGATTAATCAGTGAATTTAATCAGACTACATGCAATGGGCGTCGGCTGGGATCGACAACTGTGTTGGGATAAGAATTTGATGTTTACATCATTCATTTAGTCATGTTTTTGTCGTATTAATCTACCAAGAGGCTGCTAATATATCTCAATTATCATCTCAATCATTTTTTTTTTATAACTATTTTATCTTTCAATGGATGAGAATGATATCCAAATGGATTTGATTTATTATTTAATGTATCCAATCATATTTTTTTTATTAAAAATATTAAATAAATATAAATAAAAATTTTTAAATTATATTAATTTTTTATTTCATATATCGATGATGTATCGATTAAATTAATTATAAATTTGATGTTTTAATTTAATTTAATTTTTTATGTTAAAAAATTTATAATTTGAAAATATTAATATAGATATTTTATATATAAAATTTTGATTTGATGTTTTTTACGGATATAAAATAAATATTCAAAATTATTATCATAAAAAAAATTTCAAAATTTTTTAAGTACTCAAAATTTTTTAAAAAATTATAAATTTATAAAAAATAATTTTTTAATAAAAAATATTCAAATTTGAGGAATATATATATATATATATATTTCAGGTATTTGAAACTCCAAATTATTTTTAAATTTGTAAAAGTTTGAGATAATTTAATTTATTAGATCAAAACAAAAAATTAGATGTACAATTAATTCAATTGATATATCAAATTTTAAATCAAAAACGAAAACAATTAAATCATTGTTTTTTTGACATATACCCAAAATACTAAATCTCTTACGAAAAAAAATGTTAATTATGATGAAAATATATTGATTTGAATAGAATATATATATATTTTCATGTTAAATTAATATAAAATAAAAATATTTAAACTTTATAAGAAGAAAAGTTTCTTTATCCAACTATTAATCTTTTTATTAAGTATTCTAATCCGCTGGAAATTTCTTGTACAAGAGAATGGTCGGCCCTATTTATCATATGCTATCGGAGGCTTCCCATTAAAAGAAATTAGGGTTTTACCAAACTTTGGAAGGAGACATGAAATGTAGGTGTGAAAGGAGATAGATAAAAGGTAGACTACCAACTATGCAAAATTTAGGGTACTTACCTAATTAATGGCTTTGAACCCAAAATGGATGAACTAACAAAGTGTAAGATTATGGTATAATAACCATCATGCTACCAACCTCATACCGTATTAATAAAATATAAGATTATTGATTGATGATGGATGATGCTTGTGATGTGTTGTGTCACCATACTGTCTAAAAGGTCCAAAGTTGCCATCTAGGGTTATTTTCCATGTTTCAATGATATGGTGCATTTAATTAATTATGCATTAATTACGTGTCTTAATTAGGCTTATCAACTTCCATTTTGAGTTGGTGGCAATCAAGCAACCCACAAGTTGGGTGCAAATGCAAAGGCCATAGAGACTTTATTTCACTCTAGCACATATTGAAGGCAAGGCAACTCAAGATGAAAATGGTTACCATATTATAATTAGATTTACTACTAATTTTGCATCATAAATATTATTTATTTAAAATTTAAAATTTAAAAAATATAAAAAATATTTTTTATTTTATTTAATTTAAATAATCATAATTATATCATATTATTATCGTTTAAAAACAGAATAGATTTTGACTTGAATTGGTTTGTAAAAAAATAATCTTTAATATTTAAATTAATTTTTATTTATATACTTTTAATATATATTTGATTGTGAAATACTAATTTGAACGCTAAATTATTTTTCTTTATCATATGATCAGAACTTTCGATTTAATCTAACTGTAAGTTTAAACAATTTCAAAATAACAACACAAATCAAATCTCAAAATTTTATGAAGATTACATTTAATTTACATATGTATTTTTAAAATATAAAAAATTTGTAGTAAAAAACTGGCTCCACTACATACAATATTTTAAGAGTAAGACTTGATTAATCATCACAATATTATTCCGACCAATATAATGTTTGACATTAAGGAAATGGGTACTGTGAGATTTGATTAGGTTGAACCAGGAAGGAACAAGTGCTTCTCAATCTTCACCACCTTTAATTTCCAATGATGCTGATCCGACCTTCTTTTCGCCTCAAACTAAGAAGTGCAGATTGCGAGAATATTTGTGCTGCACGCTTTGATGATTGGCATCTAAGAGGGAGCGACATTGGAATATTAATCTTCGTGTCACTGTTAGTGTTATCTTTGCTGCTTGATGTAGGAGACAAACACGTGTGACTGTCGCCATTAAAGTACATTTCCATGAACAATGGGGATTATAGGGAAGCACAAAAGTAGTCTACTCAAAATGCTAAATGGGACATAGTTCTTGCACTTGCACTTGCACTTGCACTTGCTAGGGATTTCTTCTAGAGAAAATTGTCAAAATCGGCATCCCGCCATTTATTTTTTACAAAAAAAATTTTTTTTAGTAAGTTAGTTTTTTTTAGCACTTACATGTATCAAAGAGATAAAAATACCCTCATAAAAGACAATGATACCCTCAAAATTAAAATAAATAACCCAAAATTTGAGGAGATTTGTCTGAATACTCTCTTTTTGAGGTTTCTCTCTCTTCGAGCTATATCTTTATTCGCTCTCTATTTTAGTTTTATCCTTCCGGATTTTGTATCCAAAATTCAAGGAAGGAATCGAAGGTAGTCATTGATATTTTTGCCTAATTGTCTTGAACAGAGAAGGAAGCTTGTGTTTTTCACAGCATATTTCTCAAGCTCGGGTTTTTCACTACATATTTGTCTTCAAAATCAGAACGTGCTCGAATGGGTGAAAAGGGTGACAGGTATACCTATGAACAACACTGTAGCTTAATTTGGTGCCCCTCGTTACATATGTGAATACATATGTTTGAAAATCTTGCCTTATTTGGTTTACCGTAACATCATTATGAAATTCTCACCTTATCTTCTAAAATCGTGCCTTATTTGGTCTATCGTAACATCATTATTTTATATTTTATAATCGTACCTTATTTGTCCAATCGTGACATTATTACGAAATTCGTATCTTTTTTTTTAAATCGTGCTCATAAAATCGTAACAAGTTCATGTAATCGTGGTAGTTTGAAATGTTTTCTTCGGCATTGCAGAATACGGATAATTGTAACTTGGAATGGTGAGTGGTCTGAGTCCAGTGGTAGTTTTAAGTATATTGGCAGAGATATCAAAACTAAAGGGTTTGTTGTTCAGAAGGGTTTGACATATGTGCAGTTGTTGGATTTAGTTAAATCTTGTGTGGATGCTAATTTCTCTAATACTGATGTTGTACTGCATACTATTGTAAGTTCTGAAAAAACTGCTGTCAAAATTGAGTTGGTGAATGACGATGATGTTGAGTTTATGTTGTACGATACCAGTATAGTTCCCCGTGTGATTGTTGATATAGTGGAGAGAAATTTTATTGAGAATAGACAAAGTTTATCTGAAGGACGAATCAATCCTTTTAATTCTTGTTCTGGGAGTAATCCAACTGTTGAATTAGATGTTGATGCCATCGAACCATTTTTTCATAGTGAGACTCCCCTTGACACTCAGAATACCGATGAGATTCAGACAAATGAGAGCAACTTGAATGAGCGGATGGACTATGATATGGATATTGGGTGTGAAGACCCAATCAGAGAAACTCAACCTAGTGAACCTACCAGTGAAGATCATTGTGAGCCTATTCTAGAAGCAGAGCCCGCAATGAAGAATTGAATAAGAATTTACATCTTGTCCCACCTTATGTCCCAGTTACATGCCCGAAAGTACATAATAATTCAAATTCAACCGGTAGTGTTGTCAGACAGTATAGTGTGTTGGGTGCTGAATTATACGGTCTTGCGTCAACTTCTACTATGGAATCAGTGACTCCAATTGACACCCTTGCTAGAGGTCAGTTTTTCCCAAACAAAAAAGAGCTGAAACGATTTTTGAGTGTGCATGCTTTAACTGAGAACTTTGAATTTAGAGTCGTTAGGTCTAACAAATCATTATTTGAGATTGCTTGTAAAGAAAGAAATTGTGCATGGAAGATTCGTGCTGTGAGAGTTGCACAAGGACAATTCTTTCAAATTAGAAGGTGTGATTTGACACACACTTGTACAGTTGAAGAGTTGCATCGACGGCATCGACAAGCAAGTTCTACCGTTATCGGTGAAATTGTGGCTCAAAGGTTGTCTACTAATGCAAGAATCATCAAGCCGAAAGACATCATGAGTGATATGAAAGAACTTTTTGGTATACAAATTTTATATAGCAAAGCTTGGAAGGCTAAAGAGTATGCATTGTCCCTTACATATGGTGACCCAACTGAGTCATATCAACAATTGCCATCATACTGTCACATGTTGCAAACAATTAATCCGGGAACTAGGGCTCACATATGCATTGAAGATGGAACTAATCGATTTAAATATTTCTTTGTAGCTCTTGGACAATCGTTGAGGGGATTTCATTCAGTAATCAGACCGGTCATTGCTATCGATGCTACTCACCTAAAAGGAAGGTTCCACGGTGTAATGTTTGTAGTAGCGTGCAAAGATGGAAATGAACAGATATATCCACTAGCATTCGGTTATGGTGACTCTGAGAACTATGAAGCATGGGAGTGGTTATTACGACAGCTAAAAGAAGCTATAGGTTTGGTTGAGGACTTGGTTATTATATCAGATCGTCATGCTAGTATTGCAAATGCCATCGCAAAGGTCTTTCCTAATTCTTGTCATGGTTTATGTTCGTGGCATATGGCCCAAAATATAAAGAATAAATTCAAGAGGGCAGATATATCTAAGATATTTTATAATGCAGCTAGGGCATATCGGGAATCTGAATTTAATAAATTGATGACTGAGTTACAGGCTAATCACCCTAAAGCCTTCGAATATATCATGAAAGAAGATCCAAGAAAATGGTCACGTGTGTATTGTCCCCGAAGATGATATCAACTCATGACTACTAATATAGCCGAGAGCTTGAATTCGTGTCTTCGATTTGCTCGCGAGTTGCCTGTGACGGCTCTATTGGAATTCATTCGAGACATGATGCAACGTTGGTTTTTTGATCGACTTGAGAAAGCTAAGGTTTGGAGGCCACAACTAACAGAATGGGTTCACTTGTTGATGACTGAGAGACAAAAATTTTCTTTACAAATGATAGCTTCCAATGTTGATTGGAATGTATTTCTAGTTAGGCACAAGGGTAAAGAGGCAATTGTGAATCTTATTGAACGTACTTGTACTCGTAAGGAGTTTCAAGCTGATCTTTTGCCATGTGCACATGCACTAGCAGCTTCTAGGTGACATTAATTGTATTGTTTTATTGTTAATATTCTTCTATTCTTCTTATTCTTATTATTCATTGTGATTTCTTAAGTTAACTTTACATATTGTGTATTTTTTACAGGGAACGTAATATTGACTTCATAACTCTTTGCTCTAACTACTACAAACAGGATCAACTAGTAGCAGCTTACGCTGAGCCGATATATCCAGTTGGTGATAAGTCTGATTGGGATGTACCTGAAGAAGTTAAAAGAGTTGTGGTATTACCACCAAATAATGGTAAGTCAGCAGGACGCCCGAGAAAACGGAGAATACCCTCTGGTGGGGAGAAGACGTGCAAAAAGAAGTGCTCCAGATGCATGCAATATGGACACAATCGATTGACTTGCTCTAATCCACAGTATTATGATAGAGTTAGCCACTCTCGATCGTCTAATGTGCCTGATCAATTGCGTCGTAAATGTCGTAACTGTGGTGGAATCGGGCATAATTCACAAACTTGTGTAATGCCTCCCATTTCAAATTTACTAGATGATGATACAATTGACTTATGATGATTGTTGATATTTGTATTGTATTGTTGATTTTAAACTTATTTTTTATAAGTTATTTGTATATAAGTTGCAATTTTTAAGTTATTATATGGTCTTAATTGTCATTGCATGTCAATTCTCGTCTTTACCCTTAAGTAATTTTTCTCATTATTTTGCAATGTCAATAGTTAGTCGTACATTAAATTCGTGCCTTTAAAATCAAAACGTACCTTAACTTCGTACTTTAACTATACATTCGTACCATTAAATTTTTCCATTATTTTGCAATGTCAATAATTAATCGTACATTAAATTCGTGCCTTTAAAATCAAAACGTACCTTAACTTCGTACCTTAAATATAGATTCGTACCATTAATTTTTTCCATTATTTTGCAATGTCAATATTTAATCGTACACTCAATTCGTGCCTTTAAAATCAAAATGTACCTTAACTTCGTACCTTAAATATACATTCGTACCATTAATTTGTTCTTCATTTCGCAATGTCAATAGTTAATCGTTCCTTCAATAGTTAATCGTGCCTTAGATTTAAATTCGTACAATTAATTTGTATATAAAATACAATTTCGTACCATTACTTAGTGAATTCAATTCTATTTCGTACCATTAGTTCGTTCCTTCAATACAAATCGTGCCTTTATATTGATTTCGTACCTTTGATTCACAATAGTAAATTCTAAGTACTGGTATGAAATATATAATGAGACAGACAAAAAATATAATAAATTTTATTTTTATTGACAAAAATAATAGTATATACAATTTTTAAATGTATGTACAGAAATAATACATTGTATAAAAAGAATAAAAAATAACAAATTATGAACTATCATCTATAGTTGAATTGGCAAATATATGGATTGCCATATGAGTTCGTATCTCTGGCATATCTTTATCTCTATACTTCAAGCGTTTGTTCAGAAGCAAGTGCTCCATTATGTACAACATATGAGGTCCGCAATTGCCACTAAAAAAATAGAAATTAATTAAAAAAACAGAAATAAAACATAAAAAGACAATAACAACAACTTGTTAAAACAAAATACTTACCTTTTTCTCTGTTGGGGGACCTTGTTCTTTGGCTCTAGTGTGCACGAGAGTGAAATATTCAGCTTCTTGACATTTGGTTTATGCTTGAAATATCCCCCACTGTCCATATAACTCGGTAGCATAAATCTCAGCGGGTTTTGTTGCCGAATACGCACCTCAGTTGGTATTTCTTGCCAAGATGAGTCAAAAATTCTTAAGGAGAACTTCTGTAGATCTACCAGAACCAGCAGCCAATGAGATCCCCCAACATGGCATGGAACCGTCAGCTGCATTGAAAAATATTGCTTACATGTCAGTAATGAGTTCACATAATATTGCAACACTATAGTTAAAGGAAATGAAAATATCAATCACCTTATTCACAGTGTGCCAAGGTGGACACTGGGGACAAAATTTGCCTCTCACACGATCTAGGAAGTCTGCTTCCCATTTATGTGCTTCAAAATTGGCGTGTGGAGGAGGACAATCAGCATCTGGATCACTTTGATATTCACTGTAAATATAAAAAAATGCTGTCTGCAAATTTGAACAAAAAAAGTCAATAAAGAAATTATAATAATCGAAAATCATCCAATCACTTAATGACCAAATAAACTTACATAGAGCCATGGATCACATATGCAGACATCTTGTGCATATTGTCCAGGAAGTTCCTTCTGCCTCCTTCGAAGGAGACTAAGGTATGCTTCAATATGCTGTTGAGACACAAAAGAACAAATATTATACTGTTAAATCATTGTACGAAACGAATGCATAAATGTTAATTCTAGGTATGAATGTAAAGAACATAGTAAAATGACAAACTTACCTAGTCATCAACCCACTCATCATTGTCTTTCAATGCTTAGAACCATTCCACACTGACTGAATGACCAATACCTACATCACAGCTGTACAAAATGAAAACAATGTGTTAGAACAAAGTACAAAATATTGATAATTCAGTATAATGGTCCCTCAAAAATAAAGAACTTACTATGATTGGCCATTCATGAACTCGTTGAATGCAATGAGGATTCTGTCGCTGAATTTGGACTTTGCACTCACCATGTGAGGGTACTTAGCTTTCTTAGACCCAATGTTGAGGTCGACATATGGGCTGCACAGTTGTCTTGACCGTTTACGAGTCCTAACAACTGGCAGCTCACTGTCGGTTGCCTCAACTGGGACAATAGCCAAGTGCCCCACTTCCTCATTGCATGGACCTGCTGCAGTGGCCATTTCCTCATCTGTTGGCACTGCAGCAGCCACTTCCTCGGTGATTGGCCCTGCAATGGCTTCTTGTTCAGGCAACTGCCCTGCAGGAGCCAACACCTCCGTGGTTGAATCTTCAGACTTTTCAGGTTCCTCAATGATGGGATTAACACCCTGAGAAAAAGGAAAACAATTACAGATGTTATTTTATGTCACAAGATGCAACAAATTTGAAATTATGATATGATATAGATACAAATTACTTACATCATTAGGAACTGGATCTGACATTGTGCGGGGAGGATCTTGGCCACCATATCTTGCTCCTTGCAGAGACAGCTCGATGGACTTCAGGAGGGCCATTTGCTCCTGATGGCGTCTTTCATTTTCGAGATCCATTTGGTTTATCTTCACCTCGAGGAGATCTAATTTTGCCTCCACAGCAGCGAGGCGAAGGTAAACATCTGGATCATTTGCTCTTCTTTTAACGCCCAGTGCCTCCCTCTCAACTTCATCCTCCCGCACCTCTGGCTCCACACTCCTCTGGCCAGTTAACTCTCTTCTATCACTAGCGACTTCATCAGATTCATTATCCCTCTGTCGCTCGGCAAGAAGAAAGCCAACTCGACGCTACAAGTAACAAAAGTTGTTGATTATAGAATGCAATAACAAAACTTATATAATATATGAAGAGGACATACCTTGTATTGCTTTCGCAAAGAAGATGGCAAATTTGTGGAGTTTTTCCGGTTGGGACCCTCCACTGTGTCATCCCCACTAGATCGTGTAGCAGGAAATGGGACAATGATGTCCTCAACTCCAATGAAGTAAGGGGCTTGGCGCTCTGCAGTTGTTGGAACCAACTTTTGCTTAGCCCCCATCTGAAAATACGAAATGATAGTCAATATAGGTATGAAATAAAGATACGAAAGCAATAAAAAAGGTACGAAATGGTCAATATAGGTACAAAATAAAGGTACAAAATTAACAAAAAAGGTACGAAATTATAAAAAAGGTACGAAATTGTCAACATATGTACGATATAAAGGTATGAAATTAGAAATAAAGGAACGAAGTGAATAATATAGGTACGAAATAAACAATATAGGTACGAAATTAACATGAATACACGAAATTAGAAACCTAGGTACGAATTAACATGAAGACACGAAATGAACAATATTGCTTACAGTGTTTGTGAATATCTTCTTGCAATCTGCGTTATGCGGCTTTCGATGGAACCTCCATCGGCAAATCCGTGGCAATGGTAGGTTAGAGCTCGACAACCTACTACCATGCATGTTGGTAGCAAGAATCACCTCGAACGCAAAGATCTATAGAAAAAGGAAATCAAGTTATGCTTCATGAAGATAAAATTAAATTAAATCCATTGAAATAAAAAATAAAAAATAAAAATTAATAAAGATGTTTGATCCTTACTTGCAGTGCCCATACGAAGCCGTAGGCATTGTAGTTCATCCTACTGGAATCCATTGCTCGATTAGCAACTGCCTTCTTGAAATGCAGCAATGAGTTGCAGAAGACCCATGTGCCCCACAGAAAGCGATCAAATGCATCTATATTGTCCACCAGGTGAAATTGCCAGTTGGAGACATGCTGGCGCTCGTCATGGCCTTTGATGAAGCCATTTAACAGATAAAGCAACGCCAACTTCACTTTGTCATCTTCATCTTCAAAGTCCCCTTCCAGCAGCCTGGTCTTGATGCAACTTCCACTGATCTTATCCCTTCCTCCGAAGTATTTAGCATGGATTCCAGACGGATTAGCTGCAATGGTGTCTGTGTCCGGTAGCTCGCCAAACTTCAAGCCAGTGATTAGACAGAATTTCAGTTTGCTGAAACGAACCTCATTCTGCCCAAGTCTGAACCACATTTCGTCCTCCCGGTCTTGTTGAATCTCCCGAAGTAGAAGATTGTGGACTATAATCCCAGAGAAGTTGAAATCTGCGTGCACATGTAGAAAATGCCCCAGACAGGTCCTTTCAAACTTCTCCTTCTGAGAGTCATCTAAAATTTGCTTCAAAGTCGGGATGACATCGTTGTCGCAGTGTTTCATTAACTTCCCAGTCTTCCAGGACTCTTTAGGGATCACATAGGGCTTATGAGATGTAGAGCTGGTTGCCATCTGCAATTGATCAAAAAACATGTCAAAATGCGAGCAAACAGTATACGATTTTTGAAAACTTGGTACGATTAATGGGTACGATTTATAAAACTTGGTACGATTTTGAAGAATTGGGTACGATTACTTGGTACGATTATAAAACTTGGTACGATTTGAAGAATTGGGTACGATTAAGTGGTACGATTTATAAAACTTGGTACGATTTTTAAAATTAGTTGCGTTTTGACCTAACATGATACGAATATAACGAACAGATACACATAGATGCACCTAAAGCAAGAAATTGGTGCACACAGTCACCGAAGATTGAAAATAGGTAATATACCCAAACCAGTTTTTTTATTTTAATGTATCAAAAGAAAAATTAAAAAATGCACAGCGACATGAGGGAAGAATTTTCACTCGTGTGTATTCAACAGAAAGGAATGAAGAATTTAAGCTAAGTGATGAAAAGTTAAAACCATACCGCTATTGATTTCGGAGTTCTTCAGTAGCTTGTGGATAATCTTCAAAGGTCGGTTTACAATGCAAGCGAAGAAATGAACAAACACTGAATACAGAAAGACGAAGCTAAGTGATGAAGTTTACCGCCACAGATAGAAGAGAGGGAAAGAGAGACGTTTCAGATGTTTGACTTTTGAGATTCTATATTTGGACAAATAAGTAATTGCACATGTTGCCAAAAGGTAATTTTGTTTTAAAGTGTCTAAAAAGTGCTAAAAAAATATACATTATTAATGTTGATTATTTACATAAATACCCTTATACGGACGACTACAAACACAAAATTCCCTTTCTTCTTCTTTGGGCAATTGGTAACATGACATTTAGCCCATCAGCGGCGTGATAATGGAAAGAACACGGCAAGTTCAAGACTGCATGTGTTGTGGCGGCTCCCAGGTTGACTTTTAAGCAAATTAATGTAGGAGCAGAAACCAAACTGTGGGGTGATTATATCAACTTCGTGGGACTGTTGATGTTTCTTTTTTCCTTTTAAACGTATGATAGAAGAGAATCAGGTGGTCGTCCAGGGAGTTTGTCTTTTAGTTTGGTATTGTTTATTTATTGTCAAATTCATATCAGATCATTTCTCTATCATTGCGATTTCAAGTTGAAATGGAAAGATTCAAATGGAAATACCAACTTGAAAATGCATGTATGGCTTTTTATTGGTTTTGAGTCTTTGATAAGACTCCACAACAGTGAAAGACTCTTTCTGGGCAAGTCTGTCAAAAAGATTGTTTTTTTTCCGTTTCTGAGGGGCGTACAACGGCCCACCACATTTCACTTTTGGAAAAGAGAAGGTAAGAAAAGCAATCTCCCTGGCGTTTATCTGGGGTAGAAACATCTGACACCAACAAGAGAACCAACGTCTTCATAGCAATAGCTTCAAGCATTTTGCCATAGATATCCTTCAATGTTCCAGACCAAAATATTCCTTACATAGAATCTACAATGCTTTATAGGTTTTAAAGTTCTCTCTCTCTCTCTCTCTCTCTCTCTCTCTCCCCTTTGCAGATATAAGTGATAGAATCTGGTTTAATACCATATCCGTGCATATGAAATCAACATGTATTAAAATAACAAGTCCAGCACGGGAACCTGAATGTTAATCACCCAAACTAACATGAGTGACCAATGGCCACATCTAATGCAACCCAAAACCCAAAATGATCTGATTTAAGATAACTAAGGATCTGGATCAACCCAAAACTCCTTAAACCATGAAACTAACCTAAACTCAAAATAATCAGAGCAACAACTGCTTGGCTCAGCCAAGATTGGCATCAATTTCCATTTTCCATAATAGCTCATAAATGACAACCGAAATGCAATTTTAACGTAAGCACAGTGTTCTTGTTGGTGTCTCAGAGACATTTATTGAATCATAAAGATGTGGCCCGGATAACTGAGAAGCTCAGGATGGTAGAAAAAACATCAGTCAGGTATCTCAAGGGTCTCAATGTTGTATAGAGGAATCTGCTCTCAGGGTTCCAACAACCGGTCGTTGGATTCAGAATCATTCATGGCAGACAGGTCACTTGAATCTTCTCATATACAAAATAGACATTTGCTTTCTTGACGGAGAAAAAAAAAGAATACAAGAGGAGAAACTAAATCATCTCACCTATAGAAGGGAACATAAAAACTTAATACAAAGAAAAACTAGGATTGAAAAATGACTAGGATAGATTTGTGTGGTGACATAGAAGTTATTGTTGGTTCAGCTAGTTTAAGTTTCTTGCAATGTAGTGATTTTATCATACCATTGCCCAAGAACCACTGATGTGTGTTCATAAAACAGTAAAAGCATCTTGAAGCATGAATATTTCTATTCAGACTAATGGAAACAAAAATCATCACAACCGTTTTCAGGGTTTCACCTAATGTGGTTACTTCCAACAACATACTTCTGTTGTAGAAAGTTTGTCAGTCTACCAAAATTTTCCTAGGGAGAGCTTGTGACTCCCTTCTGCTGTTCCACCATAAAAATTATTGGCATATAAGAAAGAATAAAAGAATGTGACCAGGGAAAAGTTTGAGAAGATTAGAGATGATTATTACTTCCCATTTGCATTAGCATTCTTATGGAAAGGCCAAAGGTTTACCAGGCGTTCGAGCACTGATGCACTTTTTGAGAAATACCCCGAGAATCCCGCAGGTGTAGATGGTGGGGGGAAGTCCTCCGCTGGCATGGCAAATGAGCGAATCATCTTTTCCATTTTCTCTAGTGTAAGATATGATCCGACCTCTTGCAACCTTTCTGGACCCATTATTGGGAGTGTGTGCTCCTGATGCAATGATGCAGCTTCACTGTCGTTCTTCTGCAATGAACAAAGGATAGGAGTTGTACCGTGCTTTGGTTTAAAATTGGATTCCTATTTTTAATTAGTTTCTGATGTAAGAAACTTTTACTGAATTGAGAATACATTACCTCCAAAGGCGATAAATCAGCACCACGGCTAAATGTTAATTCAATGCGGAACCTTTTAGGGTCTTCCAAAGCTACCTGCAATTTCAATTTGAGATATACAAGTTCAGTCACTCAGCCAGATGTCAGGTCATATTAACAATCTCAAATAAGGAATCAAATAGACACCCAAAGATGGCTTGTCTTCCTTGTTTCTTTCCCTCTTGATAATGCAATATATCAGTATGAGTCTGTTAAACCTATAACAAACTTCCTAACCGGCCATGCCAGCCTGAGACAGTAACTACTAGCTCAGATTAATATCATCTGGGGAGAGGCATCCCAGTGATCAATTAAAAGGTAATGACGAAACTTCCTGATTGGCCATTGTAGGCTAAGCATTATTAGCTCAAAGAATTGACTGCACACCATCTGGAAAATGCATCCAAGTAATCAAAAAAAGTACTACGCTGTGAAACATATAAAGAAAAGGTAACTACCTCTGTATTCTCAAACATCCTCAACACAATATAACTCATATAGTCAAGCTCCTTAGTCTTATACAAACGCTCCAGAGCATTTTGGCAAACAAGGCTTTCCTCTCCTTGAAGAGATTCATCCAGGTTACAGTAGCGAAGAACATTCATCAAAGAGTGGATATGTGATTCCTGTGATTACAAATTATACAGAAAAATATGCAGATCTCATTCAATCTGAAATGTCAAATAAATAACACTTTTGGCATATCAGGGTGCTGCAAAGCCAAACTGTACATCAGATCTGGAATCCTTTGAGCACATCAGGGAAGGTCAACTTAAAGTGCCTTCCACTCATTCATGACAATATGCATTTGCAGCTTTATGTAAAGGAAAAGTAGTAAACTCTATTTGTACGTTGTTTTTTCTGATGAAAAATAAATGATAGATTACCCAAACCCCATAGCTCCAAATGTTTCAATCCCTGACTGCACATTTGGAGGTAATGCTACTCAGCCAACTAATTTGGAAACATAACATATCTAGGTTAAGACAATAAATGCACCCCATACTTCTTTCTGGTGCCAAGGCTGCATGAGAATTAGACTGATATCTTAAACTAAAAACTATATAATATAATGCCGATCCATCATTCGGAATCTTCATAGTTGAGAGGAATACCTTTTATAAAACAATTTTGAAGGCCCTGAAGACAGCTTAACACTTGAAAAATTATAAAAACTTCTTTTTTCTTTCTTTTTCTTCTTTTACTAGCCATTTAAAAGAAAGTTAAATAGCATAAAGTATCCATACAATAAAAGATGGAAAAATGAATAAAATTCTTTTGGTTGAAATTTAGCAGCAAACTTTGCTGCAGTTAATGTGACTATCCATACAATAAAAGATTGAAAAATGAATAAAATTCTTCTGGTTGAAATTTAGCAGCAAACTTTGCCTGCAGTTAATGTGTGGATTTTTGAGTGGCAGTGATTAGGAGTAAATGCTTCTCAGTTGGACAAACCATATTGAAGTTAAATGCATCAATGTAATGAATGCTCTGCTCAGCAAAAAGTAAAAATAATAAAACATCATCAAAAAGATAAATTTTCCTGCAGTGAAAGGAAGCCCTTTTTAAATAAAGTTGATCTTTCACGATTATAGTCTTAAATGAGGGATGAGAGATTAATTTTGCCTTGCTTAAACCATATTTTGTTAACTGGCTTAAGCACTGAGACGTAGAGATAGAAATTAAGGCAGTTCATAAATACAAGACCTACGAGACCAAGTGAATAACAATGGTATACTATACTCACAGATGTAAAATAAAGGCGTGTCCTAACATGCCGTTCAGGTGTCTTGACATTTGCATACCTGACATAAGATGAGATAACAGTAAGATGACAAAGTATGGTGGAGAAAATGAAGTACAAGGAAAAAAGATTTGTGAATTCACTTTGGATCTAAACGATATTTGGTTTCTTTATCATCATCATCATCCTTGTCCATCGAAATTTCATTTGTGCTTGGTCTTCTCATGTCATCAGTTTTGATGGAAAGCTTTGGCTCCGCATCTTCCTTTCCATTCATAGCTGAGGAGTGCTGGTCTTGATTACTCTTTAATTCAGCAACGCTAATGGCCTCTTCACGAGTGTTCCTCAAGTCAATCATAATTTTACCCAACAGACGTCGAGCAATCTGAAGCAACATTGCAAGAATTAAGTGAGAGCAAAAATACACTGATATTTACTAGGAACCGAGACTAGACGCAAAAACAATATAGTTGGTATGAAGATATCACATCATTTCATGGGAAGCAATATTTTCTCAGTGGAAACTGGGACACATGCAAAAGCAACAGATCCGTTGATTCTAATTGTTTCCTTTTCAATGTTATGATGTCTTGATGTGGCTTTCTATGTTAAAAATTTTCATTAGATGTATCTTAACTAAGTAGTTACGGAACAATTAAATGCTCTGGATTGAGCAACTATAGTCAGAGCCCTACATGGATGTAGCCATCCAGTAAATAATTGTTGAGATTGTCACAATGAATTTTCCCTCTCTTGAGAAAATGTTGAGGAAAATGGATGTTTAATCAACCAAAGCCTCAATATCCCAGTGATACAAGTTTCAACAACCATTTATTTACATCCTTAAGCTGTTATGTGAAATGCTCAGTCAAATTGATCAGAGGCAGGCTTCTTTTTCCATATGGATGTGCTGTAGTTGAACAAATTAATGCAACATGACATTTGAATTCTACTCCGCAATTTTTATACCCTCATACTTTTTTCCTTTTCCCCTCTATTTTCTGGAAAATACAACTGCACTCTTTTTCCATACCACAATGGAAGGATCTATTATTTTGCAACATCAGTTCCGATCAAAAGTCTGTACTTGAAATTAAATGTATGTAAATAAAATAAGAAAGCAAGAAACAACACATGATAAAAATTCCAAAAGGGAAGGGCAGAGAGCAGATAGTTCACCTTTGAACCAATTTTCAGCTTTTGTTTTGGATTAATTCCATATTCATTTGGGATAACACCATCTGCAAGTAACTGCAATAACAATATGCAGACTACAATAATCAACATGATCCAATGACCGACATGCAACTAGAACAAGTGAGGTGTTTCCTCTCAATTCCAATCTATTTTTCACAATAGTCATGCCTAAAACATGAACTTCAGAGTACTTGACTCTAACATAAAGATGCGTTTAGTACCCGGGATAGGATTGGACTATTATGATGGAATAAGATTGGATTGGGAAGGGATTATATTTATATTGTAATTTGTTTATTATATTTTATTATCTTTTTACTTAAAAAGATATGATTATAAAATAAATTTTACAAATATGAGCAATTACTAAAAAATAATTATCAATATTTAATCAATAATATTGATATTTTAAAACATATATTAGATCAATTTAAAATAATATTTTATTTAGAATAGCTTGAAAATCAAAAGAAATTAATAATGTAACGTTAACGACAAGTTTAGATTGCATTATAACTAATTAATGAACATATTTTACTTCTTCATTTAATTTTTAAAACATATGTTTATATTAATTCAAAATAAAATTTTCAATCTTGTGATATTAATGATATAAAGTAAAACTTAAGTTAAATGCATTAATTCATCCCACCTTTTGAAAGGATAATTTTATGCCACTAATTCAAGAGGACAAAATTATTCCTTTCTAATAGGATAAAAAGGAATACGGGATAAACTTAGGTCCCATCTTTGCACCAAACATGGGATTGAGATAAAAATTATCCTATCCCAATTCAATTTCCTACAACAACAAACATGGTCTAAGAGGACAATTGTTCAAATGCTACAAGATATGGTCATCAAAGCAGAATTTCAAAGATTGTGGGAAAAGCAGCTGCAGAGTAAAGAATCCCCGAGTTATTCCTTATCATTTGTTTAAGAAAGAAAAAGAAGAGAGGAAAAGAGAGAGAATTATCTGCAGTGCTGAATTCACTGCAGAGTTCAGTTCTGCTTGTACCTGAGCAACTTTGAAGAGTTCATCTAACCCTTCCAGGTTGAGATGAGCATTATGCAAGAGATCATATCTGTCAAAAGGTAGGTCATCAAAAAAACATAAACAGCCAGAAATAAAAGCTCAACCAATATCAATAAAGGACCTTCTTAGTCAATGAGAACTCAAATTTTTAATCAAGATAAACCAAAAATTATAAATTTTCATTAATTTTAAAAACAGATTATGATGAAGAATAGGTAGAATGAAAATAAAAAGGATACCTAATCAGATATATATTCTTTCATGTTCCTTTCGTATTTACAAACTGAAAGCGGAACTTTTTTTTTTTTGAAGTAGGCTATTGAAACAGTGATGGTGTGTTTCAAGCTTTAGCTTTGATAGCTAATACCAGAAAATTGAAGGACAGCGTAGAGTTATAGTTTACAGTCCATATGCAGTACGACTATTCCACTGTCAACATAAGTTCCCTGTCTGGAAGTATTGTGCTTCATTGAATTTGGTGGGTGACTAAACAAGATGGGATTAACAAAATTAAGTAGTGCCATGCTCGGGGTTACAGTCAACATAGTGAAGCCTAATTGAGATCAACTTGACAGTGAGTAAACGGGTTTGGGAAGTTAATCATGTGGCTGACATCAATAGACATGGATGGCATGAAACTGGTACAGAGGGTAAAAAAAGGGATTGCAATGCCTGTCAACTAGGAGAAGCCCCTCTCTTTTCTCTAAAACAGAACTTCACTATTATTCTACCCATTTACTTAATTGTTTTTAATTGATTGGATGCTTTTGGGTCCTTTTTTTCCTTTTTCATATAATCGGTTTTGTGCTTTGATGAGTACATTTACGTGAATTTCCTACACTAGTTACAAGTTTGAAGTAAAATTAATTATTTCATCATGCCATTTGCCTGGATGCCAACCCAAATTGACAAGTACATGTATGTAAAATTACTTAATGATGCTCAAAGGCATCTAGCTCCAGTGGCTACATAACATTAGTCATGCAAAAAGCCCTGAGTTCATATGCCTAGGAATGGTTTCTTTTTCCTTCCACCCTCTTCAGATTAGGGGCTGTGGGTTCCCTAGGTTTTTAGTTTCTTGCATAAATGAATCTAGCAAGCCATTCAATAATTCCCCATAGGTTATGATACTTGTAAATGGAGGCACCTCTTGTACCATTCATAGCTATGCAATTATATTTGTTTATACATATATAAAAAGCCACTCAATAATTTGCTAGAAGGAGCTGCAACATGCAATAACCTAGAGACCACCATGAATACCTTTCTACAGAACTTAGAGGATTTAGTTCCCACCAAAAAAAAAAAAAAAAAGCTACAGAAACAGGATATTTCCACACATATGATAGCTGGAATGTGTAATGCAGTGAAGTCATAATAACAGTTTCTAACAAGTTGCATTCAACACAGCAAAAGCAAACAACTTACTTGCATGAGTCATAAACATCAGGAATTTGTGTTATATCAAATCGTCTGCAGGTAAATCCAACTGTCAGTAACATGCTAGTATCGACTTCCCATAAATAATATATATACTTTAGCAATGCCTCAACATCAAAAAAACATAATTTGGACCAGATACAGAGAATGATAAATAACTGAAGGAACAGGTAGCGGATACAGTCTACTAACAGAAGCATCACCAAGTTGAATACAAGAGACTTACTCTTTCCTTTCATTATACAGATCCCTTTCAAGTTTTCTCCAGCGAGCATACATCAAAAGGAATCCCTCACTACCACATGGCAAGCCAGCAGCAATACGATCAACATCGATATTGGTCTTGCCAAGAGCCTTTGCTTGGTCATATGGGAGAATCACATCATATGCACTTGTCTCTGTAAGATTCTCATCTTCATCTTTTGCAAGCAGTCTCACTTGTTCAGTCACCTTCTTAGTCAATTTTACCTATTTGTGAACAGAAGGAAACAGACAGCAAGAAAAGTTAAAAAAATTTGGAAAAGCTCCAATGCTGAGCATAAAATATGCCTCACGGAAATTTGACATGGAAAGTCATTTTAAACAAATCGCAAAGTACAAGAGGAAGAGGACGGTAGAAAATTCTTTCGTATGATGGATTTCTAAGAGATGAACAAAATGCACACAACGATGCACAGATGGGAATCAAGCAGTGACAGCTCTTGCAGATACCAAGAGAAATATCTCCTCTGATATGATAAAACTTGATGAATTGTATAACCAGCTCTTAAGAGTAAAAAATTTTAAGATTTACCGCATCATTCTGGGTAAAAAACTAAAGATACCAGTTGAATAGATTTACTGGAAAACTCTAGTCATACCATGATCTATGTAAAAGTTGACATGCAAAAGCATCCACCAACAATATAAAATATTAATGAATGGACAAAATATTTTCCCAAGTATATCAAAATCATGGAACAATTAAGACAACATCAGCAGCAAAGATCTGCTCCAACCAAAAAGTATCAATAATGATTAATAATGGCGAAGGGAAAAGGTAAAAATTTAATAAGACATGCTAACATAAGTAGTCTTAAAGAAGAAGCATTATATCCCGTATAGAACCAATTTGTTTAACAGTGGAAGGAGGGGTGAAGATGTATTATAAAATTGTCACAGGATAAAGATATATATATATATATATATATATATATATATATTCTCGAAGAAGGTTTGTTGTTGAAATGGCTTTTGCGTGTGTACAACTGCATGTCTATGCAAACCGGTCTTCAAGAGTTTCTTATAGTGGAACTTTATCAGAGAGAGAGTTGTTATTTTGCATTGAGTACCTGAAGATTGAAAATATGAATCACCTCCCTTTCAAAGATCATGTATACAGTCTTCTTTGACGTTGGAGTCATTAAATTCTTGCTTTTAGTTCCAAGCAGGCCCAAGTTATAGTCACATTTACATAGTTAAATCTCTTCTTTCAATGAAATATATATATTCATCAGAAAGCATTCAAAGAAAAAGGGGTTGCCTATTAATTATCCAAATTGTACATGAAAAATAATTACCAATTTAGGTAGGAGTTCAGAAGCATTTGGTGGCAGGCCAGCTCCATCAGTCATCCAAGGATATTCACATGAACCATTGCTGTGAATTATCTTGCTAGCAGAAGTTATAATCTCATTCAACCTAGCCTGCATAATATTTTGGGGGAGGGGCGGGGCAACATGCAGCTACGATTAGACATGCTAAATTCATGACGCTATCACTTGCTTCATACAACAATTTAAAAAAATCAAAAAGAAAAAACAAAATTACAAATACTTGATGCCCCAATGGCCTTGATAAACTGCATGGCATAGTGATCTCTACTTTCATGTCTTAGAAAGACAAGTATTTCATAGAACAAGAGACATATACATGCAAGGTAGAGATGTCTAAGCAGGAACCACATAACTAGTTCTTGTTACGTGATTCAGCTGATCATGAGGCAACGGAAGTTCTTTTTAACTTAGCTCCGTTCAACTTATCATCATAAACTATCAAGGTGTGACCACACCATACACGTACCCATAAGATGGTGTTTCTTCAATATACCAATTGATTTCTCCTTTTCAGAAGCAATATTATGTTACACGGTCTGTTTCCAGCCAAGTTTAATGTATTCTTCCCAAGCAAAATAAAAACTTTTTACACTTAATGAGTTCCCATCAAGTTGCAAGACAAGTTTAGTTCTAACCAATTCATCCTGTCAACTCTACTATGTTATTATTGGTATATCCAAGTCCTGTTTAACTTGGTGATCCATGATACATCAAACAGTGAAAGGATGAAAACAGGAGAGTTGCTGTGGTTGAAATATGCAAGGAACCCCTGAATCCAAGCTTAAACAACTCATGGATAACTATAACAACCAACGTACTCCTGAAGAATACAGTCCCAAACGGGCCAACTGGTTGATTGTGCAGATTAAGCCCAGCTCAACCAGGCAATAAAGTAGTCAATTTGAAGCTCCCTCACCAATCTACTCATGTCTAAGTGTCTAGATTTGAGCCATTCAGTCAGGACATGCAGCAAAGATATCCTTTTGGCAACAATCTCAAATAGAGTGTGCTCATGGAGCAACTTTAAAGACTGCAGTATTCCTCTGAGTTTCTGATGTTGACATATGATACAGATACATAGGCAAAACTCTGAATTAAAGGCAAGAAAATACCTTGGCTTCTTCCATTTCAATGCTAGCATTGTCAAGTCCATCCAACATGGAAGAATCCTTGCTAACAAGAGAAACCTTGAAAAAAGTGATCAGGTCAGAAACACTCCCAAGTCAAAAGCAGTTGAAACTCTCTTAAAGAAAAGGTGCAAACCAGGATTGGTGTTAGCTGCCCCTCAAGGTCAAGGAGGCCTTTGGCAAAAGCAGCTGCAGACATCTGTCATCAAATAGCTTGTAGGTAATGTCATTTAATGATCATCAAATATGTTACAATTTCAAATAACATAAAATAAACACCAAAGCCACTATGCAAATACACAATAAAATAATCAAAGATCAAATACTGCGTGGTCCTACTGAGGCTATACCTGCACACGACCCTCATCAGAGCTGTAAATTTTAAGATCATGACGGTATGTACTATGGAGGCGAAGCAGGCCAGTACCTTCACCTGCAATTATACAGACTTCGTTAAGAAAAACACATAAACATTAACACTGTTATCTACCACTGTGATTACCTCTATACAGAAAGCTGGTAGTTTTCTTGAACAACGCATCATGAGAGACATGCAGATATTTGACCCATAAACTACTGATAAAATGAATGTCAAAAAACAAATAGGATCTATATGGGTCAAATGAGGCTCTGAGTCAGGTAAAGTATGCTTCATTTCCTTCTTGATTTAATTAAATGAGGCTCTGAGTCAGGTAAAGTATGCTCCATTTCCTTTTTGACTTAAGTCAAAATGGTAGGTGAATGGTAAAACAGCAGTAGCCACCTCAAACATGCAGGCATCCAAAAGGGCTGAGGTTTCAAAAAATTAAATTTTAAACTGCACTGCAGAAAACGTAAGAGAAAATTCTCTACTTCCGTGATGTTGTACAGCCAAATTCACGCAAAAATTATGGCTTACAATACTAACATTTACCAATGCAAAAGCTTGATCTCTTAACAAGAAAAAATTCAATAAGAATAACTGCTTACAAGAGTGTGAAAATCTAGGTGAGATGTCATGTAAAGAATGTAGTCCCCTGAACAAATAAATCGGAAAATTTGTCCCATACTCATGCTTCATATTAGACATCATAAGCACTTCAAACAATGGATAAACTGGAAATTAGTAAAGAAAATAGTTGAAAAGCAATGCCAATGCTAATTGAGCAACCTAATCTATAAATGGTTAAATGACACAAGAATTTTGTGAAACATTGCAAACTGAAGATATAGCGACTCACACATGAACCAAAGCAGAAATTCTTCAAACATACACATAGATTCGCCATAAGGTTGGAACCAAACACAGAAAATATCATATACTAGGGGAAATTCTTTTAGATTTGGCCCAAGTTGTTCTCAAGTAGCAAAGGGACAGTAAAGAATTCACTTGTCAGCTTATTGCTGAATAAAAGTACCAATAAACCTCAGGTGCATGTACCTCTGATGAGCTTTGAAAAAGTAAAGCGAAAAATAACTTTCCAAATAACAATATATGACCCCTTATTATTACCTGGATACATATTATTTCGGAAGTATCTACCAAGTTCCTCTGCCTGAAACGAGACAAAGCAAAGGCAATGAAGATTAACAAGAGAAGTGAAACTGGTTAGATATGCAACTTTGGATGAATATACTACTACATGCATATCGAAAATTAATAGAGGAACATGCACATTATTATTTATAATTACTACCTGCTTTCTGCCAGCATGTGTAAGGACACCCCCATATTTTAGAACCATCAAAGCTTCAACAGGTCGTTCTTCTTCACCTTCACCACTGCTTTTTGGAACTTTAACCCACTTTAGTGGCTTTAATTGAACCTTTCTGTAGATACCAGAAAAATGTCCCCCCTGCATATCCAATCTTTGTAATATGAATCAAGCTGATAAGTGAAGCCGGAAATGAAATAAAGGACATTTTATTGTCATAGAGCAGGATCATATTTTATGTTAGAAATAATATACAGAATCTTGACACACTACTGCATCTCTCCTGTGTCATTGATGTCTGAGATCTCTTCTTTTCTTCTTTTAACTTTTTCTGGGGTCTCTGCCTTATCTTAAACTTGATGCATGAAAATTAAACTCTAATGAATAACCTAAGTACTCTCAAGATAAAAAGCAATTCCTCTGCCTCCAAAAAGCCCCTACAATAACACAGGAGGCAACTATTACTGTAATAGTTGGTGCCCTTTTTTCTTGGGAATAGTAGTGGTCAGCAGAATTAGAAGATGAACTGTTGCATTATTATTTTGGCTCTAGATAGAATATAATGATGCAAAATAATCCATATATAGATGCTATGCTGTTTGATTAAGACTCAGCCATGGCTGGTTGAGCCATTTAGCGTTCATTTACAAGGAAGATGAGAACTACATGGCAAATAGAGACACACAAACATACCAACTGCTGACGAACTCCAATAAAGCACCAAAATATAAATCCACTCCAGGCAAGCATAAGAACAAAAATAACATTGATACTGCAATATAACTGGATAAGTAGAAAATAAGGAAAAAACAGAATGGCGAAGCAAAATGGATAACCTCCTCTAGGACTGCTTTAACTTGACGAAGCTTTTCAGCATGCTCAATGTCTTCTGCCTCACTATCACTTTCCCGACCTGGCCTGAATAATGCAAATATGCACAACAATCAAGATCTGAATCAATTATTTTACTGTTTCCTGCTCTACATTATAAAAGACAAAAATTGACAAGATGCCCACTCTTGGTACTTGAGGAACATGAAAGGTGTAGTACAGATACAATGCCCTTACAGTTCCTAACTTTTAATTCCTGTAACTTCTAACCTAATGAAAATATAGCAAATGGGACTTTGGACCAGTCTACAGTAAAGAAACAGAAAAAGTGGACTTCTTTCCAGATTATATAAGCAAGCAATTAGCTCCTTTCACCCGAGAATATATTAGTTCAACCATCATGGAAACAGAAAGAAGAGGAAAACTTCAGTACAGTATATAGCTTCTTTTGATTGCCAAAAGTACCAGAGCTATGATGAATATCATAAAATTTTCAAAGGCCAACTTACGGTTCAAGGAAAGGAACAAGTTTACTTAAATTAAAGGATTTTTTGTAGTCATAGATAACATACCATGATACTCACAAAACCAGTCAGTTTATAAGCATACATGAAAGTCCATAAACTGTAACACGTATTAGAATATGCATGAACATGTAAAAGCTTCAAGATCATGCGACCAAATATAGTACCAGTCAAACAGCAGCCAGAGAAGCATTGTGCATGCTGAAAGCAAGACCTCACTATGAGTTGAAAAAGCAGACAAGCAAGTCAATCATTTCAAGGACATTGGCGACTGACCCTTTGACAAAGTACACCATGTCTGACAGACAACCACAAGCATAAATCTGAATTAAATAGAGCAACACCATCCTTACCCCACCCGCCTTTTATCTCTCTGCCTAGTTAGAGTAGAGACAGAAGGGCATTTGGAGGAAACTATGTACGATATGCATTAACTAACCATGTTTGCATGACTAGATCAGCAGAATCACTAAAATTGAAGCTCTACCTTGTACGTGGTACAAGCATTCGTGTGGCATCTAACAGATCTTGCAATTGGACAGCGCTTTTAAGTTTGGTCTGCAAATATGAGAACCAACAAAAATATCTATCAGCACAAGGTTAAACTACAAAGGACATGAGGAGAACAAAGCATAACAAAAAGAGAATGAAGTAAGGATTATCACCTCACATCGGGGCCTTCCTCCATTGTACTTTAACATCAAGTTTAGTAGCTTTTCCTCAGTAACTTTCAACTTCACTTTCTGCTTGGGAGTTCTATCACCACTGGCCATATAAAACATAGTTAAGGAATTCTACTGAAACAGAAAACAAGGTAAATGCAGCTACATAAAATACTAAAACATACTGACGAATAACAGCAATCACACAGCGGAGCTCCTCAGATTGGCCAAATGTGCCAATGATTCCACTCCCTTGACGAGTTAGTCCCTCAGAAGGTTGGACTGGTTCATTAACTTTCCATGGCAAAGTTGGTGGAATTGCTGAAGAAAGATGAGGAGCCTTTGCATCTAGAAACATCTTCCTCAACACACAAGCTGCATCATCATAATACCTATATTGTCGAAGAGATATTCTAAGTACCTTCCAAAAATTTCTAATAAAAAAATACCCCTCAAAGATTTCTGATAAAAAAAAAGTATCTTTTAAAAAGGTTTTGAACTAGTAGTGAACTTTACAAAGAAGAAAAGCGAGGAAAGCAAAGAAGCAACACCTTGATTCAGCTAACAATTTGGTGATGTAAGACCAAATAATAGCGTATTAATAAAAAAAACAATGAAAGCTTCAAATAAAGTTTTTTTTGAAAAAAAATCAGAAACAAAGTAAAATATGATATTAACTATAGGCACCAAGAAGGTGCCGCCCATGTACATAGAATGAGTTAAGTCCTATCTAGAAGTAAGGACATCTATGAACACCCTACAATGTCCTCCTCATTTACAAAAGAATCTCTTGTTACCCACAAATTTAGGATATTAATCCATCTATTCCTTACCACACTACGGGAGAGGTTTCCCTCCCTCAAAAGTTCTATTCTTTTCCCCTTACGCAAGCTAAAAAAATAAGAAGCCAAATCAATGTAGTGGCTTCCTTCTGAACCCCAGCGTTCTTTATACTTTCCCGAGCCTTCAATTTTGCTGTCGCTGACCTTGACATTACCCATACTTGCCGCAACAAAGCTAATACATTCTCCCAAATTTCTCTAGTCCATTTACACCAAACTAGTATATGACTGACAAATTCTGCTTGTTCTTTACATAAGAAACACCTGTTTGGGAGACTTATCCCCCTTATCTATAGATTATTCAAGGTTAGAGGCTTACCTCAAGCAGCCTCCTGTGCAAAAAAAGGCTACTTTCAAGGATGCAGCTACCTATCACATTAATTTCCAAGATATGCGGATGGACACCATCACCTTGGACAACAACCATTTCCTTAAAGAAAGACTTTACTGAAAATTTTCCTTCTTTATCCCCCTTCCGAAAGCCCTATCTTCAATATCCAACCCTGGTTTAACCTTGTAAATGTGCTCCAAAAAACTGCCCAACTAACCCAATCACCCAATCTTGCATATTTCTCATAAATGTCACATCCCATTTATCGCTCCCCCATTAGGAGAGATGTAATCACTCACCCATGTTTCTTTATTACAAATGTGAAAAATTTCCGGGAACACCTCCGAAAATGGTATTTCTCCACACCACAAGTCGTGCCAAAATTTAATGCTGTTACCTCTTCCAACTTTGAATCTCACATGTGATTCTAACATTCCCCACCCTTTCTTTATACCCTTCCATATCCTTGTTCCATAACTTTCCCTACCCATTTCCATTACCTAACCCCTTTCCTTTTCTCCATATTTTGCAACCATCACCCTCCTCCAAAGCCTTTATTTTTCACTCATGAATCTTGATAACCATTTGCCTATGAGAGCCTTAATGAACAATCCAAGAAGTTTAATTCCAAGAACACCCATATTGATTGGTCATCTCACAATCTCCCATTTAACATGGTGGTACTTGAACTCATCTCCTAAACTCTCTCATTAGAAACACCGCTGTAATTCCTCTAATTTCCTTGCAACCAATGCAGGCATTGGAAACAAAGACATGTAATATATCAAAAGGCTTGAGAGAGTGCTTCTAATGAATGTTAGTATTTTTCCCTTAGAAACGTATTTTCCATTTCGTCCCGCTAGCCTCTTTGCAAACCTTTCTATAATTGAATTATGTAAAGTTGATTTCTTGATTTTCACTCCTAGGGGCAGCCCTAAGTATTGCATTGGAAGAGTCCCCAGCTTGCATCCCACCATCCTAACAAGTTGTTCCTCATCGACTCCATCATCAATTTGAATAAATTCTCTCTTTTTTTTTTTTTTTTCAAGTTAATCTTCAAAGCAGAGACCGCCTCAAAACATAAAAGTATACTCCTCAAGTTGATTAAATGGTCCTCCTCCGCACCACAAAAAATTATGTTGTCATTGGCAAACAAAAGATGAGCTATCTCTAAGAGCCTACTTTGAACCGCCTTGATGAGTATCTTGTCAAAAGCCTCCATCACCAATAAGAACAAAAAAAGTGACAATGGATCTCCTTGCCCAAATACTCTAGTTGATTTGAAAAACTTTGATGTTCCCCCATTCAAAAAAAAAAAAAAAAGAAAAAGAAAAATTGACGTTGAAACACATCACCTAATCCACCTACACTAGCGCTCCCCACATCGCACCTTTTTCAACATTTATATTGCAAAATCCCAAGCTACATGGTCGTATGCCTTCTTTATATCCAATTTACATATCACCCCTTCTTTTTTTTTTTTTAAATTATTAATCCACTACTTCATTTGCAATCAAACTTGCATCAAGGATTTGCCTTTCTCTCACAAAAACTTTTTTGGTTTGGGTTGGTAACTCTTTCCGCTACCTCCTCGAATCCTCCGATAGGAACTTTCGCTACTAGCTTGTAGGCTCCCCCCACAAGACTAATAAGCCTATAATCCTTCAAGTTGCAAGCCCCCACTAGTTTAGGAATCATCACCACATAATTCAAATTCAATGACCTTACAAACTTCCTACTATCATGAAAGTCTTTAAACAACCGCATCATGTCTTTCTGGACGGTTTCCCAATTTACTTTGAAAAAACACACAGTGAACCCATCCAAACCCAGTGCTTTGTCTCCCTCATAAGACATAAGTACTCGATGCACCTCCTCCTCTTCAAATGGTTTGTTTGGTTGATCTTGAGGCTCATTATCTATCATGTTGAACTCCAGCCCATCAAGTGTTGGTCTTCAACCTCATTGCTCACTATATATATCCAAATATAAGTCACAAACCTTCTCTCTCAATTTCTTTCCACCCTATCCCCATCAATTTCCAACATATAAATAAAATTGTTCTTTCGATGCATATTTGCTATACGATGAAAAAAACTTATGTTTCTATCTTCTTTATTTAACCAAAGAGTCTTAGACTTTTGTCTCCACAATATTTTTTTCATTTTAAGTAGTATGATCAAGTTCTTGAAAATTTCTGCTCTTTTGGCCTTCACCCCCTCCAAGTCTACATCAAGTTTTTCCTTTCCCTTTACCGCCGCCAACTTCCCCCATAAGCCTTCCATTCTTCTCCCAATGTCTCTGAATTGATCTTTATTCCACTTCTTGTATAACTCACATGGCCGCTTACTAATTATTTCTCCCACCAATTCTTGACAAGGGTGTCAAATCCCTCCCCCTTTAAGCTACATGTTCGCAAATCTAAAAAGTGGATAACCCTAAATGATATTGTCTATCTCAAGCAAAATCAGATTATAATTCAATGTTGGTCTAGGAAGAAGTCTTTGACTTGTACGTGAAATTCTTTTCCCATTGACTTGAAATAGGCAAACAGTCAATCCTTAACAAAGATGGATCTTCCAGTAAATTAGACCACGTAAAGTCACTACCCAAAAGTGGTAGGTTTACAACTTGAAGTTTCACTGCCACATCAAGAAACTCCCTGTGCTTGCTCCACCTCCATTACTTCTTGTTCTTTCATATGCTCTTTCATATGCGCATAACACCATATTGAAGTCTCCCCCTATCACCTGAGGTAGGCTCCACCATCTTTCATACTCCAATTCTTCTCATAACTTAGCTCGTCTCTCCATCGAATTATAACTATATACACCAGCAAACACCTATTCAAACCCATCCTCCTCCCTTTTAAAAACGTAAGAAATAAATTCCTCCCCAACCAAACACTCCAAATGCCCACCCAAATTTTCGTTTCACATTATTAGTACCCCGCTTTCTCATTGAGCCAATAGTGTTTTCCATCCTACTCCCCTTGCTTCCCACAAACTTCTTACAACTCCTTCATTCATATTCTTAATTTTCGTCTCCTGGATACATACTACATCTACTATCCATCACCTCAAAACGTGTTTAACCACAACCCTTTTCTCAAAACTGTTTAGCCCCTTAATAATAGTCCACAACAACATTCTATGCATGATAAACAAATTCTCTTTCTCCCCCTTCTTTTACACCATGAAATCTCTTCTATGCCTTCGCCTGTCATAGTTGACCGAGAATTCCAATCGCTTCAATTTCCTTCTAGCTGCTCCTTTTTCTTTTTTGCTAGAAAAATCTCTACAAGGTTTATTTGCTTGCATTTCTAATCGTTTGCTTTCCATCTCAATGAATAAATTAAAAAACCAAATCTTTGAATCCTTCAAAAGTAACCCCATGAAGCATACTCTTTTCATATTCTTCATCACCTTTATAATGATCATTAACTGCCACTCCTCCTCGGTCACCTCAACTGCCCCATCAGACACAATCATTGCCTTGATACTATTGCCTTCCCAAAACACTCATCATTTTGGACCTCTGCCCTCCTGAATTGTTCTCCAATTTAGTGTTCTACAAGCTTGAAAGCCCCCCCTCTACTACTACATCCACCTCTGTATCCCACGACTATGAAACCAACTCCTCATTATCAAAAAAATAATGTTGCCCTAGCTGGTCATCATCTACTGTAATGTCTAGCTGGCCTTCTACCTCTTGCATAATCCTCTCCCTAACACTACCGCTAAGTCTCTCTGCTTCCAACTAACTCCTTTATTTTGTTATATCCCCTGCTACATTCCCTAAACCTTTTGCCCTTGATTCCTTTCTTTTACCAATGTCTGCCTGATTCAAATTTGACATTCGATTGTCTCCCCAAGCTCTTTCCCAATAGTCAACACTATTCCAATTGCACCTCATCCTTGACTATGACCCTTGCAGACCTAATATCTAGGCATGGCTGATTGTTGCTCCACCAGATTTGACGCACCACCACCAATAGCTACAACACTGCCAGCAACCCCAATCGACTCCCAAATTTCATCTCCGACCACTTTCATCGGAGTTGACATTGTCAACCTAGCCGAAAGAGGACTCTCACATCGCATAAACAATATTAAGTCTTTCATGCCCGCTGTAAACCTTCTTGGATCAAGAATACCCAAACTATTTTAAGTTTCAGATCGTTTTCTTTATTTTGGGTGGCCAAAATCTAATTAAGACCTACCCCAGCTTCCCTATGAAACCTTTTCTTGTCCACGGCCTCAAAACTATCAGCCTCTTATGATCTCCCCCTCCTTTTTCCTTGTCTATACGACTATTCTACCACATCCGCATTCTTAATCCAGACGAATTCATTACCTCCATCTGAGAAAATCCATGCCCTAAAGCCATGTCCTTCAAATTCCGACAATTTCAAGAAAGGCCCTAGATAGTTCTCCTCTTTCGAGGAAAAGTAACCTCTCCTTCTAATCTTATTTACGGATACTCAGAGACTCTTCTTTTTGAACCAAGGATTCGAGAGATTTCCTCAGCCACTCCTTTTCGAACTTACCCAAGAAAATGGACTATATGTGTCCCTTACTGCACTAAGTCACTCAAAAACTTTTGTTGCACACATTGTCCATCTCAAATTCGAACTCCTTCCCCTCGATTCTCACTTGATAAACCCATGGAGGTTCATTGACTCTAGAGCCCTCACCATGATGCATCATCGCCACTCCTAGGTTTCTTTACACCTCAGTGATTAACTCACCAATAAAACAATCTTTAAATAAAGTTCAAAAGACATTCTAATAAGTTAAAATGTATCAAACAACAATAGAATATGTCTATGGAATGAATGACCTATCTCCAAATCTTCCCGAAAAATCTTATACCAATCAAAAAGCTGCTTCATGGCGTGAATATATTAGCTGGATGGCTATGTAGTCAAATAAATTGCATCTAACACATGTGAAGGCATCTGTCCATAATGACATTGTGAAAGAATTACCATTAACACAAATTGATAAGTACAATGTGCCAAGGAGGACGTCATATTTAAAATCCACATCATTGTAAGGATCATTGAATTTTATGATACTTAAATCTCAAGCAAACAAATTAGAGCTTTTAGTCAAGATAGACGCAAGATAGATAGCTTTTACACTTCCACACATATATCACTGTACCGGGTCTTTCCTTCTTTTTTTCTTGAGGTGGTCATCAGCATGAATAAGGGAAATTAAAGTTTGTATTGGTTCAACGCATGTCACAAAGCAGATCAAAAGAACAAAGAATATTATATATAAGAATTGATTAAAACAAAGTAGATTACTTGTAAGAGTTTTTCACAAAACTCCATCCATTCACATCGCAGACATATGAGCGTCCCTCAGAACGCAAGAGATCAAAACCACAAACCTGCAAGCAATAGTGATCGAAAAGTCAACTATAATGCATTTAATAAGAATCTTTCTAGATATAAATTAAGCCATTGCGTACACCAAAAGCAAAATATTTTATTTTAAGTATTCTAGTCTTTCTACAGAATGAAGGCAGAGAGTACCATGGCTATGCAAATTGAAGTAACATCAGAAAGCACAGAGATATCATTTCTTCCCACTTCTTTTTTACAAACTACTAGACTAACAAGACCATAAAAAATAAGTCTAAAAAATTATTTAACAAAAAAATTTAAGGAAGATCAAATAATAAAGCCTTTTATGTAAAAGCGCATGCTAAGTAATGATTTCAAAAATTACTATCAAATAGCTAATGTCAAGCACTAAACAGTTTTTTTTTTTTTTTGCCTGAAACAAAAATAAGTAATCTACAGAAATCAAGTAGTGCAAAACATACTAACAAAATCTACCGGCCAAATAATATAACAAGGGAAAATAACTCATCTCAATTTTCTTGGGATTAGTAATATTTCAACAGTCATGTATTGATCATCAGCAGACAACAGCAAGCGGCACAAGCAAGAGAAACTACAACAGCTCTCTCAAGTACTTGATAGTAGACACAATCACAATGGTGAAATGATATATATATATATATATATATATATATATATTATAAGAAAGCGAGCATAAATAGCACTAAAAAGGTGCGACCTTTGACTAGTATAGTTAGAAGTTATAGGTCAGGAACACAATGGTGAAATGATAATGCACTTGGAGTTGGATTAATCTTATCACATACCGCTTGCCTAAAAGCAATGCAAACCTCTCTTGCCATTTGCTTCTCATTAGGTGTCAGCAACACAGGATACCTCACCTGTTGAACAAAATAACAAGTAATATTTTAGACAGAATACTTTCCCATCTCATAATAGAACAAGGACATTTTCGTTCTCTGTATCAGATCCCCAAGCTGTTTCTTATGTACTTTCAGTAAAAAGATAACTTAGTAATTTAAGTTCCACTACTTGACAATAGAGAAATAAACTATGCCCTCAAATTATATATTTCCTAGTTTTGAAGAATAAAATTATGAAAATCTTGACAATCAAATGGAAAATACAGATTTGGAATTAATATGTGCATGTTTGAGAGAAAGAGAAAGATGAAAAATGGCTAGCTTTTCCCTCTATAAAATATATATATATATGCTCTAATTCTTAAACTAGATGAATTAAGTGATACATACTTCCTTGCCATCAGGATTTCTCATAACAACACCATCAACAACAGGAGACTTCCTTGCTTCAGCGTGTGCATATTCAGGGCCAACTGTATACACCTACATTCATTCAAGAGATAGTCAACCTCTGATAGAAGCAAAGCAGGCTTATTATATGAGTTATATCAGAGATGATATTTCATGTTAAAGAAAGAAACAAGTAACTCAAGACAAGAGAAAGTGCAAATAATTCAACAAGCATGAAATGTTCCAAAACCAAATGCATAAATACCATAAGCCCAAACAACATACAAATGACAACATTGACTAAAACATCGGCTATTAAGACCATTAGGGGTGAATAGCAAGTCCAAAGCCTCATTTAGTAAGACCAAAACAAGAGCTAAATATGTGGCATTCAAGGAAGAAAACTAAAATGTCTAAACATTGAAAAATTGTGTGCTTAAAATTTAGATTAATTACATGCTCATCACATTGAAGAATAAAATTATGGAAATCATGGTTTTATGCAGCCATGTGCACCCAAAACAAACAATAAGTCAACATTTCTACCACTGCGTATCCCTAGATATCACTTAAAATGATACACATTACACAGGATGAAAGTTACCAATCTTTTATAAGCGAGAAGCCATTTTAAGGTTTCTATCAGAATATGCTATATGTACTCAATTCTCCTCATGCATACCACCCATCAGAAAATTAGTAAATGTAAAACAGATCAAGTCAATGTGAAACAGACTTCTAAACACAAAATCCTAGCATCAATTTTATGTTCTTTGAAAACAAGATTACCAAGAAAAAGGTACCTGAAGGATAAAGTAAATTATCCAAAAAGAAGTGCACATATTATGTTTGACTTCTTACAATAATTATAACATCAATAAAGCTTTAAAAAGGTTTGAAACAAAAAGAGCATGAATTGTCATCCTCCTATGTCAAAATTGTACTGTGAATCCCTTACTAAATCAACAAAATGCAACAAAACACAACCTTGACATCTGTTCCTCCAGTTGGCATAAATTCCTCATATATATAAGAGCCTTCACGCCTTACTCTTCTGACCTCAGGGTGGAACTCACTCGATCGGTTCCCTACCTAAAATCAAAGATTTATCACGTGTAAAATTATTACTGACATTTCAACTTACCAATGAATCAATAAGGCAATAGATGTTTATAAAGGTTACAACAACATGTCAAAATGGATTCATAAGTAAATATGGAAAAATATAAGAACATAATTAGAATGTTTTGGGTAAGAGATACTTACAAGGGATTTCATTTTGAAAAGTTATTTATGATCTATTATTTTCTTTGATCAGAAACAAAAAGAATAAACATTAATTGTAAGGCACCAAAGGTGCCACCCATGTAGATAAATGATTTAGCTCCTATCTAAAAGTGAGGAAATCTAAGAACTCTACAAGGTCCTCTTCAATTACAAACAGTTTCCCAATTCTCCACATTTGCCCACATCTTAAGGGTATGAACCCATCTATCCTTAACCATCCTAATGAGTGTTTTCTTCCCTTCAAAAACCCTCTTAAGCAACCTTCTTTCTATCCACTGCAGTCCTCAAACCAGACCAGACCCTTAATTCATCTACCATTGACCCTACGACCACCCAAACTTGACCCATCACACTCCGCATACTCTCCCATAGCTCTCTAGTCGAACTGCACCAAATCAACACATGGTTCACAATCTCTTCTTGTTCTTTGCATAACAAGCATCTGCTTGATAGTATGAGACCACTTCTCTATAGATTATCGAGAGTTAGAAGCCTACCCCAAGCTGCCACCACGCAAAAAATGACACCTTAGTAGGTGCTCCTACCTTCTATATTAATTTTCAAGGAATTATTTTGGCTACCTCCCTTCCTTGGTCATCATCAATCTTCTTAAATAATGATTTTACCGAAAACTTCCGCACTTTTTCCCCATTCCAAATCCCTTCTCAAATCTAATTTAACCTTGCGAATATGTTCCAGAAACTACCCTACCAATCCCATTTTCCAATCCTGCACATCCCTTCTAAAGCTCGTCTTCCACACTACCTCGCCACCATGTGAAGCAATATAGTCCCTTACCCACGCATCCTTGTTGCAAGCAAGACAATACATTTCCAAGAAAGTCTGCAAAAGTGGTCTATCATCACATCACAAATCTTGCCAAAACTTAACGATGTTGTCCTTCCCAATTTTGAACCTCACAAATGTTATGAACTCATTTCACCTTTTTTTAAATAGCTCTCCATACTCCAGTACCATAACTTTCATTTGCCCACTCCTATTACTTCATGTTTTGCTCCTAGCACCCTTCTCCACAGACTTCTTTACTCCACCATGAATCCCTAAAGCCATTTCCCTAAAAGGGCCTTATTAAAAGAATATAAGGGTTTAACCCAAGACCCTCATTACATACCAGTTACCTCACAATCTCTCATCTAACAAAATGGTGTCTGAACTCATAGCATAAGCTTCCCCATAAAAAAAAAGTCTTTGTAATTATTCTAACTTCCTTACTACTATTTTGGATTTCAATGACATGGCAAACCAGAAGACTTAAGAGAGTGCTTTTCAGAATGGAAAGATATCTCCTCTTCCACCCCAATAGTCTCCTTTCAAATCTCTCTATAACTGGATTCCACAAATCAGTCCTTACATTTGCCTCCAAAGGGGAGCCCTAAATATTATATTGGAAATATCCACAACTTACATCCCAATACTTTGGCAAGCCAATCTCCTTTCACTCCCTCCCCTAATGCAATAAGCTCACTCCTTTTCAAGTTAACTTTCAACCTAAAAACCGCCTCGAAGCATAAGGGAGCACTTCTTAAGTTAATCAAGTGCTCCCCTTTCGCCTCATAAAAAGTAATGGTGCCATTGGCAAATAAGAGATGAGCAATCTCCACCTCCGATCTCGAGCTACCTACTTTAAGTCCCCTCAAATGCCCATTTCGTAACGCCTTGTCAGGTATTCCACAAGAGCCTCCATCCCCATCAAAAACAATAGTGGTGACAGTGAGTCCCTTGCTGAAGCCCTCTAGTTGATTTTAAAAAAACTAGTTGGACTTCCATTCACCAAACTAAAGAAAAACGGCATAAAAATACACCACTTGATCCATTTACATCACTTTTCAATGCAACCCACCTTTTCAACATATAAATAACAAAATCCCAAGCTACATGATTATACGCTTTTTTCATAACCAACTTATTACCCCTTTTTCTCCCTTTTTAATTTGTTGATCAACAACTTCATTTGCAATCAATGACGCATCAAGAATTTTTCTTCCACCTACAAAAGCATTTTGATTCGGACTAGTTACTTTCTCAACTACTTTAAATCTCCACGATAAGACTTTCGCTACTAGTTTGTAAATCCTCCCATAAGAATAATCGATCAATAGTATTTGATATTACTAGCCTTCATTTTCTTTCGAATCATCACCAAAAAAGTAGAATTCAACGAGCTCATAAACTTGCCACTATCATGAAACTCCTTAAATAACCTCATTATGTTTTCTTTAACGGTTTTCCAATTTGCCTTTAGGACAGACATGGTGAATCCATCCAAGCCCAACGTTTATCCTTGTTGCAAGCCTTGAGTGCTTTAATCACCTCCTCCTCCTCCTCCTCAAAATGGCCTCTTCAACATTTCCTGTAATTCATTCCCTATCTCATTGAATTCTAACCTGTCAAGTGACAACCTCCATTCCCATTAACTTCCAACTTGTCAAGTGATGATCTCCATTCCCATTTCTCACTATATAGTTGTCACCATTCCATATCATAAGCATTCCTCCCGAGTTCCTTTTCGCTAGTAGTGTCATCCACTCCATTTCTCTTGCTCCCCACACACTCCTTAAACATCTATATCCTTGATCTTAGTTTCTTAGATACACACCACATCAACTACGCATATCTTCAAAGAATGCTTGATAACAACTCCTTTATCGAGATTATTCAAGGCCCTCACATTCCATGACACGATCTTATGCACCATGACCAAGCACTCCCCCCTTTCCCCTTTTTACTACCTTGCTCATCGCGTCTATACTCTTTTTCTCATAATTAATCAAAAATTTCAACTGCTTCAGTTCCCTTCCAGTGGCCCCATTTCCTCTCTTTCTTGTAGAGTTCTTGCTAGTTTTGGTTGTTTGCTCCTCTATCTTCTTTCAATTTTGCAAAACAATGCTTGTTCCTCAAATCTTGCAAAAGAAATCCCCAGGTCTTGTACACCCTCTTCATGTTTTCTAAAACTCCTTCTGAGATTAGTAATTTTCATTCTTACTTACTTTTTGTATATAGGTTAACACCCCCTTGGTGCTTTATAGTTAATATAATGTTAAGTTTGTTTCTCATAAAAAAATTTAGTAACTGCCACTCTTCCTTTAAAAGCTCTCCTGCCATTTCAACCATCACCATCATCCCTGTTTGACCTTCATTATCTACACCTAACACTTTCTGGCCTACAGGCAACCAATATTGATTATCTACAATTACCAAAGCACTTATCACTTCCATCTTCCTATCACTCCCACTCCCATCTCCCGCCACTAATCCTAAATTGGTATTCTCCAAAACTACAATCCTCTGCCAACACTCAAGAGCCCTGCTACATTCGCCTTCCTTGATAATCCCTTTATCCTTGTCACACTTGCATACCCCACCTCCATGCGCCCCCATTTCCTAATTGGCCACAGTCACTCCTTGTGCTTTTCCATAAATTGGACAAGTTATACCTAATTTAAAACAAGACTCACGCTTGTATCACCAGTCACCATCTTCAATCCTCCACTGTTCACACCTCTTTGTAATCGAAACCCCCTCTTCAACCATCTCTATTGTGGTTGGCATTGTTGGTCTTACTGGGGAAGGGCCACTCGCCTTAACATTATGATTGGGTTTGATACCCTTACGTCAATTCTTTTTGATTTGTGTTTACTCAAATACAAGTTATTTGGGCTAATTTTACCTAAATTAGGCCACACTAGATCAATTTTTGACCTGACCTTCGTGCCATGTAAGGCTGACCTCGATTCTTTTATTGGGTCTAATCCACGTCCCTTTGTAACCCACCTAACCATCTTATTATTACCCCATTGCATTCCCTTTACAGGCCTACCCATAAGCCCACTGAGTCCAACCCACCTCTATGCCATCACATTAGATCCTCCAAACCCACCTATATGCCATCACATTGGATCCTCCAAACCCATACTTGTAATCTTTTATCTTCCTCGCTCAAAAACTCGAGCCAAATCCGTTTCTCTGTAACACAACTCGATTGACTTCCACCCTTTCATGAATATTATCCTCCAACTTCTTTTTATAATCCCATTACTATCTTTCCCCTTGGATCCACACACCCTTCCAATGTGATACAAAAACAACTGCTTGCATTTAAGGCAATAGATCTCACTTTCAACCTCCTTTTGGATCTCTTCCTCTTCTCCTCTTCCACTGTTAATCTCCACCTCCTTTGAATCCTTTTCTTCATTTTGATCACATGCCCATCCTATCACTTTCGCCAACTTGATACTGCCTCCACCATTTCGTTCATCCGAAATTATCAATGCCTTAGATTGGCATCCTTGAAACTTCGATAGCTTCAAGAAACACCCTAAATGGTTTCCTTTGACTGACAAGAGAAAACTCTATCTGTCAACTTTCCATTTCCTCTCATTAGAGATTGCTTTTGTCGAAGCCATTAATACAATAAAGCTTTCCCAGCCACTCTATCTCCTCTAGCTCAGAAAGATGAACAACCTCCACCCGCTACTACATTCCATCACTCGCTAACCCCTCTCGATCTTACCTTCCATCGCTACTTCAACCTCCTTCCTCTCAATTTTCACCCTACTCGCCCATGGCAGGGCATCGACCCACCCACTCGCCCTCTCAATCACTCTTCCGCTCTCCTCTCACGGTTTTAAAATCACTGTGATTGATTGTACATTAGAAATTCTTAGAAATTCTAACAGTTAAGAGAGATTCCAAACTTACCTCTCGATGGTCAAACCATAAAGGTATTCTTCTTAAAAAAGGAGATACTTTTCTACTTTGGTAGTAAGAGAGAAGTCCGGAAGGGGATGGAGGCAAGAGTGGCAGAGTCAAAAAGCTTCAGATCAAGGATTATTTCATGATATGTCATGAATCTATTGAATGGCAACATGAGAGAAAATTTATTCTGGAAAACTTAATAGGTATTTAGTAACCACAACTTCCATGTTCTAATATGTGAGATTTGTAAAATTCTTCTTGGTCTCTATCTCTTCTCTTCCCATCTCCGCCCTCCTTTCCCACAAGCACTAACAAATCATGTGGTAGCCACAATCCATGAGCATCATGGCCAGGCTGCTTCATCACCCTGGCCAGACAACAGTAGTGTGGCTGCAGCCCATGTTGCATGATGGCCCTCCTCGACACTAACAGTGATTGTGGCCCATCCTACCTTGTCTTGTGTCCCTAGCCCAATAGCACTCCCTTGGCAATAGCCAACATTACATCGAGGCCCCAGCATGACTCACACGGTGAGACCATGACCACAGGGTGACCAGAAAACGTGTGTCTCAATTATCTTTTTTTTCTCTCTTCATTTCTCAATAATAATGGATTTGGGCTTTTTTGTTGACCTAAAAAAAGGATAAAGAAAAAATGGGAGTTTCTAACGAAAGACAAAACAAAACAAAAGAAGCAAACAGTGTAATTTAGAGGTTTTATATTCCTTCATTTCTAGGATCCTTTCATTTCAAAACTCAAATTACAAATTCTCCAAATGCATTCTTAGTTATGGCTTATCCAGGCCTAAAGCATGCCATATAAGATATTGTAAAGTCTCTTTTTATGAAAGAAATGTGAGGTTGGAGCATTTTGAATCCAAATATCCGAGAAGCATAAAACTATTGATAAATGTAATACCTTCCTAAACAGTTCCTTCATGCCTCCACCTGCTGAGCTAGGATAGTATATCATTATACTATGATCATCCCCTTCACAAGCAAGATAAAATTCAATTATCATATACGCACACAAGAAACACAAAATCTACAACTTAATGGAAATTATTTTCTGCACAAGCACAATTACAAGGAACAGACAACATAAAGAGGACACTTCCCATGTACAAGGGATGGATATAAAAGCAAAAAATTATTATGGAACTTAATTCAAAGAGAAAAGGAATGAAAAAAAACAGACAAGCTAATCTTCTGTCATTGATGCAGTTTTTTTTTTTTTTAACATGCCAAATAAAAAAAAAAGAAAAACATTGGTGCAACTATACATCCATTTTTTTAAGAAAAATTATTCACCAAGGGCTCCAATATTGTGCCGCCAAGTGCAACAGCATAGAAAAAAAAAATATATATATATATATATATATATATTCAATTTTATAAGTTTCTCTTCTTCTAACAAATACCCATTGAAGCGAAAATTCAAGTTGTTAAACCATCTACCTTTCTAAGCCAAAAAAGAACCCTTTATGCCAATTTCACTTTCTCCCACTCCAGACTATCTGAAAGATGATCAATGGCATCAAACTGATTGCTTTATTGGCCTCCTTCACCATTATGAGATGCATTGTCTCAAGCACTTATCAACCAATTTTCAAATAAGAAAATTTTGTAGTCATATTTATGCGTCTTTTCTAAATGAATAACTACCAAAAAACTTATTACCCTTCGTATCAAACAGTAAACACGCGTTTCGCATTCTTAACTTTAGGAACAAGAATGGTGGCATGGATGAAACATGATAATAATTTCCATAAGTTGCAAGACAGATAATGCACCTTATATGCTATAACAGATTCCAGGTTCATGTAAGAGCAGTTAAAAACAAAAAACAAAAAATATATATATATATGAAACTTAATTCAAAGAATATCTACGAGAAGAAGAATTGATGCAACAAGCTCACCATCAACAGGCTTTTCCACAAATGGCTTCCAGAAACGTTGTCCATGAACCTCAACAAAATCTTCTTCCTCAATAAAATAGTCCAGCTCTTGAAAAGCAACTTCTCTATTTACAAGGGCATATCTAGGAACAGGGATTCCATACATCTCAAGGCGCTTTGGATCCGAAAAGGTAATGCATTAGCTTTTATCTTCCAATAGCAATCACCATAAGCACAAACAAATTTAAAAAAAAAAAATAATTGACATAATATAATTTAATTGTTATATCACATTCATGTGGAGAGGGCTGAAACCTGAAAAGACAAATATCATCAGGTTGTTCATCCCAAAGAGAACAAAGCATGCTTTGATGAATTAAGGGTGAGCAATTCAAGTTCTCCTAAGTCTATCCTCCCCTCAAAACTCACCAACCCACCACCCCCACGACATGAGAGTGACATGTTACAGTACACAAACAAGGACACTAAAAGAAAAAGGAAAATACGACACATGCAAACCAATATGAAGACATTTACCCTGCATTCCAAGAACTTTATAGCACCAACATAGTATGCCTGATCAAATGGCCCCAGCACATGGGCAGCAAAGAAGAAATCAAACAAGTACAAAGCTTTAAGCATTTAAAATTTTTCTGAGTCATGATGAGCAATAAAAAAGATTCAAAGCAAAGAAAAACCATGAAAATATCATTAAAAAGGGGCAAAAATTTGCATTTGACAAGCTTCAAAAAGATGAAAAATCTAACAAATGGTCATGAACCTCAACAAAGAGATGGAAGTTTGGACCGCCTACCTCATATACCTTCCTTCGATCATGAAGAAGGTGTTGCAGCTCCAGCTCATTTACCAAGAAAGGCCTGAATTGTAGAACATGAATACTTTAGGGAATTACTGACTTCTTGATATACACAAATGAGAAATGAACAGCCAACCAAAACTTCGTTTAAGAAGGATGACAAGAAGTATTGCCACTAACTAAGAAAAAATATCAAACATGAAAAGAAATTAGAGATTTGTAATAAACTCATGCACATACATATACATACAGCATAGAAAAAGAAATTTACAATAGCAATGCCACTTGGGCAGATTGGAAGTATTGAACCAGGAAATGTTCCCAGTGGAAACACTCAGGCAATCAGAATGATTATAACAGGAAAGATTCTCAGTAACAAATTGCAGAAGTTACATCATACTTCACTGCTATAGTTCGATGCAAAACATACATATATACGTACATATACATACACACACACACACACACACACACACACACATATATATGTATAGAGAGAGAGTGAGAGAGAGAGAGAGAGAGAGAGAGAGAGAGATCCACAATCAGACAGATATAGACAACTGCACCACAAGTACTTTCTTTTTTAAAATTATCAGAACTATACAAGTATAATTGGACAGATAAACCCGTGGTTATTCCCAGTCACGACAATATTCTCAACCAAGTCAACAACCCCATCAAAAACAGGCACTTATCTCCAAGGTTTTACCAGTAAATAAGAACAAACTTAAAAGAAAAGAACAAAACCATCTCTTCAGGAATATTCGAGGGCAAAATTGGATTCATAGACAGAATATATATACATATACATATTCGTTTCCGGATTAACTACTCGTTTACTAATATCATCTTCTTAAATATCAGTTGAGATTTTCATAGATAAGAGGATCTCTTATTTTGTATATACCTCTTTGTGCATAGATATGCATAATAAATTAAATAAGCCTATCCCCATCATTATGCATACACTAGTCAAGTCCCATGTTCCAGCAACTGGACCAGAGAAACAAGCTATAACATACTCCAGCTAACCATGTAATCACAATCATTAGTTTATCCGTCAGTACCCCAAATCTACAAATTTAGATAATATATTCAAAAGAATTTCCTTCTTGTAATCCAATAATGGATTCGAATGTAATTTCTAAAAGATGGTGGAGGGATGATGACAATAATTTTTTTCTTTTTTAGCAAAGATGTGTATACTAACAACAATGTATGCCATGACGGTGATGGGAATTTAGTGTTAATGACACTCCAGCACTATTGATACTGCAGCATTGACATAGATAATAGAGGCAATGGCATTTGTAAGTGCTGTGGCAGTGAGATAAACTTTAGATTGGTCAAAATTGGTGCACAGTTACTGTAACGATTGCGGCATGTAGGGCTCACCGAATCTCATGCAACTGGAAGCTTAACAAAGTCATCATATCACATAATAGTCATGAGATCCTAACCATAAGTCCAGGTCCAAATCCCCAGTAATTAAAAAGCCAAATGTATCCTTAACCCTATAGTAAGAATGTGTTGACTTTATTACTCTGAAGTAAAAGCATCTTAATGTGGCAAATGATACCCCTTTGATACTACATAAAAAGCAGCTAGAGAAGCAGTACATGCTAAAGACATCTCCTTATGCATTTTCCTTTTCTTTTTGTCAGAAAAAAGTAAGAATAAATACACGACCTGCTAGATTCGAACCAGCGACCTAATCCTTAACCATTTTCCTTTCAATTATCTTCGATCAATTACCTTAACGGAGTAATTTGGAAAAATTTCTTGTTACCGGTTTTGTCCAATAAAGTTATAATGAGATGACATCTTTGATATTGATTAATATTAAAGTTAGTCCTTTAAGTTCTTAGTGTTCATATTTGAAATTTACGGTTGACATACTTGCAAAGAAAAGTTCATTCACTATTTTGCACGCCACGCAGACACTCATATCACTTATTAGATGGATGTATCACTCATAAATATAAAGTAAAACTCACTTTCTTAGTCCAGCATATGCCTCAGCCTTTTCAAGAGGATACCCAGAGGAATAGAATGCAATCAAGCAATCACAGATCGGCCAGCTGAAATAAGTGAATACTGAGATTAAATTGCCATACCAAGACACCTCAACATAAATAAATAGGCGAGACAAACAAAATATGTATCACCAATTTAATGACCCATTAAATTGTCAGCCATAAGTCTCCCAAGTCAACATGTTTACTCATTTAAACTTCTTCCAATAGCAGATTATGACTCGCTAATATGCTAATTTTGGATCCATCAAATGCACAAACATCTAAATATCTTTTTCCTATTCATATTACATAATGAACTTCTCGTAAATAGTCCACCCCCACTGAACTCTTTTACAAATGAAAATAATAGTTAAACTATAGAATACAAAGAAGAGAAAATAAATAGAAGGAAAAAAAATGGGATAATTCATTTCCTGCTGCAACTCAAAGAGAAAGTGTTTTAACTCCATCACTGAGTAGGAACATGATTTGCATACATTTAGTTAGTATGTGGACGAAAATCTTAATACATTGGATTTTGATGATTACTCAATAACCACATAAATGCTGAGGAAGCAACTACTTCCACATAAGACTCCCAAAAAAAAAAAAAAAAAAATCGGAAGCCGGAAAAAGGAACATGCAAAAGCAACATGGGACAAGGCCACGAAGCATCAGAAATGCTATATTTGAGCTAATAATATGGAAATGTACCTCTTTATTGGATCTTCAAGGATAACTTTATCCCCAAAATGTATGATCTACAAAGATAAAGGAACAAGATTAGAACATATCCATAAGAAGGCACAAAACACCAGAACTGATCCAGACTCCTAGCATATTCAGCTCACTACAACGTAATTCGAAGGAGAAGGCATTACATACATACTCATACAAAGACAACATCCACAGATGCTACACCCTTAACAAGCAGCATATATAACATGTAGAACTTTTCAAATTTCTGTTAGTCTTGCTAATGACATGCATAGTACATCAAATTCAGCCTGCAAAAGTTACAAAGAATAGTCTGAACTAAAAGAATCATAATTTATCTACCTCAAATTCACCAAATGCTTGTAGTCTCTCCAATATTTGTCCCATTGGAGCTGAGAACGCCTAGATATTAACATAAAAAATTTGTGAGTTTAAACTACACATAATAAAAACGACATTGCTAATTGCATTATTAGAGTTTAATTATCCCTCTGTTTTTTATCCTCTCATCATAATGCGAATTGAGCACAAAGGAAATAGAACCTCGGGGCCGCATTTCACCTTCTTTTCCATAACGCAGACTCCAATCGTAATCTTTTTACCAACACTTCCTTGTTCCACCTCCATCTCCACACTTTCTCTCATTCTACAATTCTTTTATCTCTTTTTTTTTTCCCCTTCTGAACGTATATATAACGTTTCTTTCTCTAAAACCGCAGACTCAAACTCCAAATCTAGAAACCTCCACGGCTAAAATCCAATCCAAAGCAACAAAAAACCAGCAAAAGCAATGAGTTACCAATCACCGTCACGGCAAAACCAAGCGCAGTTCTCTGCAACGCATGTGCAACGCAACCGTAAAACACACACTGACACACGTACCTTATAAAGGCATAAGTAAGATCTAGAATCTGGACGAAGCAAAAACAAACAAGCAAAAACGAATACCAGAGAAGCAAAGCCACGAGGATAAAGCAACAGAGCTTTTTCGAAGCAGTGAGTCACGAGAAAGAGGAGAGAGAGAGAGAGACAGAAAGAAGAAAAAAGAAAATAAAAGCCGCTTCAACTGCTCGGTGGAAATTGAAAAGGTTTTATAATAAGGAAAAAAAAAAAGGGCATATAAACATCTGGTAAGGGGATGTTTGGGAGATCAGATTTGGATTCCAGAATATACATTTGAATTACTTTCCGTTTTCTTTTATTTTGTATTTATTAACAAAGTACTTGACACTTTGTTTGCTGTCTGTCTCACGGTCATAAACTTAAGGCCACTATGGGCACTTATGGCCCTTTTTGTTTTTTATAATTTTCTTTTGGGGTAGTGGGATTTAATCATGTGTACCTAGAAGTTGTATGTGTCAGCGGGCCACACTGACAAGTGGGTATTTTGTGGCACTTCTCCTCCAGGTAAAACTAGTTTTTTATTGGTGCGGTCCAATCTTGACCAAAGTCTAGCATTTTCATGTAAATTTCAACTAAAGATCTTAGCATAACTTGCAAATTTGACTTGATTTGCACAAAGTAAAATGTGGGAAATTGAGACCATAAGGACCATTTCAATCAATCTAGATTGGGGAGGGTGGGTGGGTCCCTTCAATTTTTTTAAGGAGAGGAGAATGTGTAATGTGCTTCCTGTCCGGCAATATTAAATTAGTGGTGGAAGTTTGAGGGCCCTTTGCTTGGTGAACTTGACAAGGAGGACCACTAGTACTTAAAAAATAAAAAATAAAAATGGTTAACCAGATTCAAAGTGAAGGTGGCTGGTCCAAGCTTCAAGGATAGGTAAGAGTAGCTTCGGGTGGCGGTTTGGGTGATGGGACGGAAACTGTGGGGTTGACGGAAGAACAAGACTGGGATTTGGTGGCGGCTAGTAAGGTAGGGAATCTGACCTTTTACTTTTACTCCAGAGATACAGTATAATATTGAAAGATTCAACTCAGCCACGGCTGCTGCAAGAATCCTATGTTTTTTAAATATATATATATATATATATATTCTATATTACATTATAAATAATATATAATTAAATTCATAAATTTCTTTCTATAATGGATTTATAAGATATTGATTTATTACATATTTACAAACATATTTTAGAATCATGAAATCAATTTGTAAAAATAATAAATGAATAAATTTTGCAGTATGATATAATCAAAAAAATATTGTTATTTTTAAAATAAAAATAAATAATAATTTTTACCTAAATAAAGAATATAAAAATAAACAAAATAAATTATTAATTTTATTAAATTGTGGCATATGATAATTTTTTTACAACAGGAAGATCCAAATCTAACAAAAATACAATACAATATCATCATTTATAAGACAAAACTTGATATGATTAATAATTATTATTTAGTAAAATATATTTAATTGAAATGATTAAGTAAGATTACTTTCTATTGAGAAAATGAATGGAAAACCATTATTTCAAAGAATTTTGCCTACAGAACTCATTTTTGACTCTTAGCAATGATGTCTCCTGCACTGGCCAGACGTCAGTGTTCTTATAAAGTTTCACAGGACAAAAACACCTTTTTCACATTTGAGTTTTTTATATAAAATTTTTAAAATATATTTTATAATTTAAAATAATAATATAACAATTTAAATTTTTAAAATATATTTTATAATTTAAAATAATAATATAACAATTTAAATTTTTAAAATAAATATTATTTAAAATTTAAAATTTTATTTTTTCTCACTCTAACTTTTAAAACATATCCAAAATTTAAAAAAAATTTAACTAATCAGTTATTTTTATGAGTTTTTATAATTTTTGATAGTATATTTTTTCAAGAAAAATATTTTTAGTTTTTGAAAAATTATTAATTTTTTATGATAATAGCTTAATATTTTTTTATACGTATGTCAAAAATTATAAGTGAAAATTTATTATAAAATATATTTAACATTTAAAATTTGTTTGAATATATTTTAAAAGTAAAAATTTGATTAAAAATAAAATTTAAAATTTAAAATTTAAAATAATATTTATTTAAAATTTTAATTATTAATTTTATTAAATTAATATAAATTATTATATAAATTATTTTAAATATAATAATATAAAAAAATTAATAATTTGTATTACAAATTGGAGTGACATGAATAAGAAAGAGTATTGAGCTTTGTTTTATGGGTTGTATGGATACCCAACCCACACTTCTATTTTTTTTTAATGATAAAAGGTTTATTGGTTGGTTTGGTTTTGTCATTTATAGCTTTTAGAGTTAATGGACAAGAGAGACAACTCCACTCATGGCTGCTTTGGGTTCCAGCTCTATAATGCTTTATTCTATGTGTTGCTTGTCTAGTGGTGTTCCATTTCATGGCAAATGGGCAAACCCCACAAAACCGAAAGAGATGGAAAAGAGGACAAGGGAACCAGAAATATCACGGATTGAAATCTGTGCAAAAGAAGAAATATCCAAATAGGATACTTAATGAACAAACCTCATCAGAGCTTAACACGTGTCTAAGAGGAAGTGAAGTTGGATAAGGAAAGCTGCTTCTGTGGTTTCAGCAGGAGCCCTTTATGGTGCAAAATTGGTTAGGGGCAAGTTGCACCACGTGGATTACTTGAAATGAAATGCCCCTTATCATGTATTTCAAGTTGAATAACCATTATGACCACATATAGTTACATTAAATCTTATAATTTTAGTTTAATTATGTCTTATAACTTAAGTCTCATTGAATAAGCTTAGACATGAAATACGTAGACCTGAGTCTGGAGACTTGATCTCAAGTTAAAAATACTTTGAACAATATGCTTGAGCTTTTAAGAAAATATAAACTGTTGGAGGAGACATCCATCTCTTAGATAGCATGATAGGATAGAGGATTAAAGACATTAATAACATACAAGGACGTTTCCAAGCCAAAAAAATAGACATCAGATTAGTGCCCAGATTCAGAGCACATTCACAAGTCAGAAAAATCATCCTCGAGTCCACGTCACCCAGAGACAGAATTACCAAAATAAACACACAATAACTCTATATAAAGAGAAACCAGATAAGCTCAACTAGCACTATTTTTTTCTTACTGTCACTTTGCCAAACCCTCAAGCTGATTTGAATTTCAAATACCTCTCTTCTATTACAATAAGCTTTGAATCTCAGACCAATGCTTTCACATACATAGGATCATTTTTTTAAAGTAACAAGATACATTTTAAGCTCATAAAACGTAACTTGTAAAAAAATAAAAACAAAGGATTACGATCAAAAGGAATAATATTTTGTGAGACCACGCATCCCTATTGATGATTTTAAACATCAACAATATACTTATTTAAAGAGGAAAACACCAATTTACCCTTGAGAACAAAGGAACCTGTAAGGGATTCAGGTCCTCAACTCTTGCAGAACTATAAAGCAGCTAAGGGTAACCTTCATGTAGAGCAACCATTTCTGTTAGTTGATCAAGATTACTGTCAAGGAAGATCTCAAGGCAATTAAAGAAACAAAGCTACGAAGTTTGAAGACCATTGTCAATTTACAATTCAATAACAAAACTCATGCATACACAAAATTCTTAAGAAGCTTTTCTGAAAGTGAAGCCATATATCTCAAGAATTTAACTCATACAACTTCATCCCGTCTAGCATTTATTGCTAATTCACCAATGCTTGATCCAGCAATGTAACCACCAGACCAGGCATTCTGGAAAAAGAAAAAAAAAAAGATTAACCAAAAAAGAGAACAAATATAATGATAAATGAACTCATAAAAAGGTTGATTACCCAAGAAAGAGAACAAATATAATGATATTGTGCTTGGGGGCCAGAAGGATTCAGATAAAAACGTTAAGACTTATAATAGTGTTGTACCACATGAAAATAACCTTTCTTTAAACTGCAATCTCTATGGAGGGGAGGGGAAATATTAGAGAACGAAGGACCAGCCGAAATGGAGAACAATTAAGCCTTTTCTGGGAAAACAACCTGAACTAAGACAGTGTCATGTTGCAAGCTCAACGTAAAAGTAATCTCTTGAGTATCAAACAATTTTCTACAGCTATAAATAGAGACTTCAAAAATATAACTGGACAACCATATCTGATCCCTTCTTTTATCATCAATATCTCCAAGAGCTACCTCATATATTATCTATATATTTGTATGTATGTATGTAAAGGTGCATTTATATCTCAGGGCATGGATGACTCACCTGAAAATTGAAACCACCAGTCACCCCATCGATGTTTAGCACCTGAAAATTATTTCAGCAGAGAGCAGAATTAGAGAACCTTAGCAGAGATAATGACATGCATGTGCATCCTCAGATACATGCAGGCAGACACACACATATATACACACAGTCATGATGGCTAGCGACACATGTAAGTCATGGTCCTCATTAGCAAGCCTGAATATTAGAATTGTCACTACAACAGCATTGCAACAACAAGGATGTACTAGCTCACTGACAGGAAACAGAAAGGGAAACCTAAAGAGTATCAGGGATTCATACCTCTCCTGCAAAGAATAGATGAGGACATAACTTGCTTTCCATTGTGCTCAAAGAGATCTTCATGAAGGAAAAACATCAAGTTATATTTCCAACAAGGGTTGGGAGGGAGGGAGAGGGGGAGACGGAGAAAGAGATAGAACCTCAGACAACGGAACACCTCCAGCTGTGACAAATTCATCCTTGAATTGGCCCTACACGACAAATAAATGCATATCATCAGAAAGCATCAAAAATTTAATTAAGGAAATGAAAGAGATTTTTTAGATGCCAGATTCAACCTTCCCCGTTACTCTAAATGTACAATTCTTCAAGAGATGAGCAACAGAACCTAAAGATTTATTTGAAACGGAAGCCCACAAGGTATCACTGAAAGAACTCTGCAAAAAATAGATGACAAAAGCAACATAAAAATTAATAGATAATACTACAAGAAGGACTGAAATGTAACATCTTTCAGCTTGAGAAGGCAACAGAACCTCATGATCTAATATATATTTCCAAAATCTCTTCACAAGACCAAATGCTGACGGACATGAATTAAGGACCTTTTGCTTCTGCAGTGGACAAGGCAAAACAAGGTTGCAATGTTACAGTTCCACAGAAACAACAAGAAGACAAGAAATCATATAACACCAGGTCATTAGCTAACATTAAGTTTGAAGTGGAAGTCTTAAAGACCATTATTTTCCATATCATTTTTAAGCATTTATCCTACTTAGAATCAAATATTTGGATATTAAGTACTCGTCACTTTTTTAGTCAAGTAGACAAGAAGCAAAGAATGAGTACTAAAAAGCTTAGCAAGCAAGGAACGAAATTCAGGATTACTGTAAATTGAAGTTTGTGTTGACGAAGGATTAACTCAACATCTTCCACACTCAAATCAGGAACAAAGTCAACAATAAGCATCCCTGCATCCAAATGCTATTAACCTGATTGAAATAAAGGTTAAATGTTGTTGAAAATGAGAAGAGAGAAGAGGAAATGATTAGCTTACCTTTATAATCTGAACTGAACAGATGACGGGCACCCCAAGCAGATAGACGAAGAATAACTGGCCCACTGAGTCCCCAATGTGTGACTAACATGGGGCCAACCTGGAATACCAAAACTTAGGACGTAACACACAAATTATTAACTACAAAAGTCACAAGAATGAGAGAAGCATGCCTGTGTTAGGTCTGGTATATTCCTTCGGATGGTTTCCAATTTCAGCTTTGCTTCAACTTTGGGGAATGCTACCTGAGAGAACGAGCATCCATTGAAATGTTCACATGCAGCGGTAATAACATCTAACTATATGTCAAGATGTCCACAGAACGACTCATGATGCTTATATAAACACTTAAGTATCAAATTCCATTAGAAGCATTGTGTTATTTGAATGTATGTAATTGTCAGCCATTTTTATGTCCTAGTCTAAAAAATGGTCATGGGAAAAAAAAAGGTTCTGCACATGGCATATTTCATTAGATATATCACGTTCCAAATAAATTCACTGTCAATTTCATGAAAAAACAAACTTAGGCTGTTGACGCAACAATGCAAGAAATTGAGGTGCTATTCATGGTATCATTTATTACATAGTCAGATAACTTAAGCGGTGAACAAAAAGATAATTCCAAATCACAATGTACAACAATTGGCGAAATTATCTGTCATTGATAGCTATCCCTGGATATTGCCAGAGACCTGCGTTAAAAATAAGTTAGCAATAAGCATTGGCATGCTACTTAATTCCACCTCTGATTGACTACTTTGCAACTAACACGATGATTCCTTATGTCCTTACAATGATCCATGCAACTTTTTTCTTATATTAAACTACTATTATTCTTTGTGACCAATATAATTTACATGTGTTCTCTGTCTGTTCTCGCTGTATCTTAGAAAAGGAAAAAAAGGGTGTTATGAGGAATGCAAAAGCCACTTTTCTTTTCACTTTGGTTCATGATGCAGATCTTGCGAACTATTGGGAAGAAAAATAGAATGCAAATGGTTATAAAAGACGTTACCCCTGACAACTCTGCCAACTGTGGATCATCAATCTTGAAAGTAAATAAGCTAGGAACAGGATCTACAATTGAATGACCGAGCTGAACGGCAAGACTATGACCCTGCCCCAAGAGCAAAGAACACCTTAAGTAATTTTAGACCACATTTAAAAAAGTGAATAGAGGATATACACATCAAAACCTGCTTGCTACTCCCGCTAGCAAGCAACAGATAATCGGCTTCAACATTTTCAACAACTCCACGCTTCTCAACCTGGAGGAGGAATTTTCCACCACCAAGTGCAGCAGAGGCAGTTTTTACAACTTTTCCAGTCTGCAAATAAACTGAAAAGGCATTTATGTTTAAGCACAGAAGCCAGCAATTCCAAAGTACCAGGCTGTTCTGCAAGCTTTCCAAAATGTGTTGAACATCAACTTAAAAGCGCAGGAGTAGTGGATATGCTGGTAATTTGAACCTAACATCGTCTCTGTTCTTTTGTCTATTCCTTTAGCTGATCCTTGTGATTATAATATCTCATAGACCCATCAAACACACACATGCATCCACACACAAAAATCCACAGCAGAAGGAAGGGGGAACCGATGCAAACCTGAGAAACTATGCTATGTAATGAGGATGTATCCTTCAGTATCATCACTAGAGATACTATTAAAAACTTTAATTAAAGCCACAGAAATCATTTCCTCAATTATTCAATTGTGCATCCAAAACTGGGAACCCCTCTTTCATGGTGCAAAATGAGAGTCTAATGAAAGTGAATAAGAGAACACATATGCAGATGCATGTTCACATGTAAAGGAACATACATAAAATTGAGAGTGAGAGATTGCTCACTCAAATATCTTTTACTTTTTCGGTCAAACTCTCTTTAAGATGAACAGTATGATATAGTCATGGAGACTATGATACTCAAAGTTAATAAATTAGGTTCCTAAACAAATCACCTATTAATGAAAACCATTCTCTGAATGCCTAAAGTGATACTGAGCACACAAGATGCGTCAATAAATGTTCAGTTTTAAAACAAAGTTAAACACTAAGCACACAAGATGCGTCAATAAATGTTCAGTTTTAAAACAAAGTTAAACACCCAGGCTTCACCAGTATCAAGTGACTATTTCATGTATATTCAGAAGGTCAATCTCCACAAATGCATTTATCTGGCAAAAGAACATGTACAGATAGGCTATCTTGGATACAAAGCAGTAAACCATGGTTGATGAAGTAAAGCAAGCAGCCAAGAATTACTGACACCTTCCCCTACCATAATCCAAGAAAAGTTGAAAATCAGAAAAATTAAAATCTCAAACATAGAGAAAGATACCTCCCGTACGCTTCATCTCAGACAAAAGACAGTCAACTATTGAAGAAGAACTGTCGCTGAGAGGAAAGACTCTTCCGTCATCTTCGGTCTGATGCAGATGAGCACCAATTAGATGTGCAAACCAAAGAAGGAAATTTAAAAAATGTAGTTCTAAAGGCAACCTTCAGTGACACTCCGTGATCAGAAAACCAGGCCATTGTATCAATTGGGCCATGAATGTTGAAGAAAGATCCTTTCAACTCTTTATTGCCCCTAGGATAATGTTGTGCCAAAATCTGAAAACAAATTCATAGATCTTATACCCAAAAAAAAAGTAATCAAAATTTTGGGTTGTTGTCAAGTGCTAATTTCTTCATTTAACAATGGAATTGAAAAAAAAATTGATTTAGCTGAATTTAAATTAAAATATCTATTTTCTGAATTTTTTGTTGGTACATTCTGGTTGAAATGAGAATTCAAAAATCTGGGACAACATTAAAGTACATGCAAAATGCTTTAATCATGGAGGTAATAAATGCTTTTATAATTCTTCAAAAAGATAGTTCTTGTCAATATACTTATTCACCGACACAGTGAAGAATCAAGTGCAGCATGTCATGAACCACTGAATTGATTGATCTTTTCAAAACCTATGACTTTGACATGTTTTGATACTTGAGAATCCATTTTAAGACCACAAAATCAGACTACAGAATGGGAATGAACAAACATGGGTGCCAAAGCTATAGTATGCTAGTGAAAGTAAATCATGAAGACATGTTTAGTATTACTGGATGATAGAATGCATAACAATCATATATATTGTTATATTTTCTTATGTTTTTGTTGGTTGTAAATGATTAAATCTTGGACTTTGATATATTTTATATTTAGTAGGATGGATTAAGAAACTCAACTAAGATGGACTCAAATTCATTATTTGAAGATGAAAAGTTGAAAAGAAATGTGGATGAACTAGAAGATGTCATTGGATAAGCTTGGCACACCTAATTGCATTGGATTTCTACTGAAGCATGACTTTATCTTTTATTTAAAAAGTGGTTGTAGAAATTTTATCTTTATCCTAATTTATCTTTAAAAGTTCTAGCTAAAATAGGATATTAGATTTAAGAATTATTATATAAAAAAGAGATAGTTCCTTCAAGGGGATCCAGAGTCTATTTTCTACCTTCCTCTTCTTAGTTCTTTTTTTTTCATGGATTGCTAAACATGTCTTCCAGTGAAAGGATAATAAAGAGTTTGATTCTTCAAGAATTGTAAGATCTAACTGATTTAATTATTTTTTTATTTTTTCATTATTTATATATCTTGTTAAAATTATTATTTTGGTTGATTGCAACAAAAAGAGCTTAAATGTTCTAATATAAGTGGTAAATAATATAGTTGATTGCAAAATTATTTTTCAATTTATGTTATAAAAATATATAATCTAGTTTAAATAAATCTACAGGGTTGTTGGCTAGAATTGGTAGTTTATCTAATTCTTAAAGCTGTTTTTAAATTAAACCGTAAGATTCTGGGATTATTTATTATCATAAAAGTAAAGAAAAACAGATTATTAGGTAATACCAATAACTATAACCAATTGGGTGATTAAAAGATTTTTATCTTTGCACTTGACAAATTAAATGGACCAGAAATTTCACCTTTAACTTAGGGACAGAAGAACATACAAGTAACAGAACTTATGATGATAAAATATTACCAGTAGTTGGACCGACCAAAAACATGTACTGATGAGCACAAGATAACACATTTATAAAAAGCTCCATAAATTTCCCAAAACTCAGGAAGAAAAAGTCAATATATTTGATTATACATTGTTGAGTTTTCTATTTAACAGCCCTCACCAAATTGTCAGCACAATGCCCATTTGTCACATTGCATCTGCCACCCCCAGAAATCTTCACCTGCACCAATAGTAAACTTTGCAAGATAAACCAACTGGGAATAATCATATATAAATGTGCAGACCTAAAAACAAAACACGACCTTTGATAGAGGTTTCCCTTTCTCAATAACCAAAACATTAAGATTAGGCGCAACAGTTTTAGCTCTAATTGCTGCATAAACTCCCGCTGCTCCACCGCCGACCACCACCAGTAGTTCTTCATGACTTGACTACCCATCAACAAAAAATAATAATCAAGTTGACAAAGAAAACAACTAAGAACCAAAGCATTTAGGGAACAAAAGCAACCAGAGTACCCCCTGTGCTATTGGGATCGCAGTCGTACAAAGTTCTCTCCTCCTGGAGGTCAACAAAGATAGCCATGGTCTCTTGTGATACTTGCAGTCTCTAAAATGACCCCAAAAGGGGGCACAGAACACCCGCAACTGAATGTCACGAGTGCTAAATAATCTCATGTTTCTCTTCCCGTCTGTATCCTATCAGCTCTCATACAACGGTCATTAAAAAGTCATTGTACTCTTACCTAGAGTTTAAAAAGACTAATACACCCCTAACACTGCTATAAAATCACAAAATGCTTGCCCATTTTCTCCCTGAGGCGGCAAACAGATGACACTTCGCCGATTACTGCGGGTTAATCATTCCGGAGCTCTGTCCCACTGGTTATTCATTCCTCTGCACGGTAAGGCCTCCATTCTTAGCAAAACTTCGTCATTTCTTTCCAAATGTTGTCAACTACCCTATCTATATTTTTCTTGCTTATAAAATTCGATGGTTGTTTTTTTTTTTTCTTTTTTCTATTTCATTTGTTCATTCAACCTCTCTTTTCAAATCATTCTCGTCTTTTCAAATTAATCATACACTGGTTGGCTCTCGCTTGACTGGAATTGGCCAGGCCGATCTAACCTATTGTGCATGCCACTTTTGTAAGGTTGCTCAACATTAACATTCAACGTTGGATGATACTTCACAACTTGATTCATGAGCCAGAAAGAATTCCAGCTGAAGCAGATAAAAGAGAAACTTCACGTGTTCTACTTGATTATTTTATGAACTCTAATTAAATAAATAAAGTGGAGCAAACTTTTTGGACCATTCCATCATCCTGGGCTTCGAATGAGTTCTGTCTGGATAGCCCAGCCTATTGAGGACCAATAAGAAACCAAAAGCTTAGGGGGTAAAACCGTCATGAAGCAGTCGTTTTAGCGCTATTCCCTGGGTTCTCATGACGATCATATAGGCACATGAGCCTGCTCTTGCAGCAGAGCAGCATCCAAGCATGGAAGCGATGCATGACCCTCGCGCAAAGGAGTGCCACCGTGCCTCAGATAAAGGCCACGCATGCTGTCTTCATTACCCACGGTCTCCACCGGAATAACTTTGCCATCAGCAAGCTCCTCTCTGCTTTTTGCGCTGCCTCCAACTCTGGTAGTGGCCTCCGTTATGCTTCTCTCATTTTCGATTCAATTGAGGACCCCAATTCTTTCATTTACAACACTATCATTAAAATCTACTCTAGTAGTTCCCAGCCTAATTGTGCTCTACATTATTTCCATCTGATGTTGAGGGACGATGGTAGCTTAATAATTCCTGATAATCGCACGTTTCATTTTGTTCTTTTAGCGTGCGTGAAAGGGCGTTGGCTGTTTCCAGGTAGGCAAATACACTGTTGGGTAGTAAAGAATGGTGTTTTTTCATCAGATGGTCATGTGCAGACGGCGCTTATCAGGCTGTATGCAGAGGGTAAGATTTTCGTGGATGCCCGGAAATTGTTTGATGAAGTGTCAAATCCAGATGTTATTAAGTGGAATGTCCTTATGAATGGATATGTTCAAGGTGGTTTGGGTTCTGTTGCGTTGAGTGTTTTCCGGGAAATGCTGGTTTGTGGGGTTGAGCCTGATGACTTCTGTGTGACTACTGGATTAACAGCCTGCGCACAGTCAGGAGCTCTTTTGCAGGGAAAGTGGATGCATGAGTATATTAAGAAGAAGAAGGGTATGGAATCAGATGTCCTTGTTGGGACAGCACTAGTTGATATGTATGCCAAGTGCGGATGTATCGACATGGCTGTTGAAGTTTTCGACGGGATGCGGAAAAGGAACATATTCTCGTGGTCAGCCATGATTGGAGGATTCGCTGTTCATGGGTATGCAGAGAAAGCATTTCATTGCTTGGAGAGGATGCAAGTGGAGGATGGGCTTAGGCCTGATGGAGTTGTTCTTCTTGGGGTTCTAATGGCTTGCACTCATGCAGGTCTCCCACGAAGAGGCCAATTTCTGCTAGATAACATGGAAGCTCAATTTGGGATTGTTCCTAAACATGAGCACTATAGTTGTGTGGTGGACATGCTCTGCAGGGCTGGTCGATTAGATGAAGCACTTCAGCTTATTAGAAGAATGCCCATGAAGCCACTGGCTTCAGTATGGGGTGCTTTATTGAGTAGTTGTCGGATCCATAAGAATGTTGATCTTGCAGAGCTTGCCGTGAAAGAGCTTCTAACCCTTGAAAAGGGTAATGGAGCAGAGGAAGATGCAGCTCTTGTACAACTATCCAATTTGTACTTGGATGCCAAGAGAAGTGAAGAGGCGTGTAGGATTCGTAGGATGATTGGTGATAGAGGGCTTAGGAAAATACCAGGATGCAGTGTGGTAGAGGTGGATGGCAAGGTGAACGAATTTGTGTCAGGAGATGCGTCACATCCAAATCGAGCTCAGATACATGCAATGTTGGAGCTACTGTCTCTTGATCCATTCTAGAATTATGTAAGTCAGTCTAGATGCCTTCAAAGCACTTCCTTTATATTGCAAACGTAGACATTTATTTGGTCTCCAACTAGCTAATATGCTTTTCCTTGAAACTGTAAATTTTACTGTTTGTTATTCTACTGGTGTTTCTCTCCTTGTTGCTGCTTAAGATGATACATCTCTTACATGTTACTGGTGTACTTCCATCTGTTGAACTTACTAGGAATAAAATGGTAAATTTGCTGAACCTGACAAAAGTTTGGAATTTTGGATGGTAGAAGACAAGTAAATGGAGCTGAGATTTCGTAACCCCAAAGGCCTCGCTTTCCTCCTGTCTGTGTTAGTGACCCAAAACTAAGGGGGAAATGAAGGGGAGGAAGATAACTACAACGGTAAGCATCATAGATGAGAGTTATGGTCTCAATCTTTGTAAAGTGATGGTTTATATCAAGTTCTTACAATGCCATAAGGAGGTGCTAAAAAGAAAATGAATCTCAAGTAAGTGAAGATAGGAAAATTTATAATGTCCTTTGTAATAAAAGGACCACACTGCAAAGTTTAGAAAAACACTGCCCTATCTTAGTATTACTATTGCATTACCTAGAGGTGGGTTCAGGTTTGGCTTTGAACAATCGGCTTAATCAAATGTTATGATGAATTGTAACTTAAATCGTTAAATTTTAATTTTAATTAAAATTTAGTTTAAAGTGATTTAAGTTTCGATTTATAAATAGTTTAAGTTTAAATTCAGATTGAGGTTCAGATTAGACTCATAATCTTTTAAAATAAATTTATTTTAAAAAATTTTTTAATAAAAATAAGATGATTAAGTAGGTCATATTATTTTTATTAATGCATATATATTTAGAATTAAATTATTTTATATATTTTTAAAATTAAATAAATTTTATATTTTTTAAATTAAATTATTATATATTTTTAATTAATTTAATTAAAAAACAAATCGAAATCATTGGTTTTAAAATATCGATTTAAATGTTTTATAAATTATAACTGAATTATTTTTAAAATAATTTTAGTTATGATTTAGTATTGAAATCATTATACAATTCATCACTTTGAATCATATTCACCTTACATCTACTTATTTATTTGGACTGACGTGTCAAAAAAACCCTAACATTTCCAAAAGTCATGCCCCTTACATGTACAGATGAAGAGACTTGGTTCCTGACTTCTACATGACTCAGAGATTCTGCTTTGATGAGGGACCTGGTTCCTGAAGCCTTCATGACTCAGGTTCAGCTACGTTGATTGTCACATCTCAATTCTCAAATGGTTCAGCCATGGTCTATGTCTCCAGGTCCCCTTTGGACAAATGGGGTTGCCTAATAGTAGAAATGAGTGCATCCTGGGATATATTTGCGGTAATTCTAGTGGTACCAAATAGTGTCCTGGATTTCATTATACCAGTTGATGTGGACTTAATGCTAAATTGTCTATCAGTTCATTGAACATGGGCGATCTTGCTAGTTTCTATGGACTTTGAGGGGAGTGAATTCTGTCCTAGAGGAGATGTGGCCAAATGAGAACTGGTACTGATTATATTATATGTTCTTGGCTTTGGTCGATTAATGTTGCGTTGGCATATGTACTTCTCCAGTTTCCTCCATCTCCATGATCTATTCATCATTGTTCTGGAGCTGACATCATCTTCATTCTCAATGCACCATGTGAATGTTAGGGAGCTTACACCATTTTTCTTTTGTTCCACAGAAGTGAACATTCATTTATACTAAAGTAAGAATTTTTCTATGCTTTGATTGCCACCATCTGAATGGACCTGAGAAAAGTTTTCATGCTATGGTATTGTCGATGGGACCTTAACGTACGTTGTGGTTCTTTCTCTATTGAGTGTTATGCAATATCAAGTTCTGATGAGAAAGTAGTTAATCTATTGTGAAGATAGATGTCGTATTGCAAGCGAAAATGTCAAAAGTTTTCAAGTGAAACTATACCTCCGTCCAAGAAGTTCAATTCCATGAGTAAAAGATACCCACAGCACAAATTAGAAATCATAGACGCCCAGAACACAATAAAGGGGAGCTGCAAAGTATCAAGTATCAAAAGAAATCTTGGATTTCAGCAATTCAAAAACAATTGCCTGCAATAAATGAAGAAATCTCATGGCTTTTCTGCCCTTTCTTGCTGCTTGTATGAGTATATACCACGTACATGAGTGCTTAATTGATTTCCTTGTCTGATGGAATACACTTCTCCCTCAAGATACCATGGGACCCCCTGGGGCTTCATGATCACTTGCCACTGTCAAATTGCACACCACAAGTATTATTACATGTAAGATCAAATATATATCTTGCTATTCACGGCAACATATTGCATGTGAGATAAGATTATTTGATGCGGACATAGGTTAACCCCTAACAGCTCTATATCATAAGCACATGTCTATTTACAAGTCAGGTTCAGAATTTAGATCTTTTATCAAGGTCATTGAATTTGTTCTTAATCATTAAATTCAGAGTTTTAGAAATTAATCATTGAATTTCTAACTACTCGTTGATTCATAGCGATAGAATGAAAAAAGAAATGATAGGAACTATATAACCTTTTGATGGAGATGGAACCACAACGACATGCATGGTTGTGTTGTTTGGAGGAAGATGTAACCGAAGGGGATAGAGATTCCCATTCAAAGGATTACGAGAACATACGCTCACATCATAAATCTCTGTTTCTTCCTCCAACCTTTCTTTCAATTCCTCAACCCCCATACCCTTAAAAGTGAAACTTTGCTCCCCTCTGGCTTTATCAACATTGCCATCTTCATCAGCAACCTCATAATATATAAGCCTCCCTTGAACTTTCAATGGTGTGACCTCCAACGAATCATCAGACTGCACAGAAAAACCAGAAAAATGAAAAAGAAAAGAAAATCCGCGTCAAATTTCATTGCATTAATCATACAAAAGCTTGATTTCAATGATAGTTGGCTATATCAAACCTCTAGCCTGGACATGTTAGGGGACGACCCAGATGAGTATGGTGAGGTTGGTGATGACCCAGGCTCAGAAAGGTCAGCTTCCTCTTTGGGTTTCATGGGATGTGGTGGCGATGGTGTAGGAGTTAGGGCTTTCACTCGAATCTCCAAAACATCCACATCCCATAGAACCCAATCTTGTGTTGCAGTTCTATGAGGAATGTCATGTGTAATGGAATTCCTCCACGGTGGTAAGCCGCCATTAGCACGCAGGTATTGGCCGTAACGCGTCCGGAGTCTGACCTGCACACCCTCCCTAATGGGCTCCCATTCTACTGAAGAACCCAACCTTTTGGGCACAGTTTGCAGGACCTTCTTCCCTGTCATCCCAAATAGAAATGGCATGTTAGAGGCTGTTAGGTATTTTCCATAACAGCTTTTCAGACGTATAAAATCTGCATTATTGTCGTGGATCTCCACTGTCCATCTTGCATTCTTGCATGTTCCGTTCCGATCTTGGCAAACTGTTTCTTCATCATCTTCTGCTAATAAATATTTGTCATGGTGGCTACGCAGGCGAACCACCTTTGCCTTGTGGAAGATCTCCATTTATGATATCCTGAAACATATATAAACAAGGGAAGGTTGCGTCCTGTCAGAATCTCAAAAAACAAAACTTCAAATGAAGATAAGAAAATGTACTAGAATTATAAAACAAATGGGTTTTCATTGCAAAAGATGAAGGATGTGAACAAATAACGTGCCGGGAATAAGGATGGCCTGGAGACGGTAAGAGAGATGGCCGTAGAACTGTTTGGGACGCGAGAAAATGTTGGTGGCAAAATGTTTTAGGCTGATATGATGACGCAAGATCTAGAAATTAGGAGATTATACAATGAAGTTCTTGGTGTTGTTTACGGCACTGAAGGAAAAGAATCTATACAAATATTTATATATGTATATATATAAAAGGCAAACCATAATATAGTGTGATTTGCATTATAAATATATATAATCTTGGCTAATAAGAAACAAACAACTAAATAATAAGTTAGCCCAGTCTTTCTTCCCATGAATCTCAGAAACCTTTTTTCTTTTATTTTTACTAGTTTTCATAAACTTCTCATCTGTAAACACCTCCCTTTCATAACACGTGTAAATTACCTTCTAACACTTCCGACATTGTTTCTGCCACTTGGACATCATAATCAGTGCATCTGTTCAAGCACCATATCATAGCATTTCCTGACAAAATTTGAAATTTAAAATTTACCTATACTCATAATTCTCTCTTTTATATATTTTTTTAAATAATTGTTATTTAAACTCATTCAATTTTTCATTTTTAATTTTTTATTGTGAAGAACGACATTTCCTCCATTTTTAAAGTTGATGGGCAAAGCAAATGGAAGATAGTTGTGGGGCAAAGGCTAATTGTTGTGAAGGAACCGACAAATGACTACATCTTAATGGACAACCGTAGTAAAATTATTTTATTATTTATAATATTTGTCACGTATATAAATTATTTTAAATGAATTTTCTGTTTTGTCAGATTTTAAGAATTTTTTTAGTTTATTTTTTATGGGAATAAGGGTTATTACACTTTCATTTTTCACCGGTGTCACATGTATTCAACTTTTCAATTGAATAATTATTGAAAAAATTAAATTAAATAACTTCAAAAAATTAATAAATATAATAAATACTAATGAAAAAATATCAGATCTATAGCATGCATGTACTGTATCTGATTTTAATAATTCAAATAAATAAAGATAAGTATAAATGACTAATTCAACAAGTTAGGCCAATCTTTTTATATAAAATCAGTTAAATCAATCTTTTGTACTTTATCTTATTTTTTTTAATTTAAATACAATTTGAGCTACTTAAATCAATAATATTGATATATATATATATAAATTAAACTCTAATTATTTACATAATGTTTAATTTAATTCAAGACACTAAAATATTTATCCTTGTTAGTATCTTGAGATACTGAAGATATTTATCCTATCCTTTTTTAAAAAATATTTTAAATGCCATAAAATATGTAGCTATTTGGGAATTTATATTTCTTCAAAATTCGTGTCAATCTTTTTAAAAAATGTGAGAAACTGATATCCAACTAAATTATCAATAAATTGTGCTAGCTTTTATATACGAATTTTTTTCACTCGTTAAAATTTTTTATTTATTTTATATTATTAATCAAAACTTTATATTTAAAAAATGACAAATCAATCTTGATCTATCAATTTAATATTAAATTAAACTTTAATTCAAATAATTATGAAAAATTATGAGTATTTTTATTATTGAAGTGCCTAAAAATAATCCAATAATTTTTAGTTCTATTTCAAATCCATTTCTCTAATTGGAATAAGTTTTCATACAATAATAATTTTTTATGATTTTTTTAAAAATTTTAATGATATAATTTTTAAAAAAATATATTTTGAGTACTCAAAAAATTTTAAAACTTTTTTAATGTAAATTAATATTTTTTATATTTATAAAAAATTTAAAGTTAAAATTCATTATATAAAATCTCTAATTTGAATATCTCAAATTTTTAAATTTTTGATAAAATTCAATTTAATCCAAATTAATACATCAGCATTTGTCACTTTTAAATATAAAAATTTGATTGATAATGTTTGATAAACATTAAAATTTATATAATTTTTATTTAAAATAATTTGTATTTAATTTTAATATAATATAGTAATTTTGTATTTACTTTTAAAATGTATTTATTATTTAAAATAAAATCAAGATATATTAGATAATTTTTTTTCTCAATTTTACTTCAAGTGGAAAACTAAAACTGAAGTAATCTCACTTTAATTCGAATTTTATTTAATATAATTATTTTATTTTATTTAAAATTGTAGGATAATATATTTTTTATATAAAATCATATATTTGAATTATTATCATCAATGAATTTATTCTTTTAAGTCATATAAACATATTTTAAAATAAATTCAAATATTAAAATTAATAAATTATATGTATTTGCTTTTTAGAATAAATTATAAGTATAATTTAATTAAAATTTATAATAAACATTACCTATTTTATTTCAATCTCAAATTTTAAGTTATTAAACAAAAAATTAATATAAAAAATTTTAAAAAATCTTATACTTGAATTAGATCAGTTTCCTCTTTGACATCTGATTCTAAAACTATTCAAACAAATCTCTACCTATAAATTTAAGTTTAATTAAGCTTTTGGTACAATATCTTATTTCAAATAAATACTAAGTCAATGGGGACAGTTCCAACTTCAAGAGAACTTTTTAAGCCAAAAAAAAAAAAAACAATTTCTTTAAATTTTAATTTCTTTCAAAAATAAATACATTGATAAAAAAATTAATTAGAAATTTCATCTGAATCTAAAAAAGCTATAAATTAAATATATCTCGCAATCTAAGTATGAATTTATCTATCATGTGTTTATTAATTAGGATAAAGAATCAAAATTAATCCACATTTTTGTGATTATTTTTATGATAAAATAATGAGAATGAAAATATATAAATTTTATTTAAATTTAAAATTAAGAAATAAGAGTGACAATTCTAAAGTGTCCATAAGATTGATATTTTTATTTTTGAAATACAAATAGATTATTATTTTATTTATTTTTAAATATTTAAATAAAACAAGAAAAAAATAAAATGTCCCCTAATTTATTTCTTTCTCTATTAGTATTTTTAACTGAAGAAACATCTAGATAAAATAGAAAAAAAATTTATTCATTATCCCTAAAAAAATTAATGTTTGATTCTTTATTTTTAATTTATTTTTTTTAAATCTAAATTTAAGTAATGTTTATTTATGTTTTATAATATTATGATACTTGTTAAAATAATAATATTATTTTTTTAATTAAAAAATATAAATCTACTTAAAATATATACCAAATAAATTTGTAACATTTTATTTCGATTCTGTCTTCAAGTAAATAGGTGTATATGGTTCTGATTTGAAATATCAAATAAATAGTTTATTTTAAATTTTTTTTTTTATTTTAATTCTTATCCACTTTGATTTTTGTTCATTTTTAATTTTATTCAAAATTTTATTTATTCTGACTTTTATCCAAATTTGCTATCCATTCTTATTTTTATTCAAATTCTTATCAATTTTAATTCTTATCAATTTTAATTATCGGATAAATAAACATACTACTATTTTATTTTGTGATGTATCATAATTATATTCTTTTTTATACTTAATGTGTTTGATATAAAAAATTCACCAAAAAAATTTAAGAAAATGAATAAAGAGAAGAGAAAGAAAGAAAAAGAAGTGATATGCGGTTTTATTTTTATTATTTTCTTAAATTTTATAAAAATACATATTATTTTATAATTGATAATTTTTGTTTCATCCTAATTCGATATAATTTGATCAATTAAAATTTGACTGAAGACTTTCTAAATTTCAAGATATCTTTGAAAAAATATATATAATTTTTATTTTATAAATAAATTTTTTAAAAAATAATTCAAATAAACATAATATTTAATAATATCAGTATATCTCCTACCAGAAGTCCAGTAGCAGTGAACAAATAGGAAGCAGATTTACTTCAAAAGTGCCAACAAAACCCATCTTACCTGTCTTATCGGAATTGAAAAGCTGAGTGCGTCTTGATCGTTTTAATAACAGTCAGAATTAACCCTCCGAGATCTATTCTGACTCGATGAGGTTCCTCCAGGCACCGTTGTTCTTTTCTGCAATCTTGATTGCCGAATACCTCTCCATCTTTTCATCTGTTTATTACCCAAACTTCTCGTGCTGGATCGTGATGACCGGTAAAGGAGGCCCAGGACAGGCATGTGCAGCCTGCAGGTACCAAAGAAGAAAATGCACCAAGGACTGCGTTCTTGCACCTTATTTCCCGGCTGATCAACCGAAGCTATTTCTGAATGCCCACCACCTGTTTGGTGTGAGCAACATCATGAAGATACTAAAGCGCGTACCGGACAAACAGAAAAAAGAAGCCATGGAATCTATGATATATGAGTCTACCACGCGCTCGCGCTTCCCTGTTCATGGTTGCCTGCAGGTCATATTCCATCTCCATCTCCAGTTACAACAGGCCGATGAACTGCTTCGCCGTCTGAAAGCAAGGATAGAAAATTTCAGGAATCTTGAGCCCCAACTTAGGGCTGCAGCCCTATCTCATAATCTTAAGTCACGCAGTACAGCTTCTACCGGTAAAGTCCCACCAGTTTATCAATATCAATCTTCTGGTGTTTCGAGGTCTTTGACCCCAAATGATTTCAGTTTGAATCGATCACATATTGACCCCAATGTTATGAAGACGGTGTCACCGGTTAAGGGTTCACACTCTTATGACAGCAAAATATCCAATGATATCCGGGCTGTTGTTACTCAGTCCCAGCTTAATGTGCCACTGAGATCTCAGATTCAACAAGAAGTAAGCAGTTTTCATGATTACGGTGATACGTTCCTTGATACTTTTTACAATGAACAATCTAACATTGAATCGAGCGAAGCTCATGGGTCAAGGTGGGTTGGCACTATCTTTAAAAACAAAGTGTCACAAGATATAAACAGTGTCTAGATCAATGTTACTTGGTGCTAATGAATCTCCTGTGCAGTGCAGAATTATCAGCAGAAGATACAGAACTATTGGTTCAACTTCTGATGCCACGTGATGAATTCAAACGTGATACATGACGGCTCTGGGATGATTCCATGGCTCGCACTCAAAAATTTTGATCTTCCTTGTCATAGTATCATATATTATATCTTCTGTACAGGTCATTAATTATTTTATTTTTTTATGGAATAAGTCATGTATGTAGCCACGACATTAGAAGCTATATATATATATTTTTTAAAAAAATTCATGTACATTGTGGTTACTTTTTAGATTTAATTTTATTCAATGAACATTTAGATTTCAGTGTTGTTTTTTATAATTTATTCTTAGATACGATTCAATATAATTTAAATATATTTGAATAATGTATTGTATTAAATTATATCAAACGTGATCACATTAATTTGACACAATATAAAAATGATGTTATTTAAAATAAATTGCAGAAATAATTGTAAAAACTAAAAAATAAATTTAAAAAATTAGTGTGAAAGATGTTTTTTATGTTCAACAATATCATGATGCACATAAATAACAATGATGATGCACATGAGTAAAAATACAATACATTTGAAATTTAAATCTTTTAAATATCAATATTTTATTTTTTAAATAATAAACAATAAATTATTAATTTTTTATTTTTAAAAACTATGCAAAGAGAAAAAAAAACTTTTATGTAAAAAAAAAGAGTAAAAAATAAAGACAATTTAAAAAAAAATGCTTAAATGAAACAAATTATTATGATGAACTCATTATAGAGCATTTTTGTTATTTTTTCAATATGGATTATATTTTTGAAGTTCATTTATGTGTTTTATTTTTAATTACTATATTTTAACTAAACTTATTTTTTTAATCAAATAATTATATACATCAACCCATAATATATATTTCAACACATTTATGTACATTTATAATACATTTTTGTGTCTTTTTTAATGCATTATGTGATTATGTGGAGTGCATCTGCACATTATGATCCTTCAACGTATAGAAAACAGATATACTTTAATATGCTTTGCCTTTCAAGAAGGTTCAAAAATCTTAACAAGGCAGAATTTCTTTTTCTCTCTTTCACAATGGAATTTTAACTTCTAGGAAATGTACTGCAATTGAGCCTCACCAAAATCACTTGGTTTCTGGTGGTTCTGTTTCCATCTTTAGCAGTGCAACCCTTATCGCCTGTTTGCTGATCTGCTTCAAGTTTTTGATCTTGTTTCCAGCTTGTTTTCTCTTATGAGGACTGCAATAGCGTCACTGAAACAAAATTAACCAAACCAACCTTTTTGTTTTAAACTATTTTCTCCATTCACAAACGCACTTGTTTGCTTCTCTGCTGTTGATGTCAAATTTCGTCAAGTTGATTGATATTATCTTCTACGGGTGTTTTTGGTTGTCTGAATCTTAGATCCCCGATTTGTGTCCGAGGGTTGTGTTTTACAGGCCATCAATGGTTGTCATTTTTGTGAGGTATTATGCCGAATTGATCGACCGGTGTTTCCAGAGAGTGAACTGAAGTCGTGCGTCTGTCGTCCTTGTACTATCATGTACGAAACACTGTAACATGCAGCATGTATTAATTATTAGGTATGTGCTGGACCTTTAATCTTAGCACCGCCCTGCGGGCTAGTAAGCTTTGGGGTAGTTGGACCTCCAAGCAGCAGCCACGCTATGAGGACTTGAGCTTCCTCCATCAGTAATGATGCCTGGTGTTTTATATGTCTAACGTGTGCCTTTTCTTTTCTTTTCTCAGTAATGCATCAAATGAGTATTCATCTTAAAGTAAACAATGACGGACCTGTGCTCCATTGTCTTATATTGTATAACCTATTATTTTAGTGTTGCGTCTAATCTCTTCAATCCACGGATGTAGATGTAAATGTCGGATGTCTACTAGAGCAAAACAGACAGATTTAGTACTAACACTTATCAGTATGAATTAAAGGGCACTGTTAAATTATTGGTAAGGAGTTAAAGAAAACGCTGATAAATTATTTAATAGTGCTAGGAAAGTTCTTTTTTTGAATTAGTATTTGGAAAGTTCTTGGAACATCTTACTTTTGAGTTTATTTTTATAGTCTGGTCTGTTGGGTGTCAAAACCAGCGGCTTGATCTTTCTCAGTACTTTCTTGGGGAAGATTAAAAGGCGATGCTTGTTCATTATTATTTCTGAGCACTGATTAATCTACTTTCTCTTCTCCAATGGATACTGGTTATACTATAATCTTCATATTGTCTTGCCGGCTGTCGCTTTCTGGTCGTTCTTCTTCTCATCCATTATGTACTGATCTGAGTGAGTTATCTCTCTCTCTCTCTCTCTCTGTTTTCTGTTAGTTGTCTGCTCATTTTTCATTCTATACTTTGCCAGATTGCTAATAATGGTAATTTAAACTTTGACTTAGTAATAGGTTTTATAAAATACCTCTTCTCAGTTCTTTTACTTGACTTTTCCTGGTGAGATTTTTTTTTTTCCGCAGGAAAATGGAGTGTTAATCTTCTTATTCCTTCTATTTTCTTTTAATGATTAAGTTCATATGAGCGGGAGCACCGTTTACCCCAAAGGCCCCCCTTGCTTTCTGTCAATACAATGGAAGTGTTTGCTGTAACTCCACTAAGGATCTGCAATTGCAGAATCAGTTTAACGCAATGAATATCTCTGATTCAAGTTGTGCTCCGCTCCTGAAACCAATACTGTGCTCAGTAAGACCCTCCAACAAGTTTTGCTAATGCCTATCAGTTTTTGGCTTTGAACCCTTCATGAGCTGATTGCTACATTTTATCAGTGGAACTATGATGTTGCAGCTCCATAGTTTATAAAATTTTTTCAAAACATACATGCATACTATAACAGGTTAACATGATTCACAATTATATCGAAGTGAACCATTCCCTCCAGCAGTTCCAGTGCTTTGTAATTCCACTGTTTTGCCTAACTCAACACAATCCCTCCCTGCTGCAGTTGACTTTTGTTTTAAAGTTTGGGATGAATGCCAGAATATGTCGATATTGGGTTCTGCATTTGCATTGCAAGGCAGAGATGGAAGGCTAATTAATTCTACTTCCAAGCTGTCTGATTTGTGGAAGTCTAAGAGTGCTTTCTGTGATGAATTTGGTGGAGCTTCTGATGACGGACTGGTATGTTTAGATGGCAGAACGGTTTCCTTAAACAGTTCTGATAGTCCTAGTCCTCTAAATGGCATTTGCCTTGAGAAAATCAGCAATGGATCCTACCTTAACATGGTTTCTCATCCAGATGGTTCAACTCGTGTGTTTTTGTCTGACCAACCAGGTAAGATTTGGTTGGCAACTATCCCCAAGGAAGGATCTGGAGAAACCCTGGAAAGCAATGAAGCAGATCCTTATCTTGATCTGACTGATCAAGCGCTTTCAGATGTAGAGCTTGGACTAATGGGGATTGCATTCCATCCCAATTTTCAACAGAATGGTGGGTTCTTTGCTTCTTTTAACTGTGATGAGGTTAAATGGCCAGATTGTTCTGGCAGATGTTCATGCAACTCTGAAGTGGGATGTGATCCTTCAAAACTAGGTTCAGATAATGGGGCACAACCATGTCCATGTCACAGTGTTGTAGCAGAGTTCAGTGCTAATGGTACCATATCACAACCTTTCTCGGTAAATATCTGGTTGGTTTTTACAAATTGTTTATTATGATACTATATTTCAGAAGCTCCACCTTATTCCATTTTGACTTGGGTTTCAGGCACAAGTATCAAACCAGTGGAAGTCAGAAGAATATTTGCTACGGGCCTTCCTTTTACTACCAATCATGGTGGTCAGATGCTTTTTGGACCTGAAGATGGTTTTTTGTATTTAATGATGGGAGATGGAGGAGGTCTTGGTGATCCTTACAATTTTGCACAGGACAAGAAATCCTTGCTTGGAAAGATTAGTAGACTTGATGTAGATAACATCCTAAGTGAGTATTAGCACAAAAAATTTGTTCCTGATCCTAAACTGTAACACAGTTTTCCTCATTTGTCCAGTAAACACTGGATTCTCTTCAGGTTTTCTCAGTATATACCTGCTTTAAGTGTCTTTTCTTCTTGTTTCTGCATGTATTTTTACTGGCAAAATTCATCATGAGGATATCTATTCTACAATAAGTTCCAATTTGAGCACCCTGTTAATTCCAAGACTTACTTTGCTGTTAGCTCCTGTTGATCCATCTCAGGCTTCTTGATCTAACATAATTTTCTCCAGCTGGATGTGCAAGCCTAAACAATAATTTCCTCCACATCAACACTGGAAAAGATTTTCTCAACTTTGTCAAGAATTATATTGCCCTCTTGTTCCTGATATTAATGCATACATATTTGCTCTTATAGGATCTATATGAAGAGGTGGATGTAATCAGCAAGGGTGGAAACTATGGATGGCGTGTTTATGAAGGTGCCTTTAAGTACGATCCCCGAAATTCTCCAGGGGGCAACACATCTGCCAGCTCCATAAATCCAATCTTCCCTGTAACGGGTTACAGCCATACCGAGTTAAATAGGTCTCAAGGATCTGCATCCATTACAGGTGGCTATTTCTATCGGTCCTCAACTGATCCTTGCTTGAATGGGAGGTGAGCTAACTTGATTCTCTTCACCTGTTTTTGTTCTTCCTTTTTGCTTGGTAATTCAGAGATCGGAGACTCTAGATGTTAAGTGGGATTTAATCAGAGTCATTTCTGATTGCTTACTGTTGATGACATTATCTAATAAATCATGCTTTCAGGTACCTGTATGCAGATCTGCATGGAGGGCCAATATGGGCAGGCAGTGAAACTCCAAAAGGTAGTGGAAACTTCACAACCAGTAAAATCCCTGTCAGTTGTGCTCATGACTCTTCTATCCCATGTATTCCTGAACCAGGAACGGCTTCCCCTCCATTAGGGTTCTTATTCTCCTTTGGCCAAGATAACAGGAAAGACATCTACATTTTAGCCAGCACTGGAGTGTACAGGTTGTTCGTCCTAGTCGCTGCAATTACACTTGCACAAAGGAAAATGTAACAGAAGTTACTCGGGCCTGTCAGTTTTCCTCCAGCTTCAATAGGAGTGCGGTTGAGCCATCCTTGGATTCAACTGCTGGTATTTCTCTGCTTTTCATTGTTGTATTTGATGGGTTTTCATGGAATTCTGTAACTGGAATCACTGTCAATTGAGCTTATTGCAAAACAGAAAATCCTTATCTGTTCCTGTTATTTTGTCGTTCTTTGTGGTTACTGTTTCTATGTTTTCTTTCTTGAGAACTACTGAATTCAAGAACTTGAAGCATAAGGGGACCCTCTGTTGCTCAATTTCATGGCTTCGTCCTTAAGATATGTTTGCAGATATATAAAAGAAGAAGAGACAGAGTTCTTAAAGATAGTAAATTCAGAGGGGGGGGGGGGGGAGGAGAGAGAGAGAGAGAGAGAGAGAGAGAGAGAGAGAGAGAAGAAAATCTATAAATATCAGGGTTCTGTCATAGTCCAGGAAAATTTTTATTTTGCACCATGTATTGGTTGTCTTCCATGCAAGTAGACCTCAAGCCATCTTCTTCTGCTTCCTTTTGTCTTCCATTATTACCCCTTCTTAAATCTCACATTTACATCAGCATACCCCTCTTCGGCACTAACAGCTTCACGAAATCCAGAACCCGCTATTATATCCTCCCAGTCTCAGCTGCTACTTCTTACCCAACGAAAGATATATGGAGAAGAGCAGCAGAATGCAAAAATATGCCGTCTTCTCCACATCAAAAATACCGAAGAAAGCAAGAACCAGTTTATTTAGATTACCATATGGACATGGACGAGCTATTTGTATCGATAAGCCAAACCCAAAACGAGCAAGAGCTGTACTCTTTAATGTCCCCATATAAAGGGAGGCAACTCTCAATACGCTTCATGGTTTCGCTTCTTTCCCGTGAAACCGACTGGCAAAGGTCGCTTGCTTTGCTTGATTGGATCCATGAACAGGCGAGGTACTCACCTTCGGTTTTTGCGTACAACGTTGTTTTGCGCAATGTGCTTCGAGCGAAGCAGTGGGAGCTAGCACACGGCCTGTTCGATGAAATGCGCCAAAGATCGCTTGCTCCTGATAGGTACACTTATTCTACGCTCATTACATATTTTGGCAAAGAGGGTATGTTTGATTCTGCCTTATCTTGGCTTCAAAAGATGGAGCAAGACCGTGTCTCAGGTGATCTTGTTTTGTATAGCAACTTGATTGAGCTTTCGCGTAAGTTGCATGATTATACTAAAGCCATATCTATATTTTCAAGGTTGAAGGGGTCTGGCATTACACCAGACCTTGTAGCTTATAATTCGATGATAAATGTGTTTGGCAAAGCTAAGTTGTTTCGAGAGGCTCGGCTGCTACTTAAAGAGATGAGGGAAATGGGTGTTTTGCCCGATACTGTTAGTTATTCAACTCTTTTAAGTATGTATGTTGAGAATCAAAAGTTTGTTGAGGCATTGTCTGTGTTTGCTGAGATGAATGAGGTCAAGTGCCAGCTTGATCTTACAACTTGTAACATTATGATTGATGTTTATGGTCAGTTGGATATGGCCAAGGAAGCTGACAGGCTTTTCTGGAGTATGAGGAAGATGGGGATTGAACCAAATGTTGTTAGTTATAATACCATTTTGAGGGTGTATGGTGAAGCTGAGCTTTTTGGAGAAGCCATTCATCTTTTCAGATTGATGCAGAGGAAAGATATTGAGCAGAATGTTGTTACATATAACACAATGATTAAAATTTATGGGAAGTCTCTTGAGCATGAAAAAGCCACTAATCTCGTGCAGGAGATGCAGAATAGGGGAATTGAACCCAATGCTATTACATACTCAACAATAATATCTATCTGGGGCAAGGCAGGAAAACTGGATCGAGCTGCAATGTTGTTTCAAAAGCTAAGGAGCTCTGGAGTTGAGATTGATCAGGTCCTTTATCAAACAATGATTGTGGCATATGAGAGGGTTGGTTTGGTTGCTCATGCTAAGCGTTTGCTTCATGAACTTAAGCACCCAGATAACATTCCTAGGGACACTGCAATTTCAATTCTTGCAAGAGCTGGTCGAATAGAAGAGGCTACATGGGTTTTTCGTCAGGCTTTTGATGCTGGGGAGGTGAAGGATATATCTGTTTTTGGGTGCATGATTGATCTTTATTCAAGGAACAAGAAACATGCAAATGTGATTGAGGTGTTTGAGAAGATGAGAGGAGCAGGATACTTTCCTGATTCTAATGTGATAGCTCTTGTTCTGAATGCTTATGGAAAATTAAGAGAATTTGAGAAGGCGGATGCTGTATACAAGGAGATGCAAGAAGAAGGGTGTGTTTTCCCTGATGAAGTTCACTTTCAGATGCTTAGTCTCTATGGTGCAAAGAAAGATTTTAAGATGGTGGAGTCCTTGTTCGAGAGGCTGGAGTCTGACCCTAACATCAACAAACGGGAGTTGCATCTTGTGGTTGCCAGCACTTATGAAAGAGCAGATAGACTAAATGATGCCTCCCGGATCATGAACAGAATGAGTGAAAGAGGAACATTGAAGTAACTTTAAGAACTTCAAATCTACTTTTGTAATCAATAGGATTTTCCCCAGTGTTTGTAAATTCCAGTATATTGTGCTATTCTCACTGCATACGGTGTGCTTCAACTTGATCTCTCTTTCCAGCTTTGTTGTGGGTACCAGAAGGAGGGTGCATAAGTTGCCTAAGCACCAACAATTGTTCATATCCTTATGTAATTTACTTGTTTTCCAGATAAGCAAGGAAGATTACTATTTACTCCTATAAAATGACAACTCCTAAAGTATTTTACTTGGCATGGTCTCACTGTTTGCTTTCTGCATAAATGCTTAGTCAAGTTGCCAAACCATTGGCTGTAAAAAATCTAAAGATTAGATTGGCAAAGCACCTGAGTTGCTCAGAGAAAAGCAGAGCAACAAATGGCATTTGGTAAGCAAAATTTCTATGAACTCACAAGAATATAAAGTGACTTGCTGAAGCTATCATTTTTAAATTACATTATGAAGTGAATATGAACATAGTGACAAAGGAGTTGTGTCTTTGTCAGCCTCAACTTGCATTATGCTATTGTAGACTCTGGTGCCCTTGACATTGCCAACTCAAGCATCAAGCTCTTGACATCATCCCCTTCCGTGCAAGAGCTGAATTAATGGTTGTGTCATCTCTCTTTGACCTGCAATTCCTTTCTTCTTACTGCACAGCCATATCCTGTTCCTGCTTGAATCTTTGAAGTCTAATTATCTTTAATGGGTAGCTTCACTGATTGGCAAGTCTTTTCTATAACTTATCTTAAATATTTGAAGTCTATTTATCTTTGAAGGGTAGCTTCACTAATTGGCATATCTTTTCTTTACTTATCTCTTACTCTCCCTGAGATACGCCTGATTTTACTTTGAATCTTGTATGACTTCAAACTCTTTAACCCCTTGATTAAAGCAGATGTGGAATTCTAATCAGAAGTTTCTCATAGCTCACCATAAGACACTCCTGCATTTACTCTGAAACTTACGACTTCAAACCCTTCAATCCCTTAATTAAAGCAGATTTTGGATTCCAAATAGAATTTTCTCCTAGCTGATCTCACTTTACGCGACCGATAGAAAATTAATTTTTATGAGTCATTGTAAAATTCTTCTCTTCATCCCACTTGGATCAGATAGTGACCAGATCATGGAATTAGAAGACGTATGAATTATTTCTTGCTTGATTAATAATATATGGAAATTTTGATTTGGTTGACATGATATTGAATGCTTCTTAACTTTATAAATCTTAATTCAATGACTGCTTTTCATTCCTTTGGATGTAAAACCATACCAAAATAGAAGTTACATAAGATTATGCTAAAAAAACTGATAAATGGATCACCTAATTGGTTTTGGTTCTTTACTTAGTCTGTTAGGTATATTGTATAAATGAATGAATTATGGTAAGTATTATACTTTTCTTGTAAGATATGATCTGTCAATCTGTCATGCAGGTGCAGTGTAAATGTCGAAACAGATAAAATAAGTAGCATTTAAAGGAAATCATTTGAAGAATTGCCTGAAATCTTCTGATTATTTTCAAATAAAATGGTTTTTTTTTTCTGTAATAAGAAAGATTTAATTTTTAAAAAAATTTATAAACCACTAAATCTAATGAAAAAGGAGGAAAATCAAATTTTGCATGGAAAAATGAGTGTTTGGCCAAATCTTGATTGACAAACTAGTAGACTTAGGAATTAGGAGTCATAATCAATTAATTGGAATATCCAGAAGTCCAAGAAAACCAAAAATTCAGTCCTTGTGTCACGGCGAGAAAGCATTAAAGAGCTGTTCTCTGATGATCAATCCAACAATGACATGAAGCCACATCGTTGATACCCATCGTATCTCCCTTTCTCCTACCTAAATTAAACCCTTGATTTTACCCAACGTCAGTCATCCTAACTCTCAGCTCTGTTTCCTTGCCGTTCTCTCTCCCTCTGTCTGTCTCTTTTGGTTCTCTTCATTGCGTGCAAACTGAGCCGAAGAGCTCTGCTTTCAAGTTAACTGATGCAGTTGTAGATTTTCGAACCAAGAAAAATGAAAAGATTAAAGAGCTATTACATGCACATACGACACCAGCAAGCCATGGAGAGGAAATGGATCTTCCCTCTCGCCATAGGCTCTGTAGTTTCGGTATTCCTCCTCTTTCTCACCACCCTTACATCCCCGGACGGGACCCCTTTCCTTCCATTTTACCGTTCTATTCCCTTCGGGTTTGGATCCTCTGTTTTTGTCGAGTCCAAGCTGAAGACTTTGCCTGTCTCCTCCCTCCCTCCTCCCCCTCGCTTTGCCTACCTCATCTCCGGCTCCAACGGCGATGGTGACATGCTCAAGCGCACGCTCCTCGCGCTCTATCACCCCAACAACCGCTACGTGGTACACTTAGACAGGGAGTCGTCCCCCGAGGAGCGATTGGATCTGCAGCGCTTTATCGAAAATCACCCTCTCTTCCTCAAATTCCACAATGTCAGGATGATCATCAAGGCCAATCTCGTGACCTACCGAGGTCCCACTATGGTCGCCAATACCCTGCACGCAGCTGCGATCTTGCTCAAGGATGGACACGATTGGGACTGGTTCATTAACCTCAGTGCCTCTGATTACCCGCTCGTGACTCAGGATGGTTAGAGTCCTTCCGTTTTTTTTTTTCTCTCTAGTGTTTGCTTGATTTCTCTGTTTATCTTTCCTTTTTCTTTAATTAAGTCTTTTTCTTTCCTTCTTTTTTCTGGCGTTGTTGTTTTATAATCAGATCTGTTGCACACGTTTTCTTACTTGCCTCGGGAACTTAATTTCATTGATCATACGAGTAATATTGGATGGAAAGAGTGAGTGAACCCAACTGAATATAGATTTGTTCTTTTGGGCATTTTGGTTTTTATATTTTGAAATTTGACCTGAACTGACTTGAGCGATGCTCTGTTGTTAAATATGCAGGTTTCAGAGAGCAAAGCCAATAATTATAGATCCTGGTTTGTATATGACGAAGAAAGCTGATGTTTTCTGGGTTACACAGAGGAGGAGTGTGCCAACAGCATTCAAACTCTTTACAGGTGCTAATTTTTATGGCCTTCTTTTCTTTAGGCTGCTAACTCTCCTTCCCCCCCCCTCTGATGTAGTTTGCATGCTTAGTATTTTTTAGGTGGGTAAATATTTATTTATGCCAGTTATGCATTTCCTTTGGACCTGCTTTCTTCTGATTAAATCAGTTGTTTGCTCCCATAAAATATGATTTGTACTCCTCATCCTCGGCTTAGTGATCATTGCATTTCCAGACATTTTTCCAAATGGGATCAAGTAGTTTAACTTGTTTGTGTTCGAAACAGAATCCTTCTGTTTATATATTCAGTATCCTTATACCTAGATAGTGTACCTAGTTAGTGTCTTGGGAAGGTTTAAATGAGTTGTGTGCTGAACTTATTAGTATGTTAAATAATTGACTTCAAATATCAATAAATACTGTCATTGCTCAAGAAATTCATCTTGCATGGTGTTATATTGCCTGTACTTATTGGTATATGATTTCGGTAATAGTTGATAGAATCCAAGAATTAGACCATGTAGAATGTTGCAAAACTTGCTACATTGCAGTTCTATAAAAGTTACTTCTTTAACAGAATGGTTTGTTGCTCATAGAGTATAAATGATTACCATCTGCATCAACATTGAGTTCTTTGATTGCCTATATTGAACAAAGATATGTATTCGGGACTGAAATGTATTTTTGCCAATATTTTCTTTTACAAGTTGTTTAAGGGGGTATCTCATTTCATGCATGAGTGGTTCCACCTTGGTGCTCTTGCGAATATAATTTTTTCCTTTTAAGAGTAAAGCAGCATAAGAAGGTTTGTCCAAGTTGGAAAACTTGTGCAGACAGACTGTTGGAGTTGGCTCAATAATATTTGCTTGCGCTATCTCTCACAATTTGTCTAAGAAAGTACCTGATTGGAAAAATGGATCAGTTGTGAGAGTAGTTTCAAATATATACCGGCACGTCACCATGTGCTTCGGAGCCATGGAGTTCATTTCATGTCATCTTAATCACTGGTAGATTTTGTGCCTAGTTCTATGAGAAAACACATTGATTGATGAACTTTTGCCAAAGGCACCTCTATTCGAGGTTGTTGGGCAGTCATAGTTATGTCATTTACACATGTGATTGGAAGGAAGTTAGATGTAAAGTATCAAGGAAATTAATCAAATCAATTAGAAGATGAAGTTTTCTTAAAGAACTATTTGTCACTACTCACTAATATGCTCTCTCTCTCCCTCCCTCTCTCTCTCTCTCTCTACCCCTTCCCTCCTGCCTGATAGGTTATGCATATGAAAAGTTATGTCTGTCCAACCTATGTAACTTACCCATTTCCCGGTAAAGGGCATAATAACAAATTGTGTGGCTTGCTGACATAGTATGGTATGGTCATTTGAATCGACGTTGATGGATAGACTTTTGCTGCGAGTATGCTTCTATAACATGACTCTGGCAAATGTGAGTGGTGTCACGTTGTCAATGTTATGTTTGTGTACGTGTTCGTATTGGTTGTCATCACTTATATCATTCAAGGCTAGGATATGACTTTTTTAGATACTATTTCATCACTTGATGATATTCATATAGCAAATTGGAATCAATTCTTGGTATCTCTGTTTGAGCCATGCTCTTTCGAGGTCTGTGTGTAGATTAGTCTTCATCCTAGAATTGGTTTATGGTGTTCTTAACGTTCAGTTCTCTTTTAAATTTCTTTTTTCACTGTTAATCTCGTTCACCTTTGGCTCCCTCTACTGCTATTTAACTGTTATAACATTTAGCTTTTGTTATCCATAAGTGTTTCTTATGATGGAATATGGTGAAACTGCTTGAGAACAGGATGCTTACTATGCAATAAACTATTGTTACTTTAAGTGGTTACATGAAACCAATAGGATTTTATTTGTTGGTCTTAGATGGGATCTGAAAAAAGTCAAGCAAGTATTTGTTTTTCTCATGGCGCTTGTCAAGGTGCATTATCACGAATATATTGTCATTGTTCATTTGTTTAATGTGGTGATGATGTCATATTGATGAACTAAAATGCTCCGTTGATATGATTTTTGTTGATATTTTGAATAGATGTTGACACGTGACAATTTAATAAAGTAAAGAGTAGGATTTGTTTCATTTATTTTTTTTTCTCACACTAATATAGTAAATTACAAAAAAAAAAATCTTTTATCTTATTTTAAAAGAAATTAGCATAAATAAGGTCAATAGAAAATTCATTTACTATATTTATTACTACAAATGATATTTGGCGAAGTTATTTTATGTTCTTGACCAAAATTTATGGTTGACCTTAATAAAAGGGGAGTACAATTATATATCCCAAGATTGTGATGAGAAAGCCAGATTTATGTGTGAACCTGACCTAAATTAGCTGTAGCTTCTGAAGTATGCAGCAATTCAGAAGTTTCTAATACTCTGAGAATCTAGGTATTTGGATTTCAACTCTTGGAAGGGTGGCCATGAAAAGAAAATCTTAAGTTTGCTTTGGGTATGAGGTACCACCTCCTCATTTTTATTGTTAGTTAATATACTCTTTAAGTTGAGAATGGGAGGTATGCTCCTTTTGTGGTATAAAGAATTGCAGTCTATCCCTCTGGATAGAAAATTACAAATGCTATTAAGATCTACAACCTTTCTTTTCTGAGGTAGACAAATAATTTGTAGTTATTGATCCGTGTTATTACTGCTGAATTGAGCAACTCTGGGCTGAATTATTTTTTACATCCATAAAAGTCTATATAGATGTGAAACAGAAGAAAGCAAAAGATGCCCTCAAATTTGCTTAGGTTGAAAAGGAAAGTTGTAAATGTGTTCTGAAGAAAAGGCTCTGGAACATAGTTAAGTCATGCACCAGTCTTGATCTTGTTTGCGTATTGCATGTCTTATGCTATTGATCTGATGACATATATCAGCACAAACTCAAGTCACTGTATATATTTACTGTTTCAAAAGATGCATAATAGGAATGGAAATTTCCATTTCTTTGGAAACCAATATGAGTGTAATCAGGCCTAACAGATGATTGGATTCTGAAAATTTTGTTTCCATTAGCCATTGTGGCCAGAGTCAGGTATGTCAAAATCCTCAAGTAAACAGGAGTTATCCTGGTTGGTGATTTTGGTGGGGTGAAAGCTTATGTGGATGCGGTTTGAATGTTGTTTGACCCTCATTTAGTTGTTGGATATATGAGAAGCCATTCTGGAGATACTGGTTGCTAAACTTTGCCAGTGTTTATGTTGCATTAGTAGCGCCCATATAACATGACTGATAGTTTTTGTGTTTGACCCTTCAGGTTGTCTTTTAGAAGTGAGATGTCTAGCATTCTGATTGAAAATGTGAATAAGTTGTTTGGTTACTAGTTATTTTTAAAAACTTAGCTTGATGCAGGATTAATGATTTCAATCAAGGTTATCTTAATTTATATTTCTGACTACAATTTCTTTATGGCAATAGGTTCTGCTTGGATGGCACTTTCTCGGCCTTTTGTTGACTACTGCATCTGGGGTTGGGATAACCTACCTCGTGTTGCCCTCATGTATTATGCAAATTTTATATCTTCTCCGGAAGGCTACTTCCACACTGTCATTTGTAATGCTCAGGAGTTCCGTAATACTACAGTGAACAGTGACCTCCATTTCATATCATGGGACAATCCTCCTAAGCAGCATCCTCACCACCTCGGCCTTGCCGATATGCAGAAGATGATCGACAGTAATGCACCATTTGCAAGGAAGTTCCCCAGAAATGATCCAGTGCTTGATAAAATTGATGCTGAACTCTTGTCTCGTGGCTCTGGTATGGCTACACCTGGTGGTTGGTGCATAGGAAGTCGGGAAAATGGTACGGATCCATGCTCTGTTATTGGTAATACCACAGTCCTCCTACCTGGCCCTGGAGCAAAAAGACTGGAGAATTTGATAAGCTCTCTATTGTCCAATGAAAACTTTCGACCTAGGCAGTGCAAGTAACAGGAACTTCTCCTAGGCACTTCGCATTCTGGTTTAGTTAGTATCAGAAGATGAAAGATGAAATGATCCATTTTCTAGTGGGGGTGAAATGCAAACTGATGTAACTGCAATCTCTTTGGTCTGTAGAGTAGCACCATGGAGATGGATTTGGTTGCAGGACATCTTGTAGAGCTGAAACTACTTTTCCACTGTAATAACACGGAATACATGGCTGGATTCGATCTATGACTTGAGCTTACTTTTTCCCTTGATCTAGCCATTGCTGATTCAGCACCCAAGCTTGTCTTGAACTGAACATGGAGAGAAACTTTGGTAATATTAGTGTTAGGAAAACAGAAATACCAGAGGAAGTTTGTTGTATGATGCCTTGTATCAGACAGCTTTTTGCCCAATGAACATTTCGTAAAAGAACAGATATAGAATACCAAGAAGAAGAATGTTGAGTTCATTGTGTGATACCTCAGCCTTGATGTAAGATTACAGTTCACATTTCTATTTGATTTGGTCAATGCTTCCTTTCAGTCTGGAATGCTTATTTCTTGAGAGCCACATATCAGGAGGATGTCTTCATCTGTCTCTGTAGAATTTACACTTATTCATGCTTGGATATACTGTTACACCCAGATGCATAAGCAGAACCAGTGAAGAATGCTCTGTACGGATAACAAAGTTTTAGGGGTTCCTATCAAAGAGGGATATGACCCCACTGTAACCCCTCTTAAATTCTCACACATGGATGGTCTTTTCATTCATCTAATCTCTCTGTTTCACAGTTTTTAGCGAAGTTAGTTCTCTTAATTGATTGCCTTCTAGAGAAATCTGTTGAAAATGAAATCGTGGAGTGCCATCCCATATCATGTCTTTCAACCTTAAAAGCCATTCCATTTCCTCTGAGATTGTGATACCTTCGCACCAAATGGGTTTCTGTTTGGCCTAGAACCATTGGACTGCTTTTCATCTGTTCTTTGCTACAGAAAAGATGTTAACTGAATGATTTACAAACAAGTAGGAGACTTGAAACTTCAATGGAGGTTTTAACTTGGTATGAACGAGTAGCAGCACAATGAGCAAAGATTGAATTCCATCCCCGGAGCATTTTATGCTCCTGGGTGTTCTCCACTAAGGAAACATACTAACTGGTGTATATGCACTAAAAGCTACAGGTCTTTGACTAATCAGCCCTGTGAAACTGTTAAATGAACAAAGTTGTAAAGCAAGATTGATAAAAGTAATTTGTTTGCCATTGGTGATTATTGGTCCAGACCTTGTCTTTCCAGTCACTATTTGCCTTAAATCAGTGCAAACTAATGAGGAGAACAATGTAACACATTTGTTATGCTAGAAGCCTTAGTGTTAAGGTAATATAATCAGCAGGGATTCAGGTGTGTACAGATCATCGACTCTTGACTTACAGATACCTTTATTTGTTTTGAAGAAGCTAAGTGGCACTGCTACTTCCAAGCTGGAGCCCTGGAAGGCAGGCAATTGGTACTATTGAAGCTAGAAGAACTATGTAAAATTTGTTATGTTAGAAGAAATAGGCCATTAGATCTTACCAGATTAGGCATCTTTCCTCCCCCAGTTAACTTCTTTTCCAGTATAAGTTTCATGCAGCAGACAGGCTTATCAAATAGTGTCAAGAATAAGTAGATAAATGAAAGAACTGCTTACCTTGTTCTATATATAACAAGAATATAAATGCATTTAAATTGAAAACTTCTCAAAGAAATCGAAGGAGCATCAGTCGAGGAGAGATGAGGCTTAGTGCTACCAGATGGGCATGGACATGGACATGCTTCTCTTTGTATTGCTCACTAGGCGCCATCTCTCCGGCGACAGAAGTCCCTAATCAATCTCTTTCTGCCACTTACACCTCGCTTTCTTAGTACCATAAGGAAAGAAGTAACGGTGACATCTGTCACATCCAGTAGCAACTTCAATGGCCTACCCTTGCTTCTTCGGAACCTTTATCAATACAGTGTTCTCTTCAATTTCTCTAAGTGCTCATGCCAAACTCCAAGCTCAATCCCCAAAGCTCTCCCTATTTCTCCCCATAAATTGCACACAGTTTTCTCAGAACAAGTTGCTATATGCTAATATTATATGCTATATTTTATTATGATCAAAGGAAGGTGGCATTAGGAGAAAGCAATTTCATAAATAGATCATAGGTACTACTCACGGACATTAAACAGTTATTAAATATATATATATATATATATATATAGATCTCATGATTTGCGTGTCTAAGTTGGCCAGCAACACAGCTGGAGATGCCTACGCAATTAATTTCAGCATTTAAATCAGCTTGATTGCCTCATGCATTGACATCATCCTGATCATCGTGACGAAAGTTGAGTTCAAAATTGATTAATGTAACTATGGGATTTTGGTTATCTAAGCTCATATTCAAATACCCAAGTATTGCTTTATATTGGATTCTGATAATCCATGTTTAAACAGTAAGATGGATAATCATTGAACAGTAGACATTGCCATTTCTTTTAATAAATCACTTTGGTTCCTTGATGCAGACAGGAATTATTAAGTCTTGATTTTTCATGGTTATCACATCACTTACTATATGCTTGCTAGCTATACTTGAATGATCTTGTAATATTGCTGCCCGTTGGGCGTCATCCATTTATGAAAATTGGATTAGAAGTTGAAATATAGATCAACGACCGAGAATATATATATATACGTATATATTTTATTGCATCTTTCAATAATTGATGATCAGCCCAAGAGATTAGGTTCTAAAATCGATGTTTAAATTCAAAAAGCTAGTTTTATTCATGAGCTAAGCATCTCGGAAATGCCACTTCCTCAACAAAATTTTAATGAACACAAGAAAGCCATGGAATTGATCAACATATCCTCCATGAACAAGAACAAGCACTCATTATTCTTTGTCAGCTGATCATCCAAGAAATTACCCAAAGAAGGCTAGGTTTTGGAGGTGCAGTCCTGTTGCAGAGAGAAACAGTACCTATTGCCATGCGCCATGTGCATGTACACAGGTGCCATCTCTCCTGCAGCAAGATCACACTACAATTCCTCTCTTCGCGATGAGTTGATCATTAATTTATGGCATGCATCGATACAATTTATGTAGCGAAACATGATCTTTAATGGCTTGTAAGAGTTTCCAACTCTTTGCATTATATTTAATATTATTTTGGTGTAAAAAAATATTTTTAAAAATATTTTAATATCAAATATTTTTTTATTTTCACATTAAATTATTGTAATTATTAATAAATAATATTTAAAATATTAATTAATTTATGTTATAATCTTTAATATGTTGTTATATTTATTTTAGTTATGATTTTAATGGCAGTGAATTTTAATTTTATTATATTTATTTAGAATTTATATTATTTATATCAAAAATATTTATCTAATTAATAATTTTTATATATTTTTTACATGAAATTTAAATATCATATACATTTTTAATATTAATCAAATGTTTGATTAATAATAATTTAAATAAACTAAATTATATATTAAATATTAATTTTATTTTAAAGCTCTAAATAATTTTTTTTATAATAATGCAATATTATTTATTAAAAATTTAAATGAATTGAAAGTTAAAAAATTATGATTAATAAAATATAATTTTTAAAAAATTAAAAAGAGACAGTACGTTTGATATTATGAACAGTAAGACACAAGATATAGTGTTACAGTTTATCACATCATTTTAATATTTTTGAAAAAAGTGGAATAATGTATGGGTTGAAATCATTATAGCACCAAATTGTGTGCTATCTTGAAGTTTTAGTGTATCATTGAAAATACCCTAAACCTAAAAAAGTTAATATGTGATCCAGCTCACTATATTATAAATATGCATTATTCTTAAGCTTTTACATTGGATTCTTCCTCTTAATTAATTTCTTCTTTTATGTAAATGGTTTCTATGGCGTGTTATTAACTGTCCAAATTTGTTAACTTTATACAGTAAACATAAACATAGCTAGGGTCAATGTTATATATGGGTGTATGTTGATAGAACTTGGGCATACGTTCCCTGCCAATTAATTAAAAGGTCATTGAATGGTGCTAGACAGATGATTGGAAGACATGTGATGTTAGTTGTTATTGACCATTCCATTAAAGCGTTATGTTGCTCAGCAACCAGAAAAAATGGAATTAGTTTAGTCCATTATGATGACTTGATCAATTGTTTGCAGATTGCCAAGAGAAACAAAAAGATGGCAAAGAGACAAATTTTAATATGCCCACCCAGTTAGATTCTTCACCTCCTTTGTTTTTTTGAGGAGAGAGCAGCATATGGTGACTTTATTAGGTCTCTGATCATGACTGCTAATCAAGAACACATCATTCTTTAGAAAATTAGCATAAGCTTTTCTAAGCAAGCATTTCTTGAACTTTATTAAATGGGGTAGGCTAACACTAGACTCTTGACCGTATATTATATAAAATTAATAAAGATGCCCACTATGGTTAGTAGGCATGCTCAACCACATATTGAAATATATAAAGAATGACAAGAAGGCTTTATAACCTAAAAGTTAATGAGGCACGCTAAAATTCAATTGATTTGAAATCATCTTGCTTCATCATCTAGACTTTCTTTGGTTAAATTTCTGTCCAAAGTCTTTTTTACCATTCTGAAAATTCATAGATTCATGTTACAAATTAAGAGAATGATGACACAGGACTTAATAAACCTGCTGTGTAGGCACAATACAAGTACATGATCAAAGAAGAGATTACTGTATGATCGATGATATTAATTTGAAATAGGATGCACAAAAAGGTTTCATAATTTTAATGCATAGTATCTACCTTGCTGTCTGATATTGGAAAAATTAATGTAGAAATTAATTATTACAAAAGTAGTTAATAATAAAATGGGATCAGTGCAAGTCTTTCTCCTTCTGTTTGATCAGATGTGTACCTTTACAGCTCAAGGGCCTTTTTCTATATTGAAAATTCAATCTTAGAACAGCTCTCTGTTAGTGCTCCAACTTCTGTCTTTGAAAAACCAGCAAGATTGTTTCCTTTCCTTAAACACAAGACAACAAGGCAGTACCAGATGAATTGGTCAATAAGTTTGCAGTAATGCACCGAATAACTCTTACAAACGGAAAGAACATCGAAGAAAGATCCAGAGAAATAGGTAAAGTAATTCTTAACTATGCAATCTTTGAAAATGAATAAATCAAGGAGCTTGCAGTTGTTGGATCATACTGTGTAAGTTTTGTTTCATGTGGACTAGTTTAAACTATAGTTGTTGCTGTAAACAAATGAATCTTATAGCAGTCCTAGGGTTATGGATGCCTTGGTTCTGTTGCCTGGAAACATTACTGCAACTTTATGACCTGTTTAGCAGAAACACAGCTCTAGAGAAAGATTCGATCTTAATCTGCTCTGATCTTAATCACTCTTCTGATCGTCTTAAATTTTAAGATTTTCTAATTGAAACCTTTCACAAAATAAGTTAGTCTCACGCATCATTTTCCTGGAAAAATTATCTCATGGAGATTTAGTTTTCGGTGGTCTAAACTTACAAGTGTTAGATTTGATCAAGCGCCCTGATTCTAGAAAAAAGAAAAGAAAACATTAGCTGCAGCTAAAATAAGCATAAACTTGATGTCCTTCATAGAAGTTCTATGAGAACTGGACATGAAAACTAATCAAAGCATAGACCAGTAAGCAAGCTATGGCGTCATTATATCAATCAAGTAAAACGATGATCATGGCACCATCGCCGTGCTGAGTCATTGAATTGAAACCAGAGGAGAGAAATGCCAATGGAGAAAACCTGCAGTGACAAAGAGATCTTAGGGTAAAAGAGAAATTAAGAAAAGAACAATGAAGACTTTCGAGAACCATATATATCTACAAGGCCGAGTGAAGAAGCTGTTGGGAGATATCACTTCACAGGATAATGGCACCAATAGGACCTTGGGACAAGCTAGTTGCTCTAGCTAGCCTATGTCTTCACTGTCGGTGCCATCAATCCTGCGAAGAGATGTGCCCAGCTCCTCTGTTACTCTCTTTTGTTTGTGCTTCCAAGCCCATTGCTTCTATGCCGCACCCTCCCATTGTATATATAGATGATTCTACGGCCACTTTCTCTCTCTCCCTCTCTCCTTTATTCTTCGGTGAATTTTCCATGAAATAATGAATGACTCACACATTAAATCGTAATATTGTTGTATGTTTATAGATAAATGAGATAAAATCAAATTTTTTACTATTTTAAATAAATTTAGATGAAAATAAAATTATTTTTTAATTTGAATAGAAACTTTTTAAGATATTTATATGAGTATAATTTTATATTGTAATCATTTTTTTTAAATTAACCCTTTATTAACATACAATTTCAAGCCTCAAAATTTTTTTATTTTTCATTCTCTTTTAAACACCAAAAAAATGGTATTAGAGTTATTATCTTCAAAGAGTTATGGGATTAAAAAAGTTTAAATATAATTCTTAAACACTTGCTACTTATCTCTTCAAAAACCAAAATCTATACATAATAAATTTTCATAAATTTCAAAATTCATTCACTGCAATTACACATAAAGTATTTGATGGAACAAATTATTAGATGTGAGCTATTAGAATGAAAACTTACTTTGATAGAAATGATATGTGAAAATTTGTTGAACAAGTCTATGAAGTTTCACTTGTTAAATAATTTAATAATTCTTTCACAAGTTAAAAACTAAAAAAAGAAGAAATAAAAAAAATTAAATGTAAAAGCAACATCATTTACAACAGTCTCACCCATCATTTTTACAAGAATAATGATCTTAAAAATGGTAAAAAAATTTGAAACTTTTTGAAGTAAGAGTATAAAGGGAATAGAAAAGTTAAAAGAATACAAGTGTTGACTTTGACGTAAGAATTTGAAATAGAAAAGTTGAAAGAATTAAAAATAATTAAGAATTGTTAACAAAGTAATACTCTTTGATGCTAATTTTTTTTATTTTAAAATTATTCAAAAAATTCTATTCATAATTCATGAAATGTTTGGAGCTATAATTTCATTTTTAAAAAATTATCTTGATAGAATTATTGAATGCACTACATACATAAGAATAAAAGAGGCTTATAAAGCAAGAATGATCTATAAAATGTGTTTTTTAAGCTAAATCACATAACAATAATATTAAAAAATAATAATAAAAATTAACATAACAAAAACAAACTTGAAAGTTCTGTAAACAACAATAAAAATAGATAAAATAGTAACAATCAAGTCTTTTCAACTTGCTCTTACCACAAAATACCAATCATGTGTCAGACATGTTTAATGGAGGCCCAATGCAAGATGTCATAACTTTGATCAATTAGGACATGTGAACAAAAAAATGCAAATCCAAACAACAAGAAAAAGGCGAGAATATTTTTGTACAACCTCAAAAGAAAGAACTGTTTATGGTATCATACTTCGCTACCAGTAACTACACAGATCAGTCAGCTTATAGATAATGTAGGTTGTACAACACATGACTTATAATCAAAAACATTTCAAAAATTTTAACAAAATTGTTATTTCTAAAGTCAAAATTAAAAGTGGAGTAAATTTTGCTGTGAATATTGAAAAAGCAGTAGCAATCAAAGATCGCACAAGTTTGAAATAATTTCAAATATCTTATATATTCTTAAAATTAAGCAAAATCTTTTGAGTGTTAGCTACTAGCTTCTGAAAAAAAAAATATAGAGTGCTATTTAAGAACAAAATCATAAGGCAAATAAATTTTTGAAGTGTAAATAAAAAGTAAAGGTTTACCTTGAATATGATGAGAAAAAAAAAGTAGATTACAATACATAAAAAAAAATAACAATAAAATGTTTTGACATAAGAAATTTGGATAAATTCATAATAAGACCTTATCTTTTATAAAAAAAAATAATAATTCTAAGAAAAACTTGACTAAATTACAAAAAAAGCTTCCTAAATGTACTAACTGTAAATATGGCACTTTTTATACCCTCATACAGAATGGGATGATTGAGAGAAAAAGTTTACCAATAAAAATTTTACCAGAAAAGACTTCATCATTTTGAAGCATGGTATGATTATAAACTAATTAAGGTTCTAAAGTTTCAAAATATTTCAAATTAAAACTCTAACTCTTAAAAGAAATTAAAAAAAAAGAAATAAAATGATTTCTGCTACAAAACAAAAAATTGAAAATGATAACATCTCGACCAAAAGGCGCTGCTAATGTATGAGGAGGAGTGTTAGCAATATATTTTATTTTTTTGCATATTTTTAGATAAAATAAAATAAAATATTATCTAATTTTTTATTATTTCAAATAGATTTTGATGAAATTAAGAATAATATAATTTTTTAGTTTAAATAGGAACTATATTTTATTTTAAATTTTGAGTTTAAAATTTTAAAAGTATAATTTTATATTTTAATTTTTTTCTTATAAATTAGACTTCCATCAATAACAAAATAAGTAAAGCAATTTCAAACTTCAAAATTGTTTTATTTTTTATTTATTATTCTTTCTCTTAAAAGCCAACACAAAAACTTTAAAAGGGGGTGATGAGAAAAATGTTTTAACAACATTGGATATTTATTTTACTGGTGAAACTTACAAGCAATTTACCTGAAAGCATCGCTTGAGCAAACTTGTACATGAGATTGATGTACATGAGATTGATGACAAACTTGATTATGTTCTAAATTTCCATCATTTCCTCGAAATGAAGGTGATGTTAAATCAAGAGGGTGGAGGAGACAAATGGCTACATACTGGTGTTAGGTGTGCCTGTGGAAAATTTGAGGAAGGAGACTAGAAATTAAGTATATGGGCCCTGCTACCAATCAGTTTTCTCTTGTAACTTTCATGGTTTCAATGATTATTGGGATGATTTTTCCTGGCAATTCAACAATGCTACTTAATTAATTGGAGTGTTTTGAGCTTTGATGTTGTTGATTTTCCTTTATTATGTTACTGGGAGAGAAAGATCCATAACATTACAAGATGGTGATAAGGACTACCATATTGTAAAAAGTAGAGGAATTGTAAATATGGTAGTCCTTTTGTTTTGTTTTATATATACTGATGTCAGATTGTTTCTTAGGGCTTACGTCGACTCTGGGCACCTATTATTTGAGTTTGCGGAGCACTTTTGAGATAATTGTGACAAAGTTCATAGCATTCTTTAGTCTTCAGGGAACCAAGATAGAATGCAATTTCGTTGAAATCTATTGGAAAAGGTTCAGTTGCCCTGCCTATAGCTAATAGCTTCAGCAAAACTTTTGTGCTTTGGTTTTGTCAGTTTTCATGAGCCATGTCTTATTGAAAATGGTATGATCAAGCTTTTATAGACTCTTTAAATTAATAAACGTCACTCTCTTCACATCCATTCTTAAGCAGTTCCCTCTGCGACTAAATGTTTGTCTGTGGTGTCAAGTGTGTGATGAAACATATATGGAGTACTAAAAGGAATCCTTGGCACGAATGATGTCGATCCATACATATTAAAGGAATGAGTCCGGTAGAGGTGGAGAAGGGAAGGCAAAGCAGATGGATCCTAGACATGATGATGATATATTTGCCGCAGGCGAAAGAGACAAATTAAGTACAGGTGCCATCTCGTGTGATCGGAGCCCACCGCACCTTCTTAATTTCTTTGCTCCATTGGCTTCTTTTCACATCATTATATATCATTTTGCATATTTCAAACTCACTGTTTCGTTCAAACAGATACTACTAAGCGGGCATGAGAGTAAATGGGGAGCGAGAGTATCTTACATATTGTGTAACATAATGATTATTGGAGGAAGAAAATTCAAAGAGATTTAGCTTCTGCCATGTATATTAATGTTAAAATGATGAAGGTAGACTGGCAGTTATATGACCATATGACCAAGTAGAAGATGTGACAGCTAGACATAGGGAAGAAAAATAGCACTTAAAATTAAGAGACTTCATCTTCAACATTTTATTTTAATCAATTTGCATTTAATAGCTAGGTTAATTTGTTGTCATCTTCACTATTTCTCACATTAGGGTCACTTGGCAACAATTTTTTTTATAAAACAAAACCCTAGGTATATTGTGCTTCTCTCTGAACTTACCTTCTTTGATAAATATGCTGTAAAAATGAATTCCTCTAAGTTGAACCACTGCTTGCATTTGTGCAATGCTTTGGTTTTTGCTTTTGCAGTTCCCTGACCTTTCAAATCATCATAAAAATGAAAATTAAATATGAGAATCCAAAATTAATAAAGAACACCAAATTTATAAGTACTGCAAGAAGGCTGCATCTTGACATGATGATGCGTATATGGAAAAAAAAAAAATGGAAGCAACTCTCTTAAGACAATATAATGAAGATAGAATCAACATGTCACAAATAAGCATGTATATATATATATATATATATATATATATATATACCTAAGTGTGAGTTCAAGGGAGAACAGGAAATTGGAGGAAGAAAAAAAAGATAATTCTCCTTATGATCAAAAAGGTAAATCTTCTTGCCTCTTTTCTTGAGCACCAGCTGATGGGTGTGAAGGCATAGCATTAATTAAGAAATTTAAGGGGCTTCTGTCACGGAGAGATGACGCCTATTCCTTAAAAGATTGCACCCAGCATGCATCCTTACATGCACTAGGCACCACCTCTCCCACAACAGTAGTCTCTATGTATCTCTCTCCTATATAATATAAGTGAAAGGATCATGTATAGGAGCTAGGAGAATGCAAACCAAGAAAATTAAGCAATTTTACTTAATTAATACTATGAAATTAAGTAAGAAGCTGCAGGTGATTGACAACATTTCGAGCTGCTTTTGGACACAACATGAGCTGCCAGTACTCTGCATATATATACTTCCTTTACATGTACTTTGTTGATGAAAACCCCAATTTACTTTCAGAGCCCTGTATCGACTGACCACGGTTCGGGTTCGGTTTCTTTTCAATTTCGAACCGTCGGTTCAAGGTTCGTGATTAAAATGAACCGGAACTGAAACCGTTAAGTTACGGTTCCGGTTAAAGTCCGATTCAAAAGCGGTTTAGATTCGGTTCAAGTTTCTGTTCAGTTTTGGTTTTGGTTTATATTTTAATTATAAATATATTATTTTTATTTTAATTTTTAATTTTTAATAAAATTAAAAATAAAAATAATCATATTTTTATTAAAATATATATTTTAAAATTAAAATTATTTTTAGAATTTTTAAAATTAATTTTTAAATTAAAATTTTTAATATTTTAAAAATTAATTTAATTAGAAATCGAACCGAAACCTTCGGTTTTGAACCGTCGGTTTCGGTTTCGGTTCAAAATTTATATGAACCATAACTGAACCATTTTTAAAATAATTTTGATTACAGTTTAAAACCGAAACCGTTTATACCGATTTCGATTTAATTTAAAACCTTAAGGTTATGGTTCGGTTCATCGGTTTGAACCGAACCGCGGTCAAGTCTAGTCCTATAGCTCTCTCTGTCTCTCTGACTTATCCTCCAGTTTACTCATGATAGTCTCTTACAATACCCTCAAGTAAGAAAAAGGAAAAGAGGGAAAGACAAAGCGAAAGAGGTGGAGATCACGGAACTATATATGCAAGAAGCCCCAGTGGAATGTGACATACGGCCCTACGAGTTACCTGCGGTGCTCACTCAGTCGGCGCCATTAAACGGGTCTTTTGTTGCCAACCCAGTTAAATACCTCTCAGGTTTACGCTATGTGATCTCTGGCTTCATCAGTACAGCTTCTCTTCCTGAAATAAACATATGGGTATAATAGACAACAGCTGATCGACATAGCTGCATAAGAGTTTCCAGAAAGCTTAGATAAACAGATCAGGTACAATTAACAAATGGAAGCCACTGACTTCAAGCTGACTCGGCTATATATTATCGATCAAGAAAAAATACATGGAAGAAAAATCCGAGAGAAAGAAAAGAAACTAATGTCAACAGGGAAGAAAAGAAGGGCAAGGAGCAAGCGAAATGAATGCACCAAACCATATTGCAGGTTATATTTCTTCTCACTGCTTGACTTCGTAATTTAAACTGTGGTGTCTTCTTAATTAGCTCATAAAAAGGGCTGCGTGAGAGATAAAAGAGTAACGGCTGTTAATAACATAGTCACAGATTCGTGCTTATGTAAAGAAGCAGTGATGCTACTCAACATGTCATTGTGGGGGCTGGTGGGGCTCTTGTTGCAGAGCTGGTACTGCCATATGATTATTAAAGCTGTAGGAAATCGTTAGTCATCATCAAGCCGGCTGACAAGTACTGAACAAGTACCTCATAGCTCCTTTCCCTAGCCATCGTGCAAACTTACTCCCCTGTGAATTTGAGATACATGTTGAGGAAACACAGAGACACCCACACACAAAATGATAGATATTCGCGTGTCCAAGCTGGATCTGTGAGTGAGAGATAAAGAGGGAGAGCGATGAAGAATGAATTATTAGGAGATTGATGGAATATGATGGACAGCTCTATGTGGGTCCTGATATATTACTTAATTTTTCGGTGCATCACATCCTCTTTATAACAGCTTAGAGTTCTGCACAAAGTGGAACAATAAAAACTTAGGTGCCAATTTTATCCATATATATATTGTTAATTTGCAAATTTCAACCAAAAAAGATTACTGTATACATTGACAATAATAATAAGTATGATTGTGATCAGGTAAAGATATCTTTTTCCACTTAACCACAGAGCTAATTAATTAGCAAGAATTATGTATCCAATTCGGGTTGGAGTAGCCTATAAATTCATATTCTTGAGTGGTCTACCATGAACTCTTCAGTTTAACTCACGAGAACCCTAATTAGAGATATGATCCTCAAGAATGAAGAAAACCAATAAGGTTTTACCTATAATCACACCATAAATATGTGATCAGATCGCGACTAAAAGATTGATTTAAGTACTAATATGCAGACAGCTAAATTTAAACAGTTCAAAAGTCTATATCCCAACAATTAGATATTTAGGACATGTAATCCAATGAACTAAATTTAATTCTGTATCCGAAGACATGAACTTGTCTTCGGTCGTCTACTGTTGTCTTCACTGTCTCAACTTTTGTCCAAGTGTCAACAAGCTTTGATACAAGGTACACGGCATTTAATTATAGCCTCAGGATCTTAATAATTTCATTGTCCGAAGACAAGTTTATGATTTGCGTGTATTGAGGTTGTCATGATCCCAAACTGCTGTGGAGAATCTTTATGTACATCAGTCCCACCTCATACCTTGATGTCAGTATTGATCAATTAAATAAGAAATCAATATATATAGATTAATCATCCACCACATGATCATAACATATGATATATACTTATCTTAGGGTTTTGAAAATTCCTGCTCTCTGTTGTAAAACCATCTCATGAAGATGATTGTGATCTGTAGACTCCACCAGGCAGAGATGAGGCAAATGAACAAGGCGAGATTAATTGACAGAGCAAACTGGTTGAAATGCAAATGCAACCCTATCAATATACATACACTTTTGGAATGATATACAGGAATAAACTAATGCAAGGAGAAGAAAAGTAAAAGAAAGCCGTCGCATCCCAAATAGAGATCTAAGAAAGAGAAAAACTAAGAAAAAGAAAGTGAGCCCTGAGAGTAAAGGAATCAAAGGGGTTCTTGTCAGAGAAGGATGGCACTGTGCAGCTGGCTGTTTCCCTTGCTTTAACATAGGAAACCACCATTAGCATAGCCAGTGCCATCACTCCTGCGACAAAAATCCCTCAACTCCTTTTACGTCCTTTATGACCCTCTAGCTAGCTTGCTGTAGATCATGAACCTATAGCTATACCTATATATAGATCCAAAGGGTTCTCATTAGAATGTTAATATTATTCCATCATACTGGGTTCATTGCACGCAAGTGAGAAAGGCCCCAGAAGATCCATGTACACATGTTCAACAAGGTTGAATTAGTCTTGTTTTCACACACGAAACTCACACTTAATTCACATGAAAGCATTTTACCGGCGGTAGGGGAGACAGGACCATCTGTCTTTGTCATGTTCAGGGTCTTACTTTTCAAATATTTCTGTGAAAAAGCTCGGTTTCACTTGAGAAAAAGTAGAATTATTGAGCTTAGTTAATTGGTAAGAGCCATCAGTTGAACCATTGTCGAACATTCTATAGGTATATGGCAGGTGGGCCCAAAATCATGAACTAGCTATATATAAAAATATATATACCTGTGCTTGTTTCATGTGTAGATAGACCTTTTAACACATTAGGGTTTTGTACTAATTCTTTATTTGTGTCACATCCCTTGCTATCAAGTAGGACAACTACCCTATGGGAAGAAGGCACTTGGTTTTTCGGTTTTTCCCAGGATCCAATTATGTGTAGAATGCCTTCAAAATACTAGGAATATCTCACCATTCTCTTTGAATTGCTAGTTGACGCACTAATGTTAAACGAAGGCTAGTTTTACAATACAGTTTTTCCCAAAGAAGAGAAATCAACACAAGTGCATGCATGAGAGGAGAAAAGATTGAATTGTAAAGGACTGGATCCTCATTAGAACTTCAACATCCATATACTTGCTGCTTACTTGATTGTCAAGTGTTATTTGACGAGTACCCCTTTGTTTCTTTGCTTTTTGTTTTGACGATGATGACCATGGATTAGTGGACTATTGATTAGTGATAAACAGAAGGGACTTTGGTTCATGCACAGAGATGATAGCCACCATTGACTCGAACTTTTCTAATGCCAATGTTTAGGTTTGATGCATGTATATGCGAAGGTTGCGTGTTAATTGGACTCGTGCATAAATTTTACATCATAGTTTTATTCACCCAAATACGTAACCAAATGAATCATAGGACCTTCCTCTAAAGCTCGTTCTCTCTCTCTCTCTCTCTCTCTCTCTCTCTCTCTCTCTCTCTCTCAAGCTTGATGCCTGCAACTGTGTAAGCAGTAAAGAAAGAAGCAATTAAAGAAACAAATAGTAGTATCTGTTTGGTCAATGGGAAACAGTCCTAAACCAAGCTGAGTAGTTGGCTTTCATGACCTACTAATTATAACGCCCCTTGATTAATTTGCTAGATAATGACTATTGACCAAGACTAATCTACTTTCTACATATCAAAAGCTAAACACTAAAAAGATGAAGAACAAATAAATTTTCAGGATCTTGAATCCAGAACAATGATCAATAAACAACCCACTTAATCAAATTATTTCTTCGCGTGTTTCTGAATCTTCAACAATCAATAGAGTCTATACTAACTCTAGGACTAATCACTCAATATTTAGTCAACAAAACTGACCGAATACATTGAAAATAAAACCTGCCGGGTGCCAACACTACATCCTAATTCTTTTCCTCATTAATCAAATTTTCTTTTGCGTTTTGGCCCAACACTACGTTCATTAATTGTTAAATGCAGAAAAAATGACAAACCGAATTGGCATGTCTCCCTTTCATCAACTATTACAATGGTGGCTGAGATGATTTCACACCTAACTGACTTTTTGATGCCTGCCAAGGCATGCCCAGTGGACTAGTACAAACCCTAACTTTGTTTTTTCTCTAATGGTAAAAGACTGTCTTTAATTAATATCTGTGAGCAATGTATTAGGTAAGAAAATTCGAGGAAACCAAGGAGATTGATGCCGCTGCTAGATGAATGTCAATTCATGGTCTTTGCTTCTTTCCGCAATTACTAGAAAAAAAGGAACGTGCTCACAGCTTTTTGTTGTCCTGTTTTGTTTATTGAGAAAGCCAGTGACTTTGTATCATCAATGCCTCCAATGTTGGAAATCAGAAAATTCAAAGTCCCAAAGATTCTCTTCAAAAGCTGTTGTAATAATTTAGCTGACGACGTTGAATTGCATGGACCAGCAACTCTGGCGGGTCCCACTGCGCTTGGATGAGCCGGAACAGGGCTCTGAAACCAATTACGGACAATTGGGCTGTTCAGAGCTGGACCCATCGCCTCATGGCCATGAAAAAGGTGATGACCCAATTATATTTTGATGCCCAGGAAAGGTGAAGGCCAACTATTTTTCGAATGCCGTCCAAAGGAGAGAGTCCAATAGAACTCCCACTCCTGAAATTGCGTTGGTTTTTGGCCTTTTTGCTCCAGATGACCTGCGGCTCTGCTTAGTTTTTCTAAAGTGACTTTTGTTCCTTTTCAACGAGCTCCAATTCTTCATCGTTTGCATCGAGATGTTAATATTATTATTATCCTTTGCTTTTGATCAACAAATGATCATGTTGAAGATTGCCTCAGGGTAGTTTTTGAAGGTACTAAATATCTCTTTGAAACTGTTCCATTTCAGGAAGTAAACTGCTGTTTCTGTGCTACTTTAGCAATTGCTTATTTTATTTAGATTTCTTCCAACTAAGTTTCAAATGAATTTGGTGGTCATTCGTAGTATTGTTAATGTTAGCTCTGTCAGAATCAATGTTGTTCTTCACATTTTTTTGTCTTTGCAACTCCTGCTTGATTGGATCACGTTAAGATAAATTGTTGTCTTTTGCCAATTAATTTATGCTTATTCTTACCCAGCACTTTAATGAGCTAATTTTTCTGGGACTTAGTTTGCTTCGTAGAGATGCTCATTTTTTTCCCTTACGGTTCACATGTGAGCCTCTTCATATTGGGAACTCTTCTTGGTTGGCTTGTTTAGCTGAGAATTTGAAGGAAAAACTCCAGGAATTTGCTGGAATTTTTTAGTGAAATGGAAGCTTTCAGAAAGAATAGATTTGATCATGAACTGTTTAAAGTTCCGGTTGATTACAGAATTCCACTATCATGAATACTTTCTATGTTCAGCATGGCATTGTAGTCTAACTTTGCAAGGTAGGAATTAAAGAAAATGAAATCATGTTCTTAGTTGCTAAAAGCCAATTCCCCTTGCCACTCGTTAGCTAGTTGCATTCTTTCATCTATTTCGAATGCATTTTCATTAGCTGATCACTGGTTCACTTTGGGCATCTGCTGCTGGTGAAATATTGTCTCAGCCATGACTTGTTAGCTCCAAGTTTGTTGCTTCTCGCTCCATTTTTTCTTCTTTGGCTGATAAGGCCTTCTGTTTTGCTTCGTTCTGTGCTGTTTCTTTTGCCAGTTGAAGAGCTCCAATTAGGCTTTCAATGCATGTTCCTGGGTCACCAGAAACTGTCTTAGGCATCAAATGCTCTGCAACATCAGCTGGAGTCATATTGATTCCCCCCAGCAGTTCCTGGATTTTGGGAAACAAACTGTGAGACTCAAGTTTCAGATAGTTCCTGGCCAGCACTTTGAATGCTTCGAAGCCACAGTATGACAACTGTACATGCTTATCCATCCGCCCTTTTCGAATGAGAGCAGGATCAAGCTTCTCCACATAATTAGTAGTAAAAACAATCAGCCTCTCTCCCCCGCAAGCTGACCATAGACCATCAATGAAATTCAACAGCCCAGAGAGAGTAACCTGACTGGGTTTGGTCTCTCTTTCTTCTTTTGCAAGTTTCTGCCTAGGATCTTTCCCATCTCCCTCTTCCTCTTTCTCCTTTTTCTTCCTCCTCTGACCAGTGAGATCAAGTGAACAATCAATATCCTCAATGACAATAATTGACTTGCTTGATGTCTCTATTAGTAGCTTCCTCAGCTCAGTGTTGTCCTTCACAGCAGTTAACTCAAGATCGTAAAGATCATACCCCAGAAGGTTGGCCATCGCAGCAATCATGGTGGATTTACCAGTTCCAGGAGGCCCGTAAAGGAGATACCCTCTCTTCCAGGCCCTCCCAATTCTTGCATAGAACTCTTCTGCCTTGCTGAATGTGATAAGATCCTCCATAATTTCCCTTTTCTTTTCTGGCTCCAAAGCCAGCGTCTCAAACGTGGCCGGGTGCTCAAACACCACATGGCTCCACATCGAACCATTGTTGGTATAGAGCTTGCGCTGCCTGTTCCTCACCTTGATTGCCTTACCCTCTTTCAGGACATGATTCAGGTAAGGCCCGATGATCAGATCCCTATGCCGCTTATGGAAGGTGAGCTTGTAGTATCTCTTCTCATCTGTAACAGGGTAGAAAGAGAATGACTGTGTTTTGGCAACAAGTTTCCCAGATGCCCACCATAGCTTGGCTCCCCTGAACTCATCTGTAACCTCTTCATGGTCATCCATACTGAGAACAAGAGACTGGTTGTTCTTCAGTATATCAGCCTTGAGCCGCTTCGCCTGAGTGGAGGAATAGGAGCTGAGGTAGTTCTCAATGGCAGAGTAAGCTTCACTGCGCATGAGACGCTCTCCTGTGAATTCATTGAAGGTAATCTGGATGTAAGGGTATATGAAACTCACGAATCTCTGGGAGTATTGCTCGATGGAGCTCCGAAGTTGGTAAGGAAAGTATTGCTGAAACACAGCCCAGAGAAACATCAAGCTGGCAATTATGGATCCTAGATTAGCCATCATGTCTCTTGGTATCATGTCTGATCTCGCTCTCTGCTGCTTAGCTTTTCTGTTTGTTCTTCCAGACTTGTTTCGTTGTCTGATCTTGCTCTCTGCCTGGTTGGCTTCTCTTTTTCCTCTGGAGATCTTGCTCTCTGCCTGGTTGGCTTCTCCTTTTCTTCTCCGAGACTGTTCGGTGTTTGACTTGTTTGTTTCCACTATGCTTATCCATGTGAACACAAAGGAATACCTAATTTCAGAAATTGACTGGTAGTTTTAGACATACAGGCCCTGGTCGGCAACTTCAATTTGATTACATGAGCCAACCTTCTAGGCTAAGTAAAAGTCATCAGCCCCTCTTAATGTGCCACCTGGTTAGGACAGTTAAAATTGTCCTCTACTGGTCATCTGCTTTCAGATTTGGGTTATACAACTAAAATGGATTGGATTCTCACACAAGCAGTGACATAAACACAGCATTGCTCAACAATTTTCAATTTCAATATCATGAAATTGTTTTCCATGTCAGTGGAGGAACCAAAAATGAAACTTCTTGTTTAAAATTACAAATTTCAGTTCTTCATCTGAACAGTAGAGTACAGAGCTTCACACTAGCAAAACTTGGAAGTGAAGCAGAGGGCTAATCAATAGCCATGGCCTCTGGGCCCCCACCAGCATCATCCAACCCATTCCTTTGTTCTTCAGCTGTCAGTCTCATCTCTTCAACCAAACTCTTCTGCTCTTCCTCTATGGTATTTTGCAACTCATCCACCTGTTTGGAAGTTGGAAGTAAAAGAAAATTACAAAAACTTGAGCACCATCTTATAGACTCAAAAAATCATATCAAATTTTCTAGTAAACAGAGGTTCAACAACTAACAACATCATGAAAAGTCAATAATCATGGCTCAAGTGCCATTACAGGCAGAAGTCAGCCATTAAAACCTGCAGGATTCATTTACATGATATAAAACTCAAAAAACAGAAACTCTGTTCCTCCTCCAGGGAATCCAATGGTAAGAAAGAAAATTTTGTCAAAATATACCAAAGATAAAGATCTTTAGAAAGAGAAAGAAGAATGCCTCGGACACAAGACAACCATAAGTTCTAGACAAATTCATCTCACTAGCCCCTCTCCAACATCCATTACTTGCAATGGAAATCCAAGATTCAAAAGATGGCAAGCTTAAGCATAAAATGAGGATTCAGACGCAGATGGAACTCTGGACCAGATATAACTCAACTAACTTCAAAAGAGCCCTAAACTTAATATGATAGTTCACAGCCAACCCTGAGCTTGTCCTCTGAAAGATGTGAAACTGTGAATCCCAGCTTATGAACTAGAATGCCCAAAGTTAAGTTGATGCAATAGAAGATATGTACTTTAAAGAATTCTAATCTTCCCAGCTTTACACTGAAAGTTGTGCTTAGATGGTAATGACAAGTATAGGAAGAAGAAAACAGGCATGATGCAGATGGGTAGGTTGTGAACTAAAATTTTGATGGACGATAGAAGATATTTTCAATAGACCAGTGAAACCATAAATACCAATATTTTGGTGCTGACCCTCAGAATGACCAGAGACAACGAGATTGAAGTCAAGTCACAAGAATATATACTCAATAAACAAATCCTCCAACAGAAAGAACTAGGCATAAATTTAATCATAGTACTAAAACAATGTGAAAATTTTAGGCACGAAACTGCAACACACCATGTGCAACAACAGAGCAAACTGTTTTTTCCGAAGCTCCAGGAGCCTGGAACTGGCCATATTCTCTGCATCCAATTCTGCAATCTCTTTCTCAAGTTCTGTTATGACCTTCTGTGTCTCTGATCTTGGGGTCTGTGCAGAAATCAATTTCCTGATTGCCTCACACTCCTCCTTGTGCTGCCTTTCAATTTTACTCTCTTCAAGTTGCCGCTTCAGATCTTCTATGTCAGCCTGTGCCTGCAATATCTGCCTATTTGTTTCATCTTTCAACTCATTAAAATTGACCTTCTCTCTAATGTTTGCATCAATAACAGCTTGACTCTTCAGGAGTGGAATCTCAAAAGTGGATAATTCTTGTAAAAAGGCTTTCGAAAGTCTTGCACAGTCATTGTAGTTATCTCCATCCTTCTCAATCTCAAGCACAAATGCGGTGAACTTCTTCTGAAGTTTCTTCAATGGGGGTTCACCCCTGGTGGTGGTGGTGCGGGTGAGAAGCCTGTGTTTTATGATTATGTCATCTTCAACTGGATCAAATGCATAATTTGCAGCTACTGTTTCCCCCCTGCTGGAAACTTTCCTTCCTTTTACTAACATTTGGAAAAGCCACTTGCTATGTCAACCCTGCAAGAGTGACATATGAACAGGTTGGCATACATGTAACGCATCTGTGATGGTAAGACATATAACTAACAACACTGCTGAATACATATAAACCACAATATCTCACAACTAAGGTCATTGACTGAAAGAGAAATTCCAAATCATTAGAATATCCAATTCGAAAAAATTACTGCCAAAGGAAGCAAAACCATCTCTGGGTCACACTACTTAATCCTGTTAAAACCAATCTAGATGACACGGGCTCAAATCTTGTCCACTTGAGCCTTTCAATGCAAGTGGACTAACTACAGGCAAGCTCACTTGGGAACCCCCTCCTCCTCCACACACACGTGTATAAGTTTGAAAAGAAGGAATGCCAGTTGCAACACCAGAGGCTGCTTCTGGAGAACCATACACGAACTTGACCCATTCGTACTACTACACTGTTTTCTTCTTCCATTTTGGTTGATAGAAATCATAACGCATAAAACCCAATTGATTCTCAATCGGTGAGTCTTATAGGCGAATTAATAAACTGACTCGATACTCCATTCTTGGAGTAAACACAAGCTAAACAGAGGAACCCACCTTGATATTCAAAATTAGCAGAAAACAATATATATATGTATATATGTATATATATCAGAACAAGAAGATACCAAGCGATCCGCGGGAGAGAATGGATCAAGCGAAATGCGTCCTTGTCCTTGAACCTTGGTTTCTCGCGAAGCTGCTTCTTCAATTTCTCCACGTTACAATCCCGTCGAATGATGCTTGTTGAACTGGGAGCCCTAATTATTCCTATGGACTTTGAACTGGGCTGGGTTCAGCTAAGTCGGCCCAACTCCTCAATTGAACTCACTGTTTGACAGCGCATCGACTGGCGGTTGTCAAATTGACATTAAAGTTTTATTAATCCTAATTGAATTTTTTAAAAATAATTATAGTATATAATAAATTAATAAAATTAATAATTAAAATTTTTCATTTTTATTTTATATTTATATTACAAATTATAAAAATATTTTTAAACTTTTCATCAAAAAATTTCAACACAAACTCAAGTAATAAAAAAAATTACCCCAGACTATGATACCATATTTTGATTGACCACAAAATTCCATACTGGACCCATGATTTTCTTTCTCTAGCAGGTCCTCGTAAAATCTTCAGTCTCACAAGAATAAAACAGTATCAAATCAGATTATCTTGATACACTCAGTGAGAGAGCCACATTGAATCTAATTCAAATGGCTGTTTATTTCACAGAAAATACAGTACAGTGAGACAGGAGTAACCAGGTAGTACAGCAATAATGCCTGCCACATGGACTCAATTCATGTCACCTTCCTTTCCACAAGCAACAACACCATTCTCTTTCACTTCTTGGGCCAATGTTCCGTTCTCTTTCACTCGTTTGCTCGATTTTCCATTCTCTTTTACTTCTTCTTCTGCAGATTTTCCCTTGTCTTTCTCTTCTTTCTCTGCCTTCATCCGCTCTTCTTCCTCAGCCTTCTTCCTCGCTTCTTCTTCAGACTTCTTCCTTGCTTCCTCCTTTGCTTCCTCAAGCGCTTCGATCAACCTCTTCAAGCAAATCTCCGCGTCTTCATCATCTGACTTTGGCATCAAATTCTCTGCAACATCAGCTGGAGTCATATCAGTTACATCCAACAATCTCCTGATTTCTCCATACAACTCGTGGGAGTCCAAATCCAAGTAATTCTTCGCCAGCACCTTGAATGCATCAAAGCAACAATACGACATCTCTATCCGCATATCCATCCGTCCCCTCCTTATCAGAGCAGGATCAAGTTTTTCCACATGATTAGTGGTGAACACGATGATTCTTTCCCCTCCGCAAGCTGACCAAAGTCCATCTATGAAATTCAAGAGCCCAGATAACGTAACCTTGCTATTGTTCTCATCCTCTTCTTTCGCCTTCTTTCGGACAGGATCTGTCTCTTCCTCATCTTCCTTCTTCTTCTTCTTCTTCGTCTTCTCTCGTTGGCCTGTAAGATCAAGGGAGCAATCAATGTCCTCTATCACGATGATGGACTTATTCGATGTGTCGATCAATAGTCTCCTTAGCTCCGTATTGTCCTTCACTGCAGTGAGCTCAAGATCGTAGACATCATAGTTCAAGAAATTAGCCAAGGCGGCAATCATGGTGGATTTGCCTGTTCCTGGAGGACCATAAAGGAGATATCCACGCTTCCAGGCCTTGCCTATCTTGGCGTAATACTCTTTGCCCTTGCTAAACTTCCTGAGGTCATTCAGAATCTCCTCTTTCTTCTTAGGCTGCATCGCCAAGGTATCAAAAGTGGCCGGATGCTCAAAACACACATGGCTCCACCTGGTCGTCCTGTAGCCATAATAGCCCTGGCTCGGATTGTTGGAGTAAAGCTTCCGTTGCCTCTTCTTCACAGCTATTGCCTTCCCTTGATCCAGCACATGAGTGAGGTAAGACCCAGTGACGAGTTTCTTGTCACGCTTATGGAAGATGAGCTTATAGGACCTCCTTTCTTCCGTGGCAGGATAATACGAAAACGACTTAGTCTGAGGGATAAATTTCCTTGATTCCCACCAGACCTTGACGCCATTAAACTCATCAGTGACCTCCTCGTGATCGTCCATGCTAAGAACCAGAGACTTGCTGTCTTTAACAAAATCAGCTTTGAACCGCTTAACATGCTCGTTGGAGTTGGTGCTCAGGTAGTTTTGAATGGCGGAGAAGGCCTCGCTGCGCATGAGGCGCTCCCCAGTGAACTCATCGAACGTAATCTGGATATAAGGGTACACGAAGGACGTCCCCTTGCGTACATACTTGTTGAAAGAGCCACGAAGTTGGGGAGGGAAGTATTGCTGAAAAATGGCCCAAACGAACATCAAGCTTGCCAAAGCTGAACCCAGCTGAGTCCAGACCTCCCCCATGGACGCCATACTCAACTCCTCTTAATGTTCTTTGGTTCCTCAGCAAATTTCTGGGCTAGTATACTCAGAGCTGCAGAATATATGTATTTATAGAGAAGAAAAGAGGTATGATTTGCCTTGCGGATCAAGCTAAAAATTGACTCGCGAAGGACTCATAAGATCAAATATATTGGTTGCATAACGTAAGTTTCCGAGGAAGGTGCTTGAAGTGGGTAGCGGTAGCCGAGTGTCTTTCCACTCCCAAGCAATTAATCTATTAGGTAAAGTATCGACTAGTGCTAAAAGAGAAAAGAGAAAGGATCAGATGAGCCATTGATGAAGTAGTCAGCCGCAAATGACAAAAATCCCAAGGAAGTAAGTAAGTCATATTAATTTTTCTTGTTTTGATCAACTTGAAAAATGGATGTGATGAGGCATGGAATTTGGCTTTCGGACCGTAACGAGGTCATATATATTCGATGTCAACTTCCATATATTAATTCTTAATTGGCACATAAGGTGTTGAACTTCCATAATAAGGGTCAGGCTGCTCTGGCAATGACCCACAGAAGATGATTAAAAAGAGAAGGTATAAATATATAATGAGTTATAGGAAAATTAAGCATGAATGAACAGTGACCATTAAAAGTAGTCTCCCTGGTTGGCTTATTTAATTGGTGTTTATAATTGAGCGACGAGGTGATTAGTATTAAAAGCAGTGTGAACTATAGCTGTATGTTGGAATAATCTGCTCCATTACTTTTGACTAGAAGTCTTCTCTTCTTATCACCTTTGTTTTATTATAGCTCAGCATGCATGCTCCAGGAATTTTGTAATAGCCCTGCCGGCACTGACATCCACCCTGTTTTTATCCCCCAAAAAAAAAAAATAACTGCAATTTATCCCGTCGGCTGCTCAATGTAATGTGAGAAACCAACAAGAACTGTCAGCATATTTATTTATAGGAATATAAATTTTTTTTTATCTTAAAAATCTTGGGTAGTTATTCCAAAATAAACTATTAGAATAGCTATTTCATAAAAATAAAAAATTATTATATTTTTTTTTATTTTTAGCATGCTCTTAATAAAATTCTTAAATTAATATCATATATAAAACAACTTTATTTTTTAATTTTTTAAATAATTTACAAAAATAAAAAATATTAATTAATTTTAACTTTATTTTTATAATATTAATATTTAATAATAATAAATATTAACATATTATTTAGTGAATATTATTTTTATAATAATTTAATATTATAAAATATTTATTAATTAAGATTATTTTAATAAAAAATAATTAAAATTAATTTAATTATCATTAATGTAATTGAAGTACATGTTAGTCTTTAAACTTAATGTCAATTACTTTCTTAACTTATTTTTTGATAAATCAAGTACATAAAAATAAAATTATATTATATTCAATTCTTATAAAATAAACATAATAATACTTATTTTTTCTTATTTTCAAAGAATACTCATTCTGTTCCCGCTCTATTTTATTCCACTAACTAAATATACCATGTGTCCTTCAAGCAAACCCTTAATTAGAAGAGAAATTTTTTGTTGATTTAAATTCACCATAATTTTTTTAATATATATATGTATAATTTATTCTGTTAATACGAAAAAAAAAAAATTACCCCTTAAGGTCACATTAAAAAGCTCAACACAATTAAATCAATAAAAGATCTTAATTAATTCTGTAATGATATATATATGTATATATATATGTTGCTGGTTTAATTATGGATTAAAAAAAAAACATTACCAAATCCATCAAGTTAAAGAAAGGGAAAAGAGTTAATTAAAACAAATTATATTCCCCTCATTTTATTCATGTCTTCTGTTAATTTGTGTGTTTACCCATCAAAGAAAGATTACTTCAAAATTTTGAAAAGGTTAAATTAAAAAAAAAAAAATTGGTGTCAGGAGGAAAATACTGATAGTAATGAATTCAATGATAGTTCTTTTTTTTTTTTTTTTTTGGCCTATAAGATGTTCCTTCTTAATACAAAAGTAATTTTCTCGAAACATAATTCATAGCTCTTTCTTAATTTCGAATCAAATCTGCTTTTGTTCTCTATTTCCTTCTCTGTAAATTAAGACCATACCCGATTGCTAGCTGTTAGCAACCAAATTAATAAGTTTGATCAATTGAATCTAATTCAAATGGTTTTTATTTCACAGAAATATGGAACATGCAAGAAGACTGGAAGAACTTATATGGTACATCAATAATTCCTGATGCATAGCTACCTCTAAAGAACATAACATCAGTTTCATCGAGCTCAGTTCATGTAAGCTGCTTCCTCGTGAGCAACAACACCATTCTCTTTCACTTCTTGGGCCAATCTTTCAGTCTCTTTCACTTCTTTGCTTGTTGTTCCATTCTCTTTGACTTCTTCTGCAGACTTTTCCTTGTTTTTCTCTTCTTTCTCTGCCTTCACGCGTGCTTCTTCTTCGGCCTTCTTCGCCGCTTCTTCTTCAGCCTTCTTCCTCGCTGCTTCCTTTGCTTCCTCGAGAGCTTCGATCAACCTCTTCAAGCACATCTCCGCGTCTTCATCATCTGACTTTGGCATCAAATTCTCTGCAACATCAGCTGGAGTCATATCAGTTACATCCAACAATCTCCTGATTTCTCCATACAACTTGTGGGAGTCCAAATCCAAGTAATTCTTAGCCAGCACGCTGAATGCTTCAAAGCAACAATACGACATCTCTATGCGTTTATCCATCCGTCCCCTCCTTATCAGAGCAGGATCAAGTTTTTCCATATGATTAGTGGTGAACACGATGATTCTTTCCCCTCCACAAGCTGACCAAAGTCCATCAATAAAATTCAACAGCCCAGACAAGGTAACCTTGCTTTTGTTCTCATGCTGCTCTTCTTTTTCCTTCTTGCGAACAGGATCTGTCTCTTCCTCATCTTCCTTCTCCTTCTTCTTCTCTCGTTGGCCTGTAAGATCAAGCGAGCAATCAATGTCCTCTATCACAATGATGGACTTATTTGATGTCTCGATCAAGAGTCTCCTTAGCTCTGTGTTGTCCTTCACTGTAGTGAGTTCAAGATCGTAGACATCGTAGTTCAAGAAATTAGCCATGGCAGCAATCATGGAGGATTTTCCGGTTCCCGGAGGACCATAAAGGAGATATCCACGCTTCCAGGCCTTGCCGATCTTGGCATAATACTCTTTGCTGTTACTAAACTTCTTGAGGTCGTTGAGAATCTCTTCTTTCTTCTCAGGATGCATCGCCAAGGTATCAAAAGTGGCTGGATGCTCAAAGACGACATGGCTCCACTTGTTGCGTTTGTAGTAGCCATCCCACCCCTGGCTCGGATTGTTACAGTAAAGCTTCCTTTGCCGATTCTTCATAGTTATGGCCTTCCCTTCACCCAAGACATGAGCGAGGTAAGACCCCGTGATCAGCTCCCTGTCACGTCTATGGAAAGTGAGCTTATAGTACCTCCTGTCTGCTGCGGCGGGATAAAACGAAAAAGACTGCGTCATGGGGACGTGCTTGCTTGCTGCCCACCAGACCTTGACGCCGTTAAAATCATCAGTGACCTCCTCGTAATCGTCCATGCTAAGAACCAGAGACTTGCTGTCTTTGACAACATCAGCTTTCAGCCGTTTCGCACGCTCGGTGGAGTTGGTGCTCAGGTAGCTCTGAATGGCAAAGAAGGCCTCACTGCGCTTGAGGCGCTCGCCGGTGAATTCATGGAACGTAATCTGGATGTAAGGGTACACGCGCGACATCAGCTTCTCTACATACTTGTCGAAAGAGCCACGAAGGTGGAGAGGGAAGTACTGCTGAAACAAGGCCCAGACGAACATCAAGCTAGCCATAGCTGAACCCACTTGAGTCCAGACTTCTCCCATGGACGCCATACTCTTCCTCTTAATCTTCCCTGGTTTCTAAGCAACTTCGGAGCTAGTTTACTCAAGATTGTGATGAGAGTTGAGTGCTCAAATCATATATATCTATAGACGAATAGAAGGATTGCTTGGCCCCTAAGATGAACTGTAAGGTTGACCCGCGAAGACTTGTAAACTTAAAAATGTAAATCTTTAATTACTCGCATGTAATGTAAGTTTCCAAGGAAGTTGCTTCAAGTAGTGGGGACCTGTGGTCTGTCATCTGCATTTCTGCAGTACAGTTGTTGGGCAAGATGAATCCAATGAACGCATGCCATTTACTGGTCGTAAAGGACAAAGCATCAGATCTGGTAGGCGATATTTAATTGGTGACAAATGAAATACAGCATGAACTTTTTCAATCGGCTGGAAAGACAACACCAAACACCGATGGGGTTTTATCAACGCGGAAGAGGAAAGACGAGGAGGTGCACGGCTTCCACCATTTGATTCAAATAGATGAACACGGCTTCTATTTTCAACCACAATTGAAATTATTGTAAATATAATTAAATTATAATTCATATAAATTTTAAATTAATTTTACATTTAAATCAAAATTAAAAGTTAAAAATCAATTATTTTGATTTAATTTTTAAATTAAATTAATTAAAATATAAATATAATTTAATTTAAAATTTATCTTAAAAAATTAATTTATAAAATTTATAAAATAATTTAATTTAAATATATATTTTTAATAAAAATATGAGCACTTTGATTTTACTAAAAATATTTTTTTAAAATATAAAATGTTGTTATTAAAATATCACTTTTAAACTAATCTTAAATCAAAATTTAAATTTAAATATAAATTATTTTAAAATTAAAATTTAATTAAAATAAAAATTTAACTATTCAAATTTTAATTCACCTTCGTCATAAATATTGAATTGACAGTTAAAAATCAAAACAAAACCTTAAGTGCGTGGGTGTCAGCTCTTGGGGGAAAAAGCGTTGAAACTTTCACTGAAGGTTCACTTTCCCTCAGCATTACGGCAGACCATTCTCTGACGATGACGTTGCCGCTTTTCAAATTCAAGTAGGGTCGATGTTAGCAACATGTTTATTTATTGTACGTGTTTACATAAAATAAAAAATAAGATTTATTTTTTATTGTTTAAATGAATTTAGATAAAAATAAAAATTAATTTTTCATTTAAATTTAGATTTTATTGTTACGTATTTTTAAATTAGATAAACAAAACAAAACCTTTTATTATCTAAAATATGAAAAAAAAATAAGATCGATTAATTTAAATTTTAAATTCAGAGTATTCAAATATTCAAATAAAAATAATTTTAAAATTTGATTTTTTTCTATAAATTAAACTTCTCGAGTCGAATAAGTAAGTAATCTTAAGTTTTAAATTTTTTTTATCTTTTTATTCATTATTATTTCTCTCAAAAGTCAAAGAAGTGTCAAAACTATTATCTCAAGAAAATTGTGAACTTTCAAAAAATTCAAACATAATTTCGAAACATTTTTACCCAAAAAAATAAAAATTTAAACACAATAAATTCCAAAAATTCAATCATGGCAAATTGTATCTTCAGTGTCTAGGCTGTTAGAATGAAAACCAACCAAATTCCACTCTTGACATATAATCCAAATCTTGCAAAAATCAAAAACCAAAAAATTTAAAAAATTAAAAACAACAATAACATTGTTTGCGACAATTTCTTCCAGCATTCTATTTCAACTTTGTGTTGTTTTCCGTACAACTTTCACTCTTGTAACTTCATACTATTCAAAAATTATGATTAGTATCTTTTAGACAATTTTAGAATTATAATAAAAATTGTGGCTGATTGTTACAAGCAATCCTGTTTTTGTTTTTTATTTTCTTTATTTTTTAGTTTTTAATTTGTGTAATAATTAAATTACTCAATAAGACTGAAATAAACTTTTATTTTAATAGCTCACATTTGATGTGATGAATAAATTTTTGAATTTATTAGGTATCATTTTAAAAAAAATAATTAAAAATTACGTTTCAGCTTTTTCAATTTCAAAATTTCTATAACATTGCTGGATTTTAATGTAAGAATAATAAGCAAGAAGGTTAAAAAATTAAAAATTAAAATTTCACAATTATTTAATTTATAAAAAATTAAATTATTAAAAAATCAAAATTTAAAATGATGTTCATTTAAATATTCTAAAAATTTGAATTCAAAATTAAAAAATTATTCCACCAGCACCAAACCAAAAAAAAAATTTATTTTTTTATAAATTATATTTCATCAGTAAAATAAATGAATAATTTTAACCCTACTTTTGTTCAATTTATTTTTATTACTGTCCCCTTCACCAACTACAGGAAGGCCTCAATTAACTTTTATTGGTTAGTTTTATGGCATTAATTGAAAAAGATAATTCCATGACTACTGATTATTCAATGATCCAGTGACTTATATCTAAGAAAAGTACTGCTACTCATCTAGTGTAATAAATATTGCCTGATAATTTTCTCTACTAGTCTTCACCATAATTCTTCTTATTTACTTTCCTTTTTTTTTTTTTTTTCTAGTCAGTCTTTTTCTTAGAACCTGCTCGTGGCTGTCCACCGTCTTTTTTTTTTTCTGGGTAAACAAACAAAGACGGCAACTGACCCAACTCTCGATTATAATAAGAGAAATATAGAAGAATTCTGCTAATGAAGCTGAACTTGATGAGCTGAATCTGGCTTAAAAGTTATTCAGCCTAATGTAATTATAAAGATAAATTTTATATTTAGCCTTTACACGCAAAGATGTTCACAAAATTAATTGAAATTTATAAAGTCTAATTTTTAACTAATTTTTTTTCATAAAATTATTCTTATACCAACAATGATATTATAATTTTGTCAAATTATTAAAAATATCAAACATAAACATGAAGTATGTTTCTCTCACTTCATTGTAATATCAATTCATTAATTTTTTTTTCCCATTTTGTCAAAATTTTGTTGACTCTTCAACAATTTTTCAAGTTCTTCAAACGATTTTAAACTAATCATCAAGGTAAACAAGTTAAAGTCTTATCCACTCATGTCAAATTAGGCTTCCCTGTATTGTTTTCAAACATAAACTAGCAACAATGTGTTCAAAAATGTTCTATTCTAGTGACATTTATTTCTCACTGTTGAATTTCCCTCAAAGTTACTGTTCACAAGTTTGTATATACATCAGATTTTGACGGTCTTCACTCAAAATTAATATTGGATATTCTTCCGTTTACTGGTTATCCCATGTCTTATTTCAAATATTTTCATACTCTATACTGCACTTTCTAAATTCATACATTATTTTCCAAATTGTGGCGTTATTCCACAAATTCATGTAGCACTTCCACCTTAGTACCAGTTAGAGTCCTGAGATTAAGAAATAGTTTCCCCACGATGTAACTTATCTTCACAAAGAAAGAGTTCATTATTTTTGTCTTACTAATATTAATGCTTTGGTTATTAACTTTTTAATTACTTTAAATTTCAAATTTCAATATGACAAGCAAACTAATCCTTGACATCTTAAATTAGTATTCTCTCTTTTAACTACTTCTAAGTGGTTTTTCAAGCTGTCTCAAGACCTTTCACGAGCCAAATTTGATTGTGTCCTTGAATTGAACCAATCAAAACAAACCAAGTCCATTGGCCACTCAGTTAGTTTGATCTTCCACATTTATCAAATTTTAGACATTCTATTTCAACTTCCATGTTCATTTTCTGCTCATTTTCCGAGCACTCGAAGGTTAAAAGAAAGATTTTTCTAAAGCTTTTGAGGAATCATAAATTACACAAAATCAAAAAAGAATCATCCGACATAAGGCTGAAAAGAAAGCAATTTAAAATAGTAACAGAGAGTCGCTTCAAAATCCAATACTAAGATATGAAATTAAGCTTATAAAACTTCTGCTCAGAATATATGAAATTTCTCATTGATTTTGACAATCTCTGAAGTCTGACATGCGAAAAGGTTTCATAGATTCATCACAGCAGAAGAAACAAAAATCAACTTAACAGACAACAGTAGCCGATCACAGACTAGCATAATCAATCACTTGTTGAGGGAATATTGGGGTAAAGGTTTAATAATATCAACAGATTACTTCGGATGCGATCCATCCAACATGCCTCATTGTATTGAATTGATATACATATTGGAAAGATCAGGTCAAAAAGATCTGATTGTTGTCTAATATGGATATTTGGAGTATTAAGCCTTTTGAGTCCAGCATTATCATGACAAAACAATAACTTGTGCCAACTCCATCATGATTTTAACAAACTTTGCATTAACAATATCCAAACACCTAAAATTCAGAAGCCTTATTCAATAAAACCAGATGCGTCAAAAGCAATAGCTCTCATATTTCTTTAAAAGATCTCAGCTCATGTTCTGTATCAGAATAGCGTATATTGCCCATATCAGGCTAATAATCACTGAGCTATCACCACCATATAGAGGAGTCGCAATTAAAATTCAAGTACAATTACTAAAATAAAAGAAATAACAAATCTGAGCATCAAATCTGAAGATTTGCTAAAGATATCAAGTGAAAATCATTTCGATAAAATAAGTCGAGATCAGATATTTGGAGAAGGTATCGGTCACAGTTAATCAGAAACACGGACCAAAACTCATCACATCCCGCAAGCAGAACAGTAAAACAAAAACCTAACAAATCTGAGCATTAAAACAGAAGATTAGACAAACAAACCAAGTGAAAATTGACAGCATCAAATAGGCGAGATCAGAGATTTGGCGAAGGTATCAGTCATGGTTAAATCAGAAACACGGACCAAATGAAAACTCCTCATATCCCATAAGAAGCACGTCAAGAAATCAGAAAACTGACATTTTTTAAAAGAAGATGAAAGAGTAAGTAAATAAAGAACAAAAGAAAGATGATCATCAGAGACTTAAATACAAGGAATCATGGATCATACAAACCCATCATATTGTTGCAGTTTTTCCTCATCAGTTGATCCCAGATTCATTTCGTAACAACAAAAGAAGAAAACTCAAAGAAACAATCGATTCAAAATCAAAACAGAGGGAAAAACTAACACTGAACAACGAAAGAACAGGGCCAGCAACTAACCTACAACCTGAAATTAGAAGGCCCACCTTCGCCCTTCGGAAGACTAACTCAGCACTTACAAAGAGAGAACGCTTTGGCAGTAGGTTCTTGCCCCTATTTATAGAACTTATGCTTCCAGAAAAACCCTAAATCTAACGGTGGCGTGTTTCCTTAAATACCCTTGGGCTACATATTGATCTACTAGCCCAAATGGGCCCGAACTAGAAGTCTCTGAAAAGCCAATAAACTATTTTTGTGAAGAGTGGCCCAATAATTTATAAACTTATCAGTCCAGTCCAACCAATAATTCAATAAAAAAAATTATTGTACTGATTTATTAATTTAATTTAAATTTAAATTTGATTAAATTATTAAAAAATGTTTTTATTGTTAAAATATTTTTAAAATAAATAAATAAATAAATTCTATTTTTTTATTTTATATTTCAAAATCTTTCAATTCATGCCTTTTAAAAAAATTCTTTGAATTTTTGAAATATTTATACATTCAGTATTTTTAAAAAAATAAAATTTTCTGATGTTTACCCCTATAAAAAAATGAAATCAAAATTTGTATTAAAATATTTTTAACAAAATTAAATTTTATATAAATTGTTTAAAAAAAATGTTTTAAACGTTAAACTTTCGCCGAAAGATTTATTCAAACGAGAATTGCAATCAAACATCCTCATTAAATTGTTAAACTAAATCTTTGATACAAAAGAAGAACCCTAAAACATGTATACGTGAAATTCGTTGTTATGTTTTAAAGTATTTTTATTACAGTAAACTAAGCTTGATTATCCCAAATCAGACAACCAAGATCAGATTAAACATAAAACTCTTACACTGAAGCGTGAACACCATCGTGACTGTAAGGACAGAAGGATATCACATACTCTTTGGCAGCACAGTTCACCAGAGGAGGAGGCATGTCATAAGCATAACTGTAATAACCAGGACAAGCCTCCTTGAACATCTTGGAGTAGGCGTTAGGCTTGCATGATTCAGGTGTCCCGTACTTATTTCTGCAGCAGAAGGAGTCGAGATTGAAAGCCAGGCAAGCGCTTTTGCACGCAACGACTTGGCCTTTCTTGTTGAGAACCTGAAGTTCTTCCGGGCACAAGCTTTTCAGATCCTTGGAGCAACCTACGATGGTGCACTTGGGTGATGCAGGCCTGGTGGCGACTGAAACAGGCAGGTTGTACCCATCAACCAGGCTGACGTCGTAGAAGTTTGGCTTGCCTTGTTCGCCCTGTAAGGCTATTTGCACTAAAGTAGCCGGTGGTGTGCCGATCAGGCCATTGCAGGCAAGTCGTCCGTCGCAGTCACCGGTTTCGCAGGCAGGGTTCCAGTTTGAGTCGAAGTTGCAGCCGGTTCTAGCCCAAATGCGGCCGTTCCACGTCCACGGTGCGTCGATGCGTCTGGTCTCTCCCGGCGGGAGGTAGAAACCGCCGTCAGCTAACACAGGGTACCCTGTGTTTGCAGCAGTCGCTGGCCATACTGGAAACGAGCACTTATTGTGCAGATAAAACCTTACTTGATCGGCTAATGCACCCCCTGCAACATCCAACATTATAAAATCAAACGCCATGAAAATACAAATTAAGTCATTAACGAGGCGGAATTGATGTCACGAATGATGAAACTACCAGAGAAATGACAGATCAAGAGACAAGACAAAGCAACTAAAGCCTCTGTCAACTTCATTTCGGCTGCAGCTTAGTGAGAGAGGCGGAAGGGTTAAGAAACTCAGATTTATAATGGAAATTACAGGTTCCTGCGGCTGCTTCCATTGTACTTTAAGGTTTGATGTGGACAATCTTTACAGACAAGGAAGGACTGTGATCATGTTTTGTCCCTGGTTATCCTCTCTTGCAAGAAAATCAAGCAATTTAAATCAACATTTGACAGAAAAGTTCAAAGAAGGTAATAATGCTAACATTGCTTTAAGGGAACGAAACTGGCACTAGGAGGCATGAGTTACACATTAGATGTTCTGTAATTATCATTGCTTTGATGACAGTGAAGATATTTGTATAAAGTATGAAATCCCAAAGTTATCTAATATCCATAGCCATTCTCCCCAAACAAAATGCTTCTTTTGTTAACGGGAAAAAACTTCAATTACGATCATATAAGATGAGCAAAGAACAGATGGATTCGTTTTAAGAACAAAATCTCAAGATTTCTTGCTAATAATTGGTTATCAGTAGCTCAAAGGAGATTTCGATTAGAAGTTAACTGGAGGCAACACATTTGCTACCCATCTAGTGTTCTTACATAAAGTTGCATTGAAAATGATACAAAACGACAAGTGTCAATTAGACAATTGTTTATGTAAATACTAAATTGAGAAGGAGTAAGATGAACATGATCAGTACAGGAAATTGATATATATTATTAATAACGTTACTGTTTACTCAGATTAATTCGTTTCAATTTTGCGGGAAAAACAGTAGCACGAGTGCAGGAAAAGTCATGTAATAGCATGAACTGGTGCGATCATGGCATCATATCTCAGGTGGGTCATAGTTGCCCTGTAGCCCCATTTAGTAGTCAAAAATTGTCAGTAATACAGAACCACATTGCAGTTTTTTATTTGGGTATACATGAAAGCTAATTAGCAAATTAAAAATTTCTCATCAAAATATAATTTGATCAGAGTGGTCCAATCCTGCTTCAGATTTTGGTAAATCGGAGTATCCAAGAGAATCCATGTTTCATGCTTTACAGTTCACTACTGACCAAACCATCCAGTGCACCCACTCAAGCAAACTCGGCGATGGCTTCTCTCAAGTACCAGCTAATGATCCAAGGCTTGAGATTTATGATTATTGTGATCAATATAACTGCAGGCTTTAGTGAAAGGCGGAGGCTTTTTCAGTTTATACCCACCACCCTACGTTATTACTAATGTGATTACGGAACTGCAGCCATTAATCTGACCGGAAAAACTGCAGCTCTTCTGATTTTTCTTGCGAAAACCATAGTAACGGTATTGGCTGGTTGCATTTTTAATGTTTTGTTTAGGAAATCTGAACGGCTTCTGTCTTCCTCGGGAATTGGGCCCCTCTCTCTTTCTCTCTCTCTTGCTCTGTGTTTTGTTTTGCCTGTAAGCTGTAACAAAACATATTCCGGGTCTGGAAAACTGCAACAGAGAGAGAGAAAGGGGGAGAGGGAGAGAGAGAGAGAAGACTCAGAACCCAACCCCTTCATCGGGTCTGTCACCAAATACATTACCTTACCCTCACATTTCAAATTTGAAAGCCGTATTAGCCCTCCTTTTGAGTCTCCTATGTCAAGCCCGCCTCTCTCTCTCCTTCTCTCCTTCTTTGACCACCTCGGTCGCAACCCGGACCTTGACCACGTCCAGTTTTAACCAAAGACCTCTTTCTCTCACAGCTTTCATCAAACACTTACACTGTATTCTATCAATCATGGACAAACAACCCAATGTCACTGCAAATTGTGGCACTGAATCTCTCACAAACAGTTTTCAAGATATTTCCTCGAATAACAGCGTCAAGATCAGTGTATGTAGTACTAGCATTTCCGGGTCTGAGAACAGTGTTAGTAGTAGCAATACTAGCAACGTTACTTGCAGCAGTTTCCAAGATCTTAGTTTCAATAACAGCGTTAGTATCAGATTATGTAGCAGCATGGTTTCTGGGTCTGATAATAATGTTAGTAGCAATGGAGCTAATGAAACAAACAGGAACACTGATTCCGTTGTTGACTGTGAAGAGAGTGAGAAGAGTGCTGATGCAAATGAGGTTAGTTTTAGGAGACTTTGCCCATCGAAGCCCCATAAAGGAAATGACATTAGATGGGATGCTATACAGTTGGTTAAGGGCAAAGACAGGGACTTGGGTTTGGACCATTTCAGGCTACTGAAGAAGCTAGGTTGTGGGGATATAGGGAGCGTGTATTTGGCTGAGTTGAGAGGGATGGGGTGTTTGTTTGCCATGAAAGTGATGGATAAAGGGATGTTAGCTGGGAGGAAGAAGCTGATGAGAGCACAAACCGAGAGAGAGATATTGGGTTTGTTAGATCATCCATTTTTACCAACCCTTTACTCTCATTTCGAAACAGAAAAGTTTTCTTGTTTGTTAATGGAGTTCTGCAGCGGCGGGGATCTTCATATGCTCCGGCAGCGCCAGCCGGCCAAGCATTTTTCAGAACAAGCAGCAAGGTTAGCTTCTACATTTCAACATAACACAGTTCAATTTGTTTGTTTCAGGTCATGTCTTTCTGGTTAATTGTTGGCAATTAAGAACTAATATAAAGAGAGATATTGTTAAGCAATCCTGAGTTAAATATGGGGCCATTATCTGTTTAAACTATATCAATTAACCATAGCGGAGCGTTGAATAGCTTGAATGAATCCTCAAGCTATACCGAGTTTAGAGGAAGCGAAGGTAGTTGTCAGTGGGGCAGTAACTACTTTGGTGTAGTATACAATTCAAGTTCTGTACTTTACGATAATGGCTGGAATTGTTCCACTGTACAGAACCTTATCTCCTTCCATCTCAGTTTGAATCTCTGCTCTGAAAGTTGCAAAAAGATCCATTGATGTTTGCACAACTACATAGTTCTTGTAACTTTTCCAGTGTCTCTATCGAATCATGTCAACTCTTCATGTTAACATGGAAGGATAAATTTCAGAAACTCGAGTTGATGCCCCATGCTTAGTAAATATGATTTCGCTTTCATAGAGTTGATTTTGTCTTAGTCTGAATGTATAAACATTCAACAATTGGTTGTTGTTATGTGTTTCTGATAGTTTTCGTTGCTCTTGCAGATTTTATGCTTCAGAGGTGCTTCTTGCCCTTGAGTATCTACACATGATGGGTGTTGTCTACAGGGACTTAAAGCCCGAAAATGTACTGGTGAGGGAGGATGGACATATCATGCTCTCAGATTTCGATTTGTCATTGAGATGTTTTGTCAGTCCAACGCTTGTGCAGTCTAGTACTGAGCCATCTTGCAGGATATCTTCATACTGCATTCAGCCAGCATGCATTGATCCAGCCTGCAAGTTACCTGTTTGCGTGGAGCCTTCTTGCTTGCAGCCATCTTGCTTTAGGCCTCGTTTCTTCAATTCCAAGACAGCAAAGGTAAAAAGTGAAAGAACAAGTATGACAAATTCAGATTCGCTCCCTGTACTTATTGCAGAGCCAACCAGTGCCCGTTCAATGTCCTTTGTTGGGACCCATGAGTATTTAGCTCCTGAAATAATAAGAGGAGATGGCCATGGGAGCGCTGTTGATTGGTGGACATTTGGTATTTTCTTGTACGAGTTGCTACTAGGGAAGACACCCTTCAAAGGAAATGGCAACCGGGAGACATTATTCAATGTGGTTGGTCAGCCTCTAAAATTCCCAGAGGGATCTTCTGTAAGTTTTGCTGCTAAGGATTTGATCCGGGGACTGCTGGTAAAAGATCCTCAGAAGAGACTAGGCTTCAAACGAGGTGCCACAGAGATTAAACACCATCCTTTCTTTGCAAGTGTTAACTGGGCACTGATTCGCAGTACTTATCCTCCAGAAATCCCAAAACCTATTGATCTTGCTTTCCTGAATAGCACATCCAAGTCGTCCTTGCCTCAGAACGAAAAGGGCACCAAAGATTCAGATAATTCATCAGGTCTTTACTTAGATTTTGAATTTTTCTAATGAATTTTGCCGGCATACTCTTATCCTTTGAGGTGCTTAGTTCACTTTGTTAGTGTGTATTCATGTCCTCAATGAAATTTTTATCTCCTTTACAAGATCACTTTCCTTTTCCGATCAATTTCTGCTAGTGGGGTTGTGATTCTTGCCGTTTGCTGTTTCTTTTCAAATAACCCAAAAGGGTCGGAAAGAAGAATCAACTTTTTTCTCTTCATCCCCTCATATTGCTAGTTTATGGCATGGGACTATATTGAGCTGGCCCTGCTTGTGGGCATCTCAAGCCTTTTTGGTGTTCTCCCTTATGCATGCCATCTCTGTCTGAAATCCAGATCGACCCAGTTATTCTCTAACACTTTATCTGCAAATGAGCTTTAGAAAAAGAGATCTGAAGTCAGACAACTTTACCAAGAGTTTTACAGTTGTGAAACTGAGTTTACATTTTAGCATGAGAAACTGTGAGGTCCCTTTCAGATTGATCTTTTGTTTCTTATATTCTCTTTTCAGCGTATTGGGTCCTGTTTCCTTTTCCAGGACTTGTTTCTTGAGTAATGCTTTTTGGACATGAAATTCTTTGCTTTTTTTTTCCTGGGAGAAAGAAGAAAAGGGAAGCCTGTTGCTTTATTCGTCTGCAGTAAACAGGCTTTTCCTTCACCATTGAGTATTGAATTCTTGCTTTGAGAGTGATCACTCGTCTAGCCCTGACAGGTTTTTGAACTGATAAACATGGCTTTGTTCCAGCCTCGTTACAGCAAGTTTTTGTGTCCTGTCTGGAAATGTAAAATCCACTGTAACCACATCCTGGTGTCCTGGACCAGGTTTAACTGAAAAATGACGTGGAGTGACTCGCTGGGTATAGTCTTTTGACAGGAGTATTACATCTGAAAGCTTACTTAACTCTTAATCAGAGAAAAGCATAACATGAAAAAATAAAGCTACTTTTCAATTCGAAAATGGCAAGTCCGATGACTCTGCCTGTGTTGTCCTCTGCGGTATCCTTCAGGATAGAGAATTGAAACCGGAAGGTGTCATGGGCTGTGAAATTGGCTTACAGGCCCGCAAAATGGGCTGAACAAGTTGTGGCGAGCTAATTATGGACCCAGAAAGAACCAACCCAACCACAAATGGGTTAAGAGAACACAATATGGATCTCACAAATAATAATAATTATAATATATTATCATTATTATCATTATTATTTTAATATTAAGGAATATATGTTGGTGGTATCATGGAATTCATTATTAGAATTTTTGTTGATGTCTGGTTTGAAATTTGTGTAATGTATATAATATTTAGAGTTATTAATTTTTCATCATATAAAATAAATAAATAAATAAATATATATATTATAATAAAAAATTAGATAATATCATTTAACATTTTTTATAATAATTTTTTTTGTTTTTTACCTTAAATTTTTAAAATTTTCCAAATAAATCTTGATCGATAAAAAATAGTTAACTTGAACTTTATAGAAAAATTTAAAAAATAAGAGTATTCAAATTAATAATTTTATATTATAAATTTTAATTTTTTACAAACGTGAAAAAATATATGCCATCATAAAAAATTTTAGAGTTTTTTAATGCCAAAATTATTTTTAAATTTTTTTTAATATCAAACATTTGAAAAATTCATAATAAATAATTAGTAAATAAAAAATTATTCAAAATTAAAAATTTATCTTGCAATAAAGGGTAGAATTTATTTATATAATTTTAAAAATATTTTAATAAAAATATACTTAATTTTATTATAATAAATTAAATTAAAATTTAATTTAACTATTTAATATTAATTTAATATTTGTTTGAATATGCTTTAAAGTTTGAAGTAAAAATTAAAAAATATAGTACTTTTGAAAGTTTTAAATTACATTTATCTAAAAATATTGTATACATAATTTTAATAATTACGTTATTAAATAAAATTTAGAACCATCATTTTGTATAATAATTTTTTTATAGAAAATAAAGTCATAATTTCTTAAAATGAAATTTTTGTAATATAGTTTGATAGGTGTAATAATTTTTTATATTAAAACACAATAAACATAAAATTAATTAGTGATATTTCAAATAAAACAACAAAAAATATTGAAATGGTTTGTTTTTTTTAATAATGAGACTTGAATTCGAAGACCCAATTATTTTTATATGAGAAAAAATAAATTATTTTTAAACAAATATCAAGGATTAATTATTTATATATGAAAATGTCATCTAAAATAACAACTTTTTTTTTCTTTTAAATAACGAGACTTGAGTACTGATCTTACTGTTGACTTTTTGGGCCCTCTGAAACCGCGTCTAAGGAGATACTGAGAAAACGGTTTAGCACTTTCCAGAACGTTGAACCCGTTTTGACCATTTGCACAAAACAAGCTCCCCACCAAATCCAGTGGGCGCCCATCAAATAGCCAATAATAACAATATTTATTATTTATTATTTATTTTTAATGTTAAGATTTTTATTACAATTTTCAATTTTAAATTTGTGAAATTAGGTATTAGTTTAATGTTTAATGAGTATCTGATAATGTATCATTATTTAGAGATTATGGATTCGACTTTAGAAAAATAAAAAAAGTACAAATAGAAAAAAGGGAAAAAGAAAATTCAAGGGGAGGAAGACCTGTCGCAGCCACTGAGTAAAAGGTTTTGTCTTTCATTGCGTTGAATTCAATTCTTATATTTCCTAAAGAGAAAAAAGCCCTCTTTATTTTGCCAATTTCATCAATAAAACTAGAAACCCCCCTCAGTTTTAGCTCTCTTGTGCATTGCATCTTTGCAAAGCAACGAATTTTCCCCATGGATTCTCGATATTTTCTTGCTCTTTCCCTCTGTTTTCTCCTCGTCTTTCCTCAGGTCTCCTGTGCCACCGTCCGAATTCCTGGCTGGCTCGCCGACAGAAAAACGTATTCTCTCTTTATCTCTATGTAATTGATGCATGCATTTAAAAGTATGTGTACTGTGGCATTGGAACAGCTAAGGTTATCCTTGGATTTTTGGTGCTCTCGCAGGTCCGGATCGGTGCTTAAATTAAAGACTGCTGCAAGTCCTGTTGTCTTGGATCCTTCTCGGGTTACTCAACTCTCTTGGAATCCCAGGTACTTCATTTCTCTTACTCGCGATATATATTTAAGCTTTATGTTTTAATGCTCTAATTATTACTGCATTTTGATTCTTTTACTGGCATGCTGTGTTTTTAAATTATGTGAATTGATGATTCCCCAGGGCTTTTTTATACAAGGGATTTCTGTCAGATGAAGAGTGCGATCATCTTATTTCTCTGGTTAGCAACACTTAGTGTTTGATCTTTTTTTTTAAAAAGAAAATTATGGAGAAGAATGTGATAACATTATTCAGAATATATGTATCTAAACTGATTTCTGGTTGGTTTTGGGGTTTTATGTTGATCTTGGGGAGTAGGCGAGGGGTTCTCTCACAAAGTCCATGGTAGCAGATAATGATTCTGGTAAGAGCATCGAGAGTGAAGTCCGCACGAGCTCTGGTATGTTCCTGTCGAAAAGACAGGTGAGTAAATTCTTATTTGAGTTAATATTTGGACCTTTTCTGGAATTAAGATGAAACTGGTTTGTTAAGAGTGATATTATGGGTGCTAATGAAGTTGGGTGTTTTTGCTTGTTCTTGATAAAGGCCTACTACTATTCAATACAGATCAGAATTATTATGAGTAATGGGGAGAACTAAGAAACTAAAGTGTCACCGACTATAGGCTATCATGTTGGAAACATTTGTTTGATAAGTATTTGTTAATGATACACTTTTAATAGGCTTTTTCCACCAAACAGATGTGATGCCCCCATGTTCTATATTGAAATGAATTTAGATTCTGGACTTATTTGCTGTTTCGATTTCTTATTGGTTTCCAATAATGCTATCAGTAGTTTTTAACCCTAGGTAACTGTAATTGTATTGGCACGTAGTTAACTTGTAAAAATAATAATGTTTTTTTGGTCCAATGTGCATGATTTTTAGGTTCTACAAGTCACATTTTGTAGGCACCCTTTGCTTTTGCCGGTCCTTTCAGAAAGACTTTCTGACTTCAATTATTTAGAGATTTTTTGCAAAATTATCTGTCTTATTTCATGAGATCTTAAGGCTGCCCTTCTCTATGCAAAGCCTGAAGTGCAAAACCTTTGTGACTCGGGTTGAGGGACAATAAGCCCAAAAATTACGTCATGATGGACCTATCTCGTGGAACTTGGCAATTTAAAAAAATTTTAGGCATGTTTTATGCAATTCCTCTGTCTAAAATTTACTGTAATTGCATCATTTGGGGATTAGACACTATAGAAGTTTGTTTTATGATTTAAAGGAATGGGTTAGCATAGCCTTGGTTTTGGATTAATCTGGGCATATTTCTGCAGTGTTTTAAGTGCTTATTACTACTTAAAAAATTTTCCTCATAGTCTTTATTTGTTACCTGATCAGCATGAACTATGGACACCCACCTGTAGCTTTTGTTAGGTTTCTCTTTGTGTCTGGCATGTTTTCAACTTTAAAACTTTATTGTATGATCTTTTATAAAGTTTGGTCCAAGTTGTGCTCTGTGGTCATTATCCTTCTATTTGATTTTATAGTCATTGTTGCCTATGAGAAAAGGGAAGAGCCATCTTTAGTGTCCTCGAGTTAGTTGTCACTAAATAGTGTTCAGCAGCTTTATTGTTTTCTACATTATTTTGTTCCTTGATGCCATGATAAATATAATAAAATTCTGCATCCATACGACTATAAGTATAAAAGCATGGGTCATATCTGTGTTTCATAAAGAATTGCATTGATGCATGAGAATCCATCCTCACCAGCTAATTGAAAGCCAACCTCAGTGTTAAATTTATAGCCGAACTTAGTTTATTCACGGGATGAGTTGGCAGTGCGCTGGATAGTTATGCTGTCTAGCCTTTTGGTTGAGCATAATGCCAAACTGAGGGTTCTAAGTCCCGAAACCCTCTCTTTCTTTTCCAATCCCTTGGTTGGATGAAGTCAATGTGTTATCAAATAGATGTGACATGAGTGAGTTATTTCTTCACTCATAGTTGCTTAGAATTCAGTGTGGTCTTTTTGTTTGTTGTTTTTTATGCAAGACATTTCAGTTTTATGTGGAGATGATGCACAGCATCATAAATGTAACAATAGAATACTGCAAGGATTCTGTTTGTTTGCATATATTGTATGACCAGTGACTCTTCTGATCCTTGAACTTGGAGGCTTACAAGATGCCCTTTGTTTTATCTTCTAGGATGAAGTAGTTGCTAATATTGAGGCCAGGATTGCTGCATGGACCTTCCTTCCTGAAGGTGTGTGTTATATGCTTGTTGCCAACCCTCTTGATAGCTCGCAACCGAAGTTTATTTCATCTTGAACTTGTCTCTTAATCAGATAATGGAGAATCCATTCAAATACTTCACTATGAGCATGGGCAAAAGTACGAACCGCACTTTGACTATTTTCATGACAAGGTTAATATACAGCTGGGTGGCCATCGGGTTGCCACTGTGCTCATGTATTTGTCTAGTGTTGAGAAGGGTGGAGAAACTGTCTTTCCCAATGCGGAGGTAAATGTTTGCCAGCAATTTGATCCTACATTGATGTTTATTCTTTTCTTTTTTTCCTTCCTTCTGTTATTGTTGTTGTTGAAGTCTTATGTCCTCGTTCATTAGATTCACAGCATTTTGAATGTCTGCTTCATCTTTTCCAGGGAAAAATTTCTCAGATAAAAGATGACAGCTGGTCAGATTGTGCTAAAAACGGTTATGCAGGTATAACATTCTTGATGCAGTCTCACAAGCCTCTAATTTTTCTAGTACTACGTTTTATTAAATTTTGAACTTAGAGCTCAGTTAAAGTTAAAATGGCCAATTTATATCCAGATTCTCTGTAATTTAATTTCAGCGGATAATTTGAAGATATTTAGCATCTTAAAGAGTTAAATGCGATTTTGAAACCTTCTTGCTGCTTCTCTTCTTGTTGTCCTTACGAGTCAGGCATGAGCGTCAGGATGTGTTATGAATTCTTAACCTTATTTTTAGTATTGACATAATTATTTATCTGTGTTTGCAGTGAAGCCCAGGAAGGGTGATGCGTTGCTGTTCTTCAGTCTTCATCCTGATGCAACTACAGATCCAAACAGTTTGCACGGTAGCTGTCCGGTCATTGAGGGTGAGAAATGGTCTGCAACTAAATGGATCCATGTCCAGTCGTTTGAAAAAACTGTGATGTTTTCAAATGAGGATGGTTGTGTTGATGAGAATGAGAATTGCCCTAAATGGGCAAAGGTGGGTGAGTGTGACAAGAACCCCATTTATATGGTGGGTTCAGCTGAGTACAAGGGGTTTTGTAGGAAGAGTTGCAATGTATGCTGATCTTAGGAAGTTGTGTTTCTAATACATCCACCTCTTTTCTTTACATAGTAGGGATAAACCATTGAAATTCTTGTATATAACATTGAGCTATGCTGCATGGAGAAAATCTATTTGGAGAAATGATTTTATAGTGCAGTTGACTCCATCACGTGGTTTTAACTGGAGGAGTGTTTGGCAGAGAATCAGAGTTCTCCAGAAGGTCCTGCATGAACTTGGCAATACCCAAGAATCTAATAGGAATAATTGAATAAACTTATCTATGGTGCCTTCTACAACTTACTATATTCTTGGTTCAATTTCGCATGTAAAAATGCAAGAAGCATTTCATGCAGGTTGAGTCTTTGGTTTCTCCATATTGGCCTCCATGTTACCATATGATCTTTCTCATATGGTTAACCATCTTTGGGTTTGAAGGCAAGCTGAGAATTATTCTATCATGGCTTGTTATCATGCAAAGGAACAATGACATCATACTTAGAAAGTATTTGATGGATTTATCTATACAGCCAATAAACAGACTGAGCTTTATGAGGCTGGGGAGGTGAAGTCTCAAGAAACAAGCTGAGCTAAAATGGAAGATACCCCGTTACTTGAAAAGAAATCAAAAATTAAAATCCAGCTAATATTAACTCAGACCACAAATATTCACCCGAAGTGACCTTAATGAACAGTTAGTGGAGCAAAGCATATGTGTGTGAGAGAGAGAGACCTATGCATTAATTTGTGATGTCATGTTAAACAGTTTGATGAAAATATCATGCAATCACCGTTGATTAGGAGCCTATTTCATGCTATCCTTGCCTCCATTCTTCTTAATTTGAACCTCCCTTTCTTCTCTTAAATTTACTCAGAGAGAGGTTGGGCCTTGCATCATTGTGGTAATCACCATCTGGATCCTCTCTTTCTCTCAGCATTATCCCTCAATGGGGAGACCTCCTTGTTGTGATAAATCAAATGTGAAAAGAGGCCTTTGGACTGCAGAGGAAGACGCAAAGATACTTGCTTATGTGTCCAGCCATGGTGTTGGCGACTGGACTTTGGTTCCTAAAAGAGCGGGTTGGTTCTCTCTCTCTAGCCCTTTCTCTTTCTCTGACTCTCTTAACGACAGAAATTGGGTTTGAGTACAGGACTGAACAGATGTGGAAAGAGCTGCAGGCTCAGGTGGGTTAATTACTTGAGACCTGACCTTAAGCATGACAGCTTCACCCCACAAGAAGAGCAGCTCATAATCGATCTTCACAAAGCCATAGGTAGCAGGTGGGTTTCTGCTTTGATCACTAATCATATATATACTCCTCTTTGGCTTCTTTTTATGTTTAGAGAACTCATTGCTTCTGTGATGCAGATGGTCTTTGATTGCAAAGAGACTTCCAGGAAGAACAGACAATGATGTCAAGAACTACTGGAACACAAAGCTGAGGAAGAAGCTCACCAAGATGGGTGTCGATCCTGTAACTCATAAGCCCTTCTCTCAGGTCTTTTCTGATTACGGAACCTTAAGTAGTCTCACTAATGCTAAGAACCCTATTAAATCCCTCCTTAAGAACCTGAACAACACGACTATCTCCAAACCTGAATCATCTTCCTCAGTGATCGGTGGACTTTCAAGCACCAAGATGACTCTGAAGCCTGTTTTAGTCCAAGATAATAACATCTCTACTGCTAACAACTATTCAATTGGCTTTCTCGATCAGTTCCATGACAGCAACCAGGACACTTTCCATGCTCACTGCAATGAATTAGCCTCCTCTTGTTCATCATCATCTTCTGTCACTTTCACGAAACTAGCCTCCAGGAAGTCCTCCGTTTGCCAACCAATAACACCCACTTCTCCCTTCACTTGGAGCGAGTTTCTCCTCTCTGACCCAATTGTTTCCACGGATTTTCATCAGCTGCAACAAGATCGCGAGTTCCAGGGGATGCTATCCTCGGCTAGCTCTTCAACTTTGACGCAAAATGAGATATCTATGCTCAGGGAAAGTAACCCCAGCTCCTGTAGAGTTGTGAGTGCAGGTTCAGGGGCATGTGATCATGGAGTTAACAGAATAAACCAATCAAGCAACCCTCTCGATGATGCTTCATCTACTGCAAGTTCATTTGTGGATGCAATCTTGGATCGTGACAGCAAGATGCGTTCGCAATTTTATGGACTTTTAGATGGTTTTCTGGACTACTAAACACTAGAGACACAATTTTAATGCGAACAATGGAGGACTATATATAGTACTAGCAGACTAAATTTGCCGCAGCTAGTGTTTCATATAAGAATTGGTTCTTATGGTAATCCACTAGTCAGTAATAAATCAATCAATTAATCACTCTGTTATCTAATTTTCTTTGATGGATCTGTTATACTATAGACATTATGGATTCTTGCAATCTTCAATATCATCAATTCTATTGACTACCTTTGGCAATTTCCCAAAAAATCAGAACTTGATTCTGAGTTACCCCTCCAAAGAACTTGAGCTTTTGTAGTGCTATAATGCCTAATAGCAAATCTTACATAGGTAACTCTGCAGCATCAAAATTTACTGATAGAGCCTAAAGGAAATATTGGGACAATGTCATATGAAATTTATGTAATTGCCTAAAAATAGCATCATCAAAACCACAATTATTGAACCATTCAATTTTGGTGGTCACCTAATTTAAGCATTACCCTTTTGAAGGTAGTCCACTTTACGTGTATAGCAAACCTTGATTTATATCATGTGTAAGGAAACCAGCCAGCCTTATTGAATCCATTAGATCTTTGCTGACAAAATCCTGACAAGTTTAACAAAATTAAAAGAGCATCCACAAAGTTGAAAAGGCAAAATAACTTCCAAGCCTGAAACCATTATATTAGTTATGGAGACAAAAGAAATAGAGAAACAAATCAAGAGTGTCCAGAGGCGCACATGTAGGAACACAAGAAGATCAGAGAGGTGAAGAAATTAGAGAAGATATGACAACGTTGCAGAGATCATCTGTTTCATTCAGGAGGCAAGGCTCTTCCGGCCGCATATGGAATGATATACGCACGCTTGATCCCAAGACCGACTCGCCAGTTTCCAGCGCCAACAGGATCAATGGGGAGGAGCTCCATTCTCTGGCGGACGAAAGAGACCTGGATCAAGAAGATGTTCGCAGAAAGGAGATGAACGAAGATCGTCTCCAGGACTCTTCCCTACCTTGTAAACAAGAAAGCATGGCTTCATCGAGAGAAGGTAATAAGCCGAGGCGCGGTTTGTCTGCGTTGTTTGGGCGATGCATGGGGTCTCCTCCAACAGCCTAGGGGCTTTTGATTTCTTTCTTTTCTGTTCTTTTTGTTCATATCACCATTGCAAAGTCATCTTGCATTGCATTCTCCTCTCTGTGAATTTCTGCTGCATGCATGCAATCAGTTGGTTTTCTTTTCACCTGTTAAATTCATGAGAACTGGGACGGATTATAGGAATGTAGAAGAATAATAAATTGTTTTGAAGAAAGCATACAAAGGCTTATATTGCAATTCAGAACAGCCTGATGATCTTGGGGTGAACCAATCAGAAAGATCAAGTAATGGTCACAATTTCTCGATCAAGCTCAATACAACAACAATCGAAGTCATTTGTCTGAAAAAACCTTCACCGCATGAAAATGGAGTGTAATAGGAAAACTGAATGATCTTTTATTCTTTTCTTTTCGTTTCTCTCTTGGTCAAAGCTGTACATTCAAGTTATGTTACACAAATACAAAAATCTAATTCAAAATTGATTCGTTTCTCACCGCTAAAATGAATGTGGAATAAAGGTTAGAATGGGTGAGGTGGTGAATGAAAGAACAAAAATGTAAGGCCTATGGCTCACAATCAACTCTGGAAATTGATTGAAAACTATGGAGCTGTTAAATATAGCTGCTGTATCTGGTGAGGCTCAGGAATCAAATACCCAAGTGACCATAATTAGCATAATTGATCTCATTCAACCGTATGCAACACAACATATTCTCCGGCAAATCTTCGGCCTTGTTTCCCTGATTCAGAAATACAAAGATTATGTCAGGCATAGATCAGGTATAACTCTTCAGTAAGAACAAAAATTAGCCTTGCTCAACTCCTGATAAACGATGTACCTGAATCGTCAGGCCAAAATCCAGACTACATAGCTTAAATCTTTCTTGAAATGCTTCAAAACCTTTCCTAGAGATGTAGCTAAATCTGTGCATGTCCAAATCAATCTCGAAGTAGTTCTCACCCTGCACGAGTTTTGGAAGTCAGCAAACCCGTCTGTCAGGTAAGTCCACAAATATCACATTATAAAGTTGCACCGCATTCTATCTAGAGCATTAATTTTACATCAAAATGACTAAAGCATCATTTAATGAAAAAAGAAAATACAGTAGAAAAAAAAAAGACATCTCTTTAGTGAAAGATCTGGCCCCCTAGTTTCTCACCTATGATGCAAGGATTACACATACACCGACAACATTTTTCAGTGATTCAGCTTATTGGATACAAATAAGCAGGAAAGAAGAAGAAAAGGCAAGAGGACCATATCAATCTTCCGTCAGAGAGAAATTTCGTTATCATGCCAAAAGAATTGACAATTTATAACAATGACAATGACAATAAAAAGGACATGACGAATTACAAGTATTACCAAGTAAAACTCATGTTGAGGCCGTGAGAGAACAGGTTTTTCATTGTAAGCACTCATAAGCTTTTTCTCAGCTGTGCTTAAATGAAGATCCTCCATATTTGCCACTCGGCCCAAAATTTTTAATCTTTCTCGAAAAGGGGCAATAGTGTCCATAGGAAAACCTCTAACCCTCTCCACCTCGTCATTAATTAACCTCTGCAATGAGAAAAACAAAGAACAGGGTTATATTAGTGAATTGTTAATTGAGAAAAAATAGGATCCACAAAACTAAACCATCAGGAAGCTGCTTTCAAAAGCAGCAACTTCCAGAGCTTTAGTATCTGATGAATCAAGTAAAAGTAGAAAGATAGAAATGCATCTAACTCACCACGATGTTTTCTTGGAAGAGAGGAGGAAGCTCTTTGGAGTAACTTTCAGATAGTTTAAAGTACAAAACCAAACTCATGCCTTCTCCATCATTTTCACTTTGAAAGATTGTGGCAGGATATAGAGGGACCTGTCGGTTACACAAAGCTGTATACAATCAGTAAAATTCACCAAGATTTGTTTGAAAATTAAAACAATTATATCCAATCCTCATAGAAAATGAATTTTAAACCAACAACACATATATACATCATGCTAATAAAGGCAGAAAAAGATAAAAAGCAGCATAGTTATCTCCACTAACAGAAGAAAGTATGGATGAAGCAGGATAAGTATTGTATCAATGTCGTCTGAATAAGAGTTGGCGATGTGGGATAGGTAAAAAGTAGAACGAGAAGGACATTAAATAAATCAACCAAGAGGTGGAATTACCTGAATATTTACAGCAAGAACAGAGGGGATCTCTTCAGATGTGTTTGTGAGAGGAAGTTCTACAAAACGAGCAATGTGATCTATTTTCCGCTGAGATAAGAAGACATCTACACCAAAGGGATAAAAAGCTGCAAAATTCGGAGCCAAATCCTTTTTTTTGTCCCTGTTCAGAAAAATTACAATGGAATCCAACAAATTCAGGTAGCTGAAAATATTTTACTTGCACCAAACTAAAAAGAGATTACAAATTGCTGCAGACTCAGGAAATCTACGATTCCATTTGCACACAATATCATTTCTAACATCCGATCCAAATAAGCAAAATCCTACTAAGATTGCCAATGCTCACCTAAAATAGTTCTTTCCCCGAACCTTAAAAGTATTGGGCTCAATATGTGACCAGTAACCAGGCATTTTCTTCTCCAATCTGCAATATGGAACAGAAGAACCTGCTAGTGGCCTTTGCAGAAGCACCTTGGGAGAAACTGAGGCCAAAAAACACACGCATTTAAGTAAGCTGCCTGTCTATGGCATAAGGCCAATCACCCATGAATAGAAAGTTAAGAACATCCATTGAAGCATAAGTTAATCATTTTGCAGGATGTGGGAAACAAAATCTTATATATCTGCTTTGGAATAGTTATATTGTACATTAAAATAGCACGGAGGAAAAACAAATTGTGTTTTTTAGCAATAGCAGACACAGTAAAGCTACTGCTCATTCTCATTCACTGTAACTTGAGACCATATTTTACCATTTAATTCATAAAAAGATTAACTGCCCCTTTTTAGTTTTCATCTTGAAACATTTTCGTCCTGACAAAAGTGAAGAGTGAACTGCAGTTCTATGCTGGACCAAGGGAAAGAAGGAAACAGCCATTGATATTTAAGATAGACTAGGTGATACTTACATAACAACGGATTAGAATGGCCTTCCCTACATCTAATGGAAAGTTTTAAAGATGCTTTCTTCCTTGAACCCGGTGTGCCTGGGCTGAACGATCTTCTTCTGTCAACTGAAGGGGCAGTTGAAGGGAGACGAGGCAAACAAGTATTTGGAAGAGGTCTGCAATGGTTCAAGGCTGGTGCTTCATCCCCTCCAGCATTTCCATTTGAGATATCATCCACAAAAACAGGAGTAACCCCATTTCGAGTATCATCAGATTTCAGTTGACAATTGTTACCATTTGGTTGCAAATTCAAAGAACACAAATGCTTAGTAACTTGAATGAAATCACTAGAGGACACAATGCTGAATCGGGATGCGTTTTCTGGGCCATCAAGAGACAATACATCTGCATGTATGGGAAATAATTTAAATTTCAAGTTTATTGTCAAACTAAAAAATGACCCTATTTAAATACATTAGAAAGTGTTAGGTTCTACAGAATATTGCATATACTCAGACTGACATACCGTCATGAAGACTAAAAAATTCTTCATCCAAGTCGGACTCAAGAACTGAAAGGGAATCAAACCATGCAAGGTCCACATTTCCTGTTCATGATACCAAATGGAAACCCCAAAAATGAAATTTATATCAGACTAGGGAAAAACAGAGAATAGCTTAAAGCAAAAATTTTAGTATTTCACTATTCCAAATGAAAAATGTCAATAACTAAACTTATTGCAATGCAACACAGAAAATAAAGAAACAAAACCAAAGAAAGAAATAAAACGCTGATATTTCTTTTTGAAAAAAGAAAAGAAGAAAATTAGTGAAAGATGAGAACCTTGAACTGTGGAGCCACTGCAAGAAAAATCCTTTGAGCTACAGAGATCGACCTTGTGGAGCTCGTGAGATGAAACCCGCCGTTTAGCAACTCTTCTTTGCTTGAAATTTCTCTTCTTCGATAACCCAACACAGCCATCTGGCTTCGAAGCGCAAGCTCCCATTCTGTCCCTGCCTCCCTTTCTCTCTCTCTCTCTCTCTCTCTCTCAGCTTTGTGTATGTATTACTCACAGAAAAACGTCACACTTTCTCAAACTTGGGATCTCAAGAAGCCCTCGTTAATTCCCACTTTGAAAAGTCAATGAAATCATCAATGCACGAAGGCATAATTTAGCCACAGTATAGTTGAGACCGTACGGCATAATATGCATCTACCCCCGTGACAACCATGCGCACATCAGGCACTAATCGTACGGTTAGTGAAGAGCCACGTAGCGCGTGGTATGTAACGGAAGCTGGGTATGCGGCGTTGGGTGCCGGTGAGGAAGAGATAGAGTGGGAGTTGGATTCTGTGTGTGTCAGTTCTGAGTACGTGTCCAAGAATTTGTAGAGAAGGAGAAAAAGGGCGACGGAGAGAGCGCCAACTATGATAGCACGTGTTTTTCCTCTTTTCATTGTTATTTTTTTTCTTGTTTGGTTTGTGGGGCAACTGTGGGCTCATTTGGGTCACAAGTCGGTTTGGATTGCGCGCTTATTTCGGGTTAGAAATCGGGTTGGCTTTGTTTTTTTTTTTTTTTTGTATGGAACCAAAAAAAAAAAAAAAGCTGATATCCCGTTTTCAGCTTTTGACGCTAGAAAAATGCTTGTCACTGTGCTATGCTTTCCAGCTTTAACTTCAAAAGTTCAAAGCTCAACCAATGGCGGTCTCATCGACTCCAATTCTCTCTCCATTGCGCATCAACATTGACGCAAACCTTGCTGCCTCTTATTCTTCTTCTTCTTCTTCTTTAAATGTTCCTCTGTTCAGTGTCTCCATCAAAACCCCCAATCGTCAATCTCCGGTTTTAGTCTGCTCTTACAGTTAATCTTCCACTTTATCCCCTGGATTCTCGATTTCTATTCTCTCATATTAGTAAGTTATATTTTTTCTTATGCTAACAGAATCAGGTGGTGGTTTGGCTAGCGAGGACAAGAAGTTGTTGCTCGAGCGATATGGTTTCGATGCTAATGGATTCTTATCCGAACCTAGGGTTGTACCTCTCTATCCAGTGTTTCTTTTTTTTTTTTAAATGAGCGTTCAAGAAATGAGAAAGAGAGAGAAGTAGAAATTTGCCAATTTTTAGTTCTTGTTGTTTTGGTTGTTAAGAGCTCAGCAAGTATCAATCACTAAACCTTTCTTTTCTGTTGTTCTTTTAACTTATCTTGTTATGTACTTTCTATACGGTTTTGTAGAGAAAAAGGAGAAAGGAAGACAGAAAGACAGAAAGAGGAAAGCAAATAATAGAGGAGGAAGCTAGGCCACAGCGAACTACTCACAAGTTACTTCAGGTGTGCCTTTTATTCGAGTTTCTTGGTTTTAATTGATCTTGGGGATTAGTATAAAGTAATCATGTGGAGAAATATGAAGAATAAAAAGGCAGCAGACCTGTGTTAGATTGATGTTGGTATGGGAAGTTGCACACAACAAAGAACTTATATCTAGATTTTCTCATTAGTGGTCTGTTTGTACACCTTAGTCTATGGAATTGACCCTTAAATTTGATTAGCTTTTTACTGGCATGTTTGAGAAATCCTATCCAGACTATGTTGTATTTTTAATCAGAGCAGACTACTTTGTTTTTTATGACTTAAAAAATTAGGACGTTTCTGCTTGTTTTAGTGAAGCAGTTGAAGCCAGTGTTCTAGGTAGAAAACCATAGGAGATCAGCTGAAGTTTTGCTTAAACTCAAGTTTGGGATTTCTCTACCTTTTGTAGAAATTCTGTACTGAACTTTCTGTGTCAAAAGCACTGCTAACTGAAAATGGAATACTGTTTAGTGATTCTTCTTATACACAGTTGCTTCTAATTATTCAAGTTGAATTGAAGTGTTTGGTAAAATTAGCTGAGATTGTGACTATAAAAAATTCCAAACTGGACATAATAGTTAAAAAAAAAATGTCTGAAATTTTCAGATCAATAGATGGTTGGGCAGAATAATAAGTTACATGATCCAATTTTTCCATGCCATAGTATACTTGATGCCATTGGGCTTACACATAATATGACATTGTTTTCAGTGCTTAACAACAACTGAAGATGATGGCTACCATAAGCTTTGGTGGTCACAAATGATAACTGATTTGCAGAAGGTACCATCATTCGTAAAAATGATCTCAGGATAACTGGGTATTTCAGTCAGTGGATGGCATGAGATCCTTCGTGATTTCATCTTAACCCGGTCTGATCTTAAATTTCTTTGTCAAAGAAAGTCACCTTTAAGCAAATGTGTTGGCCATGGCAGGAGAGGTGACGGATCAAATACCCTAGAAACTAATTTAGAGTGTTGGAGCACCTCCAAAAGTGGCATTTTTTTGTATAGGAGGCTACTTGGATTAAACCTCTAATTCTTGACAATTTACAAAAATGGAGATTAACTCTTCCAAATTGGTGTTTCTTATGCATTGAGCAAGCAGAATTTGTGAATCATGTATTGGTTTGGTGTTGATGGACTGGAGAAATTGGGAGAGTGAATTGGCTATGTTGGGACAAACATGGGTGATATAGGGGTTAGTGGCTGCAGAGTTGAGGGCTTGGGAGGTATAAGGACTGCTAGTCTTAGGAAGGAAGCTACTGCATTGATCCTGCTTTCCATTTTTTGGTTAGTGTGGAGGAAGAGAAATAAGAGGGCTTTTGAACGGATGTAAACATCCTTTAGTGTGATGAGGAGTAGATGGATTCATATACTTAAATTATGGGTAAAGTGGGAATCTTTTATAAATGAGGAGGATTTGTAGAGTTTATAGACGTCCTCACATCTCGATATGATCTAACTTATTTTATGTACATGGTAGGCACCCTCTTGGTGCCTTATAGTTAACAGAAAGTTAAACTTTGTTTCTCATCAAACAAAAAAAAAAAAAAAAAGCAGGTGCTTGGAGGAAAGGCAAAACGAAAGAAGTTGCTTTCACCAAAGGGCATGGATGTGAGACCCATGATGGAAGTTGTAAAAGGGGCAGCCTTTGACATATTGCAGGTACTTGTTGATCATAGATGTTCTGGTGCTTCTATTTCTATCCAAGTCTGATACAAATTGTCAATCAGATTCATAAATTTTTACTTATCCTATAATGTTGTTCTCTTGAGAATAATCCTTTCTGGTATTCTACAGGCAGCTGGTGGCTGTCCTGCATCTTTGCGAGCCGGTCGATGGTTAGACTTGTACAGTGGTACAGGATCTGTTGGTATTGAAGCAATCAGCAGAGGATGTTCTGAGGTACTATTACTAAAATATATTATAAGAATATGATGTTAATTGGCTGTTGACATCACCTTTGGTAGGCCAATAAGTGACTTCTGCACCCTGACAAGATTGAACCAGCCTTTTGAGAGAATGTGGAACCAGAATTTACATAGCTTTGGGATCTGCAGTATTGACTTTTGATTCACTTTATTTGGGTATAGTTCTTAGATTTTCCTTCTATCTTGACATGTCAATTCACAGGTGCATTTTGTGGAGATGGATCCTTGGGTTGTTTCAAATGTTCTACAGCCAAACTTGGAATGGACTGGCTTTCTTGATGTTTCACTTATACATACTGTTCGTGTTGAAAATTTCTTAGAACGAGCAGATCAACTTTTAGGTGTGTGCTCTCTTCTTCTTCTTCCTAACAAAAGATGAGACAACAGATGTATATTTAGATAGTAATGGGAAAAAGAAAATTAGTGACTAAGTGATACAAGTTATTGTAAAACAAACGGTAAAAGAAAAGATGGACATGGACATCACAAAGCCAAGAAGGAATATGTCCTCAGTATTAAACTGCAGTGATACTGAACCTCTGACTGTCATTTCTATCATCTATAACTCGTAATGAGTGCATCATAAAATAGGTCATTATTAAGAATGTCTAATTTGTGACAGGTACCATTATAGTGTAACAGGTGCCTTTGTAGTATGTTGTCCACATTTTATGCTCTCTTGAGCATGTATAACTGTCAGGAAAGGTCAATTATGGGGGTGGAGGGGTTCCTCTTGATATTAGAACATATCGATCGATGCCAAGTAAAGGAAACAAAATTTTAGTGCAAGAAAAGAAAAACTGAATCAGAATTACAAAATTAATACATTTTCTATCTCAATTATGACATCGAATTTTGTGACTATAGTTGTTTTGTTCTTGTATGGCCCTACTGAAGTTAAAATTTGGCGTTGGGCATGTACAGATGGGCCATTTGATTATGTAAGTGTTACACCTCCATACACAGAAGTTAACTACGAGGTACTGATGGATCAGATTTCTAAGTCAGCAGTGATTGGAGAAGATACATTTGTTGTAAGGAATCACTCATTGCTTGTTTCATACATGGTCTCATGCATATATGTTTTTGACATGGTTTTTGTAATATTCTGAACTTTCATTGTTCAGGTGGTAGAGTATCCTTTAAGAACCAACATGCTTGATTCATGTGGTTGCCTCATAAAGGTATTTCTCACTGCCTGTTGTTTGCACATTAATATCTATGCATCCAAGGTAATCAATGAATGTCTACTGTCATATCATGTTGCATAATGCTACAGATTGTTAGAGATGGATGTTATATTTGAAGGTCCAGACTGGCTAAACTGGCACTTGTCACTCATTGAAATGCTTGGAGAACTTGACTGATACTGAAATTGCTCAAATGCATTTGCACTTTATTGCCTAAGTGAACTGTGAATTTTATGTGCATATTCTTTTCCAAGTGGACCGGAAATACTTGCTATATCGATATAACTAATTAATAACTTGGTCTTTAGCCTGTTAAAGTCTGCATAATTTGAGTTGAGCAATGTTGGCAGGCCTTTTGTTTTGTCAATTGATATTATGAAAATGCAGATCACTGATCGACGTTTTGGTCGGACGCATCTGGCAATTTATGGACCCAAATGGGCTCAGAAAGGGAGAAAACTGGAAAAGTCATGTCAAACTGTCGCAGAAAAAGCTTAATACAATATAGAGATGAAATATGATACTGAAATATGAGGTTGAACTGCTTGCTCTGCTGCTGTTCGGTGCCATAATACTCGCTACTACAAACTTCTGGTCATACTACATCACCAATAGTGAAGCACTCTGGTAATTGTTATGATCTCGAGCACTGCATTTGCAGATGTGCCTTTCACATAGTTTGTTTCTTATAAGATTTTTGTGTATCATTTGCATTTTCTTAGGAAAAATCACTGCATTCTGCAGGTTTATGTCTTTTTATCTTGTTGCTGCTTGATAGGAATGAAAGGATTTGGTCAAACCCTGTGGGTGTTTCGGGCTTCAAACTTGTAAGAAATTCATACCAATTGTAATGTGTATCTATAACTCGCACTTTTATTGTACAAGCCATTGAAGCCAAACATTATTGATGAGACACGATGTAACCATTGGTTTTCTCATTAATCAAACCTCTAAAAGGGCAGTATGCCTTTTTTCTATGCATCTCTCCCTTGCAGTGCTAAGAATGCCATTACAGGCACTCTACACTAATATTGCTTAAAGAAGTACCAAGTTAAGGAAAGCATTGTGTAACGTGACTACAATGGAGATGGCTGTGTGATGCTGTTGTGCATTCTTTACCAACATGAGATTTTGGAATCATCATTTTGGCATTTCAACCTTTAGATAAATGACTGATCCCAGTGAATCTGACCTGCTTTACTCTTTAGGATAAGAAGCTTCAATGAAGCATGTGAATTTGAGCCTAGAATTTGTCAGTTTCTGTGTCATAGAATCAATAGGAGCCGAGGGCCCTATTTGTTTTCAGGACATGCTTTTCTCATGTCATGATAGGAAGTAATTGCATGGAAAGATACAAGGACCAAAAGTAGAATCTCATAAAGAGAAAGGAAGTTTGATTTAACAGGGAAGGATGCTGGTCTACTTTTTTTCCGCCAGAGACAAATGAAGTTGCTTGTGACATCTGGTAAACTTGAAGCATTTACCCAAGCTGTTGACAGCAAGATGTGTGCTATTATGCTTTAGAGCATAGACTGCCTGTTTTGGATGGAACCCTATACTTTTACTCAGGTTCAAGTTTCATTTAGTACCCAGAATCTGTAAACTTCTTGGTAAATGATGCATGCATAATGCAATTATAGATCTATTCCATTTGATGGATGCAGTTGGTACATTTATTAATATTTACGGATGATTGTGGATGGCTCTATCTGTCTCATTTTTAACATGATTGATCCTTATTGACATAGGTTTGATTGATCCTAAGTGTACTTGGGAACAAAGTATCATAACTTGGTTATCCAGTCTACCGTTTTGAGAAAGTGAGACGAAATAGGTGATTGAGCACATCTCCCTTTATTTTAGAGTCTAGATTCACTCTTCTTGGATGCTGTGTTTCATTGCAGCTGTGTTATTTCACTATCATGGTCTACAATTTGCAGTCAGTTTATATATATAATGTAGGAGAGCAAGTTAGTCTTGATGGCATTTGGATTCATTTTATGTGATTCTCTATATCTTACCTAGTTACAGTAACTGGTGAAAAGAGTTCTGGTCTTTAATGGATCTTACATATCCAATATGATCGAATGAGTTAGCTTACAAGTACCATTGAACCAAAATTCTCTCAGAAGAAATCATGTGCCAAAGATGATGAATTTGCTCATAAAATCATCATGAATTTTGAAAATGACAGTTATTCCATGCTGTCCCTTTGGCTGTGGATTTTATTGGAATCAGTTAATCAAAGTTAATTTAGATATATCATTAGATGTTAACGATTCTGATGGCATTACTTTGAATAAACGATTTCCACATTGATTGATTTGAATTAAGTGAGGCTTTGGATTCTGGGCAATGGGCATGTGTACCGGGACAAGCAAGACAATGGTTCCTTAGAAATTACCAAAGCAGATCCTAGTACGCAAAGCTGTACATTAATCAGGTGTCTTTTGAGTTTCAACTGTGTTGATTAACAGGATTACCCTTCACAATTTAGTTCTGCTTTTTGAATCCTGTTGCTTTGTCTGCAACTTAAAAGTTGATATTGTGTCCCCTCTGGCTCTCTCAGGCTATTTGCTTGTGATGCTTAGATTGTTTCTAATTATTATGCAAAATTTTATGGTTATTGTGAAGGCAATCCATAAGTCTCTCTCTCTCTATATATATATATATTCTGTGGGGAGTGAAGCGGCTGCTGGGGAAGTGTGTGGTTGGGGGAGATGCTGCTTTCATGCAATTGTTGTTCATTTTTGACACATTAATTCCCAAAGGAAAAATCTTATAGCCCAGCTAACCCCATAAGATAATGAGTTGTTGCCAACTTCTGATGGAGTTTTTTTCTTTCTCTTTGCTCCTTTAGTGGGACTCTTGAACCTGTTTGGAAATCTCACAACAATCCAAGGGCATCCAGGACAGTTGCCCTGGAAAGGTCTACTCCCATAGTAGGAGAAGCACCAGAAAGAATCATGCACTATCTTAGATTACATTATGGTTATTCTGGAGAAGGAAAAGTTAAGTGGAGATACTTACTGATGAAGAAAATTGCTAATCAGCCAATTCCCCAATCCACTGATTGTATGTTTTCTCCTTTACAAGTTTCCTTTCTTTTATGCATGTCATTGTTGAATCTTCTCTGTTTGTTAATTTGACAGAAACAGGTCACACTCACATATGCATCTTCATGGGTCCCTCCTGTTTCTTCATGATAAGTTGGTTCATATATCCATTATTTTATGTTCCTCTGATGTAAGAAAGTGCTCTAATAACCATTTAATCTAATGGTTAAGAAGCCTCCTTAATGTTATTGTTATGGCAGGCGCATCATTCTATGTCTTTTAACAGCTTAGAACATATTAGAGTTAGGGAAGATAGTGAGGTCCCCTGGTCTGCTGCATGAAAATGCAAAAATCAAGGAAAGGGGGCTCAAATGGGCCCATATGGTATATAAAGCAACAAGGGTGACAACCTTTTCTGTTCTATTGGCCATGCTTCCCTCTCTTCCCCTGCTCTCTCACTCTCTCTTCCCTCTTACAACACTGTTGCTTTCTATCTTCCATCTTTAAATAAGACCCATCACACCTTGCCCGCCAAGTTAGAAAAGCAGCCTACATACTTGTTCTGCCCCCTCTTCCTTCCCTTTCTCTTTTTGTTCTGAGAGCCTTACTTGCATTTGGATCCTCTCAGCACCAACATGGTTGTTTTGGTTTCTCTGTTCCCCATTTTGAATGGCCAACCATTTATGTTTAGTGAAAACTTGTAGGAGAGAAGGTCGGGAAAGGTATGGGGAGAGGCTATAAAGCTTTGAGGGCTTTATTTGGAGCCGTTGTGTTTGTGGGTGTTGTTTGGGTTTTGCTTGTTGGCATCCTAGCAAACCATGCAACTAAAACCACGAAGACAGTAGTTACAGTTCCATCTACTGAAAGCTTCAATCACTGGAGGTTCACCGGGAAGGGGAGGCGGTTTTCTCATCAAGGCTTGAATTTCGATTACGTGAGCAAGAGAAGAGTGCCCAATGGACCTGATCCCATTCATAACAGGTACACAGTTTCTTCTTGGTTTGACATTTATTATTTGTACACAGGATGATTTGAAATTATCACAATCCATTGAGTTTACATTCATATCTCAAACTTAACTGAGACTAGCAAGGTGATTATAAGGTATAAGCGTTACTGTCCAATTTTCTATTAACATAAACCTTTTGATGTCTTAGTTTTTTCGGTCAAAAGCTGGCAGAATGTTCCTTCTGTTCACAAGCATAATTTTCCCTTTATTGGGTGCTCATGGATTCACTTTGAGTTGCATGATACACTCATTCAAGTTGCATAGGAAGCTGATGATGTGCTACTCTTTCCAAAAGCTTCTTTAGATATCATCTTTCTCTTATTTTTATGTGGGTAAAAATAAAGACATTGAAGGAAGAACTGGACCACTTTATAGCAATTTGAAAACTGGAAAAAACATACATGAGTGTTTTCCTTCTAATCAAATTTCAATCAATTATCTAGACTATAACTACAGTGTTAAGGATCTAAAATATTCTGTTTGGATATTTATTTATGAATTCTTGGAAAATTCTCTTCAGGAGGGCAGCAAAGTCTGGACAACCACCAGGGCGAGCCTGAACATGGAGAGGGGAATTGAGAGGTTTTAAATTGTGAGGAAGGCAAGTGCCATAAATTCTGCGGAGTTTTAATGCTTTTTCAACAATTAGAAAGAATTAAAGCTAGAGATGTGTCCCATTAGAAGATTGTTACAGCCAGGGGTTTCGCGTTGGTGAGTTCTTGAGTGCATAGATTTCCTAAGGTCCATTTTCTGATCACAGAGAGCAGGCTCTCTTACAGCTTGTAGAGTGAGTTTTTGAAGGTTAAGCTATAATAGTGTTTCTGCATGAAACTGAAGAATTCATGGGCACTGAAAGAGTCTGAGCCTCTTCTTTTGCAGAAACAATAGGTACAAGAAAACACTGAAAACATTTCACTTTTGGATGTGTCCCATCAGTATTTGTTGGTGTCCGCTTAATACTTTTGAAGAGAGAGATTCACGGATAGGGCTACTTTGCATGAAAGAAACAAGAAAAGAATGGAAGAGGAGGCAGATACTATTAGGAAAATGGAACACAGAGTCCAAGAAAGCTTGTAGTCTCCGTACTTGATTATTAGGCTTGTAACCACCATATATTAATCAGCTTACCTTTTTCTGGGTTCTATTGGAATGGCTTTCTTCTTTCTCTCAAGCTGCCTTGTGTTTCCCCGCTTAAAGCACCCATTAACTAAAGCTACTCGCTTCTCAAAACATTTTCGCTTGAATGGTCCTGCTGCATGCATAAATTGCTCAAAACATGAAAAATTTACTCGCATATGTCACATCTCTTTACCTTATCAGCAAAAAAATAATAATAATAATTCAATCAGGAAGTTAGGAACTGCTTGATGAGATTCTTTGTCTTTAGATAATGATATGCTAATTTTTTTCATTCCTTGGTTTTTCTTTGAATAGGTAGAGAAATAGTTATTGTTTGAAGGGCAGTTGTCCAAAGTGAAAAGAAAGCAAGGGAAGCCTGCTGATTGCTTTTTCTTTCACTTATTCTTTGCTTCTTTTCCTGGTTTGATTTTGAAAGGATCGAGAAGGGAAAAGACTCGGTCCAAAGTGACTTGGGGGTTCAAATTCAGAGTCTCTTTTGGTTGCATGGGAGACAGATTCCCATCTCGTGCAGCTCTTTTGATTGAAAGAATAGTATATTACACACTTAACATACATACCCAAAGTAACTGCAACTTGGTTAGCACTTTTATTTAACCAATATTTTACCCCAAAAGCATTCCCTCTCTTTAACATCATCAAAGCCTAGAGGAAGGCTTTTTACACATCTGTAATTACTAATTAGTACCTTTTATGATCTTCTTTGTGTTAAAGCATGAACTGAAGGGAACCACTGGATTTGGCTGCCAATGATCTAAACAACCCCATATTTAGCTTACACAGACAAAAATTTCAAAATCCAAATCTTAGAAAATCCACTAGCAGTGACTAAATAGTTTCGCCTTCTCTATCCCATTTGCATCTTTGTTAACATAGGAAGATTTCCAGATCCCTTCAAGCTTTGAACTTTCCCACTCTTCTTTTTTGTAACAGCCATCAAGCAGAAAAGTAAGACAAGCAAACATGGAGAAGTCAAAAGTTTGATGGCAGACAGGATTGAAGTCTAGCATACAGGATTTATGACCCCTGTTACAAGATAACAATTATGAGTTTTTTGGCTGCATTTACCTGGCCCATTGACTATATTAGTGTTACTGATTCTAATGCTTGGTGGATGTTACTTTTCATCCTTCAGATTTTTCCATGTTTCTGTTCATTTCTATGACTTCAAAAACCACTTTGCTAGCAAAGTTTGGCACTTCTACATTCTCTTCTCCAACTAGCTCAGATAGTATGCTTGAAGTCTTAAGCAGCAGTAAGACCAGACAGCAAGTAGGATGCATTGCCCTGAAATAAAACAATTCTGTTCCACAATTTACAATTTTGACTCATCATGTCTTGTTTATCTCCTAAGGATTGAACCCCATTCTAGCTGCATACGGAACATGTACTGAGTAGGAACTCTTATTCTGTGGAAGTGAGAAAGAGCACTCAATGTGTAACAGATGTTCTACATCATCGCTCTGTAAAATAGCTGGTATGTGGAATTGGATTAATGTTCAAAGATGTTCAAAGTATCTTAAGACAACACCTGGTGATAATGTTAACAGCTTCAGAGGAATTAGAGCAAACAGTCAAAAGCAATTATTCTTGCCTTCAACTTAAAGTCCCTCGCGTGTTTTACTCTAAATGTTTCATATTAGGGAAGACTTTTATGCTTTACTCTTCTGGAATCTGACTTTAACATCCTAAGAGAAAAACAGAGAAGAAGAAAGAGAACATTTCCTAGCAGCATAGTTCACAATTGAAAAAGTTGCCCACACTTAACAGGATGCACGGTACTAAGGCCACAAATCAAAATGCCCAATAAACAAAGCAATGTGTCTGTAAATATTAACCAATATCAGTTTCTCAAGGAGTATTAGGCCACATAATAACTCAACTGTATAGAATACTAACACCTAAAACAGGATGAAACCTAGAGATACTAAACCTTACAAGGAAGCACTTTGTTTATACTGAAGTTGAATTGCATCAAGAGGTTCATTCATAATTTTCCATATCAAACAGGTAAAGTTGCAAATAGAACATATTACAAGTATTGTATAGCATCCAGATGCAGTTTTTCATGAAAGAAAAGGCACATAAATGCATGTCCTGAACTTCCAAGAACCTACAAGTTTGTCGAGTTTATTATATGGTACAGCTATGTATAGAGAAAACTGGAAACGCTGCAAACACAGCTGAAATGGAGATCTTTCCATCTACATTAGCGACTTTGAGAACTTACCACTAGATATTTGAACTTTGGTTTGATGAAGTGTCATCCATTTGTCATGTTTCTTGTGTCTTTGCTCCAAAGCTACATCAATTCATGGTCTTGCGTGGTGAAAATCAGTGGAAATTCATCATACTGCTCTGAGAAACCGTGGTTCTCGGCAATACTTGTGAGTGACTGGTAAACCTGATACAAAGACCATCTTTCCTTAGGCCGAAGAACAACACAGTTACATGCAGTTCTAAGGAACTGAAGAATCTCCTCATCGTGTCCCTTCCCACGAAGATCCTTATCGATCGCATCCTTGATTTGACCGGAACTAGAGAGCTTGTTTATCCAATCCACTAAGTTACCCTTGAATCCTTCTTCATCAGTAGTCACCTCTAGAGGTTTTTGCCCTGTAACCAATTCCAAAAGGACTACTCCAAACCCATACACATCCCCTTTAAGTGAGGCAACCATTGTGCTTGAGTATTCAGGAGCTACATAACCAAATTCGCCCAAGTCCCCTGTAACAAAGCTACTTTCAGTAGAGTCTGAGGAAGCCATAAGCCTTGCTAATCCAAAATCCATTATCCTAGCATCAAAGTCCTCATCAACAAGGATCACATTTGAGCAAATGTTCTGGTGCAAAAATGGAGGCTGAGACCCATGGTGAAGCCAAGCAAGACCTCTAACTGCACCAAAACCAATCCTAAATCTAGTTGCCCAATCTAATTCCGCACCACCTCCATGCAACAAAGAATACAATGTCCCATTAGACATATGCTTATAAACCAGCAGCTTCTCCTCCTCCACAACACAAAATCCCAAAAGGGGTGCCAAATTTGGATGCCTAAGCTGACCTAATCTGTTCATCTCATTACGAAACTGCTTCTCCCCAAGCTTACAAGTGTTAAGCCGCTTGATTGCAAGCGCTGAACCATCAGGAAGCACAGCCTTATAGGTAGCCCCTGTCCTAGTTGAGCTAATAATATTCTCTGCATTGAAATTGTTTGTAGCTGCCAGCAGATCAGCCAATTTAACTTTAACCAGCGGCTTTTGGAACAATGAAACTTGAGCCAGCTTGTGAGCCCTCAACCTCTCAGCCCAACTATCATCATCACCTCTTCCAACCCCATAACCTCTCTTCCTCCTCCTAATCCACCTCAAATGGTACCACCACCACAACCCAAAAGCCAACAATAATGATGCAGCAGCACCAAACACCCCAGCAGCAATTATAATGGCAAGATTCTTCTTGCTCAACCCACCACACTTGGATCCTAAAGGCTCACCACAAAGTCCTTTATTCCCATTAAAATCCTCGGGATCAAAATCCTTGAAGAAGGAAGGAATCGTGCCCGTGAGATCATTATTAGCCACAGAAAATTTCTTCAACCTACCCAAACTCGAAAATTGGTAGGGGATTGGCCCAGAGAGACGATTACCGGAAAGTATCAAATTGTTCAAAAAAGTACACTTTGCGAGATCAGGCGGGATATTGCCCGAGAGATCGTTATTAGACAAATCAAGTTTAACCAAGTAAGGTAACCAGTCACATATCTGAGCAGGGATCGTACCAGAGAGCGCGTTGGCCGAGAGATCCAGAGTCTGCAAACTGGGACAATATTGCAGTGACTCGGGCACCCGCCCTGCCAATTTCATGTCTCGGAGCTCCAGGTTGATTATCCTGTTCTCCTGATCGTTCCAGCAAGAAACACCCACAAAGTTACATAAGAAACCAACTGATGTGTTTGCGAAGTTCCACGAACTTAACTTCCCATCAGGGTCGTTCAGAGCATTCTTAACGCCTTCCAGGCACCTCACATCATCCTCTATAGCTAAAACAAGAACACATGTATAAAAGATAATGGTTGTAAACACCACAACAGACCTCGAGAATTCTAAACAGCTGACCATAGCTAAAAAGCTTTAGATGTTTGTGAACTAGATCACAAAAATACTCTTGCAGTCCTCAAAACTATAGAGGGGTTTGATGCTTAAACACCCAGCAGAACTACTTCTCTTCAGTGGCCCATAAAATTCACAAAGATGCGAGGGTGGGATCGAATTTGCGTGTAAGACGAGGGGACAAGTCTTAGAAAGAGGAGGTTATGGAGCTTCATTGACTTCGGTGTATATGGGTGCGTAATGTGCCTGAGACTTCAGTACCAGACAACTGCCTAGAATATGATAGGGCTTTTAATACGATTGAATATTTGTTCTGATGTTGGCTTTTCCTTTTCCTTTTGGTGTAACTTGCCTTTGATGGGTTTGTTGAGGAATTTCTAAAATGGTGTGTGGGTGATTGATGATTACAGCTTCTTTGACTAGACGGCAATTGTTATTTAGGGTTTAATTACAGGATTTTGACCATGCGAAGCTCTGGTCAGGTCCACAAAGAATTTGCCAGTTGGATCAGAATCAGACAATCACAGTGAGCAGCCAATCAAGCATTTTGGATTCGGATCTGCTAAAATTTCTATGTAAAGGTCATTAAGACAATGAAAGCACAGACCTTTCCTCTCCATGGAAGAAATTTCACTGGGCGGTAAAAAAACTCCCATGAAAATCAAATTCGAGTGAGGAACTCCTGTTGCCATCCTTTTTCTTGGCCAAAAGTTAATGGAGGTAGGGATTTACTATTGGTGTGGTCATACGCCCACTTAATTTTAGTTTGATGGAGTTCATAGACTCATCATCATCCACAAAGGCAGCTACTTGTCTTCGCGTCAATGGTTATTTTCTCACCCACCTGCAAAAGAAAATACCCAAAATTCTTGTGGGTTCATATCACCGATTTAGTGCTGCTTCTTTCAATTGCTTGGAAAAATCCAGTCTTTTGAGCATACTGTTAGTGTTGGAAGTTCTGTTCATAAAATTTGTCCTCTTTATGCATGTATTGTATTTACATTAGTGCTACCAACCATTGGTGCTCTTTTACATTTTTAATTATACCAGTTTTGCATTGATGGCCATTACTTTGTGTAAATAAACCAAAGGATAAACATTTTCAGTTGATTTGCTCTTGTATCAGAGTTCTTTTAAAAAAAAAATTAATAGTTTATAAAATTAATAAAAAATAAATTTAAAATTATTTTAAATTTTAAAATTTTATTTTTTTAACTTTTAACATTTTCAAATAAATTTTAATTTATTAAAATTTTGAAATAAACCCTAAGTGAAAACTGATTTATTGATGCATCATGCTCACAAACCATTTTGTATCAGATTGTACTATCTTATATGTTTCATATTCTGTTTTTTCATTTATTTCATAAAATGTCTTATATACATCTGTCACATATTTATATTTTTTAAAAAAAATTTAAATTAAAAAAAGAAGATAAAGTTTGTCAAAATCAGTAATTCTGATTTACAACAAAATCAACTATAATTAAAATTTAAATGAAAGCAAATAAAGCAGTCTTAATGTAGCCGGGTATAAGTAAGGGTCAGCCTATGGAAATCGCGTGGTCAATGGTCGTTGGTCACAGAGGGCTGCTAAATCGGACGGTCCCTAGCTGATAAGAGCATGATACGCACGCATCATGGGCCCCCTCGCATTTCAAAATTTAAAAATCGAAAATTCGTCCCAATAACCGCGCGTTTTGAGATCGAGTACCTAAAAACGCCTTTACAAATAGAACTCCTTCACAGCGCGCCTTCGAGGAAAGGGAAAAGGGCAATGAGAAAGAACCCATTACCAACGGAACGACGACGTTTTTTGTCCTTGTCCCCAGCAATTGCCTCTTCAAAACTACCAACTGCCATCCTCATCTGTTACTCTGACGTGGAGGGAAGATTTCCTAGTAATTAAAACCCAAAACCAGGGGTATATTAGTAACAGCACGGGGAACTTTCAGTTCCTAACAGACAGAAGAGAACAGTGAAAAATTAACCTCCCTTTTTAGCTCTCTCTACTCTACACTGGGCGGTCTGATTTCCTCTTGACTGCCGAGACACCAAGGGGAATGGAACAATCTGAGGTAAAATTTTGAAACGCTTCTTATGTTTTGATTTGATTTGTGTTTCTTCGCCCTACTTTAATTTTTGGTAACAAACCAAGTGTTTTGTTTTCTCGGTTGTTGTAGAAAATGGTGGCCTTGAAGAAGGCGTACGCGGAGATCATATTGAACACAGCAAAAGAGGCGGCGGCGAGAGTAATGGTGGCCGAAAGGAAAGCGCTTCGCTCCCAGCAGGATCTGAGTGGCACCAAGGAAGAAGCGCTTCGCTTGCTTGTACGTTTGAAGCAGATGATCGATGCCAAGGTAATTTTCAAACAAACATCAAAAGGGAAATGTATTTTCAATTTGCATTTTTTTGAAATTTTGAATTTTTGCTCTCGGTATGGACATGCAAGTTGATGATCTTCTAAGTTTGTTTGGGTTGATGAATAAGTTTAGTGTTTGTTCTGTTCCTTTATAGGAGAAACGGCTGGCAATGGCAAAAGTTTGTGTGAAAGTGGTTTCCTTCTCTCAGTGTCCTTTTAGTTGTCTTCCGTCTGGCTTTGTTGAGAACCAAATAGATAGATACCGTTTCACTGTTATTATTCTTCACTGTCCGAATTATCAGTTTCATTTGGGGTCTTGAAGTGGAAAATAACTTTCTTCATTTTATTAAGAATTTGAAAGTTTACTGTGGACTGAACAGAAGTTTACTTTATAATTTTCACTAGGGCCTCTGCTGCTCAGTTTTTGTTTTGGCACGTTATATTTTTCTCCAATATAAATGCATAAATCCCAAATTTTTTGTTAAGGGTAGAACAAGTAGTTTTTAAATCAAATGAAATCATTGCATGGGGCATCTGGGAGTTATAATTTACCTACTATATCGTTAGCACAAGGCAGCTACCGCTCATGCTTTTGATGGAAAAAATCAACCCAATTTGGTGGCTCAAAGCATAGCAGCTTTCTCATAATTTCCAGATGAAAAAAACATCCTGGGAATCTTGAAGAGCGGGAATTGAAATTGGACAAAGTGACAAGGAGGTTGTGTACCAATTGAGCTTTTAGTGCCCTTAAAAGTATTGCTGAGAACAGCTGCTGTAATGTTCATTGCACCTACAATGAAGCCAATGTCAAACAGTTGTCGCTCAGACTTACCAAGTTATCATTTTCATGAACATGTTGAAATAGAGATAAGTTTTTGAGTGGTTCCTTTACAAGTAAAACTGCTTTAAGTGAAATTTCCATCTTTTCATATGTTACTTGATGGGAAAAAGAGAAGGGTAATGAGATCCATTATCGACAGATGAAGGCTTTTGAGACCAACATCATTTTGCTTCTTCTTGATTTAGTTTTTCCTCTTCCTGATGCTTGATATTAGATTGCTAGTCATTTAGTTTCAAGGCATGAGGCTTGCTGTTGTATCTCATCTATTCAATTTTGTAAAACTCTAAAATATGAACTAGAGCAGTAAGATGGCCTTAGGAATTTAGCCTTATAATGACCTAGGGCATATCAAACTGGGGTGTTGCTATGGCTAGCAGATAGTCAGGTGCTTCAAGAGCCTCACATGTGTTGTTGGCTGAAGATACAATGATTTTGACATCTCACGTTTTGCTTTCGTTTCCAAACTGTGGATACATTGTCTTCAACTTGTCTTTTCATTCTTCCAAGTAATTGCTGAGAAACTGGAGAAGTGAGCTTCATGGTTTCTGTAGTTGATGTTAATATGGTTCCTTGTGCTTGGTGATAATGAAAATAGCTGCTCATATGCTCTGCTCTAGAAAGAAATACATCTAATATACCCCTTATGCATGCAATATGGAAATGCTTTGAGAATATTATGGCTACCTTCTCGATTTCTACAGGTATCGGGGAAGGATCACCGGTTCATGTCTAACCTCTTTTTTATGGTTTACAAGCCTTGCAGTACTACATTTATGTTTGAGGCACCAATCTTCTCAATATTACTGATAGTCTTAAACTAAAATGTTGCCACTGATGTCCATAATATAAGCATGATCACATGAGAATTAGTCTGTGCCAACTTGACTTTATTGAATGAATGTTATGGTTTAACAAAAGCCTCGTAATTTCCTGCTTCTGACTCTTCTAATCTCATTCTCTTATCAGTAACTATGATTTATTGACAACCATGTCCATATGCATTTTTGAGGTGCCAACGCCATCTCTCGTGCACTAGGTTGTCTAGAATTGATGGGACAGTAGCTTAAGTTATGAGGGTTTGGTATGACAGATTTGGATTGAAGAAAATTGAAATTCTGGCTTATGGATAACAAATCAAAAAAACATCTCAGTTCGATGTTATGTATTGCTTTAAATTGGTTTAAATCTTTGTTTGAGCAAGACGTATACAGGTCACAAAAATAAGTAATTTTTATGGGAGTGCGAACAGTAAGACACCCAATTAGGTAATAAGTTTGTTTATATAACCTTTTGCAAAATCTGCATGGAGTTCCTCCCATTGGTACACACTATCCCTCAAAGACAAAGCAATCTTTTGCTGAATGTTTAATATCCTGAGGAAAGTTATGTTTCTGATTAAAAAAGAATGAAAAAACAGGAAAGTTATGTAATTTCTTTGATCCATTTGATTCTAGATGCTTGCTGTGGTGTTTGCTATTGCGAAGATATCATTCTTCTGGGACTCGGGATTGTGGTATGGTCTCTAGAAAATACAATGAATTTGGAAAGAAAAACATATTCCATCAGATATCAAGCCAACTTGCAGCAAGACTATTTTCAGTTTTGACGCCTTCGGTAAACAGCAGACTGTGCTTTAACCTCTAATTTTGCTTCTTACATTTGATTGGAACAGTTTTCACTAATACCATAATCAATTCTGATAATCTGCTTGCTTTTGGACCTCATGGTTGAGGAAGCCTGCCTTCTAATTAATTTTTTTTCTATTGAATTTGAAATCGCAAACTTTTGCCGATGTTGGAAACAAGTATTCTTTTGGTGTTTCCATGAGTTTTGCTGTAGTTATGATTGTTTCATCTTATCATGTGCAGCTTAGAACTCTCAGTAGGTTTAATATTTGAATGACAACTTGGATATCACTTTCTCTTAGGAGTTGTAAGCTACTGCAGCATTAACCAGGCCTTTCCTTGCTTGCAGATAATTGAAGGAGAGATTATATCCTTGAACCAGCAAAAGAGGATTGATGAGCTTGAAGCACAGCTTCACGAGGCGGAGGATATCATAACTGATCTTAGAACAGAGTTGAGGTGGGCAAGGGATAAATTGGAGAAGGTGAAGCACGACCAACCACAGCCTTTGAATGTAAAAGATGCCAAGGGGAATACATTTTTGTATCAAAATGCCACCCCCGCGTCCGTCATACCCTCCCATCCAAATTTGGGACTAGTAACACCGGCAGCTTCTGACATGGGGGACACACTACCGCACCAGAGCCCTTTGGATAATAAGTTCTTCAACATGACAAAGCAAACTGAACAACTAGGTGTTCCCCATTTGGAGAGATACTATGCTCATAACTCTGACTTAGCCTCCCTTATTATGACCAACAAGGAGCCTGAACTGTATAGAAATGGCTGTACACAAAGAATTCGAGCACTTGAGCAAAACCTGCAGGATGGAGAATTACCTCCTGGACATGCAGATGATCAATCTTCCCTCAGAAAGAATGAGTTGATCATTGAGACAAGTGCTAAGGATGACAGAAAATGTACTGCATCCTCTCTTAAGGCCAAGAAAACTGACATGAAGAACTTTTCTGGGAAGACAGTAAGAAAAACTAGTAAAGTCCGCACATTAAGAAGAAGAAAAAGACGATTTGGGAAAGCAAAAGTGACCTCATACAAGTCTCGTGATTGTCAGCTCAAGAAACCTTGTCAATCATCTTCTGTTCTTTCTCATTGCAAATCATACTTGGTCAACGGAAATGTTAGACCTGAGGAAGGTTCACATACTCAACCTTCTAAGAAGACTGAGAATATGGATATGGTAAAAAGTTTTGATGGATTGGAAGAGCAATTGCAGCAGAGAAGCAGCTTTTATAGTGATCAAATTGCGATCATTTGTAAAAGGAAAAGAAACAGGAAAGTGAAAGTTAGGGATGGCATTGCTTCATCATTCATATCTTCCAATCAGCTTGCTGAGCCTTGTCAGCAATCTACTGTTCTTACATGTTGTCGTACCTTCACTAATTCATTCTCTGTTAATGTTAAATCTGGAGATCAGGTCGAGTTGGCTAAAAATGAGGCTAAGACAAAGCCATTGCCTCATCTGGATCCAGGGTTCACTTCAATTAAAAGTAATGTGGATCCTATTTTAGGAGCAATGAATGTTACCCTGAGTATGAAGGCACAAAATAGATCAAGATCTCTAGAGAATGTTGCAGACAAGGACGCAGAACTGACAGATGACTCTGCATTGGCAAAACAGGGAAGTGGTGCTGCAGAAAAATCAAATTTACCGTCTTCTGTGATGAGCAGTGGAATGATAAATGTACCTCCGATATATTCCAACTTAAAAGATGCTGAAGCATCTGAAGAAGCTAATGGATCTCCCAGTAAAGCAGACAGTAAGAGGCTCCTAAAATACACCTTCAAAAGGAAGCGTAAGAAGGAATCCTTTAGTGACCCTGATGAGAACAAATCCCCTGAAAAGAGCACCATGAAGGGGATTGCAGATGAGAAACAATATTGTATGCAAGAGCCAGATAAATCTGGCCTGGCAAATGAATCATCAAGGGACAGTCAAGGACTCGCTCAGGTTGCCCATCAGGTAGGTTTACTTTGTGTCTGATACCTAGATAACTTGTGGTTTCATGTTTCTCTGAATCCTGTCCTAGGAATTCTGAATACGTTCTGTCTATGTGACTGCATTGGCTCAGTTCATTATGTGTTTGGTGTGACTAGGCAATCATTACAGTCTGATGTATAGCATTTCCATTGAAGGAACAAGGAGAAAGAAGAAAGGAAATTGAAAACATATTGAGACCAGGACTGTAGAATGATAACAAGATTCCTGAACCTGACATTGCCGTTAATAATTATGATTATCTATGCAGAAGGGCGCTTTGGTTACATAATGAGTGTGCAGTCCAAGATTACTCAGTTCAATGTTTCTTTTTTTGTATAAAGAAAAAAAGCTGGTGTATGTTTTTTGCTCCAATGTGGGTATTCACGCTTCTTGGTGCTTACTAAACATAAACTCTGGTCTAATCTTGTTTACCCCACTTCTTTGTGCAGCTTATTTCCTTATCTGGGAAAAGATGGTTGTAAGAAAGTTGCTGTTGGTCAAGTACATCCAGGAGAAACTTGGATCTGATGGGCATTCCAAAGGACTCAACTCTGTAGTGGTTATCAAGAAATAGTTTCTTAAAGAAACTTGTTACTCAGCTGGCTGCTTCCAACTAGTAATCTGGCTCTACATTGCTCCTCGTGAGCGTTTTTGGACTCAATGTCTAGTTCTCTATATATGGCTAATGACAAGCCTAACTCTGGCACTCCAGTCAATCTTTCCTGTTAAATAGACATCATCTATAGTAGTTGGCCTGATATAGGATCATAGGTAATATTATGCTGGCTCATCTGATATTGCCAATGTAACTAAGTTGATGCATAGAAGTCTGTTCACGATGTTATGTCCCGTCCTTGAATGCCTGTTGTATTATAAACAGTGGTGGAAAATTCAAAAAGTTTAGAATAGTTAGGTTGGGTTTTGTAATGCCACCCTAAATTTCATGAACAAAATTGCTGATTTCGAGAAGAAAGGCATGTCCAAGAGAATGATGTCTGATGTTGATCAACGAGACATATGGGGTCATTTTCAGATAATATGGCATAAAGCAGGCGTGCAGCTGGACTGAGTTTTCATTTCATAGTTGAATTTTCTTTTTCACTCTGTCAACCTGCTTCTCTTTTTGTGAAAAGGCATGCCATGTTTGGAACATTTAGCAGGATATTCTTCACTTTTCTCTATCAGCACTGTTGCTTAGAAAAGTGCAATTACATAACCACTTCCTTACCTATAATTGTGTCATCCGGTGTTTTAGCCTTTAGTATCACACCAGGAATCAAGCTTATGATTGATTTCTTCCAAAGTGCTAAATATTATTAATAACTGCTGAGTTATCCTCATGAATTTAAACAAACAAAGGGTTTATAGAAGAGATTCTGAAAAGGTACTCTGGAAATTTGAAAATGCTGTAAGGTCTCTTTAGTGAAAAAGCTCTCCATGGAAACAAGAGATTATAGGTCTCAGTTAATTGATATAAAATGTCTGGTTTTGAGGTAGATTTACTGATATAATGAACAACAAAGCACCTTTTCATTACCGAAAGCTAGTAGGGAAATGAGTGACATTGGTTAGGTCATTGGTGTGCACGCCAAACCCAAGCATACACAGACCTGCGCGACTTAATTCCAAGGTAGCAGCAATCATATGGTGTCTGCACTACTGCAGGTGTTGTGTCTGCTTGTCTCCTACAGCAGTTGCACGCTCATCAGTTCATTCCCTGATCATCACAGCATCTTTTCTTTGTCTGCAATTTGATTATCACAACTGGGTCCCAGCTGTAAACACAAAATTCCCAGTTCATTTTATATATAAACACAGCAGGATTCTATCATTTGCATGTCAAAGAAAGTCGAGAGATATGAAGACGAAGGAAGAGTTCAAGAGCGAAACAAGAGAAGGAGAGCATGAAGATGAGAGAATACGAGCAGTTTTGTTCACAGCAGGAGTAGTTCTTCTACTGGCGTGTTTAAAACGTGCACCTGTGGTGTTTTTAGTTGAGCAATGGCGAGCATGGGTTTTCCTAGTCCTCAACCTTGTCCTCCTAGCCATTTTCCTCACTTCCACGGCTCAAAATCAAGCCAGCAACAACACTGCAAAACCGAACACTGAAGTAAAGAAGAAAACAGAGCAGACTCAGATAAAGAAGAAAAAAGAGCAGTCTGCTCATTTGGAAGCATCCAGAAAATGTGACGAGTTAGGGCAAAAAAGAAGCCACGAATGCGAAAGAGAGCAAGAGGGGCTTGAAGATGATAGCGAGCCTAATAAGTTGTCCAAGGAGGAGCTGAATGAAAGAGTAGAAGCTTTCATTGCGATGTTTAGGCAGCATTTGGCCTTGGATGCAAGAATGGGTAGAGAAAAGCATTTTTCCAGGCCAAAACAAGCTCAAATGTTTAATTTCCAAAAGCGGTCCAGCAGGATGACACTTTCAACTCAGGAAGTGAAGTGCTTTGTTTTCTAGGAGTAGACTTTAAATGACATTTATTGAACGTACAGCAATTTGGTCCAAATTGCCTCTGTAATTCTTTTTCCCTATCAACAATCAAATGCAAATTAAAACTGTGATGCCCACCTAATTTGGAGGGCTAATGGTAATGTGAAATATCTCCTTTTTTTTCTTTTTAATTTCCATCTCAATGCATCCTAGGATGTCATCATAGCAGGCACAGCATGGTCCTCAAATTTCAAATCAATTTGATGAGTTTCACCAATTTCGTCATGGATGGATTATTTACTAGCCCAACAAAACATACCCCTCCCACTCTTTCTTTATTTCAGAGCAACTCTTTTTTGTTTCCTCCCTTCTTTGTTTATAGGAGCACATAAGTTTTTTTTGCTTTCTCTTATTCTCGTACCTGTAAATGCAGGACTCAAGAAGAGCAAAGCTTTGGTTGTCATGGATCCTTTCTAATATCCGTGAAAACCCACTTAAAATATGGTCTTTTCTGTGGGCAGAACCAAAAAAAGAAGATGCAGCGTATCCAAATAAATAATAAACCCAATGTTGGATGCCAAATTTCAATGTTTACATTTACTGGAATCAAGATCAAGTCAAAGTTCTCCAAATCACCTGTGATCCAGCAAGCATGAAATATCTTTTGCTTCTTCTGGGGAGGAAACAAGGAAAAAGAAAAGTTTATTTTGTATGGAGATGGGAGAAAGCAGATCACATCAAGAAGTTGAAATCTTTGATTGAGATTGCAAGAGCTGACCACTAACAGACAGCAGAACAATAGATTAGGTGAGAGAAAGCCAAGCTGGACTGGAGGTACAAATCAAAGGTTCATGAGAGAACAAGGAATTAAAGATATTTGGTATGATGTGGAGCTCAATTAAACAATTCCATGTGAAAATCCCAACAATTTCAGCTTTGGCGGAAGGTATGGTTGTTTGTGGTCTTAAATGAACCTGTTACCCATACTCACCAACGGTCAAGCACGCCATTACGGCGTTGAGGTTGACAGATATCTACGAACAGCACAATCTCAATAGAATGTCCCAGCCCACCTCTCATAATTGATCTAAGTTTTAATTCTATATCTTTCTGTATAAATATATAGCTAGGACTTGGCACCTCTGCCCTTGCCCAGCAGGCGGAGGAGACCCTGGTTCAAGAAGTATAGTCACTTATGGGACATCTAAAAGGGTAGAAGGGTAAAAGAAATGGGAATACAATGAAATGCAAACAAAAAGTTGGTAACAGAAACGAAGTTACGGACCAAAACAAGGGCCCAGAGTGCTTTTGGGCTAATCAGGATTTGCAGAAGTGAACATTAATGGTAGGGTCTCTTGTCATGCTATGGACCCCAGGCTACTACCACCTCTCTGAACTGTAGATTGGTCCTTACAAAGTCATTTGTGGCTCCCCCTTCAACCCATGGAGGTAAAATTAGAGATGCGGTCTTATCCAGAAGGCCTAACGGCAACAGAAGGGCAAGCAGATTCCCATAGAAAAAAGCACACACACACCCACACTTCTATTGAAAAAAGAAAAGAGAGGGCATAAGATACAGTACTCAACGAACCATAAATGGAGAGATCGAAGCATTAAAGGGAAATCATTGAGGGGAATGTCGAAATCCACCACAGAAGTATGAGGTATCATTAGTGATATGGGCCATATGACCTATACAGCCTTAATTTTGGACTGATCCTTAGAGTCTGCTTGGATAGGAACTTATTTACTCCTTCTCATGATTCAATGTACCAAATTCATAATTCCGTACCTAACAATTTGTAGGACAAAAAGAAACATGTAATAGCTTCCTATTATGTAAAATCTCATGTTTAACCAGCAGTAAGAAATGTTATTGTTGTGGTCATAGTACCTACCCATGGATGGAAGATTGGGTATCACAAGCGCCTCTTGCTTGAAACATATTGTGAAGAGAAACTGCTTAATGAATAGTACACAACCAGTGCAAAATATGTTACCGTGTACTGCATCCAGGTTCTCAATAAAAATTAGCTGAAAGTTTGTCATTCACAATTACCTACAAAGGAAAAAAGCAATACAGGAATTAAATATAGGAACTCAATCATTGAGATAACATATAAAAGATAAATGAGAGGCACTTCTTTTCTCCCATGGAACTTCCTGATGGCGCACCTAAGACTTAACGCAACGGCCTATGCTAAATCGGATATCATTTGACACAGACTTGTAATAAGCTTGTCATGTAAAAATCAGCGAGACATACGTGACCAGCACCACCAACTACTAACTCTAATGATCAACCAAATGATGAGAGCCTTGTGAGGCTGATATCTTTTTGCTCTCCTTTCCACTCGGCATATTAAATTAAGCAAGCCATTATGCATTGGAGGAAGCTTCTTCCCACCGAGCGTTGAACTTACGTTGTGTTTAGTCATTTTCTCCCTCCCTCTCGGTATCAACGTTTGAAATACTGAAGGGATTGTCTGTTTCTTCGGTTTCATTTCTTTGCTATTCGACGATTAACACAATAGTTCTTAACGGCAAAGCCTACATCTGATGCTGAGATTTATGAAACTAGCAGACATGGTAATACCGACAGAGTAAACCGTGGCTCTCAACAAGGAACGAGAAGTTCACCAAGCACATCCACTTCTGCACCTTTGAATTTCAGTATGGAGTGGATGGTTAGCGCAATCTATGGATAACCAGAACAAAAGGTCAAAATCTAGGAGGTTTAGAAAATGGTTTAAGAGGAAGCAAAAGAAAGCAGATCCTTACCCTCTGGGTGAACATTCAGGTCAGCTTCTTTGTCTTTCAGCTATTACCAGTTGCCTTGGGCTGTGTTCAGCTTACTTTAAATGATAGATCCTTCTCACAGATGCAGGTGAAGATGAAGATGACTACATGGATGATGCTTATATCAGGTTGTTGGATATGGATCCATGCATTTCGACCAATGAGTTAAGGTAAGGCTCAAAACTCTTGATTTGAACAGGGGATCATTTTCTCAGCCTCTGTTTTGATTTCAATACCTGCATATTTTAGAATTTTCGTTGGTACCTGGAATGTTGCCGGAAGATCTCCTGTAGGAAGCTTGGCTGTGGATTTAGATGAATGGCTGAATCTCAAGGATGCTGCAGATATGTATGTTCTGGGGTATGTAATAGTCCAAGGTCTTCTATTTTCAATCTTTAACAAAGGACCCAATACATCATTTGAAAATCCAAACTTCTCTGTTGTCAGATTTCAAGAGATCGTACCTTTAAAGACTCGAAACGTTATAGGAGTAGAAGACCCGACGGAAGCAACAAACTGGAACCTGCTCATAGGAAAAGCCCTTAACCACAAATATGGCTGCCCTTGGTTGACACCAATGCAGAATCCAATCTCAAGTGACAACTACCAATACGTTAGAGTTCCTGACTCTGAAAGAAGGACGTGTGCTAGCAGCCATGTAAGGACCCCCTTGAGAGAGTGGCTAAGAACTCAAAGTGATAAGCCACTTGGAGGGAGTAAATACAAGTTAATGGCGAGCAAGAAGATGGTTGGTGTGTTTATAAGTGTGTGGCTGAGGACAGAATTACTCAGTAAATATTGCATCTCAGACGTGAAAGTTTCTTCGGTGGCTTGTGGCATCATGGGTTATCTGGGAAACAAAGGTTCTGTTTCAGTTAGCCTGTCAATGGAAGGAACCAGTTTCTGCTTTATCGCTGCTCACTTGGCTTCCGGTGAGAAGAAAGGTGATGAAGGCCGAAGGAATCACCAAGTCTCAGAGATTTTCAGGCGAACTACCTTTCCTAGATCCTCTCAGGACGATAATGCTCATCCTCTCACTATCTTCAGGCATGAGTAAGTATTCCTTACCCAAGAAGCATGATACATAACTAGTTGATTAAGGACACAGAAAGAAGATACACCTACAAGTCTAAATTTTCAACTAATCCAAGTGTTTACAATTTGATTAATAGGTGCAAGATCCATACGAGGTCTGTAACAGATCTACTTTTTGTCCAATCAACAACAGTAATAATTCGTCGGGTATAAAGAATGCAATCATACAATTTCTTCTAGTTTATGACTTCCACACCACTAAGCAATAATGCAATCCTACAACAGGCAAGGTTTCTTTTCTCAACGACAGATCAAGTCAAATCATATATCAGGATTTTAACTGATACATACCTCCTCTATAACATGATCCTGCATAAATACTGTATCAGACTTCTGTCTCACCATCAGATAAGAATCTCTAAGTTCACTCATGGCCAGAAAAAAATAATAATAGTAAAGCTGGAAGAAAGACATGCAAATTATTTTATGAATAGCATTATTAACTCGAAAAAAAAAATCTAACTTGAATGGAAAACTCATCTCCAAATATGTTGTGGGACAGTCGAATATTCTGGTTTGGGGATCTCAACTACAGACTATACTTGGAAGATAACTTAGCCAGGTATCTGATAAAGAAGCAAGACTGGAAAGAATTGCAACAGTTTGATCAGCTTCGTAAGGAACAAGAAGAAGGCGGAGTATTTCAAGGTTGGAAAGAGGGGAACATTGAATTTGCACCAACATACAAGTATTCGTCATCAAATTGCAATCGATACTCAGGTGGCCTTCCAAGCAGAGCAGGAGAAAAGCAAAGGACTCCAGCCTGGTAAGTTTGTGTTGTTAGATTCTTGTTATAGTTGTAGGAATTCCCACCAAAGGGAAAAGATTATTTAATATAAACTATGCAGTTCGGACCTCCCTTATGGCTTAAGTCCTTCATTCTGCATGCCCCTAGTTTGCCTAGGTTGAAAGATTATCATGAACTAAATTTTCCATCTCCATATATCAGTTTACACTGAAGTCTGTAAAAATAATGCATGATTATTAGCAGGTGTGACAGAATCCTATGGCATGGGAAAGAAGTGAAACAACTGTCCTATTTTCGCAGTGAAAGTAAGTTTTCTGATCATCGGCCAGTCTCTGCTCTGTTCTCTACACAGATAGAAGTCATGAAGTCCCGCAATCCAAGAGCTACTGCAGCACAGGACATTCTTTCCAACATAATGCCTCCCAAAGAAACTGTAAGATCTAACTCTCAGATTATAACAGTGTTTTATCCTGAGACATAAACTTAGAATAACCCTTATGACATCAGCAATTGAATCATCATATAGGCTCTCAAATAAGTTTTTGAATTGGTTTGGGTGATAACAAAAAGAATATCATCATTTTTTCAGGGCAAGAGCAACAGTGACGTAGAGGCCGAAAGAACATGGAAGCATCGTCAACATCACAGAAGCTGTAGATAAAGCAGATCATAGTGAATATTGTTGCTGACCTTTTGCGTAGTCTGGGCCTGTTTTGGGGAAATGAAATTGTTTCATAATCTCCAATTGTTTTTGGTTTTTCCTTTTCTTATTTTTTAATTCTTCCTTTAGGAGGCAGTATGATGACCACGTCATATAAATTAGATTAATGGATGCAAAACAATAACTTAATAAGTCTGAGTAAATTTTTCAGGAAAAAGATACATTGCTATTGAGGGATCTTGACGCAAAAGAGAACGCGTAGTAAGGGTGAAGATCAGGATTGCCTTTAAGTAATAATGGAGAAAAGCTGGAACAGCCTATACATGTCATCTCCCTCCATAAAGTCTTCGCCAAACATTGGACCTTTTCTTGATTTCTCAGAAACAATAATGGCCATGCAGATTAATAGAATACCAAATGTATGTAGCACTTATATTCTTGTCTGCAGTACTTATTTGATTAATCAAGCTAAAGATATTGCAGTAAAACATAGAATGCTTACCAAAGACAAGTTGCCTCATTTTCCTAAAGGATTTTCCCGAGGGCGTCCACGTTTTCTTTTTGACAACCCGGACATACACATTGCTTCTGCAGCTCCTCACCAAGCGAAGTACATCTCTCTTCCCACTCAGAAGTCTGCTTGTTCCAGTTAAAGGAAAATTCTCAGGGGATGCTTCTTGGAAAATTTCCCCAAATAAAGTGACTTAAATCACAACAAACAAAGACACAAGAGCTACTCTATTCTTTATAGCTTTTTCAAATCTAAAATAGAATTCAGAAAAGAAAAAGAGCTCGAAACATGAATGTTCTATTTGCCATATGGGCAGAATAAGAATTTTCAACAATTCGAACTTCAAATCAGACCTTCTTCACCAACTCTCCTCCATAGTATTGATACCCAAACAGAAGAAAGCTGGTGGAATATATTTTCTCATAAAAAACTTGCACAAACATCTCAGAAGATCTGCCTTGGAACTGTATGTCTTTCAAATGATGACATTCACTGCATCATGGATTTTTCTCTATTAAATAATGCAAGATTGTTTACCCATGAACCAACTGACACCCTTTTTTGCCCCCTTTTTTGGGCTGAACTCCTATTATTAGTCCTAAGAAAACTTTGGATAATCTGTGACCCAACTAGTCCTCTAAGAAACGACTTGAAAAATTTTTATAAGGATATCTTGTTAGATCCTGCAACGCTTTTGTTGCTTTCATTATCACCTCCATCAGAGACACCTTCCTTTCATAATCTATCAACTCCAGCTGAAGCTGCAAGCAGCCGAACCAATTTGTCATTTCATGATTGTTTTAATAATAATAGTAACAACAACAACAATGCAGTATATAGTGTTTCATGTAACAAAGGACCAAGTTCTCACCTGCTTTTGAATATTTTGCTCTGCTAAGTACTCGTCTTCCTCTTTTGCTATTTGGGAAACTACATGAGCAAGCAAATCCTCAAGTGTACTTGAACCCGTTACAGTAAAATCCTTCTTAGCAAATGTAGTGTCTGCTTCTAGATCAATAAAAGCATTTCTACTTTAAACATGGAAGATCATGTCTAAAACTGAGAGGAAAAGGTAGAAAGATTGGAATGAAAGCTTTGGATTGGTCTGGTATATTAAGAGTGCCAACAAAGAACTCCAGTCTATTCATCAAGAGCTAGCGATATATGTCACTTAAATTTGACTGTAGCCAATAAATATTTGTTTCAAATATAACTAAACCTTCTATGCAATGGATTGAAAATAATTCTAGTTTGTTCTTCGGTCTCCTAAAAGAGTGAGTTTTAGTTATGAAAAAGCTTTGAGTCACAAACTTATTTGTAAATCCTATTCATAAATCCTACTCAAAGTAAAAGAAATTTCACATTATGAATTAAGATAAATAACCATAACAAGAACCGGAACCGAGCCTTAATGATCCAACAACAATAGACAGAATGAAAGGCTTGACCTGCTGTAGTCCCACTGCCATTCTCTTGCTGATAATTGAAATCTATCATTTCTTGGATCTTCCTACATTAACATATAAGCAATTAAGAAGTTTCCTAGTAGTGAGTACTGGACTGCACATTAAAGATATTAGGAATGCACATTAAAAATACTAGGAATACACATTTCAAAAACATCATATACATAACAATGATGCACCAAGCACTTTCTCATCAATTACAGGAAAATCAACCAAGAGTCCAAGAATCTTGACAGATCCTGCATTGGGTGGAAATAGTCCACCAAGATTTGATAGCAGCCTTCGTGCACTTAGTAGTGTTGTTTATTCACAAAGTTACAATAAGCATATCTTAGCAATATTCAGATTCTCAGCACAAGGCTGGAGGAGCATAACAATCTGACTAGAATATATGGCCAAATCTTGTCTACAGCTTTCTGTTTTGTCACTATAGAAAATCCACGCAGACTCATTGGGAAGTTGTCTCTACACTGCCAAGAATCTGTTCGTGCAAGTAAATATAACAGGACATGAAAAATTGAGACCTACCTTATTTTTGTGTTTAACTCAAACATTTGGCCGATAAACCGATCACTGAGCAAACATTCAGAATAAATAATCTCTTCAGCTACTTTGATTTCTACGAATGACAAAATTGGCAAAGGGAGATGTAGTTTGTATACCGTGCAGCTCCTTCTTCATTCTTTGCAATGTCCAAAGTTTCCCGGCGAAGTTCAACAGAATAAATTATTGGCAATGTGAGAGTACAAAAGAAATTATAATAAGACCACAAGGATAATGAAAAATTAATGTCAATTTAGCACAGAAACTTAAAAGAAAGAAAAAACAAACAAGACATGGCCTGAGTAACACCTTAAGAGCTTCTACTTCATTTCCAACGTCAGAAATTTCATCTTGGATAAGAGAAATTCTTGCCTGCCAGGAACTTCAAAAATTCTTAATGAAAAATTTTGAACAAACAAACATGATCGAACCTGTATAAGACAGTCAAGATATCAAACAGACTATCTAAACAAAAACAAACCTCTAGGGCTTGAATTGAAGCCTCGTTTACAGCCAATTCAACTTCGTAGCCTTTGAGCTCCTGCTCAGTAGCTTCTTTAAAGCGCTTGGCATCTTCAAGCTCTGCATTCGCTCCCTCTAGCTGAGATCGGAGCTCCTCAATTCGCTTCTTGAAACCAACCACTCTTCTCTCTGGATATCTCGGATCATGTACAAAATCGTTTTATTGTCACATATAGAGTACAATTCGCTCTCCATTTCTTTGCCAGGAAAATGTAGGAAAAGAAAACAGAAGAAATATCCAAATCCTCGATCATTATTATTTCTTGAACTTATAAACAAAACTAATGACTACTTTCCTTGGCTCTCGTTAAAAAAAAAAAAAACTGAGGATCACAGCGTCTAATTTTTCTACATTTCTTCTTAGTAAACAAACAAAAAAGAAATAGCAACTTCCGTACCTCCTTGAGATCTTTCAGAGGCGAAATCACGAATTAATGATAGAAGTTGCTTCTGTGGTTCAGTTCCCGCCATGAATGGCTCTTGAGCTCTCTCTTTCAAAGGTTCTCTAGTGATTGAATAGTTAGCAGAGCAAGAGCTTGGGCTTTATATGGGTGATCCCGACGTGGCACTCCCATGTTAACTTGGGCCCATTTGACTTGATGGAGTCATGGTTGTTAGAGCTCAGGCCCATCACAAGCAAATCCTCCTAAATTTAACTGTTTATTATGATCCATTCATCCTTTACTGAAATTGTACATATCCCACACATGAAGGAGTTAAATATATTAACAGCCAACTCATTCTTCAGCAGAAAAATATGGGTAATATATGATAATAGAAGTTGAATTGTCCCTTTATCAACTCAATCATGTCAGATTTTGATAAATAGTTAAAATTTTATCAAAAAAATATGAAGTATTATCCATTTTGTTCATAAAATACCATTTTCTTTAATCAAAAAATAATTAAAAAAAACTATTTTATAAAAATAAAAAAATTAGTCTAATTTATATTGCAAAACTGTGATAGTATATCCAATGCTGATATGGAAAGAAAGACATTATCATGTGGAACGAAGACTCACTCAAGGCCACTCAATGCGTGCGAGTTGGGGCAGCTTTCAGGCACCAAAAGCAGGAAGCAAACAACAAATTGACTATCTAATAAAATTCTCAATTGGCACATGAAATTAATTTCGCAAGAACAACTACAGCACGCGGCCAAAAGAGTTTGATCATCATCACCATTGTTGGCTATATAGTTTCCAAAGGTACTAGACATGCATGCGTGCAACAGCAAGCACCGAAGTTGTATCCTCATCACACCCCTTTACAGCAAGCAAAAACCTTTCACCAAACTCATAAGTTCTGTCGCAATCAAACCCAAAAGAGGATATGATAAATCACTCCATGTGAGCTGGTTCCCTCTCTGGTTTAATTAGGTTCTCGAGCAAGTTTACCGAGCACAGGTGAGGTGAACCTAGGAAACCCGACAAAAGGCGACCTGGGTAGTCTTGATTTGGCCTACTTGATGTTGATCCAGCCAGCTTTGTTTTGAAACTTCTCTTGATAAGGAGGAGATCATGGTGGGATAATGACTTGAAGAGCAGAGGGGCATACTCAGGTTGACGTTTCCTTGTAGAGGAATTAACACTTTGTTGCATTCTTATGACAATCATGCCAACACTCCACATTCAACAAAATTAGTGGGAGCTTTAATTTGTGTGCACCAATGATTGGTAGATCTTTAAGAATGTAATTACAAAGAGAACCAAGGTCGATAGACTAAGCTAATTAATGGGTATTAATTAATTAACTTTAACGTACTAATACGAAAGAGATTATAAATATGGAGGTAGCTATGAAGATGTCGGATATATTGGAGATGAAGAAGGATCCGGGGAGTATCAGATTCACTGTGAATATTGGTGGAGTACCAGAGGCAAAAGTGTAGCAATTGGTTGCATTACTGTTGTAATGTTGAATTAAAGACACACGGCGAATCCACCAATTCTATCCCAATTGACTCTATATAAAGTATGAACACCTTGCATTAATTCTAGGAATTTGATTACCATAAAGTTATATTCGATTCAATATACGTAATTATTTACCAGAATCACACGTGAAATTTGGGATAGAATTAATACGCCTGTTAAATTCGGGAATCACTCTGCCATGAAATTGGGATTTAAAGATTTTTATAGGGAAATTCGTTTGCCAAGAAAATATCTCAAGCAGCGATTGGAAAAACAAAGTTTAGTGGAGTCTACTAAAGTGATTCGGCAAATCCCCTTTTTAAGCACCAAAGGGTGCTCCGTAGATTCTCTTTTAATAATAATGGATTTGTTTATGTAGCAGAGTCATCATTGTATCATTAGTCTCGGACATGGAACCTCCTTTAGCTAGATACTCGCCAATTGGATAATCCTGAGGACTATTACACAATTTTTTTTTTAATTTTTTCATGATTAATTATGATATTAATTACATCTTATATAGTTTAACAAATACTTCACTAAATAATATACAAAATATTAATTTTTCTAATTTTATAAATATGAATTAAAATTATATGATAAGTAAGGAAACATCGATTGAATATAGTTGGAGAAACCAATTTTCAATTAAACTAGCAAAATGTGGCTCAAAATATCTAAAGTGAGAGATGGGAGGACTTTTACATCAAAATGAAAATATTAACCCGGAGATTTTTTTAAGCATCCAGAATATTATCTTTAAGTTATAGCGTTGTTTTCATTTTTTATTTTTAATTTGTTGACATTCATTATAAGATTTTAAAAAATAAATAAATATTTAAATCAGATTTTTAGAAAAATTTTTTAAATTTTAATTGTTTTTAATAAAAATAAATGTTACATAAAATTTTAATATTTGTTTTATGTTACTAATTAAATTTTTATATTTAAAAAATAATAAATTATTTTTTCATTTGAATTAAATTAATTTTTTTTAAATATTAAAAATATAAATACCATCAAATCTTTAAAAAACTAGATTTTATATTAAAAATTATTTAAATTTAAAGAAATACCTAGAATAAAATAAAAATTTATTCAAGTTTTTAATAATCATTTAAATTGAATTAATTTATCAGATATTATTATTATTATTTTAATATAAAAATTTAATTGATAACATAAAATAAATATTAAAATTTTATATAAATTTTATCTTTTTATTGATTTAATAGGTTTTAACATTAAGTAACCTATTTTAATTAACTCAAAATTATATTAATTTTTATATCGAATCTCATGTAAAATAAGATCTTAAAACCAATGGTGTTAAGATCTTATTTTATAAATATATATATATATATATATTATGAAACATTAATATCAATATCACAAAGGAGTGGCCGAGGGAAGACCTGCTGAGGATGGATCCGTGTTGTGGAGACTGTTTGATGAGCACTTTAAGTAAACTGACAACTCTCTTTTTTCTGTCTGTGTGTGTGAATGTGTGCGTGTTGTGTTTTTGAGAAAAGCGAAAGTGGCTGGTTAAATGTAGTTCAGTTAAAGTGCTGAGTAAGGTCGTGTCATGTTAGCCATAGAAAGAGACAGGATAAGACGTAGCCATTGATGAGGAAGATGTCTCAAGCTCCACCATAGCTTTTCGGGTACCAATTTATAAGAAACTTGTTTTAAGCAGAATCTCTTCCTATTTATGGGAACCCAGCATCTTACACAAAATTACTCAAAACCACAATGGTCATCTTGTTCCTCCATCATCATATACCCACCACCACCCACCATATCCCCCTTCTGCCTAAACAATCAAAAACCACCCAAAAATGCCTTTTTTTCCATTGGGGTAACTAATAACTTCATCCATCAACGTAATTTCCTATTGATCTTTGTTTCTATTTTTTAAAAAATATGTAATTTATTATATCTAATTTTATAATTTATTATATATTAATATTTTTTAAAGTACATTATTTTTTTATAATTTTTATTTATTTTAATAAAAATAACATAACAACATAAAATGAAGAAGCATCGCGCTGTCACAAAAAAAAAAAAAAAGTAGTTTCGATATTGGATATTTAATGAGATCATTACCACGAGGATAATAGGGCTAGCGATGATTCCATTAGGAGAGATGGATCTCTTTAATCTTTTCATGTACTAAGTAAGGTTTTGGCAATAAGTTATTGGAAGTAGTCATGATCAACTTCCTTCCCCAACCTGTCATTTCCATTATTGCTTAATTGATTTCAATGAACTTCATCATCCGAGCTATCAAAAATAGTAAATTCCATAACTTACAGATCTCACAATCAATGAATTCTACCGTAATGAAACCACCAAGCTAATTAAGTGCATGCATTAATATATGGTAAGTTAAATTAATTAAGTACACGTGTTAATATACATGAAAAAAACAAACATTTCTTTAAAAAAATTATACCAGGCACTTTTTTGAATGTTTTTATACATATAATTTTTATGATAATTATTTATTGATCTGACTTACACTAAATTTTTGAAAAAATTATAATTTTTATTAAAAATTATTTATCATTTATTATTTGCATTAATATTCAAAATTTTTTAAGAAATTTACTTCAAAATTGATTATAAATTATATCAATAAAAAAATTTATTTATAAAATTAAGTTTTTTCACTATTTGATAACTATGGTTTTTTTTTGGTTATTTTTATTGAAAATCATTATTGGATATTGTAAGAAATTCTAATTTGGGATCATGAAGGCAGAGACCGAAACTCGGAAAACATCTATATAAGTGCATATTGTGTCACTCATGTGGTTGTCTAGTCACTAAAAGAGAAACAAATATCCAGATTCTTATAAACCTGAGCAACCTGACCATATCTAATCTTGCATTTTTAGCAGCCAACTGAGGGTTCTTAGCATTGAGCTTTGCTCTTTAATATTCTTTTCAATTCCCATGGCACACGGCACAGACTAGCTAGTAAAAGGCACAAAGAGTACTCAGAATTAATGATGATAATCTTTGGGTGGTCAAGTTACCGAGCATAAACGGATGAATCTGCTTTTTAACTTTATCAAATAATTAATGTATAAAAAGAAATTTATATCTTAGAGTACTTGTATACTTGCTAGTGGAACTAATGCATAAGGCCCGATCTCATGAGATTGTTAGTCATAATCTGTGTTTAAATGTGCATTTTGATTTCAAACAATAGATGATTATAACAGTATTGTGTGTTATGATCAAGTTACATGGTAAAGTATGTTGTATGGTTATCACAAGAGTTTAAATATATCTTAATATATTATTTTTCAAGACAAAATTTATTTAAAATTTAAAATTATATTTTACAAGTTTAATCGAATTGTTATTCAAAATATGGAAGTTAAATTTCGTTTCACTAATTTAATTTAAATAAAATTTTAATATAAAAATAAAAATAATTTTTATTATTTAAATACTTAAACATAATTTTAATAAATTATACAATTTGATTGGAGTTTATTGTTTAAATTTAAATATAAATATTTTACTTATGATATAATTTCAATATTTTTTAAAAAAAATTTACCATGTACATATTAAAATAAAATATTTTCAAAATTTAAGAAACTTTTTCTTTTTTTTCATAGTTGTATAGATGTTTTTTTACGTCCGTAAAAATTTTAAGTTAAAATTTATTATGTAATATTTTTAATTTAAATATTTTAGATTTTTAAATTGTTAATAAAATTTAATTTAATTTAAATAAATATGTTAAAACTTGATTGACAAATTCTTGAATATTAAAAATATTTAATAACATAAACAAATATCCAAATTTTATATAATTTTTTGTCATGCACTTTTTTTTTAGATACTTTTTGTTAATTAAGTTAATAAGAATATCTTATTGAAACATTAATAAATATCTTTATTGGTCAGGATGTTTGCTATTCTTTTTATTTTTATGTCATTTTTATCTTCATCAATTATAATTATTCAAAAATATCATCAAAAGAATTATAATTAGCTTGTCATTATTGCAGTTATTTTAGCCTTAAACTTTGTATAGATGCTTTTAATCCTTTTGAATATGAATATAATATGTAATTATCTTAATTACTAGGTTCTGTTATATTCCTACATACATGTTTTCTTAGTCTAACAATTAGATATGTTCCAATTATTGCATTAATTAATTAAATTAACATGACCATTAACAAAATTCATTTTTCTTTTTATAATTTTATGTGTAATTAAGTTAACCACCCTTTATTAATTTATTGTAATGTTTACTTGCTGCTACAACGACTAATTGAGTAAGGGATACATTAATTATTTTATGATACAAAGATCCCATATAGAAACATTACTGTCACCATCACATGCCTCGTAGATCTGGAAGACGATGATAATACCTTTAAAATTTTGAGACATTTGATCTATACAATTCTATAAAATTGATTAAAAAAATTTAGATTAGCTTATGCTAATTTTAAATTATAAGATAGTAAAATTTTTACAACTTTTTATGTTGAAAAACTATAGCTTCCTGCCTCTTGCAAATCTAAATCGCTAGGTCAAACACTAAGAAAATCAAATAATAATAATAATAATAATAATAAAGAAGTATATTGCTTTTACTGGCTTAATATATAATGTTTGCTAAATCTATGTAAACGTTTCCATAATAATATTTATTTTATGCTTAGGGGAAGGAGCAAATTCATTTTGGACATTACTTAGTACTTTTAAGAGGTGGCAAGGAACATATGGCCTCACTATTTTCCAAATAAAATAAAGTTATTGCTCCGCATTATTTAATATTATGTATGATTTATCTGATTTTGTAAATAATTATTTAGTTATTGATATTTCCATATGTTGCACGATGTACGATTTGAGGAGAATGAAAAATAAAAATAAAAATAAAAGCAAGACATCTATACATGTTTATGTGAAAAAATGAAGCCTATACCTTTCACATTATATAAGATTCACGACTATCCATATGATGGTATGCAATTGCATCACTTATTTCCTCATTTTGTTCTCCGATCCATGCTACTTAGTCACGAGGTCGAATAAGTTCAAATTTCCTTGATGGTTTTGTTCGGTTTACGGGCCTTTCTCATAACCAAAATGTGAAGTTTTTTAAAAAATAAAAGCAAACTCATTTTTTTTCTCTAAATAATTGCTAACATAAGAATAAATGACATACCACCTAAGTTTTATAGATATGACAAGCTTGATTTATATATTGTTGAATATGAATAAATATAAATTTAAAATTATTTTAAATAATTAGAAACGATATTTGAATATGAAGTAAGACAATATAGTAAAAACATTGCTTCACATATATGATCTTGCTTCTATTACCATTTAAATTGAATACAATATAGTAAAAACATTGCTTCACACATATGATCTTGCTTCTATTACCATTTAAATCATTCAATTGACGGTCCAATGACATGAACTATAAAACTTTAATTTGGTGAAAAGACAGCAAAAGCATTTTACATGGTATTTTTTATTTTTATTTATGCTTTGGACAAGAGCTTACTTTTTTTCTTTCATTTACTAAGACTATAAGGTTATTTTATTATAGTTGAAACTTTTTGTTAATGGACCGATTAATTAATTTATTTTTGTCTTTGTGCACCACTTGGGTGGCTCATTTTAAATGATTTAATTAACTAGGATGGACAATTTCCGCCGCGAGCATGTTGCCATTCTCGATGATATAGTTTCTTATTAATGAGTTAATGTTTCAAACATTAAATTTTTCCATGAAAAAAATGACTATTTTAGGAAAAGAACAACTAATTTAAGTAAAGTGACAAACATAGAAGCGTGAAACTAAGAACCAATATTATATTAAATATAGATACATAAATAAACCAAACTTGGGATCTATGTTAAATTAATCTGATGATCACAAAAATATTGATACCACAACATTATTGAAAAAATTATTGGGAACTGAACATGAGGTAAGGAACCACATCATCCTCCACAATGTTCCCAATTAGAGCCATTGGGCGAGTAAGCATGAAAATGACATGCCATATTTAGTATGTACATGCCAAATTTCTTATTTACTTTGTGATGTTAGATTTTTGTTTTGTAAATATATAATTTTTATTTAAATTTTATCATAAATATTATTTATAATTTCTATTTTTTATAATATATGAAAAAGTTAAATTTTGACATGATAATTAGAGAAATAATACAGATTTTAAAATTTTAAATTATATATTATCATTAGCAAACAATGAAATTTTTGGTGAACACTGCCACTATGAATAATAACTCAGTAAACTATGGTTGAAATTTTGGAATTTGAAATAAAATATATTTTTAATTAAAAAAAAGGGCGAGACGCACATGCTTGCCCATCTTTTTTCACCGGGGGCCCAAAAGTGAATGTAGTCTTAATAGGTCGGTCGAGTGAAGACCCAATTCATCTCATTAGCTTCTCCCAATGACACGAATAATTAAAACCTGAGAAAGAACCCGAGATAGAACCCGAGACCCGACGATATGTGGCCATCATATAACATTTCTTATTTAAAAAAATGTTTGAGATGATTAAATTTTTTTATTTATTTAATATTTACTGATAATTTTAAAATATGATAATACGTGATAATATAATAAAATAATTTTGATATAAATAAAATATGGAAAAGATTTTTTTAAATTTCAAAACATCAACATAAATTATATAAAAAATGTTAACCGTTCAAATCCAAATCACTTCAACAATTTTTAGCTGGTAATAGAATAATATATGGCTCCTCAATGGGTCCCAGTGACTGATCCATCGTCATTAATGACGCTACGACAATAGAGAATTAAAGTCAACCGTGATCTCCACCCTTATCACGTGCGCCTTACAACTTTATTTTAAGTATCATAGAGCTGTCTACATGCTATCACCAGAGGCAAGGTCCTCCTCATCTTTGCATATTTTAACCAAAGGCCGTTTTTATGCACAGTGGGCAGAAGAGGGCTATATATACATGGCATCTCTGGCTTGTTTCTTCTCAGTGGGTAAAGACGCAACCTTTTGGCAGTAAGCGAGATACTCAAAAGGACCAAGATAGAAGTGTTGTTGAGATTCTTTTGTTTTAAAGTACTGCTTGTTTCTTATCTGAGAATGGGTCAAGAGAAGAAAGGGAGCAGTGTGGGCAAGAAGAAAAAGAATGGATCTGTGCGCTCCATTTTCATGCATGCAGACGGTGTTGATAAGTGGTTGATGACTTTCGGCTTCATCGGATCCATTGGAGATGGGTTCACTACCCCTTTGGTGTTGCTCATCACTAGTAAGTTGATGAACAATCTTGGTGTTGCCTCGAGTTTCAGCACAGATGTCTTTATTCATAACATAAACAAGGTCTCTCTCTCTCTCTCTCTCTCTCTCTCTCTCTCGCCCTTTCTCTATCTCTCTCTGGCTCTCTCTTGCTCGAAGACAAACACACACGCCAATTGAATAATCGGATTTGTTTTTGTTGGTGACAGAATGCAGTGGCCTTGCTGTATTTGGCTTGTGGGGCATGGGTCGCTTGTTTCCTGGGTAGGTTTTGTTTCTCTCTTTTGAAAGAATGTTTAAGGATTCCTTTCCTCTTTTGTTTATCTTTTCTAAAGAACCTAACCTGAGATTAAGCTGAGACAACCCTTTTGTTTTTGTGATTTTTGGAATTCCTAGAGGGATATTGTTGGACCAGAACAGGAGAGAGACAAGCCACAAGAATGCGAGCAAGGTACTTGAAGGCAGTCCTAAGACAAGATGTGGGCTATTTCGATTTGCATGTCACCAGTACGGCCGAGGTCATCACCAGCGTCTCTAATGACAGTCTCGTTATTCAAGATGTCCTTAGTGAAAAGGTTAATGACCGTTTATATTATCAACAGGAATCATATGTATACTTTTTTTTTTTCCCTACTTTATAAAGCATTCGTTGCTTTAAATATACCGAGTTTTAATGTGTTTGATCTGCACCAGCTCCCAAACTTCTTGATGAACGCTGCCATCTTCATGGGGTGCTACCTGGTAGCTTTCTTGCTGCTCTGGAGGCTGGCAATTGTTGGGTTTCCCTTTGTTGTGCTTTTGGTGATACCCGGTTTAATGTATGGAAGAGCTTTAATGGGTATTGCGAGAAAGATTAGAGAAGAGTACAACACGGCTGCTACGATAGCAGAGCAGGCAATATCTTCTATAAGAACAGTGTATGCTTTTGTGGGTGAAAGCAAAACCATTGCCGAGTTCTCTGCTGCACTACAAGGATCGGTGAAGTTGGGGCTGAGACAGGGCTTGGCTAAAGGGTTGGCAATCGGCAGCAATGGCGTCGTCTTCGGCATATGGTCTTTCATGTCCTACTACGGAAGCAGAATGGTCATGTACCATGGCGCTCAAGGGGGGACTGTGTTTGCTGTTGGTGCCGCCATTGCTATGGGTGGCCTGTAAGCATACATCACTGTGTTTGTTCTTCTCTTAACGAGGTCACGTCCCCTGTTTTGTTTCGGCTAATTTTGATCTTTTATGTTTGATTAGGTCACTTGGGGCTGGTTTATCCAACCTGAAGTACTTCTCTGAAGCTGCTTCAGCAGGCGAACGAATAATGGAAGTGATAAACAGAGTCCCCAAGATTGATTCAGACAACATGGAAGGTGAAATCCTGGACACGGTTTCCGGCGAAGTTGAGTTCCGCCACGTGGGATTTGCATACCCATCAAGGCCAGACACCACAATCTTCAAGGACTTCTGCCTGAAAATCCCAGCCGGAAAAACCGTGGCCTTGGTGGGTGGAAGTGGCTCAGGCAAATCCACAGTGATATCACTGCTGCAAAGGTTTTACGACCCAGTTGGAGGAGAGATCACCTTTGACGGAGTCACCATTGATAAGCTGCAACTCAAGTGGCTAAGGTCACAAATGGGACTGGTGAGTCAAGAACCTGCTCTGTTCGCCACAAGCATCAAAGAGAACATACTTTTCGGCAAAGAAGATGCTTCAATTGAGGAAGTCATTGAAGCTGCAACAGCTTCCAACGCTCACAATTTCATCTGCCAGCTCCCACAGGGATATGACACCCAGGTTAGCTAGTTCTTCACTTTCTGCTTGTCTCTTACCTTTGCTTTGTCCTCTTCTCACCCAAAAACAAATGAGCAGCCTTGTCTTCCTCTCTGTGTTGTCTGTGTTATCTTGCATTTATTGTTCTTTATTGTTAAAATTGATCCTAGTGCTGAATACTGAACAGTGAGAGTTCCCATGCAGGTCCCCACTAACGACACATTGTTTCTCATAGAAATGGGCACACCCACCCATCTCAGTTTTTCCTCTTTTTAAGTAGTCTCGCCATTTGCCAAATACTGTGAAATGAATACCAAATCCATTAATTAAAAAAAAGGAACTTTTTTTATCATTTTGCATCATATGGAGAATCAGAAAAGCAGAGCAGGTAATGGGTGGTAGTCTTCTGTTGTTCAAACTAATAAGGGAAAGACCATCTGCTTTGGCTCCTGAGGTTAAAAAATGTAAGTCCTTTTAGCAAAATTCCCTTTTTGGGTGAGTAAATATCCCAACAACTTTACCCATTTCTATAATTAATTACTTATAATACCCTTCAAAGAATTTTTTATGTGAATCATGAAGCATGCAAAAAATGAAAAAGTAATGCTTTTTTTGTGAAAAAAATTTGGCCAAATCATAAGAATGACAACATGAATCTGGAGCACCAATGGAAAAGATTTGACTTTTTGAAACTAAAAGAGCAGGTTTATGTGTATGGACAGGTTGGGGAGAGGGGAGTGCAGATGTCCGGAGGGCAAAAACAGAGGATAGCCATAGCAAGAGCAGTGATCAAAGCACCGAGAGTCCTCCTCCTGGACGAGGCTACAAGCGCATTAGACTCCGAGTCCGAGCGGATCGTCCAGGAAGCTCTGGACAACGCCGCTGTGGGTCGCACCACCATAATCATCGCACACCGTCTCTCCACAATCCGCAAAGCGGATGTCATCGCCGTCGTGCAGGACGGCCAGGTCTTGGAAACTGGGTCGCACGATGAGCTTATCCAAGATGACAACGGCCTTTACTCTAATCTAGTTCGTTTGCAACGAACAGACAAAGAACGAACGCCTGAGGAGACGTCCGATAATATAACTGCGATGGCATTGTGTGCCCCATCGTCTATATCAGACATGGACGTGAACAGTACCAGCAGCCGCAGGCTTTCGCTGGTCAGTCGGTCCAGCTCGGCCAACTCAGCTGCACCCAGTCGACTTTCTCTGGCAGGTGAAGCCAATGCTAAGGAGGACCCAAAACTGCCTGTGCCGTCCTTTCGGAGATTGTTAGCAATGAACTTACCAGAGTGGAAACAGGCGATGTTGGGGTGCATAAGTGCTGTCTTATTCGGTGCAGTGCAGCCAGTTTACGCATTCTCGTTGGGGTCCATGGTGTCTGTCTATTTTCTGACCGATCATGATGAGATCAAGGAGAAAACGAGGATCTACTCTATGTTATTTTTGGGTTTGGCAGTATTCTCGCTGGTGATCAACATTAGCCAGCACTATAACTTTGGGTACATGGGTGAGTACCTAACCAAGAGAATCAGAGAGAGGATGCTTTCCAAGATACTCACTTTTGAAGTTGGCTGGTTCGATCAAGACGAGAATTCCAGTGGCGCCATTTGCTCCAGACTCGCCAAAGATGCCAACGTGGTACGTAATCAATTATCTTAGTCACTCAGTTAATCACGTTTTTTAGTTGTTTAATTTTATTTAATCATCTCTCGTGATTCATAACTCTGTTAAGCTTAGTATCTTTTTATTCTTATAGGCAATTATTAATGGTAAAAGGCAAGTCAAAATAGGCCTAACTCACACTGAGATCGTTGAACAGGTGGGCTCTAGAAAGTTGAAAAAGCACTTGAAGAGTCCATTTTTGTAGCCTAATGATAGTTTCGGCAAAATAATTGCCTTCCACTAGCACTACCCAACTGAGTAAGATTAATCATCAGACTAATCATTAGAAGAAGAATCACTACCCTCCAAGTTTAATAATGACAATTTTGACGGCATTTTCTACTGGGAAAAACAGTATGTTAATCCACTGGTATCCCCACTTAGTGCGGCGTGACCTTGTTGTTTGACCTCTGGTTTATGGCTATGGCAGGTGAGATCCTTGGTGGGTGATCGGATGGCGCTGCTTGTGCAAACAATATCGGCCGTTACCATTGCTTGCACCTTGGGTCTCGTCATTGCATGGAGGCTGGCCATCGTTATGATCGCTGTTCAGCCAGTGATCATTGTGTGTTTCTATACCCGGCGAGTTTTACTCAAGAGCATGTCGAAGAAGGCCATCAAAGCCCAGGACGAGAGCAGCAAACTGGCTGCTGAGGCCGTGTCGAATCTGCGAACCATCGCCGCCTTCTCCTCTCAGGACAGGATCTTGAAGATGCTGGAGAAAGCCCAAGAAGGGCCGCGACGAGAGAGCATCAGGCAGTCGTGGTTTGCCGGCATTGGGCTTGGCACCTCCCAGAGCTTGACTTCCTGCACCTGGGCGCTCGACTTTTGGTACGGTGGAAGACTCATCTCTCAAGGGTACATCACCGCCAAGGCCTTGTTCGAGACTTTCATGATCTTGGTGAGCACCGGCCGCGTCATAGCTGATGCCGGAAGTATGACCACGGACCTCGCCAAAGGCTCCGATTCCGTTGGGTCGGTCTTTGCTGTTCTCGACCGATACACCGCCATCGAGCCCGAAGACCCGGAGGGTTACCAGCCCGAAAAAGTAATGGGCCGCGTGGAACTGCGTGACGTAGATTTTGCATACCCAGCCCGGCCCGATCAGATGATCTTCAAGGCATTCTCGATTGTTATTGAAGCGGGAAAATCAACGGCTCTGGTGGGTCAAAGTGGGTCTGGCAAGTCAACGATCATTGGCCTGATCGAGAGATTTTACGATCCTCTCAGGGGATCAGTTAGATTTGACGGTCGAGATATGCGGTCCTACCACTTGAGATCCCTGAGGAAACACATAGCATTAGTAAGCCAGGAGCCCACTTTATTCGGTGGCACAATCAGGGAAAACATCACCTACGGAGCCTCCCAGAAGGTTGACGAGTCAGAGATTATCGAGGCTGCCAAGGCAGCCAACGCCCATGATTTCATAGCATCACTACAAGATGGTTACGACACGTGGTGCGGCGACAGAGGAGTCCAGCTCTCTGGTGGCCAGAAGCAACGCATTGCCATAGCTCGGGCCATACTGAAAAACCCGGCAGTGTTACTGTTAGATGAGGCGACGAGCGCGCTGGATAGCCAATCAGAGAAAGTGGTGCAGGACGCGCTTGAGCGCGTGATGGTAGGCAGGACGAGCGTGGTGGTGGCTCACAGGTTAAGCACCATACAAAACTGTGACCTGATTGCAGTTTTGGATAAAGGCAGGGTGGTGGAGAAAGGGACCCACTCGTCTTTGTTGGCCAAAGGCCCCACAGCAGCTTACTACTCGTTAGTCAGCCTTCAAAGGACCCCACATAATGCCACACACGCTCTCAACTAAAGTTTAAACTCAGCTTTTTTTTTAGGTCTCCCGCTCTCTGCCATGAAATGATAGGAGGGTGAAACTCGTAACAAAGAATTCAACAAACCAAACCTTCCATGAAGGTGGCAGGTCTATTACTGTATGATCTTTAATTATGTTTAGATATGTAATAAAATTGAATTAACTTCGTATCATGAAAACGTATTTACCAAGAAAAATAAAGTTGGTATTATGATTTGCTGAACAGAATCATGAAGTTTTTACCTAAATTATTAAATAATTTATCATAAGTAAATATTAAAAAATTATAAAAGAAATATATGAACTATTTCACAAGAATTAGTTCAGTTATACTTTTCTTGTTTTAATTCACTTTAATTTATATTTTAAATTTAATGATTATAAAAAATTAATAATATTTTTATTATTAGAATACATCAAAATAACAAAAATAAATTTTATATTTTATTTAAAATTTTTAAATTAAAGTTAAATAAATTTTAATACATGAATTATGTTTATCAAATTTTAAATCTTTTAGATGGTGTAAACATTTGGTTTTTTTTTTTCGTTTGTGAAATCTTCAAATCAAAATATAAACTGTAATTCATAGTTTTTAATATTTATTTATTTATATTAAATAAAACATATCTTATTGATCCGGGTTGTCTTTTATTGGGCCAGTGGAATTAGGAGAACTATTTCCATTTCACTGTAGACAAATTGGAATGGGCCCATGTGGATTCTCGGATCTAGTCTACAGAATCCTCATAGGCTACCCCAGCCCATGTTTTCATTTTTTTGGGACCTTCCTCAAGAGCAGCAATCATAACCGTTGGATAATCTTGATGTATCCTCTCCATTGCTTTGTGAACGTCACCGTTCCACTGCACATGATTTTCAGGTTCATGGCACCACGAAGACAGAATATGCTTTTCTTTGGCTTGCCTTCTATGCAAATATGCCGAGGATCAAGATAGTGGTGAAATACCTAAAGCCATTCTCTCTTTACAAAGTTGATTTTTCTACTTCGACACTCCTTAATTGCACACGTTTTTCAGCCACAGCTGCCATGGTAACATTGTCATTGGGATTTCTTTCCTTCTTCGGGGGATGGGCTACGAGACAACTCTTCCACTTTGGGCCTTAGCCCAATCCACTTGGATAGCTATCTTTTTTAGTAATGATAAGATAAACATAAAATAATTTTAAATTATATTTATTTTATTTTATATATCGATGAAATTATAATATGATGTTTAATTTAATTTAATTTAATTATTATTTAAAAATATAACAATTGAGACGTTTAAATTGAACATTTTGTATAATAAATTTTGATTTAAAAATTTTATCATATGTAAATAATATTAAAGTTATCATGACGAAAAATTTTAATAATATTCAAGCTATCATGATAAAAAATTTTTAAAATTTTTGGACTATTAAAAATATTTTTAAAAAACATATATTATAAAAAAGTTAAAAATATATAAAATTTATTCAAATTTGATGAATAAACATATAATTAAGAATTTTTTACATATTTTAATAATAAAAATATTTTTAATTTTCACAGTTGTTTGAATCGGTATTTGATGTATATCATAATTTAAATTAAAACACGATTTTTTTAAATATATTTACCCTAACACATGATGTGCTACTATGCAATAACTATTGGGAAAAATGAAATGTCCAATCTCTGAACCCAACTATAAGGGCACGGACCAAAATCAGAATAAATATATGATTAATATTATAAAAACAGAAACTAGCCTAAAAGAAGCATAGAGTTCTATAATGCTTGATATTTAATTTTGTTTGACCCTTCATTAGTGGTGTTTCAATATGTATTTATCATGAGTGTGATGCATATGGTAAAACATATATGATCCTCCATGCAAAACTTTATTCTTCTGAGGTATTGTTTACCACATTAATGTTTATAAAAGAAATCGAGAAACTTATTTGTATGATAACTTTTTTTTTTTTGGAAATTTTGAAAGGATGAAAATTAATCATCCAAAATTAAAATATTCATTATGTTTAGTACTTTTGCTTATTATTTATTTATTTATTTTATATTTTTATAAATTATTTTAATGATAAATTTAATAATAATGAATAATATTTAACATTGATGTATACGTTTTTAAGAATTGTTAAAATTTTTCGATATAAAACATAATTAAACATCATATCTTTAACACTTTGTAATATAATTATATATTATAATATAAGTTTGTTAATTTGATAATAATTTTTTAAAATAATTAAAATAGGTCTAAAAGTGCCAACGCGCTATACTGTGTTCAATAATTAACAAAAAATTAAACTTAATACTGAAAATAAAGTTCTTACTTTTAGATTAAATCGTAATTAAAAACTATAAATTTAAAATTAATAAATTATTTATTTATTTTAAAAAATTTTACAAATTAACACTGCATATTATTAACAATATGTATATGAGTAATATCCATGTGTTTAAGATCTAAGCACTAAAAGAACATTGAAGAAAAAGAAAGAGGAAAGCTTGAAAAGGAAGAAGAAAATGGTTGAGGAAAGAGGGTGTCGGAGGTTGAAGGAGTCGGCCCATAAAGGGCCCAAAACAAAAATCAAATACTCTACGAGCGTTACCAAATTTAGCACATAGAGGCACACAAAACCCCCAAAGACAAGCCATTCCTTCCACCTCACCAGTTTTCGAATTCTCATTTTGATTTCTCTGTCTGGATTACTGTCTAGCGTTGGTCGAAGTTCTTTCGTCTATAGATAAAAGTTTTGGTATTCTCTTCTCCAATTCTCTCTTTTCATGTGAAACAGACCAGATATAGACATATATACATATTGGTTTCTGTTTACAAGGCGATCGAAACCTGGCACTCTTGTTGCTGTTTGCCTTTTTTGTTTTTGTTCTCTGCTTCTCCTTCTCTCGCTTCGGCGAGATCTGCTTACTGCATCTCTCGCGTGTTATCCCGAGAAAATCCGGAGCACAGAAAAGTGAGTGCCTTCTGTTTCACCGATTTTATTTCTTAGCAATGGATTTTATTTTGTGTTTGTGTTTTCATTGCGAGTTATGAAATTCTCGGTTCCCTTTTTTTTTTTCTTCTCTTTACTCAGTCGAGATGAAAAGAATAAGAGACGATGTTTATGCTGGCTCTCAATTTAAACGCCCGCTTGGTCCTTCTCGTGCAGAATCGTAAGCTTCTTCCTTCCTTTGGTCCTAATATTACGTTGTTCGGTTGATTATGGTGTATTGAGTGTATTTTTGTCTGATATTGCTGTGTGTTGTTTTCTTGGTGGTGATTATCAGTGTAAGTATAGTTGATTATGTTGTTGGTCGTGTGCTATATTGTTACCTTCGGCCTTTTGTTTGGTAAGGTTTGATCATGAAATTTCTTGTATTGGCTTGGGATTTTTACTAAGCAGAGGTAAAGAGGAGTTGGTTCAGAAATTTGCTAGTTATATCCTGTTTGGGACCATTTTGTATATTCTTAAAGATCTTACTGTGAATTGGCTCTATCATCTGGTTTTGCTCTGCTTTATAGATAGAGTTTGTGATGTTTTCCAGGCAAATAGATTTTATTCACTTTCAGACATCAAGCCAATTGAAGAGTGTGATTAAAGTATCTACAATTATCTAGGGTAAAATAGCCGCTGAATACATGAGTTCTCTTGACGTATTTACTTATGATTAAATGATTTTAATGTGGAACCTAATTTGGATAAATCAAAAACTTCTGTGTGGTGTTCAAGAATCTTTGCATGACAAGAAAAGGTTGTATGTGCAGATGACTATTGTTGATGTTGATTCTGTGGGATAGAAGTCAAACTGTATAATGATAATAGCTGAAATATTAATGTTTTGGTTGCTCTGTAGGTATGCACAATCCCAAATTGTTGGTGGAGGGTTAGGAGGGGGAGCGGGAGGGGGAGGGGGAGGGGGAGGGGGAGCGGGAGGAGGAGGAGGAGGAGGAGGAGGTGCCTCGCAGAAATTGACAACCAATGATGCTTTGACTTATCTAAAGGAGGTGAAGGAAATGTTCCAAGACCAAAGGGAGAAATATGAAATGTTCCTTGAGGTCATGAAAGATTTCAAGGCTCAAAGGTTTTAGTTTTCTGGGCCCTTTTGAACTTTAGTGAGTAACAAATGCAATGTTTCTTTTGATTATTGAATGGTTTGGAACTTTGTTTTGCGTTTCAGGACTGATACGGCTGGTGTAATTGCAAGAGTTAAGGAACTATTCAAAGGGCACAATAACTTAATATTTGGATTTAACACCTTTTTGCCTAAAGGATATGAAATAACCCTTGATGTGGATGAAGCCCCGCCTAAGAAAACGGTGGAATTTGAAGAAGCAATTAATTTTGTGAACAAAATAAAGGTGGATACTTGTTCTATTGTTGTTTTCTGAAGTGCTAATGTATGAATCTTTTGTTGTTTAATATATGAATCTTTTATCGTACAGAAACGCTTCCAAAATGACGAGCATGTCTATAAATCATTCTTGGACATCTTGAATATGTACCGAAAGGAGCACAAGGACATAAATGAGGTCTACAATGAGGTAATTTTGTGTTGCATTTAGTTCCTTTGTCGATTGATCTATTGCTCTGTTCTCTTACAGAAATGAGGTTTACATAATGAGCATGTTTTATGGATCTTTTTCTTTGGTTCGCACCTGGAAACTTCTTTTTTTGAGGTATATTTACTGGTCTGAAATGTTCCTATGTAATCTCTTTGTAGGTTGCTGCTCTTTTTGAGGACCATCCAGATTTACTGGATGAATTCACTAGGTTTTTACCAGAATCCTCAGCCATAGCTTTGGCACATCATGCTCCATACTGCCGAAATTCAATTCAGCGTTACAATGAGCGGAGCTCTGCAACACCCATATTACGGCCTATGCATTTGGACAAGGTAGTTTCACGTTTCTTCCATTCCCCTGTTAGTGTTTTTCTTCCCTCTAGTGACTCTTGATGATGACCTGATGCATCTCTTATTCAGCAACGTCGACGGGATAGAATTGTTGCTTCCCATGGTGATCGTGATCTTAGTGTTGACCCTCCTGAATTGGATGATGACAAATCAATGGTCAAAATGCAAAAAGAGCAGAGGAAGCATGTGGAAAAGGAGAATAGAGATAGGAGAAGCCGTGACGTGGATGATAGGGACCCTGAACAAGATAACAATAGAGACTTCAACTTGCAGCGCTTTCCCGACAAGAAAAAATCTGCTAGGAAGATTGAAGGTTTTGGAGCGAATTCTAACTTTGCTTCCTATGATGACAAGGAGATGTTGAAAAGTGAGTTATCTGCAGTGTTTGACACTAGAAAATTAAGCACTCGTGGGGTTCATTTATGTTGCTTTTACTATGATTGTATAGTTCCTTACCTTCTAGGTGAAGTATTTAGTTGTCATGCACTACATGTTGCCAAAGTTTTTGTTTTTCCTGCTTCAATTATGTGTTTGACACAATATCTTTCTCTGGTCATTCCTACTGATGCATTGCATGTATGTCGATATCAATTATAAGTTTGGTTACAAGTTAAAATATGCAATCGTGGTTGGGGGAGAGGGTGAGTAGCTTGGGATGGTGGACTACTTGTTTTTGACAAGACCTGTGCATAGATGTGTCCTGGACATGTGGAGATATGCACAAATGGTTTCACCTCTGCAGTTCTTTCATTGATTTCGTTGAGAAGCATACCTGCTGTACAAATTCTGTGATTTTACTAAGGAAATATGTTAGATATTCTGATTATTATTCTGTGATTCCTTAAATAATGGTTTTTGACCCAAGGAAGTCCAATTGGAAAGACTTCAGTTATGATAATCTCATAAATAGTTATTTGACTTGTTATGTGTTTATGAGGATATTCTTTTGACATCTATACCCAAAGCCCATGACCCTCCTTCCAAATCTGGGAGGATTGAAGCATGCACTGCTTTCCCCTGGTGTCTGGAAGTGTTAAAAAGTGTGAGCTTCAGTTTCTTACTTTTGTAGTGTCATTTTGATAGTTTGGGTACAATTTTGTTTTCTGTTTTTGTCATCTGTTTGATTATTTATTTATTTATTTTTGGGATTTTTCTGCTCTTACACTAGGCATGTACAACCAAGCATTTATCTTTTGTGAGAAAGTCAAGGAGAGGCTATGCAGTTCAGATGATTACCAAGCATTCTTGAAGTGCCTTAATATTTATAGCAATGGAATAATTAAAAGGAATGATTTGCAGAATCTGGTATGTGTTCTACTGTCTCTTACACTATTTCTAGCTGCCTTTTGGTGATACAAGTTGGACATTATGTTAATTGATGATTACATCTCATAAAACAATGATGGTTACAATGTGCAACATATGTAAATCTTTATATGCATATATTATTTTGAGCACAATACAGTGTTGATGTTATCCAGAGGTTAGGTTGCACAAAGGCATTTGAGTATTACTAAAACTATTTATACACTTGATCTGGGTCTGAAATTTATCATAATGTAGTTCAAGAGTTGGCATTGCTTCCCAATGCAAGTCAATAAAACCCTGGTAGAAAAGAGAAAACAATGAAAGACAAATTGAAATCTTAGGGTAAAATAGTTATCTGGCAGCAAGAATTTTTCTTTAAGAATTGTTGTTATTGTTTATTATTATCACTACTACTTACTTTTGGTCATGTTTTTATTCTTATTGTTACTTGGTGCACCCAATATGCTGTTGCAACCATTATGATTATTTATCATCTCAAACACTGCTCATTCCAGGTGACCGACTTACTTGGAAAATTTCCTGATCTTATGGATGAGTTCAATCATTTCTTGGAGCGTTGTGAGAATATTGGTAATTTTTGAGAATCATCATAGTTCATGTTGTGTTTCCTTTTTTACTTCTGGTATTTCTATTGTTTCTCACCGTGTTTTTCTTACAGATGGGTTTCTTGCTGGCGTCATGAGTAAAAGTATGTAGGATGTTCCACATCCTTATCCATTGTTTTCTGGTTCCATACATTTTTATTGCTTTTTCTGGTGTATCTTCTTTTCCATATAATTCAAGCCATTTGATTCTGTTTCAGGATTTCATGCATCCGTGAAGGGCAGATACTGATGTAACTTACATTTTTCTTGCAGAATCACTGTGTGGTGATGGACTTGTATCCAGGTCAGTGAAGGTTGAAGATAAGGATAGAGAGCAGAAACGTGAGATGGAGGGAGCCAAAGAAAAGGACAGATACAGAGAAAAGTATATGGCAAAATCAATTCAGGAGCTGGACCTTTCGAATTGTGAACGTTGTACTCCGAGCTATCGGCTCCTGCCCCATGATGTATGGAATTTGTTATAGTCATTCGATTGAAGGCATGAAAATGCAAACATTTTTCAGGGGCATGGTTTTAATGTGCAATTTTTTTTTTTTTGTGCTTGTTACTGTGCAGTATCCAATACCTTCAGCAAGCCAGAGATCAGAGCTTGGAGCTCAGGTTTTGAATGATCACTGGGTATCTGTGACTTCAGGAAGTGAGGATTACTCTTTTAAGCATATGCGCAGAAATCAGTATGAAGAAAGCTTGTTCAGATGTGAAGATGATAGGTATGATTTGCAAACATCTTTCCAGTGGTCCTGGGTCTTTGGTGTTACTTTTGCCCTTCTCTTCTTGGTATGTACGTTGACAAGACTTAAGTTATATAGAACCTAGAGATCTTCATGGTCTGTATCACCAAAAAAAAAAAAAAAACTACCGATAACCCAGAAACTTAAGAGATTCAACAACCTATACTTGAACAAAATGGAAGAGCACTCTTCATCATCAAAGACAGTCCTATTCTGTTTGTTGTGAGCTAGCAGAAACTAGCTCAGGACAGGGTAATACATTTGTAGTCTCTTTGGGTCCAAACTTCTGTTGCATCTGAGTTTTTCATCACTTAGGAGACCCCTGTGATAGAAAGAGCCAACTCTAGGAATTGCCTTGTTATAGGCACTGAAAAGTATTGTGGTTGAATGAGTAGGCTTAGTTGCAGAGATTTATGTATTCACTGAATTAATCTCTTTCTTCCTTAAATTGTCGACCTTCAAGATCTTTTTCCATTTAGCCTCCTGAATAGGAAAAGCTACTTTAAGGGTGTCTTCTATCTTCGATGTGGCTCTCTAACGCATATCTAATTTTTTCTATATACCATTAACGATTGCTAGAACTTTGTCATATGAATACGTTGAAAGAAGAGGCTGTCCTAAGCTTCAACCCCACCTTATCCTCCTATTTTAATAACAACTTCTAAACAGAACTGTTGACACCATTTTCTTCTTTTTATCTAGAAATTCTGGCCATGAGAATTTGACTTTTTTTAAAAAATAAATTTTATAAATGAAGAAGTAAATGAGATTCAAGTAGAAGATTTTAGGATCTGGTTGAATTTTCACTGTTTATCTTATTTTTACCTTTCCGTTTGGGATTATAGCTATGTTAGGTCTGTCAGCTTATGACAATGATATTGCTGGTTTCTGGCAAGTGTTAATAGGATTATTGTTTGATTTACTATAGATTTGAGCTGGACATGCTGTTAGAATCTGTGAGCTCTACTGCTAAGCGTGCAGAGGATTTGTTGAACAGCATCAATGAAAATAAACTCAATCTGGATAGCCTGTTCCATATCGAAGATCACTTCACTGGTTTGTAATCTTTAACTTATGAAATAATGGTTGCTGATATCTGATGCTTTATTTTCCTTCTATATCTTTTTTTCTTGGACTATTCTGGCTTCTTCTGACATACCTGTTGATGCAGCTCTAAATTTAAGGTGCATTGAGCGTTTATATGGTGACCACGGTCTTGATGTAATGGACATATTGCGTAAAAATCCAGCTCTTTCACTGCCTGTGATTTTAACTCGCCTGAAGCAGAAACAGGAAGAGTGGACAAGATGTCGTGAAGAGTTTAACAAGGTTTGGGCTGAAATATATGCTAAAAACCATTACAAATCGCTTGATCACCGCAGCTTCTATTTCAAGCAACAAGATTCAAAGAACTTGAGTGCAAAATGTAAGTCGATTTTTCCATCATCATCATCATCATCATTATTATCATCATCATCATCATCATCATCATTATTATTTATTAATGTATCTACAATTTTTATGTTTGGGTATATGAGAATATATAATAAAATAATCTTTTAGAGAAATTCATGTGAGGTTTACAATAATGGAACTTAGCAGCAAATCTTTCAATTACTTTGCTGATATTGCCTCTTCCCACTTAGGTCTATCTTGGCCCGTATTATTCTCTGCTTAAAATAGCTGGATTGGGTTATGCTACTGCACAAAGTGAGTGAATGTCTGTGAGAGTTGAGAGAGATGCTGTGGATGAGTCTGTTTTCCCGTATAATGTTAATGTGTATATATATTTAAAGGTTCGGCTTAAAAGATGTTAAAAACCTTGAGAGTTCTTGTATTGCCAAAAGGTATTACATTCCATATATCATGTTGAAATTCTTGCAATAATGAAAGTAATATTTGTTTGCATGTGAAGAGAAACCAGAAGTGTTAGCTATTTTATCCTATTTGCATGATGTTCTTTTCTTTCACATCAGCTTCATCATGTGTTGCGCTTTGTTTAATGTTCTATGTGGTGTTGGTAGCATTTATGTAATATCATTTTCCAGCACCCTCAACGCTGGCGCTTTTTTTTTTTTTTTTTCCTTTTTCTTTTTTCATAGATAGCAATTTATAGTTGATAGAAGCATGAAGATGGTCATTGAGAGAGAGAGAGAGAGAGAGAGAGAGAGTTCATTTCGATGGAGTCTAGATTCTTGTGACTCATGTCAATAAAACTAGTTGCTAATGGTTTATTGCATATACTGCAAATGTTCTTATTATCAACCTAAATGCATATGTTTTGTATGTTATAGCCTTGCTGTGGTTTGTTGATTCTCATGTGTTGATAACTTAATGCACAGCTTTGGTGGCTGAAATCAAGGAGTTGAAAGAGAAGATTCAGAAAGAAGATGATGTTCTTCTGTCTATTGCTGCTGGTCACAGACAACCTATAGTTCCACACCTTGAATATGAATACTCTGATATTAGCATTCATGAAGACTTGTATAAACTTGTCCAATTTTCATGTGAAGAGATCTGCTCAACCAAAGAACAATTCAGCAAAGTTATGAGGCTTTGGACTAACTTCTTGGAGCCAATGCTGGGTGTTCCTCCTCGTTCTATTGGTGGGGAGGGTGTTGAAGATGCTGGGCAATCTAAGTATCCTGATAACCGTGCTGCATCAAGCATAGCCGAAAGTGATGGAAGTCCTAGAGCTGATACAAATTTACTGAACTCTAGGCAATTGAAATCTGCTGTTAACGAAGATGAGAATGTTTCAGCAGAGCTAGCCAAGTTCAGTTCAACTAGTTTGGCCAATGGGGATTCTTCAGCCAAAGAAGGTTCACGTGAAATGGATCGTGTCTGTCAGGATGGTCTAATCTGTTCTGCTCTTCAGCTGGAGAAGGAGCAGAAGAATATGGACGGAACTGATAAAAGGTCTGGGATGACTACACAAGTAGTCACCAATGAGCAGGTGGCCAATACAAATGCATCACTTGCAACTGGAGCAGATAACAGTCATGGGAGAACTGGCATTGATGTGATGTCAGGTGTGTATTTATGATCAGTCTACATGGTATTTGTCAATCTACTTGATTCTTTGATTCACTTTCCTTTTCACTGCAATTCTGAGATTATTTTGAAATTCAAGGTTCTCATGTAACTCCAGCGAGATCTAGCGAATATCATGAACCTGGAGCTCATATTGATTCTGTTCCTCCATTAGAGGTATGAGTTCAGATATCAGCAATGCGGGCTTCCTACTTGCCTTTGCTAAATAATATTTATCTGTCGGTCTTGGCATCATAATGTCAATATTTGTTTTTTGCCTTTTAAGTTCTCCTTCTTTTGGCTTATGAAAAAGGGGTAGGTGATGTGACCTTTCTTTCATTTTGATATTTATGTTTTTTACTTATGCTTTAGGGTGGGCCTAAAGTTAACAGATATCAGAATGATTCTGTTGGGCCATCCAAAGTTGAAAAGGAGGAGGGTGAGTTATCACCTAATGGTGATTTCGAGGAGGACAATTTCGGTGGCTATGGAGAAGCTGGTTTGAAGGCCATGCCCAAGGCAAAACATGTTGAGAGCAGACAATATCAAGCTGTAAATGGGGAACACTTGCATTGCCAAGATGCTGGAGGAGAAAATGATGCTGATGCTGATGACGAGGATAGTGAAAATGCTTCTGAGGCTGGGGATGATGCCTCAGGCAGTGACTCTGCTGTTGATGAGTGCTCAAGGGAAGAGCATGAAGAGGAGGAAGATGCAGAACATGATGAAGTTGATGGCAAGGCTGAGAGCGAAGGTGAAGCTGATGGGTTAGCTGATGCACAATTTGTGGGAGGAGACGGTGTCTTATTGCCAATGTCAGAACGATTTCTTTTGTCTGTGAAGCCTCTTGCCAAGCATGTGCCAACCGTTTTACTTGACGAGAAAAGGAAAAATTCTAGGGTTTTTTATGGAAATGATGATTTTTATGTGCTTTTCAGGCTCCATCAAGTAAGTAAATCTTCTTCTATCCATTTAATTTTCAGTAAAGTTTTAGAAAGATTTTTTTATTTGGTTTTACTTATTCCCATTGGTGCCACCATTAGTTGTAGACATTTTTTATTCCACTCTTTAACTATGCTTAACATGTTCTTATCCTGTTTCCTGTTGCATTTCTTAGACACTGTATGAGAGGATACTATCAGCAAAAACTAATTGTACAGGCACTGAAATGAAATGGAGAATTTTAAAGGATGTTAATTCATCTGATCCTTATGCGAGGTAGTTTTCCACTACATTCGTGGTTCTAATTAAATCAGAAGGGGGCATGCTTGCTAATTTGGACCTATTGTCTGTGTACTGTGCAGATTTATGAGTGCATTGTACAATTTACTTGATGGATCTGCTGATAATGCAAAGTTTGAGGATGAATGCCGAGCTGTTATAGGAAATCAGTCATATGTGCTATTCACTTTGGACAAGTTGATATATAAATTGGTCAAACAGGTCTGCCTACTTTTGTTCTTTTTTTTTGCTTTTTAATATCTCTCAACTTTGTTTCCTCATGAAGATTCTAAATTTTATCTTTTGCTGCAGCTTCAAGCTGTTGCAGCCGATGAGATTGATAATAAGCTTCTTCAATCATATGAATATGAAAAATCCCGGAAGCCTGGGAAGCTGATTGATTCAGTATATTATGAAAATACCCGAGTCCTCCTTCATGAAGAGAACATTTATCGAGTGGAATGTGTAAGCCATTTGCAATTAATTTTCTTCTTTTTCCCTTTTTATAGCCCCTGTGTTCTCCCTTGCATATATGCTTTTAACTGCTCTTAGTTTTCTTCCTTATTGAATATTTCTTTAATTGCACTTTGATATATATAATTTTCCTTGTCTTTTCTTGTCTCTTCATGTCTGGTTCTCAGTCATCATCTCCACTCCGCCTTTCGATCCAAGTGATGGATAATGTTATTGAAAAGCCTGAGGCATTTGCAGTTTCCATGGATCCCAATTTTGCAGCTTATCTCCACAATGATTTTGTTGCAGTCTTTCCTGGAAAGAAGGAGCCCCATGGCATTACATTGCAGAGGTATCAATTTTAGAGTATAGCAATGACTTATGGTTCCTTGAAAGCTAAAGGGCCTTGTGACAAAGTCCAGTTATTTGTTTTTTTTTTTTTTTCTGGCTGTGTCAAGGGTAAAAGGTCATGTTCCTAAACGCCCTGAATGAGCACATTGCTTTGTTTTCCACGCCACACTTTATCTCTGCTAATCACATTGAAGCCTGGTACATTAAACTATTTTAGGTTTGCCTATTCATATTGAGTTTCCATATCCAATACTTGCTTATCAAGAAAATGGAAACCGAAGGTGCAGGATATATTGAAATTTTTTCTGAAGAAACATAGCCTGTCCAAGGTTTCAACTGATCCTATTGCAAGCCATTTACATAGTAACTAACTTGTTGGTTCTGTGAATTGATGTGCTGCAGAAACAAGCGTAAATATGCAGGCCTGGATGAATTTTCTGCTGCATGCAAGGCCATGGAAGATGTTCAAGTGGTTAATGGTTTGGAGTGCAAGATAGCTTGCAACACGTACAAGGTGTCATTGCTATTTACATATATTACTGTTATTGGATTAGTCCTCGTTATCACTCAGTACTTTTTGATGATTGGTTTGCTTCTTCAATTATTCCCTCTGGTTTCATATTTTCTATTGCTTGGAGCTCTTCTCATTTTTTTGCTGCTGCCATCTCTCAAAGGATCCGTTGCTGCTCAGCATCTGAATGTTCTGTGTCATAGAATTTTGTTTGACATAATTTGAGGAACACTTTTGCTGGAACAACTGCTCATATCATTCGCTGTCAACTCTTTCCTTCTATTAACCTGTCTAGCCTTTTCTTTTATTTATTTTTTTGGTGGGATCTGGCACATGTGATTGTTACATTTATTCTGCTCTCACTTACGACCTCTTGATTCAGATCAATGTGTGTTCCTAATTTCTTCTGTGTTTATGTGTTCCTGTATCTGTGGGTGTTCTCTTTCTTGATCATCCTTCTCTTGTAGCAGATCTCGTATGTCCTGGACACAGAAGATTTCTTCATGCGTAGGAAAAGAGCAAGGTCATTACAGAGCAGATCAACATGCAATGATCGTGCTAGGGTAGAAAGGTTTCACAAATTCTTGTCAGTTGCACAATAATATAGTATTTTGGTTCTTTGGACGGCAGCATACAGGTATCTTGCTTGTTTCATTGTTTAAAAGTCTGGATGTTCTTTTGCTCACCTTAATAGCCATGGTTAGAAAGATACTGAAAGGAAATGCCCTTTGTGTGTCTGCAGAGGTAAGGCTAGGACAGCTCTGGAGATGATGTGACATCTTGTATTTTCGTAATTTACAACTCACAGAAAATGAAGTGGTTGGAGACTTCAGTGTATTTGGAAGGTTACATGAGCAGCAATTGAGCTGTTAGTGTAAATAGACTTGAGAATGACATCCTTGTAAACAAAGAAGTGTTTGTTCTGTAGTTCTCTTGTTTCCTTACAGATAGGCCCCTTTTTTCCCTTATCCTTTCATGGAGTTTTCAGATGGTGGGATTCACCCTAGTAAGTGAAAGTAACTGATCAAATAGAAGGGCAAAGCAGAGAAGCTTTTATTTGAATTTCTTCAATAGTTTTTGCATAAATCTTTCTTATTATGATCAAGGAAATAAGAATGCTGATATCTCTTTTTCTTCTTCCCATGTTGGCCAGGGGATGTTAATTCTGTTCTGCTAGTATTTGTGAAAATGTCAATACATCCTAAGTGCCAACTTGTCATTGACATCGAGGCAAGCCTGCTTGTGGTTGTATGTATTATTATTCATGATGATCAACCATTTGAGATATATTTATTTGGTTGTGTAGGACTACCAGAAACAATTTGAAAACAAAATGCATTATGACAAAAGTGTAATTATTTATGCTGGTTAATTTGCACCTGCAGTGCATGCCTTCATAACATGGGAAGATTAACTGTGAGTAGGCAATTGTTATTTTGTCAGGTGGTGAAATGAATATTAACCTTATAAGACCAATCTGATTCTGATTCTGCTAACATTTCATCTGTGACAGTGAGTCTGAAGTGATCATGCATTAGTAGCATCATTTCCAAGGATTTTATTTTTATGTGGAAAAATTGTTTTAAGGCTGCCCACAAAAACATTTTTTTTCTGAAAAAAGAAAATATGCCTAACCATTTTTAGTTATACTAGCAATTTTAGGTGAAAGAGAAATATCTTTTACCACAAAGATTCTATTATTTATTATCATTATTAATTAACAAAAAAATTAAATTACTTTAAATCGTTTGGTTTAAAACAAACCAAAGTCTTCTCATGCAGGAGGCACACCCCCCCGGCCCATGAGAAAACATTTTCAAAAAATAGCGCAACGATATTTTCGTAAATATTTTAAATTTCAAGGGTATACGTGAACTCCAAACGTCCACATAAACATTTCGCGTTGGCTTTCATTACAGAAGAGGTAGAGGAAGGAGGTTTCTGAGCCAAGAGGAGCCAGTGACTTTGTATTTGTTATCCACATTCTCCCTGTTCCTTATATCCCTGTTATCACCTTCCCTCTCGGTGTATACCAAAATCCGTTCTTTGGGTGTTTGCTACTCGAGATTTTCCTTTGATCGTTTTGCTTCCTAATGGGTTCTGATTCAACATCCAATGCTCCTCTTCCTGGGCTATGTAAAGACTTTGGCAAGAAGAAGAGGGTAATTTTGCAGCTTCCTCTCCCTTGTCTCTCTCATTCTCTTTTCTGTTTGGTTTCTGAGAATGTAGGAAAAATAATATTTGAGTTATATATTTTAGGGTGATCTTGTTATTTCAATTTGTAATGCAGACCAATAGATTGGCGAAATTGAAACAAAGCAAGCTCGATGTTCGGCGCGAGCAATGGCTCTCTCAGGGTACCTTTTTAATTTACATTTATTATCTTTTTATTTTACCTTTTTTTTGGTAACTATTTAAGAAGAGAAGATTTTTGTATTCTATTAAATCTATTCCGAGTTTCAAATTTATGATATTTTGATGTACTTCCATTTTTTTGTCCTTTTTGTTTGGGTGCTGAGCTTCAATATGAGTACCAATGCAAATTTTGGATTTTTGTTGGTACTATTACTTCATATATTGTGTTAGGCAAGTCATCATCTTCTTTGATGCAGATGAATGCTGTGAATATATTTTAAGCTTATCATTTGTTTTGGCTTCATAGCTTGTTATATTCAATTGTTTTAAGTTCATCTTTTCTTTCTCCTTGGATGTACTAAGGCATTTTAGAATTTATGTTTCTGTAATAGGAGAAATTTACTATGCAAGTCATTCTTTTGGAAGAATGAACTGAAAATAAAAGGCAACTCTGTTCTTCTACAACTTAAAAACACTAAGAATGATTATTTGGCTGTATATGAAGCTGTGTTCACGTTAAGCATAATGGGTCGATGGAATGGTTCAGATAGGCTTTTGTTAGTCTATTCATGGGCATGAAGAAACCATAAAGTGTGAGATACAGGGAAATAAACAAAAAATGTAGTTTTTCGGGTGACATGACATGTTCATTTTTATGCCATTCTGTGAAGTTGTATCTTTTCAACTCTCAAATTGGTATTGGATTTGGTTCTAAATTAACAAATGGTGGACTTGAGCAGGGGCAAATTCTCTCTTGAACAACTTCCCTGCTAGCCTTCACACACACACACACGCCCACGCACGTGCGTACCCACACATATAAAGAGAGAGAAGAGCTGTGTTCTGCACTTAATTTTTCAGTTCCCACCTCTATGATTTTATCATATGAAGTGTTAGCCGACATTGCTCTCTACTTTCATTGGTCACAGATTCAAAATCTAGATGTGAAAGGAACGGATGATTTATAGATCTGGTTTCTTTGTCTGGAAGACAAGGGAGTGTCATATACCAGCTTTTTATTGGCAAGTTTATGCAGTTGCTTCATTTTCATTATTCCATGTTCTCTTAGTGGAATTCGGCTTGTAATGCAGTAAAGAACCAGGAGTTCAAGGTCCATTCAAATGAGATGCCTGAGTCTCCTCCATTATCCATGCAAACAATTGATAAACAAGACGGATCATTGGACAATTCAGAAAGGATACTGAGAGGAGATGATAACAAGTGCCTGGGCACTCAAGAAGGCAATGTGGGGTCCTTGATGAAGAGCTTATTTGGAAGTGGTTTAGATCATGATGATTCAAGGAAGAGTCATTGCAGGACCAACAGTAGCAGCAGTAGCATTAGAAGCAGTTATTGTTCTGATAGGGCCAGCGAAGAAGAAAGTTGCTGCCTGGATGACTGGGAGGCTGTTGCAGATGCTATGAATGGGGATGACATTCCACATAGTCCAATTTCAAACCCTTCCGTTGAATGTGAAACGGGGGATGTATCTGCCGATTTTGAGCAATCAAAGAATTGTGTTGGACTTGACAAAATTGTTTGTGATTCACGCACAAAAGGTCGAGCATGGAGGCCTGATGATGCTTTCCGTCCTCGGAGTCTCCCTAGCCTGTCAAAGCATTCTGCGAATTCAGATTGGTATCATGGTCACGAAGCCACTGCCTGGACATGGCAACGCTTCATGTTGCACTCATCTTCCTGTCCTATCTGTTATGAGGATTTGGACTTGACTGATTCAAGTTTTCTTCCTTGTTCTTGTGGATTTCAGCTTTGCCTTTTCTGTCACAAGAGGATTCTGGAGACAGATGGGCGATGTCCTGGGTGTAGGAAACAGTATGATCCAATGAATTGGGATGTGGAGATCAATGGAGGCGCCACAACTTTCTTAGTAACTCATTCTTCCTTACATGCCATCCAATGAGTGCTAGGTCTTAGAGAGAGTCTTCCCTCTTCTCCTAAATGATTTGTACATGCCATCTGTCTCTTTCTCTTCTCTCCCTCTCTCACGCGCAGAGATACACCATTACTAATTTCAGAACCTAGATTTTCATTGTCAAAGACTGGGGGGCTTTCCAGCAGGCTGCAATTGAACTGGAGCTTTGATTGAGTTTAGCTCTTGGATGGCTATGTGAATATGAGGGCTGAACATTATCTAATATATGATTACCCTATTTCCACGAAATCAATATGCTTCTTTTGTTCTCCCCTTTCTTTCATCCATTTTTCTATGCGTATGCTTAAACATTGAAAGCTTTTCACAGACTTCTCACAGGTTTGATTTGTTGCTCATTGCTAATTACATACATTTAGATAGCTCTTCTGTTCTCATTCCATGAACTAGCAGCACAAAAGGAGTTTCAAAATGCACACAATGGTTACTTTTAGGTGTACCAGCGAAGGATAAACCTGCATGCCATGTCACTGATCCACAAATCTCACATTGAAAACTAGTTATGTGTAGCCTTGCATCTTGGGAATTTCTGGTGTATGTATATGAACACATCATTCATCACAGATTCTGTATTCAATCCTTTACCCTGCTTCAAAGGGTGTTTCCTTCTAATCTTACTGTCAGTTTCATATCTTAGCTAGTTTTCCATCCACCTGCAATTTTGTTACGTGTCATCCCATCTCATCTCATCTTGGTGGAATATGTCTCTACAAACTCGTTGAGAGGAAAGTGATTTGGTACTCATGGATTTCTTTGTTGCAATATTTGGATTCTCAGTAATTACTAACCCAAGTTCTTTTGCAAAGGATATATCCAAGAAGTTTAAAAGCATAATACCTATAAAACTGACTGCCAGCAGCCAAGTCATACACAGCTGTCCACCTGACAACGCGGGTTCTCGGGATCCTTATAAGCTTATAATTTTCAATTTAAATAAAATTAGATCAATTCTTCTTTCCTGCTAAGCACGTAAAGCTGCATCATTGCACCAGGTTGCAAAATCTGTATCATATGTTTGTACATGAAACACAATAATTGCATAAGTTCCTTTTGAAATATATGTTGTACCAGCAGCAGCACCATGGCTCCTTGGGTCTCTCACCAACTAAAACCCATGGTTAAGGGGCAAAAATAAGTACCTTAAATCAAAATTCATTGCATGAGGACTCACATGTCAATAAATTCATTTTATAATAATATTATTATACTCTGTTCATAGCACATGTCTTGAATGGAATAAGAGGTGGTAGATTCCTAGAAGCTAAAAGTATCTTAATTAATAATGACAATGTTAATGAGTAGCAGAAATATTTCCAAAGAAAAATCCAACAGACAAGAACGTTCATACCAGCTAAAATTGACCATCATAAGTCACAACCGCGTTTTTGTTATATTAATAGACTTGTTTAGGAAGCTCCTTTTCTCTGTATATTTTCTTGGTCTGTTAAGAAGTTTCCTCTGTTCTCTATAAAAGATGGATCACTTTCTCTCTTCATTTCAGTTCTATTTCAAGCAACGATACTCACATCAACGATTACCCATTGAGGCTCACGAGCCACAAAGCCAGGAAATTTTTAGAGATTCGTGTTTGATTATGTTCATGCTCCGGCCAGTTGTTGAGGTCATATTCTTGTTTTCTTTGCTTGTCTTCACTGTCAGTGCTATCAGATTGTTTCCTGATGGAGTCGTTTGGGGTGGTGATGAAACAGAAAGGGAAATCGGTATGCCTATTCAGTTCCTGGAGGCACCAGCCTACCAAAATGGACCTGGATGTCCTGTTCTGCCTCAAAACTGGTTGTTAATGGCAAGAGACCCTTCAGTTGTTCACATAGCGATGACCCTTGACCCGGAATACTTACGGGGCACCATAGCAGCCGTTAACTCGGTTCTCAAGCACAGCTCTTGCCCAGAAAATATCTTCTTTCACTTCATTGCCTCTGCTTCAAGCTTGCTTCATCTGGGTGATCTTACTCAGACAGTGACGTCTGCTTTCCCTTCTTTGAGATTCAAGGTCTATGTCTTCAAGGAAAATCATGTTAGCAATCTTATCTCGTCTTCTATACGACAAGCTCTTGAGAATCCATTGAATTATGCAAGAAGTTACCTTGCTGATATACTCGAGCCTTGGGTTGAGCGTGTGATCTATTTAGATTCAGATGTTATAGTTGTAGATGATATTGAGAAGCTATGGAGGGTTCGTCTATCTGGGTCAAGAACAATCGGAGCTCCTGAATACTGTCAGGCAGACTTCCACAAATATTTCTCAGACGAATTCTGGTTAGATCCTGAATTACATGGCGTTTTTGCGGGGAAGAGGCCATGCTATTTCAATACAGGAGTGATGGTGATGGATCTAGTGAGGTGGAGAGAGGATGATTACACGACGAAGATTGAGAAATGGATGAGAATACAGAAGGAGAGGAGGATATATGAGTTGGGTTCTTTACCTCCATTTTTGTTGGTTTTTGGTGGAGATGTTGAAGGCATTGATCACAGATGGAACCAGCATGGTCTCGGAGGGGATAATATAGTGAGCAGTTGTCGGTCTTTGCATCCAGGGCCTGTGAGTTTGCTTCACTGGAGTGGTAAAGGTAAGCCATGGGTTAGGCTTGACGCAGAGAAGCCATGTCCAGTTGATTATTTGTGGGTACCGTATGACCTTTTTAAGTCACACGGACAGCCCTACCAAGAATCAATTTTGTCTAGCACATAGCTTTCATTTGATTCTTTTTCTTTTCTCCTCACAATCATGGAAACTATTTTTTGCGTACATAGTGATCAAAGAGAGATTTTATTGTATGACTTGCATGAAATTCTTAATGGCAACCTACATACTTATAGCCAATTTTTTTCTGCCAGGCTTGGTTTTGGGTAATACAGTGCCTATTTTTGGGAACCCTTGTCTGCACCAAGTCTAACCAAGAACATTGCTCCAGTTACTTAAGTGGAATGAAGAAACTGACTCATTTGCAGCCTTTGCATAGTATAATATCAGCTTAAAAATAGGTTGCTGGACAATTCTGTATGGCAATAAGACCACAAAATACATGGAGCTCTATATTTGCAGACAGAAGCAATACTTAGTGAGAAATAGTTATTAGGGCTATTGCAGCATATACTCAAACCAGTCCTGCATTAGAAAGAATACCAGATTTTCTGATGTAGCACATTGACAGCAGCTAAGAAACTGTCAAGTCTTGGCTTCATTTACTTAAAAGGGTATGGCTTCTTTTATTAATGTTAACTCTGTTGCTTAAAAAATTACAGGAGCCGAGGATTTCCAATCAAAGCCAATTCAAAGGCTGTCTCATCAACTTTGTATGACTATGTCAATAGTTTCTTGATTAACAGGTTGGAAGAAACTGTGAATGCAAATTACTAAGAAAACACAAGTGGTACAGAAAACCAAGAAAAAACACTGGAGGCTGGCACGAGGATAGAATATACATGCTTCTTATGATTTACTTCATAACAATCCCACAGTGCAAGTTAGATGCAATCTATTCTCCAATCCTCTTAAATGATGACCCAATAGCATGCACCTGCCAACAGAAAAGATAACCTGAGAGAGAATTCAAACAGCAAGGAATGGCATAACAGACTCTCTGAGTTGTGTTTTCCATGTGTGTGTGTATATTGTTGTACATTTGCATGTGCACAAGCATGGATTTGGCTAAGCACACGTTTCAGGCACATCTGTTCTGAGTGCCAGAAAAACCTAACTGTGACAAACTCTTGGTGCATGATAGAGAACCATCCAGAACTAAACAGTTGAAAAACATGTATACCAAAAGCGAACAAAGATAATGGGATTTACCAGAAAAGCAGCTTGGCAAGGTAGTCTCTCGAGGTGCCTACTGTATGCAAATTTTCATCACCACCATCTTGCTTATTCCTTGAATTGCTCAAAACAAACTCTCCCATAAAATTAGAACTTGCCTCATCTTTAAAGAACCTCTGCAATACATTTTGAACAAGTTGGTGCATGATTTCTTCCACCTCCGATGATGATGGTTGGGATAATTCAGTTACCTGCATAAATAAGTGGATGATTTGATTAAAGGGAAGAATCCTTAGCTGGTCATTATATGATTGACACAAGTTAACAGTAATAAGACTTTTCACGAAAAGACATGGATATATACAGTATGAAGGTGAAAAGATGATCATCACCATCTCAGGATCCAAGGACCTTAAATACTCCAACAAATCATTCCTATTACCCCTGCCATATTCCATTTGCATAGTTTCCTTTTGTTGGGTATTTAGTTCCTGAAACAAGAAGCAGTGAACAGTTCAGAGAAGCATGATGCCAGAATGTTATCATTACAAATACAGCATAACCTGCAGAGTATTCATATATCCATGTGCATGTTTCTTCCACATGTTGGAAACAGATTGCCACAAAAAACCATTGAACTAGCAATATCGTGTACCATTAACAAATAATGTATTGTGAAAGTATAATATAACAGAAAGTAGTCTGCAAAAGCATTCTTGTTATGCGCTGGCCCCTACACAGACAGACAGATATAAGTCATCAATCAGAAAAGCTATGAACTTCAGTACTAAAAAACTTCGCCTCTATATATTCTGACAACTTAGATGGTAGCCACAAATATTCTCAGGGTGAATAGGAGGAAAAGAATAAATGATAATGAGATTTCTCGATTGGAAGGATTTTTGGAAAACTCTTGAGCAATTCACCAGGAGAGCCTCCTTATAAGTAACAGGCTTTAACAGAAATGATTATTTTCCAGATATATGTTCATGATATCACCTAGTTCATGATTATCACTTCTACTAATAAGTGCACAGTCGATGAACTAACTGCTGAGGAAAGGCCAGGACCTTCACATGAGCGATAAGAAAACAAAGTTTGCAAAATTTTCCAAAGTTACCTATCTTAACAGGTGGAAGAAGCTATTAACTTTACATATGTTCTCTAGCTTCAAAGATTTGAATAATCCAAAGCAACTTTTGCATTTCAAAAGCAAGTAAATTCCTCTGTAAAATGGTTGATGAATGGTAGCAACAACTTCGGCTGATAACGTGTAAACTGGACAGCACCAGAATTTTACCTCCTCAACATCAGATAACTCAGACTGTAACCTTTGAATGTAATTCAGAGTCTCAGGCGGCAAATCTCCCAATACCTGAGGCCTTATCCTCTCGAATTCCTCAAAGTCACTCCCTCTCTCCTCCTTCACCATCTCCTCGAAATTGGGGGTCTCTCTCTGAGTTCTCTTTACTTCACTATCCTCAGCAATATCCAAGTTCCTCATCAGCGAAACTCTGTACTCCGCATTCCACAGGGTATACCTACCACAATTCATCACCAATAAATAAATAAATTGCCTTCTACTGCCTTTGACCAATCGAGTTTCTTTTTGGTCATTATCTGCAAACAGTACGATTTTGGTTGATTACCCGGTGATGATAGAGGAGATGAGGAGGCGATGGAGTGGTTGGTCAGAGAAGGTAACGGAGACAGAAAATTGAGCGGAGGGGAGGAGGCCGAGCATAGAGGAGATGGTCTGCTTCATGGAGTCCTTGGCCGAATCAGAGACTCCCTTGGATATCACGGACGTGTCCAGAGGTTCGATCCGCCTCAGCATGTTAGCTATTACCGCGAACCCCCGGTCCAACCCGGCCTTCCTGGTCGAAACGAAGTAGTCATCGGATACGCCGCCGCTCAGGCAATTAACAATAATAGACGACGCAGCGCCATTCCGGCGCCGATAGAATCGATGAGGCAGAGGCGGAGGAGGTTGAAGAGAGTGGAGAGCCTTCTTCGGTGGCAGGTCGATCACATGAGATAGCACAAACGCTCGTCCTGTGGCCGCCATGAAGGAGCTCAACAACTCTCTCTCTCTCTCTGACTCTGTGGCTCTCAAGCTTTTTTTTTTTTAATTTGCCTCTTTTAACCCACAAATCTTGGCTTCGTTTGGCGTGCGGTGATAGCTAGTTAGCTGAGAGAGCCCTTAAGAGAATGGCCTCCGTGTCGCACTTAATTGCAGATTCGCCATTGAAAGTGAAATCAGAATTGTGGAGCCATAAACAGGAAAGGTGGCTTTCAGGAAAGCCAGGAAAGAGAGCCACAATAGGCAAAGGGAGAATCAAAGCAAGCCACTGAATTGTTGGTAGGACCTTCCGTTTTCACTATAGTGGACCAAGTGGTCTTTTCCACAAGGGCTTAGCACCACATAATCTTCTGATTTTGAACCCTAATTTCATCACTGTATGGACATGATATCAGCTTGGTAGACTCAATTCCTGAAGGTCAAGTTTATACATAGAAGGAGAAGCAACCACCAGGCAATAAATTTGTGCTACATTCCATCAGAAACCGTGTATAAGCTGTTGCGGAGATTTGAGTATGTGCAGAAGACGTAATGTGTATTCCAAGCAGAATCATGCAGCCAAATTGGAACCTATCCTGATGAAGTTTAGAGATTTCAGATGATGTTTTCAAGCAGCAGATAAGGAATCTAGCATGATTCTGGGTCTACTACATCTAAGCAGCACCGTCTCATTGACATAGCAGAAAAAAAGTCTCCACACAAAAGATATGGTTGTTGATATCACTTGAATATACACCAGAAGTTGACCAGGTGAGCACAAATCTCAGATTCCAATCCAAGTATCACATTCAACAATGTTCTTTTCACTTCAACGGATTCCGACGTTAAGTTCAAAGTGCAACACAAACATTGAACAAACATATTGTATGTCGTAGAAATTTAATATGTGCAAACGTTAATCATGAGCATCAAGTGCATTAAATTTATAGCTTGATCGGTGTGGTGTTTGACGGATTCTAATCAATTGGAAAGTCATTTATTACCTGAAGCTGATAGAAACAGCCCAGGGAGACCCTTTGGGAAATTGTGTCAAATCCTGAATACAATATACAAGACGTAGAACTGTAAATTCATTACAGAGCTTTTTGTTCTCCTTGTTCATGAAACCAGTACAGATATAAGCAAGGAAAAGTTGAATTTTCCGGTCACTAGGCTGAAAAACAAGATGAAAATGGAAGCTCACCGCCAAATCTGTAATGACTATGAAGTAAAAAATTGTATTATCAATTGAGTGAGTGATGGTTATCTGATTGAAGCATCAAGAAAATACCTCCAATAATAATCCCTCTGTAGTAGAAATTAAAAATAATTTAAGACCCTAAGGCAAAGAGGGAAAAAGTGAAAAAGAAAAAGGTTGTACTCCATTATTGGACATGTTACTTGGTCATCCAGTATTAGAGAGAAAAGAGATGAGAATCAAGATCTTTCTTCTATCTGTTCTTTCCAGGAAATTCTGCATGCCACGACTTCCATGCCTCCACGTAATGACCAAAAAGCTCAGTCAGAGCTGCCACAGTATTCACAAAAACTAATTTTTATGATGCACATACAGATGTCAAGAATAGTACAAATGTAAATGATAAGCAAGACCGGTAATGGTTATAGCAAACACCATGTTCATTGTTATTGTCCTTAAAGACTCATTCTGGTGCTCAAATCTGAATAATTACAAGGACTCTTCAGAATTAAGAAACAACAGATTGATTGGATCCAAAATATCTAGCTGATGGTACTACTAAATCTGTTGATTGCCTGAGATGCTTGAAGCGGATTGAGGTTGCGAACCACTAGAAAATATCATCAATAATTTTTCTAGAGCCAATACATATCAACCAAACATCTTTGGTTGGTTGAGTTATGGATTAAGCCAGGTTTCAATGACCAATCAACCAAACAAATTATTGCCACAACTTTGCAGCACCATACTAATTAACCATGCATAACTGGGAATATAAAACTATGCAATGAAATTTATAGAGTACCTTGATTGCGATACTGAAGTTTATAAGTAGAAGTAAGGTTCTTCGATTCTTCAACGTATTCGACATTATTATTTCTAGAATCCCTCACAGTGGACATACCGCCAGGGGCAAATGGGCCGAAATCAAAACTTTTTGAGCTCTGGTTTGAATGTTGCTTCATTTTGTTCACATTATTGTCATTTCCCAGATTGTCGCTTTTAACGCGCATTGACTTATTTTCTTCTTGGTTTCCTTTCCAATCAGCTGAAAAATCCACTTTATTCCTCTTCGAAGTGAAGTTTGAAATCTCAGTTCCAAACACCCTCTTCTTTGATTCCTTCAAATCTGTAGTAGTACCAGCTTCATTACAAGGCTTTCCTCTCCATCCCAACCACCTAAACGCTGGTTTCCTAGTCTCTGGGTGAGGAATCTGCAAATCAATTGAGTAAATATTGATAAGACAACCTAACATACCATTTTAGGCTTCCTTTTATTTATCTAGGATGTGCTCTTAGAATGCATATACCTTCTCAATCAAATTCATAGAGGAGAAAACATTGGCGATATCATATAGTCGTCTAACTTTGGCTGCAGAATCATATTGAGGGAAAAGGTTCAGTTACAGCTTGAATATCTTGTCACTTATTAACTTAATTATCAGTAGACGAATTATTACTTCTCATGGCTGTTGAATTATGCGATTCACCAAGCAAAGCCATGGCAGCACTATCAAGTGTGATCATATCCACCTAAAAGGGGTGAAAAAGATATTAAAAGATAATAATAAACAATTAGTTCACAACAGAAGCACCACAAAGGTTCACTTACATCCGAGCAAAGGAAAAGCTTGACAAAGTTTTGTGTAAGAAGCCAGAGAGATTTCTCTCTTTTGCTCTCTACACAAACTAACATTGACATCAAACACACATCTTGGTTAGTGCACTTCCATAATATACTTCAATGTGGCATGTATATTGATGTCACTGTTAAACTATGATGGATGAAGAAAATTACTTCGCAATTCAATGACAGGAGAAAGAGATTAAGGAGATTACCACCTTTTGATGATGAAGAAGAATTTTCCTGTCCATCAGTTGCATTCAAAAGCTCTCCATTTTCAGTGCAATTTGTAACCTAATAAAAATGACTTTAACAACCAAATATACAAAAACAAAAACAAGTTCACAGGTTTCCTTTCGTTCAATTTGACATTTTCTTAAGCATTGAAGGGCCATTAAGGGGAATCTCAGATAGAATTCTAACTTACCTTCACTGAGATGCTCCAACTTGAAGTACTGAGATTCTCTTTAAAACCTTCTTCCTATAAGAAGGAAAAGAAATAGTTTCTCAGACCTTTTTTACACAATCTCTTGGTACTAAGTGGGCAAACAATATTCATTGTTTGATCAGAAGGCAGAAAACATTCATGCGTATACCTTAAGTTCGTTTAATGCCCGAGGAATTTCTTCAAAGCCTTTCCATGAGTATTGATTTTTTCCTTTTCTTGCCACAACCTGAGTAAAACGAAAACCTAAAGGGATCAGGCAATCCAACTCCACAAGTGGGGAAAAAAGGGTATAAAGACACAGTAAAAAAGAAAAAAACGGTAACACAGGTATTAGATTCTTACTCCAACACTCTCCAATATGTTGACCACATCGTAAATACGACGGCGCTCAACTCCTGCTCAATTTCAAAGTTGCTTTAATTAGCGGAATCAACAACCCTAGTTCCTAGTTTGGCTGCTGAGAACATGGTGGAAATGAAGATAGGATAAAATCCCGGGCTACAAAGTTCCATTAAGTAAAAAACCTTTGTTTTACTCTCTTTGCACTACTCAACCATCTTGGGCTAATTTACTTAGATGCTCGTGTTGAGCCAAACTGGAATATATCTTTTTTTCTACAGTTTCCTCATTAACCAGTCAAAGGCAAACTGGCGACACAGAACTCTAATAAGAAGAAGAAGAAGATATATCAGATCACCTAATCTGGAAGCCGCATCATCAAGTCCAATCAAATCAACGCCATCTCGATTGTATAACCCCAAGAAACTGATGAGAAAAACGCAGTAAAATGAGAAATGAAGCTTGAACAAGAGCTACTTAAAACTGGAATGGAGAGAGGAAAGAGAGAAATCAAAAGAGACCAGAGGGAGGAATTACTTAGAGCATAAAACCCCCAGAGATTTCTCTTTCCGGCAGTAAAATTGCCGACCACAGGACTCAGTTTCTGAAGAAACATGCGAAGACATTCCCTCGGAACAAGCAGCCACAACAAAATATAACAATTTGTTTCTTGATCTGTAAGAGAAAGGGAGAAAATTGTGCTTCAGGAATCCAAAAGGGGACTCGGATCTCAGCTTTCCAGCACTGGACTTAATAGTCTTAGAGCTTCAGGCGGGGAAGTGGGGGTTCCAATCACATACATCGGCCGCGCGAATTCGAAATAAGATCGGAGAGAGCGCGGCAACATTAAATTACTTTTTTGCCCTTGCCGGCTAGTTGTTTGGTTCGTAGCATAAATGAACCACTCCCCATAATGCGTTTGCTAACAAGTCATAATCTACATCAGTGACAAGGCTGACCCTGCACGTAATAAAGACAAAACTGCAGAAAACTCAGATGATTTTCTTTTCTTAATACATTGTAAAGTGAAGCCCTGATGCCAAATTAAAGGCAGCTGTCCCGAAAAAGCATCGAATCACTAAATCACGTGATTAAGCCAATTGATTCCTTTGATCGGATAAGGACCATATCTAAAGGTGGGACACACCACACTGGTGCATTTTATTAGAATGTTTTGATAAGATTATGAGGTGCATCTTCGTTTGCTCCAATGTTCCAAGTAATCAAAGAATCATTTGCAGGAAAAGTCGGTACCATGGATAGTATAATGAAACAAAGACTGGTAGCAATGGTCACCACTTCCAAGGCTGAAAGAGAACATCCTAGACATCAAGACTGCAGCTCGTGGCTTGATAAGCTCCATTAGGTATATATGCCAATACAGATTTCACTTTATGCAAACAAACCTGAAGAATACCATCCATGGGAGATGGCTAGTAACTGGTGACTGATATGCAAGCAGGATACACTTTGAATATGCCATATAGTAAAGCATGCACGAAACATAATGAGGAGAACCAAATACAATGCAAGGCTCATGAGATCAGCCCTACATTCTCCATAGCCTGAGAGGAACAATGGAGAAAAGTTCAAGAGTACAGAGGCATAAACTATCTTAGCAGTAGGTCACAATCACATTGGTGGATATATACATAACTCATACAAAAGCAAAGGATTTTATATAACTCTGGTATCTTCACAGGCTCTGTTTCAGAACCCAAACGGCTTAAATGTGTGATATATCCAACATATACGCAAACTGGTATCACAAGTACTGAAGCACTATAAGAGACAGAAAAGAAAAATCTAAAACAGCCATATAGGACATAGCAATTAAGGAATCCTGTTTGCTATACCTCTGAGTTTAAGAAAATTTGATAACTAACCAATAAAATCAAAATATTCAAAAACAATACGAGAAAACAGTTTATAAGACGCAAACTAGATCCTGAAAAGGCCAATCGACACTGAAATTACTGAAGAGAAGTAAACAGTTTAACTTGAGCTCTATGGCTCAACTACACTCACTTGTTGCCACTCACCGTCAACAGCTTCTTTCCATACTGTTACATTGTTATTCCCGTCAGACACAGCCAACAAGTTCCCAGTGAGAGACCATGAAACTCTCCAGACTGGGGTCTTAAAATCCTTCAAAACCTTACCCTCCCATTGCTCACCCTCCTTGGCCACAGTCCATATAACAACTGTCCCATCCTGTGAAGCACTAGCAATTGTTGATTTTGGAAGACCCAAGTTGGGTGCCCAAGCAACATCCCTCACCCAGTCAGTGTGCATCTGAAGGGCTGGAAAGCAATCCATCTTCCAGGTCCCATTATAAAGTTTCCATACTTTCACAGTATTATCACATCCACCAGAAGCCAGCTTGTGGACAGGATCAAGCAGACCATATCCAACCAGAGCACCAGGAGCCATTGATGGAGCCCATGAAACTGATGTTACCCCAACTGGGTGGGCTTGGTCTATCCTAGTGGTGTCCCAACCACCGTCAGCCCTCGCAGTAAAGACGGAGATGTTTCCATCAGAAGATCCACAAGCCAAGCTGAGGCCTAATTCATGAGGAGCCCAAGCAATGGAGTTTACAGATGACTTGTGATCATTAAAAACATGAGCTTGTGCCCATTCGTTCTGATTACCTTCCTTCCAGATTATCACTTGCCCATCATAGGAACAGGAAGCAAGGATAGACCCAAACTTTGGGTGTGCCCAAGCAACCTCCCAGACAGGACCTCTGTGACCAGTCAATGTAGCAAGGTGCTGCGAACCAGAATTGTTGCTTACCCCAATAATCTTGATCGTGCAATCAGATGAAGCTGTTGCCACACGCTTTCCATAGTAGTCCATAGCTACATCATGTACCGTGTCCTCATGACCTGTTTCAATCTTCTGGGAAGGCATCTTTCCAGATTCTTGCCTCTGTTACTGCCTCCACAATTCCTTCACTTTCTTCTTCTGGAAGCTCCTTAGTATTATCTTATAAGCTCCTGTCTTGTTAATCAAAATATACATCACACCATTGACTAGATAATTAGAACTTTTTAAGGGATCTTCAAATTGCTTGAAGTTCACACACAACCAATTAGACACAAGCAATTGAGATATAAGTTTTAATCATCAGCAAATGAAACATGTGTTGCAGATCAAAAATCTAAATCAATTAACATCCAACTGTTTTATCTCTTAAACTCAAATTTAATCCCCATACAATTCCAAAAGAGTAACTCCATTATCATGAACCAAAACCACCCAATCCTGATAAATTTCTCTATCAGAAACCAAATAATCATATATAATAAGCATCCACCACAACCAATAAAATCACTAGCCTAGAAGTCTTTAAAGTAGGTGCCCTACTAGTTCACAGACCCAAATCGTAAACAAATAAATCGGACTTGCAAACGTATATTACAGCCAAATCGATCCCAAATGACATGCCATCATCTTCCTTACTTTTAGTAAATCACTAGGGAGCTAAATTACAATTACCCATGCACAAAATCTAACAGATCTAGAAACAACTTCCACTGAAAAGCTAATTAGAAAAACAAAATCATGAGAAATCAGAATAAAATTTCCAGATTTCGACTTCTGCTTACCTCAGACAGGCGATACGAGTTGCAAGTGGGCTTGCGAGTAAGCTTGAGGTGAAACTCAGGACGGAGGCTTCCCTTGCTGAGGAAACCCCTTTGCGTGCAGATCTCCCCATACAAAGCTTTTCATTGAAATCCTGTTTGGACATGCGGATTACTCTATCCCTTATTATACAAAGATTATCATTGATAATCCAACTCCGGTATTACTAATACCCATAAAAGGTCACTTGTGAATTAGCATCACAGTAAATTTCAAAACATTTTTTTTTCCTTTTGACCTATCCGGAAAAAGTAACTCCTCAGTAATGTACAAAGTTATTGTCTAATTATTTGATTTATATATTATTTAAAGAATATAATTTTATCTTGATCTACATGATGTAATATATATTATTTATTTTGAAATTTTATTAGTTATAAACATATTTTTAATATTATTTTTGATAATTTTAAAATTTATTAATAAATATAAAAATAAAAAATAAGATTTTATATATTATTTAATATAATATATAAATTTAAGAATTTTAGTTATTTTCATCATAATTATTAATATTGTTAAATAAATATAAAAAATTTTAAATTATATTTATATTCATTTTAAATTTAAATCATTTAAATTAATTATATTTTTAATGTTTTTAATTTAATTTAATTTAAAATTTAGTATTATTTTTTATTAATAAATTTAATAAATTTAAAAAATAACAAAATAAAAATATCATAAAATTATTACTCAAATAGATAGCAACACATAGTTGCAATTGGAGGCCATACTGGTCATTTTTGTATTATTCAAAGAACAACACTTTCACTCTCACTATTTCTTTGCCTCCCTTTTGATTTAAGTAATTTCTAAAGGATTTAATACGTCAATTAATCTAATTTATTATTGAGAAATAAGTTGTATTTGTTTATTTACAAAAAATTTATGCGACAAGAAAGTTAAGTCAAAAGTAATTTCAAGTTTCATTATGCATGTCGATGAAAATCGATCTGCCATTGTGGTCCTAACTATTTTTTTTTTTCATTTTATTTGTTTTTTTTTTGTACTCTTTACATAAATGATTTATAATTGTGATCTCTATATGATTGAAATTTTGGATAATTCTTTATTGTATGTGTTAAAATGTTTATTATAAATGAAGTAAAAATTTTAAAAATTAACTATCACATATTGATTATTTAGATATATATATATATATATTGTTGCGATAAATTTAAATGATGAGAAATTTAAATTAAAGTGGTTTCATGTTTCGAATTACATGTGCTTAAGATATGATGTTGTGATCTTTAATGTTGTCATTTTTCTTATTTTGAGTATTTTTTTTACTCTTTGAATAAATGTTTTGTAATTGTGGTTTTATATGATTAAGATTTTGGATGATACTTTATTTCATGTATTAAAGTATTTTATGGTAAATAAAATAAAATTTTAATTACAAATTTTCACATGAATTATTTGAATTGGTGAAAAACTTAAATCGAAATAGTCTCATATTTCATATTTCATATCGTATGTGCGTAAAGATCTGATATTATGATCTCATATATTATCTTCTACTTAATTTTATATTTTTTTATTTTTTAAATAAATAATTTATAATTATAAGCTTTATATAGTTGAGATTCTAGATGATGCTTTGCTGCGTGTTAAAATGTATTCATTGTAAATGAAACAAAATTTTTTAAAATAAGTTACTGATTTTCACATTAATTGTTCGAATATGTGAATATTGTTGCATGAAACTTACGTGATAAAAAACTTGAATCAAAGTGGTCCCAAGTTTCAGACTGCATGGACATAAAGATTTGACATTGTGGTCCCAGATATTGTCATTTACTTAAGTTTATATATTTTTTATTTTTTAAATAAATAATTAATAATTGTTGACTTTATATAGTTGAGATTCTGTCTAGATATGTATATGTTGTCACGAGTCTTGTGATTTATTTTATTATTTTATTTTTTATTGTCAATTAACTTTATCAATAATGTGTATGCTTTTTTAAATATGTATGTTACTTTTCATAGATCAAGATATTGTGAGCACAGTAAGGATCATTTTTACCTATTACTTAACTTGATTTTTTAATACATTATGTAAATGTAGCTTGCATGAGTGTTTTTAGTTTGCATATTGTTAAAATACCATATGAACGTGGTAAAACAAAACTTAATTTTTTTATTTAATGTTAACAGCAATCGACTTACTCATTTACAAATAAAGCCGACTAGTATGACTATTCAAAACAATGACATATTCAATATACAAACCACAACAACTATAACAATTGTTCTACTTTAAACATATACAATGGCTAAAACGATAATTGGTAGTTTTGTTTCCCTTTATGGAGTGGTATCAAATTTCGCTCATCCAATGATCTTTGAAATAAGGGTGAAGATCATTAAAAAAAAAATAAGGTAGACAAAAAACTAATATATAAATCATTGAATATCTCATGTAAATAATAATGTCATTATCATGCATTATGCATGTATTTGTTTGAACAATATTGTAAAGATGCATTGTCTTAACATGATACAATACTGATACCTTGTAACTTTTTGATGGATTGGATGGTGTTAAGTTATTGAATGATATATTTGTTCAATTATGAAGAGATGATTGATATCATTTTTTATGCTATTGTTGATGAATTATGATGCCATTTACAAGTTTTAATTAAACATTAACAAGCAATAGTTTATCATATATCAATTTTGATTGTTAAAAAAAAAATCTTATAATTGAATGTACATAATATAATCAAACTAACCAAACTATGTCAAGCTATCGTTGATAAATCTTTTCACTAGTTAATTTCATTCCATAATAAATATATTATGTGTTCTCAATATCATAAATAAAAATTAAAGACAATAATAATTAACTTTACAATCTTTTAACACAAAAACAACATATATGTCCATTAAAAAAACAAACATATGTTGTGAACTGCACCGATAACAATTATCTTCACAAAAACTACAATAATATATTATATATGTTTCATCTCCGATCAAAATATCTAAAATATGCACTAATAATTTATTCATCATCTTTATGTCAAAACACAAGCATTGCTTTGCAACTATCTATTGAAAGTAGCATAATAATATGGTAAAAAGAAAGAGCACCCACAATGTCATCAAGAGTTTATGGTATTAAACAATATTTGATTTTATATATTAGTCTTTATGTTAAGTAATACCGACAGAACTTACATTCTCAAATATATATTTAAGCAGGTACAATATGAAGTAATTGCAATAGTCATATATTTGTAATAAAATAAAAACATTATAATTATATAAATATTTAAAATTTAAAATATATCAAGCGACGTATAAATTGATATGTACAAATATTAAAAATAAAACCAATGCATATAAAGCTTCCAATATGCCTTCTTACATAATCGAATTTTCTGAAAAATATGCATGTGTTTACTGCATTGGTGTTTAACTATATTGAACAAACATTGTAAACATGTACACTAACAAATTGATCAAATTTTTAATTTTTAAAAATAAAATTAAAAATAATTTAAAACCTTAAATTTCATCATTTCTCTTCAATAAACCTTAGATTATAAAACTTCTATAAAAAAATCTGGATTTATCAATTTAGATTAAATTGAACCCTATAAAAAAATTTAAAATATTTTACTATGAATTTTAACTGATTTTTCACAGATTTTAAAAAATATTCAAGCTACCATAAAAAAATTTAAAAATTTTGAATACTAAAAATGATTTGTTAAAAATTTATATTATTAAAAAATATATATAAATAAAAATTGATTTAAATTTGAAGAATAAAATCAAAATAAAGAGTAAAATTATTTGAGTAATTTTTTTGGACATCTTAATAATAAAAATGCTATTAATTTTTTACAATCATTTTAAATTAAAGTTTAATTTAAATAAAATTAATAAATTAAAATTTATTTAAATAAATTTTCAAAATTAAAATTAAATTAAAAATCAAATTTTAAATTTTAAATGATTTTTATATTAGTAATAATTTTTTAAATTTTATAATATATAATTTAATGGATTAAAAGTAAAAAATCCAGTGCACGAATTTGATTGATTCCATAAAGTTTGTTCCACCAATAATAATCATAAAGCAAAAAGAGCTCAAAAAGGAAAATATAGAAAAAGAGAGAACACAAAAGATAAAAGAATAAATCACCTATCACCAAGTCTCCAACCAAACTCAGATATTGCCCTTTTTTTTTTATTTTGGAATAAAATAAAAAATTCTTAATTAAAAATACAAATAAATACCACTAATTTGTAATTAAAATATCACATTAACAAAGATATTACAGGAACAAGCGACAAGTATCTCGTCCCACTGTCACAACATGTCACTTTTCATGACCCCTTTTTTTATTATCTTTTTTAATTCACTCCACTGATTTTATTTTTCTATATTTTTTTAAACTTTCATTTAAAGTTTTTTAATAATTATAAATTAATTAATTCGAAACACGAGAATGAATTGTTTGAGCTAATTTAGTTATTCATTAAAATAATTGTGCATTTAATTTAGGTTTAATAAATACTTTTTATTATATTATTATTAGTATCAATTACAATTACAACATAGAAAAATTCAAAACATAAAACAAAACTTCATGATATTTAAATATAATTATATATTTTTAGGAATATTATATATTTCCAGAATAAAAAAAGAAAAGTTGGAATCACTGAGATTGGGGAGATGGTAGGGTCCACTTTGCTAGACTAAACTGGTAAGTCTACTCACCAAAATCAGCGTTCAGGTTTTTCCTACCATTAGATCCCATCTTCCCTGCTCCCACTCCACACATAGACCCGTCGAACACCCTAGAAGAAGAAGCTGAAGGGCAGAATATATCAGAGAAGAAGCTGAAGCTGAACGGCATAAGGGTAGAAGCACTAGAAGACAATAACTCTTCCTGTGTTATTCACTGAGGAAGCAGAATGCCGTTTTCGTCGTACATCAGCAGCACCCGCCGTGGTGGAGGAGGTAGCTGGGCCCACTCCATTCTCCCGTCGAACTCCAAATCAAAACTCTCTACCAGAAAGTCCCGCAAACGCACGGCTGTGATGAACTTCTTCTTTGCCAACTACTTCACCATAGCTCTGTCAGTCTCTCTTTTATTCCTTCTCCTCACGATCTTTCACTTCGGGGTCCCCAAACCCATCTCTTCCCACTTCTCCGGGACCCGATCCAGTCGCTTCCCTAAGCCCCGAAAACCTATCAACCGAAAACCTGCATCGGGTTCCCAAAACGATAGCATATCAGGTGCAGTCGTTGATATCACCACAAAGGACCTGTACGATAGGATTCAGTTCTTGGATATAGACGGCGGGCCGTGGAAGCAAGGATGGAGGGTGAGCTACAGAGGGAATGAATGGGATGGCGAGAAGCTGAAGATTTTTGTGGTCCCCCACTCGCATAACGATCCGGGCTGGAAGTTGACTGTGGAGGAGTACTACGACAGGCAATCGAGGCATATACTTGACACCATCGTTGAGACGCTATCGAAGGTAAGGCGGGGGTTGCGGTGTGCGACTGTGTGTGAGGCGCGTGCAAATTTCCATTTATACATGATCTTCCTTAATTTTTGTTGTCATTGCGAGAAAATGCCAATTCTGCAGTAGTGATAATATTTAAGCCGACTAATTACAAAAGGACAAAATATCGGTTTCATCATTAATTTCCATATATTAATAAAAATTGAGCTTGAACTAGTTTAATTTTGACATGTTTTTGTTGTATGCTGGTGAATTCATGGATTGTAAGTAGGATATTGGTATTAATTTTACTGATAGGAGATTGGCTAGAGTTTGTCGAAGCTTGATGGGCTTTTCTTGGATTGTGTTGATTATATTTGAGTGAGCTTGAATCACTCTTGGGATGATTCAGATCATCCTGGATCCAAATTTTTGATGAACTTGTGGAATTAAAGGAGAATATTGCCATCATTTGATATTTAAACTGGTGGTGATTGAATTTACTGTGGAGCATGGAAAGAAGCTAGTCTATATGGGACATTGGTGAGCTATAACTATGTTTCTATTTCGAAATATCAGTGGATTGAAGAGGACGTTATATACGATATAGTCACAACTGCATCTGCTATTTGGATGATTAATTTGAGTACAAAATTGGACATTCTTGGGTTTATACTACATTTAGTTGAGATAATATTGTGGAGCTCCATTCGTTTATCTTAGGTGGATTTTTTATTCAAGTATTGCAATTAGCTGATTTACAATGATTTTTTGAATTCTCCTTTATAGGATGCTCGAAGGAAGTTTATATGGGAGGAGATGTCTTATCTGGAGAGATGGTGGAGAGATGCCTCAGTGAGTAAAAGAGAATCTTTCACCAACTTGGTGAAGAATGGGCAGTTGGAAATTGTTGGAGGTGGTTGGGTAATGAATGATGAGGTAATTCTCTGAGCTAATACGGTGCTAAAAATTTATTCATGTTGTGTTTAAGTTCATTTATTTTGTTCTTTCTCTTCATCCTTTTGCTCTTGTACTCATGTATTTACATCCATTTTGATTCCATGTATATCTATTTTGACGAAGTTCGTTTTAACAAATTTTCTGTTTCTCTTTTTGTTCAGGCTAATTCACATTATTTTGCCATAATAGAGCAGGTAGCTCCTGAATTCTCTCTGCTGTAAGAATTTTATATATATTTTTTTAATTTACCATAAATATATTAACTCAGCATTTTTAATTGACTAATTGAATACTCCTGTTGTGTATCTTCATCCTAAATAATGCAGTTCACCAACTTCAATAGCTGTATAGTTTTCATTTTGAATTGGGGCATGTTTGATTGATATTCAGCAATATTAGAAAGATGTTAACTTTCCAGAAGCAACTGTCCTCTAATTATTTGGCAATAGAGTGAAATATTACATTTGGCGAGTCACATGAAAAGGAAATTGAGTGGTAAATTTGGATTGCGATTCCCATGTAAAATATCTATACCAGAAGTTAATGTGTCTCAGTTGGCAACAAGTGGATTATAAATTGTGCTATCAGAGTCTTTTCTGTGTTATTATGTTTCTAAAATGTTTGCCATTCTGTTTTTTCTTTCCTGGATTTTTGTCCGTTTCGATCCTTTATTTTTATATGATACTATTTTCTTTTGCTTTTTAGTCATCTGGTTTAACTAGAGTTTGTAAACATCATTAACTATGTTGGACATGAAGAGGAAGCTATATAAATATTCTAGTTGTATTATTGCTAATGATTGAATACTGAGATTATGATAGATTCCATGAGAAATTGGCTTGGCATATTGTTCTCTTTGGGATCTTGTAATACAAGAGTCATGCAGGAGATTTCTGTGATATTTAATGAATACCTTATTGCATAAGTTGTAAACAGTTGTCAGTATAGTTTTGGTTGCTTCTATGACTAAACTTTTAGAATGTTTTGTGTGCTTCACAGGCCACTGGTTTTGTATGCATAACAGCTATATTGCATTTTGTAACCCAATTCAAAGGATACTTTCTGGTTTTTCGTCTAAAAAGGATATAGATATGTTGGTTACTATTTTCCTGCATATGCCCAAATCAATACATAACTTGTGTTTTGCTCACTGCTTATTGTCTTTGCATTTTATTTTGATCATCATCTAGTTCTCTACCCTCTGAGCCTTTTCCCGTTTAAGCAGCATCTAAAATTACCAGTTCCACTTTGGATCTCTGATCCTTTGCAATTCATCTATCAGATTACAGAAGGAAATTTGTGGCTGAATGATACCATTGGGGTTGTTCCCAAAAATTCTTGGGCAATAGATCCATTTGGTTACTCATCTACAATGGCTTATCTTCTCCGTCGCATGGGTTTTGAGAACATGCTGATTCAGAGGACTCATTATGAACTGAAAAAAGAACTTGCTTTGCACAAGAATTTGGAATACATTTGGCGTCAGAGTTGGGATAACGAGGAAACTACTGATATTTTTGTACACATGATGCCCTTCTATTCCTATGATATTCCACACACTTGCGGACCAGAACCTGCTATTTGTTGTCAGTTTGACTTTGCTCGAATGCGAGGCTTTGTTTATGAGCTCTGTCCATGGGGGCAACATCCAGTCGAAACCAACCAGGCAAATGTACAAGAGAGGGCACTAAAGCTATTAGATCAATATAGGAAGAAATCGACCCTGTATAGGACCAATACACTTCTTGTTCCTCTTGGAGATGATTTCCGCTACATCAGCATAGATGAAGCAGAGGCTCAGTTCAGGAATTACCAGTTACTATTTGATTACATCAACTCTAATCCCAGTTTGAATGTAGAGGCAAAGTTTGGTACTTTGGAGGACTATTTCCGAACCCTTCGGGAGGAGGCTGACAGAATTAATTATTCCCTCCCTGGTGAGGTGGGCTCTGGTCAAGTTTTAGGTTTCCCTTCTCTTTCTGGTGACTTCTTTACATATGCTGATCGGCAGCAGGATTATTGGAGCGGATATTATGTTTCAAGGCCTTTCTTCAAGGCTGTTGATCGGGTGCTAGAGCAAACACTACGTGCAGCAGAGATAATGATGGCTTTGATGCTTGGTTATTGTCAGAGAGCACAATGTGAGAAGTTTCCCACGGGATTTTCCTACAAGTTGACCGCTGCAAGGAGGAATTTGGCTCTTTTCCAGCACCATGATGGAGTAACTGGTACTGCCAAGGATCACGTTGTTCAGGATTATGGGACTCGGATGCATACGTCCTTACAGGACTTGCAAATTTTCATGTCTAAGGCTATTGAAGTTCTCCTTGGAATACGCCATGAAAAAGCTGATCATATCCCATCCCAGTTTGAGCCAGAACAGGTCAGATCTAAGTATGATGCTCAACCAGTGCATAAAGCAATCAGTGCTCGTGAAGGAAGTGCACAGTCTGTGATCCTCTTTAATCCATCAGAGCAAACAAGACAAGAGGTCGTGATGGTTATCGTTAACAGGCCTGAAGTTACTGTTCTGGATGCAAATTGGACTTGTGTCCGAAGCCAAATTTCTCCTGAATTGCAGCACGATAAAAGCAAGATTTTTACCGGAAGGCATCGTGTCTATTGGAAAGCTTCTGTTTCTCCCATGGGCTTGCAAATATATTACATTGCTAATGGCTTTGTTGGGTGTGAGAAAGCCAAACCAGCAAAAATTAAATACTTTTCGGAGTCCAATCCTTTTCCTTGTCCCACTCCATATGTCTGCTCAAAAGTGGAAGGTGATGTGGCTGAAATCCAAAATGAACATCAAACTCTTAGCTTTGATGTCAGACATGGTTTACTGCAGAAAATAAGCCATAAAAATGGGTCTCAAACTGTTGTGGGTGAAGAAATTGGTATGTACTCTAGCTCAGGAAGTGGGGCCTACCTATTTAAACCCGATGGTGATGCTGAACCTATCATTGAGGCTGGTGGACATTTGGTAATCTCAGAGGGTCCATTGATGCAGGAAGTATACTCTTATCCGAAGACTGCATGGGGTAAAACACCCATTTCCCACAGTACTCGCATTTACAATGAAGGTAATATACAGGAGGTACTGATTGAGAAGGAATATCATGTTGAGCTTCTCGGCAAAGATTTTAATGACAGGGAATTGATAGTTAGGTACAAGACAGATATTGATAACAAAAGAATTTTCTTTTCTGATTTAAATGGTTTCCAGATGAGCCGGAGAGAAACCTATGATAAGATCCCATTGCAAGGAAACTACTACCCTATGCCTTCACTTTCATTCATGCAAGCATCTAATGGTCGACGGTTCTCCGTCCATTCCCGGCAGTCTCTAGGTGTTGCAAGCCTTAAAGATGGATGGTTAGAGATTATGCTCGACCGTCGTTTAGTAAGAGATGATGGACGTGGTCTTGGGCAAGGAGTGATGGATAACCGGGTGATGAATGTAGTTTTTCACATTCTTGTGGACTCTAGTATTTCTTCGGCTTCAAATCCTGTTTCCAACCCTGCTCCACTTAGCCCTTCTCTTCTCTCCCATCTTGTTGGTGCTCGCTTGAACTATCCATTACATGCATTCATTGCTAAGAAGCCTCAGGATGTGACTGTCCGACCACCTCCAAGATCCTTCTCTCCTTTAGCTTCTTCCTTACCATGTGATTTGCATATTGTGAATTTTAAGATCGCCCAGCCATCAAAGCATTCTCAGCAGCCACTTCAGGATCCTAGGTTTGTTCTAATCTTGCATAGGCAACTCTGGGATTCTTCATACTGCCGGAGAGCCAGATCACAGTGCACTAGCATTGCAGATGAGCCCGTAAATCTGTTCAATATGTTCAAGGAACTTGCAGTGTCGAATGTAAGAGCAACTTCTTTAAATCTGCTTCATGAGGACACAGAGATGCTTGGGTACACTGAGCAGTTTAGAGATGTTGCTCAAGAGGGACAGGTTATGATTTCTCCCATGGAAATACAAGCATACAAGTTGGAGTTGCGGCCACACAAGTGAAGAGAAAATGCTTGCTTGACTTCTGTAATCTCGTAATGCTAGTTAAACAGGTAGACAGCAGAGTGATTTTTCACTCTTTACGTGGCTAAGATTAGTTATCAGTAGCTGACTGAGTCTATTTGGGAGTTCGGATGGAAACTATGTGGAAGGGGTGAAATTGTCTTTGGAGCTATCAGATGTGCAATTTCTTATTTCGAAGATAACAGGAGGGCACTTTCTGGTATGAAGTTGGGTTATTTGCCAGAGGAACTCATCTATCACACACTGCTTTTGGGTATTTCTGCAAGACTGGTGGCTTTGGTAATCTCTTCTTTAGCTATGATGAATTTTGAGAGCTGGTTTAACCAGTTTTGCTTTAGAAAAGCATAGTTAACACTCATGAGAGACATAAGGACAAGTTTGTACTATACTTCTAATCATTTCAGATGTACATACTAATCATTCTCTTTCATTTTTCCTGAACTTTTCCTGTTGGAGTTCTGCTCTTCTTAATCTTTTAAGTAATAAATAGTTGAAGTGGAGAGTTCATTTTTTTTATGATTCATTCATCTTCTACTTTAGTTTGGCCAAATGATTTGTTTCTCTGGACATGTGAAGGTCTTCTGAGTTCTCAATTTGCAGATAGTTAGCATTCCCAGAATCCTGTCTGATAAATATGTTGTCAACCATCATTTCTTTCATTTGCTTTCCAAGTCATGTTGAATTCTGAGTGCCAATAAAGGATTCACCCAAATATGAAACCAATCAAATGAATTTATCTTTTACTGTGATAATGGCAAAGCCGCCTGGCTATGCTAACAAAAAATGTAGGGCAAGTGCAACTCAACCTCGACTGTGCAGTGCTCCTATGACATAAAAACAACCGAAATCAAGCTTCAAGCTTCATTTCGAGGCCTTCGTATCACTATAAGATAATCTCTTCCTGCACACTGACGTTAAGGGTCTTATTTGGAAGAACAATGCTGTTGATCACCGCAACTTCATCCTCAACAGTCACAGCTTCTCCTGTATTAGCAAGTAACCCAGCAATGAGATGTCCTTGCTTTCACTGAAGAATTTCAGCTTCGAGCTAATATAGAGATCGGAGGCAGAATGAAACAAAAGGGAAAGAGTACCTAAGATGGTAATTCCAAGCTTTGACTTGTAGTCTCCGTCAGCCTGCACCGGTAAATTAAATCTTGGTCAGCAAAATTAATCAGATGCTATCCGCCTAAATTTATTTCACGGGATTCAAATAAAATACTTCATGTTTAAAATTGTCAATAAAGATCTTATCTGATTCTCACAAAATATTATTCGATTTGATTATGTAATTAAACAGTTGTTTGACGAATTAGTACTGATGTGAGACTATGCTGAAGCCTTAATGCTAAACTATGATGAGTTTCTAGTATGCTGGACTGTAATTTCTGTGGACCTTCTTCATGAACTAAATGTTTTATATTTCTTAAATTAATTGCAATTAGGGTGCACTCAACATGCAGAAAATTGTGAATTGAATGTGATGCAACTGACTGGACTTGCCTGAACACGCGACCATTTCCCAAGTGATGATTTCCACCCGACAATAGAATTTATGACCACAGCATTTTCCTACCAGAAGAAAATAACAACAAATTGATATCTTTGTCTAGATCAAGAACACGACATAATCACCTCATAGCTTTAGATCTCAGGTTCAATTCGTTCCTTACCTCAATTTCAACATCGTCCAAGATTATGCAGCCTATAAGCCTCACACCAGCTCCGACACGAACATTTGCTGAAATAGAAACATTCGGACCAATCTGCCAGAAACGGAAGCTTGCAGATATCAGGAAAGCCTGGAATAACACCAATGTCTGAACACAATAAGTAATGAAAATCAAAGAAAGATAAGTTGGAACTACCTTTGAGGTTGGATGCACTTTTGCTGATGGATGCATGTAAACATCACCGACGATTTTCGCACTCTTGGTTCCATCTCCAGCAGCCAAGAGATGGGGAGAGGTAACTTGGAATTGGGAAAGATACAAAGCAGAGCATTTCAAGGACATTCTATGCCAAATGAAAACAGATAAGCGGAGAAAATGACACTCTAACAGGTTAAGAAATACAGACAGAAATATCACAGGAAGATACTGACCCTGGAGTTTTGATCTGCTCCCAGAAATGCATAGTCTCGTATGTATATAATTGCTTCTTTCCAGCAAGAGGTGACAAGATATCTTGATCTAACCTCATGAAATCTCCAGGAAAGGTGCTGTTAAGACACATAAGTATCAGAAATTCAGACAAACTAGCTTCTAACATGTGGATTCTGCAACAGATTCACATAAACAAACAGATAAGACAAAAGATTCTCTACCTTGATCTATGCTGGTAACCATTTTTGTTGTGTTTTAAAGCATTGGAAGCAAACATGGATATAAGCATTATTGCAAAGGAATGGAATTAGTAATAAGAAATCAACCTTGTTGCAGAATGAAGGGCTTCGAAGCTGGAAACATGGCGTATATTGGCTGCAACTTGAGAAAGACAAGTTGGATAATGAGAAGAGGAGAAAGTTCTTCAGATGGAAACATCAGATTATAAAGCCTATAAAGTTTGTGAAAAAATGAAAACCTGACCTCTGTCTACTCGATGGGTGGAGACACCCTGAATGGCAGTGAAGATGCTTGGGGTAAAGACATAGACACCACAGTTTATTAAATTACTTACCTACATTTGATGAACATTGAAAACGTTGAGTTGTGATTCGAAGCAGGGATTCAATTAAACAACGGAAAAACAAATATGATTTTGAAGCAGGATCATGAACGTACAAAAGTCTCAGGTTTCTCTGTGTAATGCAACAGTTCACTGGTGAGGGGATCAGCAATCAATTCTCCGAATTGGCAGGCAGATTCAGCAAAAACCTACATGAGAAGAGAAAAGATAAAATATCCAAATGAAGAACAAGGAGTTTTTGCATATGTAAAATAAGGGTAGGGAAAAAGAAAATGCTGTAAGAGGATCCACCTTGATTACCAACATGGTTCCCATCCCACCATATCTTTTGTGGGCTTCTGCAAGAGGGCCCAAGCACATCAGTTCTGTTCTCTAAATTTCAATGTTTAACAAGTAATGCATATATGGATTGAAGGAGACACCATGAAAATGATTGATGAGATAAGAATTAGGAAAATTACCGAGCATGTCTGGCAGAGGGAAATTGCAGCAAACATCACAATTTAGTAGAAAAATATGCGACTGTTCAACAAAAAAACAAGATAAATGCATGAGATTTATTAAAGAAAACCACAATCTTTCAGACAGGACAAAACGAAAAACATAAGAGTAATGTCTCATGAATTTTGTGGGGACAACGCGAAATAGATGACTGATAGAACTACATTAGAACCAGAGAATTGGAAGTAATAGAAGACAAATCCAGAATTCTAACCGGGTTGTCCTCCATGATTAAATCCCTAAAGTAATAGAGGCCACCAGCTGAACCATGTGGTTTATCTTCTTTCAAGTATCTAGAGCAACACCATCAAGAAGAAATATGGCTAAGAAGCTATTAAAGAAATCTCAGTTATTAACTATAAACATGAGATATCAGTGGATTATCACCTTACTGGCATTCTCAGCTCGTTAGATATTGAAGACACATATAGTGCAAATTCCCTCTCCTCATAAAATCCAATTAGGAAAATTCGAGCCAAATTTTGTATCTGCGCAACAGCCAGCAACAATACCACAGATCACTCAGTCAAACATGCACATTATGATCCATCCATATTCATATTATAGTTTTTCCTTTTTCTTCTAGAGTTTTCTGGGCTACCAAACAGAGAAAAAGATAAAATTTTGGAGTGAAAAAGCAAACCTTTTTACAAGCAGAAATGGGATGATGAACCATTGGCTGGCCTGCCAAAGGAAACAAAGGCTTTGGTGTATTGAATGATAGGGGCCTAAACCGAGTCCCTACAGATTGAACAGAAACAGGAATCATCAAACGTGCATGAACACACATACACATTCATATAGCACACAGATCAACGTACAAACAAGCAGAAATCATGAACACGAGAACTAAATACCTTTCGTGGGCCCACCAACCATGATCACAGCAACCACCTGTTCCTCCGACTCCGAGCTCCCCATATTTCAAGCTCAAAAACCTATTGTCCCCTAAGTATTATCAGTGATGCAGATAACAAGTGAAGGGGTTTTATGGGCAGTGAAGATAGATCTGTAGCGTCAGAGAAGTGGAAGGAACCACGAAAATACGATGATGTCCGGTGGTCGGCTATCTTTCAGGCTCGGCTACCTTTCAGGCTAAACTAGAACTCTGCTGACTCTGCGGCAAAATCGGTTTTGATTATTCTGTGTTTCCGAAGTTATCAGTCACACTACTAAACATATGACGTTCTTATTGGTTGCCCCTGGCAGATTCTTTTGAATCCAACGTTGTTTTTTAAGTTTTTAAAAAGAAGATGATATAAGATAATTTAATAAAATTAATAATCAAAATTTTTATATTATTATTATAAATTATAAAAATATTATTTTTAAAAAATTCATATTAACAAACTTAGCACGAAAGTTCATAAATTTAATAATTTTATAAATTTACTTTCAGTGAATAAAGTAGAACATAAACAGGTGGAAGGTGGGATTCAGTTGGAATTGATAGTCTTTCCTTTTCATCTAGTAGGAATCATGGGAAAGCCTGTCTGAGATTTTTTTTTAAATTTAAAATTATAAAAGTACTTTTCGGATTGTTGTCAATATATATATACACACATGATTAAGCCAAATCTGTCTAAACAAATTAATTGGTTGAAAATTTTAAAATTAATAATGTAAACAATATTTTAATTACATTTAAGTTTTGATTATTAATTAAAATAATTAATTGATGGTTATATATTTTTAAAAATAAATATTAAAAAAATCTTCAAATATACTCATGTTTTGTTTTAAAACTCAAACTATGGATATGTAACTTACACTATACCATCAATTTTTTTAAAAAAATTCAAAATAGGGATTTTTTTGATTTAAATTTTTGAAAAATATTCAAATTATCATTAAAATATTTAAAATATTTAAAATACTGAAAATATATTATCAGTAATTTAAAATTTTATAAAAATAATCATTAAATAAAAATTAAGAGATACACTCTATGTACTTAAATTATTTTTAAAATATTTTAACAATAAAAATGTACTTAATTTTACAATATTTTTAAAATAAAAATTAAATTTAAATCAAAATATACAATTGATTTAACCAATGCATTAAAATTTAATTAAAATAAAATTAATTCTAATTTTTTATATTTACTTATTTTTATTTTCTTAATAGAATTTTTTTTAAAAAAAATCAATTAATGGATATAAAACGAATCATGGTGGTTCATCCCCAAAGTATCCAAGCCTCAGCATTAGTCATGCTATCATTTTATATAAAAATATAAAAAATTCTACCAAAAGAGACAAAAAAATCTATTCTCAAACATGTTACCATCCATGTATTCCTTCTTCAATGTAGTTTGTAGAGTTTGGAAAGCAAGAGGAGACACATGAGAATTACATCCCAACCTTCCACATGAATCATGCACGTATAACTCAATGGCACAAGTAAATCTGCTTGAACAATCCGAAGCTGTTCACATGGAGCTTGATAAAACCATCAATGGATATCAACTTCCACAAGTTTATCCATGAACAGGTCTTGCTTCCAGTCCAATATCATCTCCCACATCCGTCTGACAACAGGGTTAGTCTTCTCTGAATTGCTTTCAGAAACAAGTAAGTAGATGTCCAGAGCTACCAAGTTAACTATTTCACACATTCAACCTGCAATGTCAAATCTTTTACTCCGGCATCTTGTAATATGTGGGACACCTGCGCTTTCATAGAAGCCTTGTCAGTCTCTGCTGATATATGAAGATGGAGTGTACCCACAACATCTGTGTTCGTGAAGCTCCAGACATGCAGGTTCTGAATGCCGCACACACCCTTTATCTTCATAACATCATTTATGGCTTCTTTCAGATCCTGCTCATGACCTCTGGGAATTCTTTGAAGCAAAATCTCTGCAGAGTTTCTGAGTAATGGGATGACTGAAGCTACAATCATAACAGATATGAATATGGAGCAGGCAGGATCAGCCACAAGCCATCCCTTGTACTTGATTAAGAGGGTTGAGATAACAACTCCAACACTTCCCATGGTGTCTGCCAGAACATGCAAGAAGATTCCTTCCATGTTGTGGTCGATGTGGTGATGGTGATGCTTCTTTGGCTCCTCGTGGTTGCTTGGTTGGGAAGAAGAATGATCTTTACAATCTGATCCTGCTCTTTCCACAGTGCCACTGCATGAATTTCCTGAAGAACTGTGTGCCAGGCTCTTGTGCATACAGTGCTTGTCATGGCCATGGTGATCATGGTGGTGAGCATGGCCATGGCCGTGGCTGTGGTGGGCATGGCCGTGGCTGTGGTGGGCATGGCCGTGGGCGTGGCCGTGGTCATCATGGCACTTAGCATGCCCATTTGTCTGAGCTTCTCCACAACCATCAACATCTCCATGTTCATTGAAGCCATGCTGGTCATGATGTTCACCATGGCCAGAGCTCAATTTTCCATGGCATTCATGGGAAACAGTAGCACATCCATGATTATTATCCTCATGATCATGCCCAGCATGGTCATGTTGATGCTGGTGATGATGGTGGGAGTGGGCATGTGAATGTGAATGTGAATGTGAATGTGAATGTGAGCATCCAGATCCTCCATGGGCATGATGATGCTCCTCATGAAAGAAGATCAAACCAACCACATTCACAACAAGTCCTCCAATTGAAACAGTCAACAAACTACTGGTAGATATCTCCTGAGGATCCAAAATTCTCTCAAATGATTCCAACACAATCAGAGCTCCAACCAGAACCAAGAACACAGCGTTAACATATCCTGATAGAACCTCAAATCTCCCTCGACCATAATTGAACTGATTATTTGCAGGCAATCGTGAAATATAAGAAGCATACAACCCAATGGCCAATGCAGCACAATCAAACAACATGTGACAGGCATCTGATATCAACCCAAGACTATTGCTCATGAACCCAGCAACGAATTCCACAACCATGTAACCAGTGTTAATCAGAAGAAAAAGTGCAATCTTTCGAGATTTTCTTTCACTCAAAATGTGGAGAATAGGCTTCATAAACAAGGAAGTAAGTGACTCTGGTGATTCAAAACCTATTTGTGGATAATTGGTGTAAATAGGATCCAATTCCCTAACAGCAAAATACAGTAGTAAACCACAGAGTAGGAGTCCCCAAAGTGAAAGCTCAGGGAAGTAGAACAGCTCTAGAACAACTGTACAAACAAAGGTAAAGAGAAATTCTTTTGGGAAATCCTTAGGACTCGTGGATTTCTCATCACTGTAAGTCTCGGTCAATAACACCCCAAAAACAACAGTATTGGCTAAAGGCCATCCTAAATTGTCAATGGAGATGTCTCCAGCACCTTCAAAGAAGAGAAGACTTGCAATGGCAGGAATGAAAAGCAAGATTGTGGTGAAAAAAAGTGAAATTAACCGAATTCGTTTAGGACCCAGTTGCTTAATAGTTCCCCAATTTACTGAAGTTCTCTCGTAGCAACCCAGAAAGCCAGATAAAAAAGGAAGCAACATAGGCCAAATCCTGAAGCAATTCTCTCTTGGATAAAAGGAAAATCCCCACTTCTCAACAAACAAAGTGGAAAGCGGGAAGCAATCGATCCGATCCCAACTTATGGATAACAAAAACAACCCACTAAACAAAGCACAAAATCCACGAACCTTGGTTGACCGATTCCGGTTCGGATCACTCCAATCCTGCTTCTGCCCCTCTGTCAGGAACCTCGCAGCGACACTTCCGGACAACTCGGCTAAGATCATGGCTGAAGTGCCGCAGTATAGGAGAGCCTGGAAACGGAGGACGAAAACAACTGCCAATAGTAGCGATTTGGCGAGCAAAACTTTGCGTTGAGATGGGGAGATCGAGGAGAGAGAGAAAATTGGTTGGTTTTGCTTTGGATGGAGAAAAGGGTCTTTGCTGGAATGAGAGAACGGGAAGACAGAGAAGAAGAGAGAGAAGAGGAAGGAGAGGAGGGAGACGAGGAAGGTAAAAGGGAAGAGAGAGAAAGAAGGAGAGGAGCGAAGGAAAGGAAGGAGGGAGTAAAGGGAGCGGAGAGAGAAGAGAAGGAGGAAGAGGAAAGAAAGGGATGATTTGTTGGATTTGGAATTAAAGGACGGGAGAGACGAAAGGCGGGCTTTAGACGGCGTTGGAGTCGGGGTACTGGCGGAGGGATAGGGGTACAGAGGGTAAGGTCTGGTGGTGGCGATGGTGGTGGCGTGGGGGCAAGGAGAGCCGTTGTGGCCGGTGGTGGTGGTGGTGGTGGTGGTGGTGATCGGACATGGTGATCTGAGCAAGCAAACCTTATTGCTTTTCCTTTTTTTCCTAGGAAACTCCTCCCTCTAACGCAGTGAAGGAGACCAGAGTGATTGAGTCAAGGAAGACTTCTCATTTTGCGCGAGCCCTCAGCTGACATGGCCACGTCGAACAATCCGAGTAACTACGAAATGGGTAAACTCTTTATGATTATAGATGATTTGGGTTCCCGAGTTTTCGGAGACAAATGGGTTTTGCTCTGGAAAATCATGAACCAAAGCCCTATGTCTTCTCCACAAACACATCAACACTGGCTTTGGTGCAGATGTAATTCCAAACAAAACCCAATTCCTTCATCAGTCAAAGACATATCAGACCAAAAGCTTATCGGATTGAATTCCAAACAGAATAAAGATCTCTTTTTTTTTTTAAAGAAAAAATCTTTTATATTCAGGGTAAAGGTTATATATAATTTCGATATTTATTTCAAATTAATAATATTTTTTAATTTTTAAAAATAATAAATAAAATTATAAGTTATTAATTTTATTTGATTTAGTGAAAAATTAATGATATATACTATTAATATGTTTAAAAAATAACTTAAATAAATTTCACAATATAGTTTAAATTATTTTTTAAATTTAAATATTTTTTATTATAAATTTTTTATCATAAATTTTTTAAAAGTTTGACTGTGTAAATATTTAAAATAATGTTTTCAGTATTCCAAAAATTTTGATTTTACTTATAATGGATATAAATTATATACATTACAATTTAAAAAATAAATTTTAATATCACTGTTGCTATATTATTAATTTTTAAGGCAAAAAATTTTTGTATCAATTTCTTTTTTTTTCTGTTGATGTTAGGACTTTCAATTAAAAATTAATATAAATATTATTCTCATAATAATTTTTTAAAATAAATAAAAAATCATATTTTTATATAAAAATTTAAAATAAAAGTCCATAAAACTCTAATATTTACTTTATATTACCAATCAAATTCTTATATTCAAAAAATGACATATCTAATTTTTATTTATTTGATTTAAATTAAATATTATCAAAAAATTTAAAAATAAAAATATTTAAATTAAAGATCTTATATAACTAATTTAAATTTAAATTTTATATATAAAAAAATATTCAAGCAACCGTCATAAAAAATTTCAAAATTTTTTGAATACCGAAAAATTTAAATTTAAAAATTTTTAAAAAATAGATATTATATAAAAAATTATTTAAATTTTAAAAATAAACATATGATAGAGTGAATAATTTATTTTAATTATTTTTAAGTACTTTAATAATAAAAGTATTTTTAAGTTTTCATAGTCATTTAAATTGAAGTCTAATTTATATTAAATTGAAAGATCAATATTAGATTTGTTACTTTTTAAACACGAATATTTGATTGATAATATTGGGTAAATATTAACGTTTTATGATAATTTCATCGAAAATTTTATTATATCAAATTAAGGAATATGTCATTAAAAAATATGTTTTAGTTCACTAAAATAAACAAAAAAATGGCACTTTTTATTTATTACAGAAAGTATGAACATAATTAACAAAACACTAAAAAAAAAATTACTAATTTTTTAAAGATAATAATAAATAAATAAATATAGCAAAATTCATCACTTCATAAAATGCTGCAAAAAATAACTTTTATTATAGTAAACAAAATTTTAAAAAACCGAGAAATAGATTTTAAAAAAATTAATGATTATTTTTTTTTGTAAATAACTAAAAAAATTACATATGTATAAGGTTATAGAATTAAGAGATAAAAACTTTTTAATCTAATAAAAATAAAGATAAACACATAATTAAAAGTAAAAATAATTATTAAACCTAAAATTACTATCTTCATAAACAAACTCAAGTCAAACCAAATTTTTGATGTTAAAAAAGTTAAAGTATATATCTATACATAATAATCAATATTTTAATATTAAACTTACCATTAAATTTAAATTTTAAGTTATGAATTATAATAAGTTTAATACTCAATAATTTTAAAATTAAATTTTTTATTAAACAAAAATAAAAATTATGCATATATAAATCTCTTACTATAAATTCAAAATATTATTGATTTAAAATTAGTTTTTTTGTATAAGATAAATGTTACTAAATCAAAAGTTTTAAATTATATTGATAAAGAATATGAATGTTAATATATTTTTAAAATTTAATACCATAGTTTCTCAAAAAAAGATTAATATCATAAAACATATAATAAATAAAAATTTAATATCCACACCAAACGTTGCCTAATGTTAATGTTAATATCCCTTGAACAATAACATGTAATAATTTAATAAAATAAATAATTTAAAAATTATATATTTTTTCCATTAATAATAAATTATGAAATTGTTTTTATTTTTTAAAAAATTTGACACTCAAATTCAAAAAATAATCTTTATTTGGAAAAAAAGATCCATTTAATAAGTTTGAACGAGTCCATCACGCATCAAAGTCACTTTATAACAAGCCACAACCAGAAATACAGGAAAACGTGACCCTCGCATGCTCTTTCCTGTCATTCTCACTAGTAAATTGCTTACATGCTTCCTTCGCATCATCCTACAACATTCACCATCTCAGCCTACTTGAATTTCACCCGCAAATGATTCTCTCCGATGGTCTAAGCAAATTTTCTTGGATGCAATGATGAGTGAGCAACCGACCAGAGCTGTTGAGTTGACATTGCTGCACAGAAGAGCGCTGGAAAACACTCGGTTCATCGTTCTTCCTCTCTAACAGGCAGGTTGTCAAGCCTTCACACCTTTCTTTCTGCATTGCTATTGATCTTTACGAAGCTAATTAGTCTTCTTTTTTCTGCTATTGATCATGATCTTTAATCCTCCCATGCCCAACATCTACTATGTTCCCATGGGCTGATCGTTTGATACAGAGTAGGAGTTTAGGATTTTGGGCTTTTAGGCCTTTTTCTTGAATCTAATTACAAAATTAAAACAAGAAAAAGGTGTTCTTCAAAGAAAATGAAAGATTGGAAAAATCCTGAGAAGATTTGAACTTGGTGGTGGCTTCCAGAACACAACCTTCAATAATTGGAGACAGAATGAAATGGCAATGCCCACGAAGACGGAGTCACGCAGAGATCATCAGGTGAGGTACTTGTTTTGGACAGAGATAAGACTGACATAGGTGTTGTGGACCCCCAAAAGTGAGACAACTTACATATCCTCGCACATGCGACACTGCATCCACTCAGGTGGTCATCGACCTGTTTGTGTTATTGCCATTCTACCAACTCTGTTTGCCTCAGACTCTGACGACGAATTCAAAACATGTCATTGGACGGACAGATATCAAGAACAAGCCAATCCAATCGCTTGATGCCATACCTACACTTTCTTAATTTTTGGGAAAAATAAGTTTAGTTATGGGATTTATTTCCCAACTTGAGATAATGCAGTGTCGTGTAGAGAAGCTCATCGGGTGTTGCCGATACGATTGGTCTTGGTAAACCCATTTGTTTTAAGTAGTGGTGGGTACCCAGGAAGTGATGTCCATCTCACTAAACCACCGAAGCTCAGGCGCATGCATGGTGTGCTGCAGAGAGTAAGTCTTTCTGGTTAATTACATAAAGAGAGAGTCAATGAATCAAAAGCGAAACTGACCTACCATCTCTTCAGTTTGAGAATAGTTTAGGTAATCTAAAGCACACAAGTGATTGCTTTTTTTTCCATTTCGTAGGCCACTTCCTGTCTTCGTCAGCTTGCACTCCCCCATGCACATTTGTGTTTCTGTGTTTATCTTTTTGCTTTGCATGTGGTGGGTTGTTCTGTGCGAGAGTGATGACTCCTCTTTTCTGCTTGAAATGTTATATCTTTCGATGGACGAGTCTTTTTGTGGTAGTAGCTTGACGTACGCAAAGTAAAGAAAACACTTTTAAGCTTCCTTCCTTCTGTTTCTTTTTCTGCTTTAACGTACCAAGATGATAAAGGTATTAAGCACCCAAATCAACCTCTTTGATGGTAACCAAAGAACCACCCACTTAGGCTCCATTGGATGCATTGAATAGGTTGTGGTTTGGGGCAAATTCTTATCCGCACTGGAAGTCCTTTTGATCAAGAGATGTTCTACTTTTCTCTCGCAATCAAAGAGTGGCCTTGAAAGTGATTTTTTTTGAAATTAAAGTGGTAAACGAGACCCTGATGCTGATATAATGCTTGTCTTTTCTCCTTAAGCATCATCCGTGCATATACGCACTTGGGTTGTCATTATTATCCACTAATTATCTTGTCTGAACAATACCTTATACATACTCCTGCAATGCTATACGTGGAGATCTTCATCTGCTTGTTTGGCAGGGAGATGAACTCGCCATGTGTTCTGAGGCTGCAACGTGTCGAGAAATAGCACGTATAGTGGTGCTCTAAGACAAAGGAATTGATTATGGTATTTTGGTGTTATGGATGTCGACATTATTTGGCTTCCCCATAGCATCATCATGACACCATGTCCAAAACTGAAAGTGGGTTAGTAGCTTTTTCTTCATCAGATAAAAGAAACAAGCAAAAGCAAATGCTGGGTGCTCCGGTGGTTGTCTAGTGTCCCATTATGTCACACAAAACAAAAGCCTTTCATGGGTGCTCTTATAAATCTAAGGAAAGGTGCCGAATAATGTAATATGCAGTACTGGTGTTTGCTAATGGAGGTGGCTGAATCTTTGATGTGAAAGCAACCGACTTCTGACAGATCTGGCACGATAGAATCCTATTCTTGATATCGTTTTGATATTGTTCTCTTCATTGGCTCTATAATCCCAGCAGAGCAACTCGGTTTTACTCGGTAATATTTCTTCTAATGGCTGGTGGGCAGAGGCCAAAGGGACTTAGTAAGTCATGCATTCTTCTCATAGGTAATCATACTCTGCGCTATCTCTTCTACCCATTTTTATATAATAAGATTTCTTTGATCAATCATGAATATCCTTCTCATAATTGCAGTATAAGTTTTTGGGACAATCATGAGTTTCACCTCAACCAGAGACCCTTCCCTGTTCCCGGTGCTTCTTTGTGTCTTGGAATAGGATTCTTGAACAACTCCGTTAGAAGAAATTATAGTTGATAGCATCAACTTAATTAAGGTGTTCGATAAAAGGCCTCACAATATTTTAACTATTTATGCTTTGACAGTGATTGCTGGAATGGAGAGGTTTGCATTCAAAGGGGTGGCATCCAATCTGGTAACTTATCTCACAGATATTGTCAACATGAGCAACTCCTCTGCAGCCAAGACTGTAAACAGTTGGTGTGGCTTCACATCCATGTTGCCGCTGCTCGTGGCACCCTTAGCTGACTCTTATTGGGATCGTTATTCCACCATATTAGCCTCTTCTTTTCTGTACGTTGTGGTGAGTCACTGCTCTTCTTCATCTTCTCTGCCATGTTATTCTTTGCAAAGGTGAAGTTGGATCCTTCTGAAAGATGTTGAGTTCAAGTTCTTGGAATTCCTGGCTCCCTATACTATGCTGCAGAAGTCTCATTAGTCTTGGTCAATTTTTTCCTTGGATTTTGCTTGTGAAAAACTCAGAGAGTCTCTTGTCTCTCTGCAATTTTCTTTTTTGATCCTTGTACTGTCTTTCTTCTTCAACAACAATCTTGAAGTTTCACCGTAAAGGATAATTTGATACATGTATATTCATTTATTTCAACTTTTGAACAGATTTCCTGTCTACTGGGCCCTGGTTTCTTAAAAAGGAGTGTTCTAAAATGGAAATATCACCAATTATATGACTGAATGAATATATCTCTTCGGCAAGTCATCAATGATAATAAGGGAAAACAGGGGCAACATAAGTGGCTGATCATTTTGCTTTTCAGGGGCTACAGATGGTTGCTACTGAATTTCAACCGTATCCAAATTTTAGTGCTCCATGGAGAAAAAGGGAAAACAGAAAGAATAATTGCCACTTTTTCTGATGCTGACTTTTCTCACTACTGCCATTATCTCATAAATTTTAATTTTATTTATTTCTTCTTTGTTGTTTGCTCTTTCTTGCCTTCTTACAGGGGCTTGTGGCAGTAACATCAACTGCATTGGCCTGGGCATTGTCTCCTTCAAACAGCAAGATCTCTTCTTCATTCCTGTTTTGGTCTCTCTGTTTGATCTCACTAGGCCAAGGTGGATACAACCCATCTTTGCAAGCCTTTGGAGCAGACCAACTTGACAGTGATGAGGACCTGCCTTGTAGCAAAGATGAGCAGAAATCTGACAAGAAAAGCTTGTTTTTCCAATGGTGGTATTTTGGTATCTGTAGTGGCAGCCTGTTGGGTGTCACACTCATGGCTTACATCCAAGACACAATGGGTTGGGTACTAGGATTTGCCATTCCCACACTTGCTATGGTTGTATCTGTTGCATTTTTCTCATGTGGAAGCCGGATTTACTCGTACAGACCGGATGTTACTTCCAATGTTAAGCCTTTTCAGAGCATAGCACAAGCCATCAAAGCAAGAACATCAAAGTTGTTGAATAGCAGAATCACTTTGCCAGAAGACAATTCTGATATGGTGGAGCTAGAGTAAGTTTCCTTATTCAGACAAGTTGGGTTCTTCCTGTAATATCAATGAGTTTCTGATAACAATTCTTGCTTGTTCGTAGGCTTCAAGAGACACCTCTTTGTCATAAAAACTTGGGCTATGGTAAGAACTTGGAAGAGAATCCTGAAACAGGGGTCTGTCTGCTCAAAAATGTGAAAGTAGTACTCCGGCTCGTGCCCATATGGACAATGCTCCTCATGTTTGCAGTAATCTTTCAACTGCCAGCCACATTTTTCACCAAACAAGGAATGACCATGAAGAGGAACATGGGGAGCAACTTCAAGATCCCACCGGCAACACTTCAGAGTGCCATTACATTGTCTATAATTCTCTTGATGCCTTTATATGACAAAATCTTGATCCCAGCTGCGAGGATAGTAACTCGCAATGAAAAGGGTATCAACGTGATGCAAAGAATGGGGATAGGTATGTTTCTCTCTATCATAGCCATGGTTATAGCTGCGATTGTAGAGACAAAAAGGCTTGAGATCAGCCAGAAAATGGGAAAAACAGATTCAGAAGCAGTGCCCTTAAGCATATTCTGGCTGCTGCCTCAATACATTCTCTTAGGCATTTCAGACATCTTCACCGTTGTTGGAATGCAAGAGTTTTTCTACAGCGAAGTTCCTGTAAGAATGCGAACAATGGGGTTTGCACTATACACTAGTGTTTTTGGCGTTGGCAGCTTCTTGAGTGCCTTGTTGATTTCACTGGTAGAAGTTTTTACAAGTTCAGGAGGTAGACATAGCTGGTTCTCTGATGACATGAGAGAAACCCGGCTGGACAAATACTACTGGCTGCTAGCCATTTCAAGCGCTCTAAGCTTTCTACTCTATGTAATTTTGTGTAAATTTTATATGAATAGGAGTGATTCAGATAATGAGAACTGTAAATAAGCTGTTTCACCTTTTAATATCACAAGACAGTTTTGTCTAGTGACTTCCACATCACTGTATATATTCATGTTATACAATATGTTATTAGGAGCTCTACCTTGTCGAAAATCTAATGCCTATGAGTTTATCATGGTCATAGACTGATAAGAAGATTGCAAAAACAGTTTCCAGATTCACTAAGTTAACCGTGTATGACCAAACAAATAATGTACGTCCAATAATGGTGGAGCAAGGAAAATCCTGCCAAACTGGGGCAATTCCTCTGTCTCTTTCAAACCCTCTGCACAGTGTTTTTGTTAGGCCTGAGCAGAGAAGGTGGCCACAGTTTTTGTACTTCTGCCATTCAAGTTGTTAAAGATTCCATGGCAAAAGAAAAAAAAAAAAAAAAAAGAACTGATAGGATGCCAAATTTTAATGTTTCGTTAAACTGTCCTGTTGGCCAGCCATAGGAGATTTCCAGGATATTTACCAACAGAGATTTCCAGGATTTTCTCGCATAATGTCTGATACAAACAGCTGTTTCATCCAACAATTTATTCTGTTTCATTAAATTGTCTTTTGTTACATATTATTTATTAAGATGATGTAATTTCTGAAAGATATGGGATTCTGTGTCCTCAGAGATTATATAAAGCCCTGATGCCTTGAATATCATCTTCATTCAAACCCTTGGTCATCCCACTGCCTACAAATGGGAACATGATGGCTTCTTTAACCGTGCTGTGCACAAGACCAAGAAGGTGACCAATTTCATGCAATGCAACAGTCTCGATGTCAACCGCCCCTTGGACCGCACCCACAGCCCACGGCTCGTCGGCATCATAGTGCAACCTCCCGTCCTCCGGTGCGAAAGCATGAGCCAGGACCCCACCACGGCCATCGAAAGGGGTCCCATCTCCATGATCACCTCTCACGAAACTGACTTTGATATCGGCATTTGTGTATTTCTCAACCGGAGAGAATCTGAAGTGGCTGACCCCCGCCCATGAATCGAAAGCTCGCGCCACAGGAGCGGCGGCGTCATCTCTGGTGCCAGGGGGGAACGCGTAGGTGAGATTAGACTTACCAGGTGGCCACCTTAGGTTTCCAGGGAAGAAGGCGTACTGAGAGACTGCGTGGAAAGAGTTACGACCATGGCGGAGGTGGCGGTGCTTTTGCTTGCCGGATCTCATCCATGTGGTGCCATTGATGATATCTGGAACACCACATCTAGGCTTCACCATAGCTGCCACAGTCTCGGAATCTAAAGCTCCGGTGGGCTTTATACCGTAATTGAGCTGGTAAGTTTTCAAGGCAGACTCCAGGAGTTCATCGAACTCGTCATCATGAGCTTGGTTAGTGTTTTCATTGCCATTTATGTAGCTCAAGTAACCAAATTTCTCGAGGTACTTCTTTAGCTTATGAAGGTCTGTAACCTTGTCACCCTTGCGACAGCCTTGAAGGTGCTTCAGAAAATCAAACGGCGATGACAGTGTCTGGTCTTTCTTGGAATCCGCTAAAGCTGGATGACAAAAGAGAGGAACCAGAAGGATGATGAGAAAGAGATTGATTGAGAAGAGTGAAACAGCTTTAGACGCCATGGCTCTTGCTGAGTGTAAAAGTGATATGCAGGAGAGCTGGCCTGTCCGTCTCTATTTATAAGACTTGTTATCAATGACAAGAACATTTTAAAATTTTCAAAATTAATAAATATATATGCTAATAAGAATTATATCAATTAGGCAACAAATTGCTAACAAGGATATATTTCCTAAAATATTCGATATATAATTCTGGATAGATGTCTTGTACAGATCAAGGTCCAGCTGTATTTTTACACTATTCTTTGGAAATCCAACCATTTTTATTCAGAAAAGAAAATGGTATTTGGGTAGAAAACTAAAAAGAAATTATCAACTGTACTTGGTTTTTATTTTACATTTTTAAATATTCATTTACATCGCTTGTACATCTACAGTTTTAATTTAATTTTTTTTAAAAAAAATAAATTATTTAAATATATCATTAATTTAATTGATATATAATAAATTAAAAATGAATTTAATTTATTTTTATAATTAGTTAAAATAATTTTATTTATTTTAACATAAAAAGAGAAAAGAAAAGCTAATAAAGGTGAAAATGACTGATTTTGTTGTTATATGGTATCCTACATATTGACTTAGAATTGCTTACTCATAAGTCTGGTGTAGGATGAAGTTGTCAATTTTTATAATAATATTTAAAAGTTATATAACCATATGAAAATAATGTTTAAATTGGACCAATTCCAAGTTGGCATTACACAGCACATAATTAAATTTGATAGAGAGGGATCAAAGAAGATTCTTGGAAGACCCTATTGGCAAAGTTATTCATTATCATAATAATTTTATTTATGAAAGCTACTTTTTATATTATTTCTACTAATTTTTTTAAAAAATAAATAGAATGATTAAATAAAATTTATTTTATTTATATATTTTTTAATAAAATTAAAAAAAATATACGAAATAAATGAAAATAAATTTTTTAGTTATAACTATTGAGACAAAGAGGATCAGAGATTAGTTGAAAATAAGAAGGGTTAGAGACCAGAATCAGAAGCAGTACCATTAGGCATATTTTGGCTGCCACCCATCTGTCTTCCAAGCATTTCAGACACATTCACTGTCCGATGGAATTAATGCAAGAGGTTGTTCTATACTCTTTTAGTTCCTGTTAGGGTGCATGAGAGCAACGGGAGTTACTCGGGAAAATCAGACAATGCAAGAAAAATTTGGATATCTCCTCCAGAACATGGATATATATGAATTATTTTAAACTATTTCCTTTAACAGTTTATTTTATTCCATAAATTGTATTAATACAAAGAGAAACAAAATTGAAAAAGAAAATAAAAATGTTAACAAGAGATTATTTATTTTTTAAAATAACACATAATTATATGCTTTCACATATATATCACTTTTTTATTAAAAATATATCCATATTTTTTTATTATTACATCATAAATATTATTATCTAGCTTAAAATCATCACTGAACTTATTTCTTTATTTCTAGTTGCAGTAGTATCCTTAGAAGTAATATAAAGCCCTTATGCCCTGAACATCATCTGCATGCAAACCCTTGGTCTCCCCAGGACGTATTGATGGAAACATGATGGCCCCTTTCACCGAGCTGTGCCCGAGACCAAGAAGGTGTCCGATTTCATGCAACGCAACAGTCTCCAAGTGAAACGCATTTGGGGTCGCACCCACAGCCCACGGCTCGTCGGCATCGTAATGGAACCTCCCGTCCTCCGGTGCGAAAGCATGAGCCAGGGTCCCACCCCGGCCGTCGAAAGGGTACCCATCTCCATGGTCACCTCTGTTGAAACTGATGGTGATGTCCGCGTTTCTGTAGTCCTGAACCTGAGAGAATCTGAAGTGGGTGCTGCCCGCCCACGTTTGGAAAGCTCGCGCCACTGGGTTGACGGCGTCGTTTCTGGTGCCCGGGAGGAACGCATAGGTTAGATGAGACTTGCCACGTAGCCACCTTGGGTACCCAGGGAAGAAAGAGTAATGAGCGACGGTGTGGAAAGAGTTGGGACCATGGCGGCGGTGATGATGGTGCTTTGGCTTCCCGGATCTCATAGATGTGGTGCCATTGATGATATCTGCAACACCGCACCTGGGCTTCGTCATGGCTGCCACCGTCTCGGAATCCAAAGTTCCAGTGGGCTTGATATGGTAATTGAGCTGGTAAGTTTTGAGGGCATACTCGAGGTGATCATCGAAATCGTCATCGGTGGCATGAGCTTCGCCCTTTTTGTAGCTCAAGTAACCGAATAGCTCAAGGTACTTCTTGAGCATATAGAGGTCTTTAACCTTGTCACCCTTGCGACAGCCTTGAAGGTGATTCACGAACTCAAATGGAGACGAAGGCTTGCGGTGATCTTCCTTTGCGTCTGAAGCCAAAGCTAGAGGACAGAGGAGAGGAAGCAGAAGGATGAGGAGAAGGAGATTGGTTGAGAAGAGATCAGAAACAGCTTTACGCCCCATGACAGGAGGCTACCTAGCTCTTTAATTCTCTGTGTACAAGTGATAGGCAGTAGGTGGGACGGTTACTTCTATTTATAGCGTTCTATTAATTAATCTAAAAAAGAAAATCTTAAACTAATTTTCAATAATCAAGAAAAAAAATTAGCAACGAAAATTCTTTAAATTAAATGATCGTGTTACGTACGTGGTGGTACCATTGACTTGGAATTGCTTACTCCCAAGTCTCAAAGAAATTGACGATTATTTATAGGAATATTTGTGAATTATATACTAATAAGAAGGTAAAGGATCAAGAAAACAATGCCTAAATTAGAGCAATTCTGGAGGGGTAGTAACTGGTCCGTATCCAAAAAGTAGAATACCCTTTAGCAGACTTGCCGTGGTCATGGTGCATGATTGATGGCCTGGAAAATTGCAGAAATGTCTAACCAATGCGACTCAGACAGAAAAAGGCCCGTAGAAGAAAATCTGCTGGTGGTCCTAATTCTCAAGCCTCACTAACAGCGGTCAAGCCTTCCTTAAATTTCTGGGTTAATTAAGCAGTCCCTTTGTATTCCTCTCATCTTATGGTTGGACATCAATATCAAATGGGAGCCACACACATTACAATTATAATTATCACGGGTAAGAGAAGAGAAGAACTTAATGAATTCAAAAGACCAAGACTTAGCCTCAATTTTAAATGTGCACTTTACGATAACATAAAAAGATAGTATTTTTTAACCTGTAAATCATGTTGTTGTCAGTTATAAATGAATAGACAAGTCCAATATGTATCAACATTATATGACGGCATAGTTTTATGTAACGTGATTTTCACGTCAAATTGTTGATTTTTGTGAAGATATTGTTATCAGATACATCTTACTTGACACTACGTGATGAAACATGACTTTAATGTTTATTTCATGTTATCCCAAATTCAAGGGAAAATCAAATTATGTCACAAAACATAACCTAAGTCCAAGCAAAAAAAAAAAAAAAAAACAAAGAAGTGGAGGATTTTGAAAAAAGAAGAAAGAAAAACATAACCTGCACCTAATACCAAACTTATCTTTGCATTAATTTCTTTATCCACACACAAAACAACAACAAAAAATTGAGAATTATATACTTTAATACCTTCTAAGAGTTGTTTATTAAGAATGTACGATGATTTGATGGACTTTTGAAGAAAAGGAAATGAGAAAATAGGGTTTGATGGCTTCTTTGAAAAAAAAAGTGAAGAGAGAGAATTAGTTAATATTATGCAGAATAACATTTTTGTAAATAAAATTATTTTTAATTTTTTGAGTAAATATAATTTTAAATATTAAATTTTATTATCTCTTCTCAATTGACTTTTATTTTTTAAATGTATTCAAACAAATCTTAACATTTTATTTTTAATTTAAATTAAAATTTATATTAAAAATATTTAAATTTACAAAAAAATTAAATTAATAATTTTTTATACGTAAAAAAATATTCAAGTTATCATCATAAAAAATTCAAAATTTTGTTAATACTAAAAATATTTTTTTGGAAAAATTATACTATCAAAAATTTTAAAGTTTATAAAAAATAACTGATTAATTTGAATTTTTTTTAATTTGAGGGATAAAATCAAAATGAAGTGTATAACTTGTCTGAGTAGTTTTTTATAATAATAAAAAAATTATAATTTTTTTATAATTATTTTGAGTTAAAGTTTAATTTAGATAAAATTAGTAGATTAAGGTTTGTTTGGATATATTTTGAAAGGTAGGGTTTGATTGAAGAGAGAGAAAGGATAAAACTCAGGTTTTAAATGATATTTATTCAAATTTTTTCATCTAAATTTTTTTTGAAATGTCCAAAAAAATTCCTGGTGACAGTGAATATTTTAAAAAACTATTTTATAAAGGTCAAAAAAAAATCTGCAAAAGTTAAAAAAATAAATTAATCTCTTGTATTTTGCAACTTGAGTTGTAGAAGCACAAAAATTATGTGGTCACCTTCTCTGCTCATCAGGCCTAACAAAAATTCTTTCCAGAGGTTTAAAAGAGGTACAGGAATTCCCCTGGTTGGACAGGATTAATTTCCCGTGTTCCACCATTATTGGAATCACATACGTTTGATCATACATAGTTAAGCCAGTGAAATTTACTCTTTATCTGGTTTAGAGAGACATTAAGAAAACAGCTGTTTCTTCATCTAATAATTTACTCTGATTCATTAAATTGTCGTGTGTTATATATATTATTGTCAGGTTTTGTGGTTCAGTTGTAGTATCCTCGATCCGACATTATATAAAGCTCTGATGCCTTGGATATCATCTGCATGCGACCCTTGGTATTGTCGGGTGCATGATGGCTTCTTCAACCCAGGTATGCGGGAGACCAAGAAGGTGACTAATTTCATGCAATGCAACAGTCTGCAGGATCCCACCATGGCCATCTCCATGCTCACCTCTCTGGAAACTGATTTTGACATCCACGTTTGTGTAGTCCTGAACAGGAAAGAACCCGAAGTGGGTCATCCCAGCCCATGTTTCGAAAGCTCGCGCCACAGGAGCGGCGGCGTCATCTCTGGTGCCAGGGGGGAACGCGTAGGTGAGATTAGACTTACCAGGTGGCCACCTTAGGTTTCCAGGGAAGAAGGCGTACTGAGAGACCGCGTGGAAAGAGTTACGACCATGGCGGAGGTGGCGGTGCTTTTGCTTGCCGGATCTCATCCATGTGGTGCCATTGATAATATCTGGAACACCACATCTAGGCTTCACCATAGCTGCCACAGTCTCGGAATCTAAAGCTCCGGTGGGCTTTATACCGATATTGAGCTGGTAAGTTTTCAGGGCAGACTCTAGGAGTCCATCGAACTGGTCATCATGAGCTTGGTTAATGTTTTCATGGCAATTTCTGTAGCTCGATTAACCAAACCTCTGAAGGCACTTATTGAGCTTATGGAGATGTGTAACCTTGTCACCCTTGCGACAACCTTGAAGGTGCTTCAGAAACTCAAATGGCGATGATGGTGTCTGGTCCTTCTTCGAATCTGCTGAAGCCGGATGACAGAGGAGAGGAACCAGAAGGATGATGAGAAAGAGATTAATTGAGAAGATAGTGAAACAGCTTTAGGTGCCATGACAGAAGGCTGGCTCTTTCTCAGTGCGTAAAAATGATAAATATATAGGCTTGTATCAATTACAAGAATCTTAAATCTGAAAATATTTTTAAATTGTCAAAATTAATAAACATAACAAATAAGAATTTTTTCAATTTAAATTTTTTCAATTTTTAAATTGATGTAATATAGATTCTATCCTAAATTTTTTCTAAAAAGGTTGTATTTGCAAACCAAAGATCTTATACATCAAATTTTACAATCAGAAAAAAATTCAAGAATTTATTTTTTAAAATTTTGCACTATCAATGAATGAAATGATCTTTAATTTTTAATTATACTGTTAGAGATCAAATTGAATAATATTTAAATATATAATTAATTCAACTGATATATAAAAATTTAAATTGAAAAACAACATTAATAATCTAAGATTTTTATTATATTCATTTGAAATAAATTTATTTATTTATTTCGTTGTAACATAAAAAGAAAAAAGAAAAATTATTAAAGATGAAAATGATTGATTTGTGTTCTTGGTTGATCATCCTGCTACTTGATTGGTAATATTGACTTAGAATTGCTTACTCACCAGTTTCCGGTATGAAGAAGTTGACGATTTCTAGCAATCTTTGAAAATTATGCGATTAAAAAAATAAAATATTTAAATTAGACCATTTCCCAGTTGGCATTACACCTAAATTTGATAAGATTAATGGAAGACCCTACCTGCATGCAGTACTTCCATCAACTTTGTTATCATATATAAGAATTTTATTCGTAAAAAATAATTTTATATTTAATAATATTTTTAATTTTTTTAAAAAATAGTAATTTAATTTTTTTATTTTATTTATATTATTTTTTAAAAAAATAAGTGAAAATAAAAAAATACTTTCGTCCCTCTCTATCAAATGTAGATGTGACATCAACTGGGAATCTTTAAGATTAACAGTTAATTTGAAAATTTTGCAGTCTACTTCCAATTAAGCATCTCTCCCTTTTGGCATAAGATATTCTTAATTTACTCTATGGTTATTGAAATTTAAATCAATCTCTAAGGATTTCTGTGGACAAACATAGTAAACATTATCCATTTTAAAACCGTATCACCCAATAAGTTATTAATTTCTTCAAAGATATTCATCCGTGATGATTTCAACTTCAGGCTCCAGCTGCCTGACTTTCTAGTTGCAGTAGTATCCTTAGAGGGAATATAAAGCCCTGATGCCCTGAACATCATCTGCATGCAAACCCTTGGTCTTGCCGTCGGGTATTGTTGGGTACATGATGGCCTCTTCCACCGAGCTGTGCTCGAGACCAAGAATGTGACCGATTTCATGCAACGCAACAGTCCCCAAGTCAAACGCACCTGGGGTCGCACCCACAGCCCACGCTTCGTCGGCGTCGTAATGCAGCCTCCCATCCTCCGGTGGGAAAGCATGAGCCAGGGTCCCACGCCGGCCGTCGAAAGGGTGCCCATCTCCATGGTCACCTCTGTTGAAACTGATGGTGATGTCTGCGTTTCTGTAGTCCTGAACCTGAGAGAATGTGAAGTGGGTTTTCCCCGCCCATGTTTGGAAAGCTCGTGCCACTGGATTGACGGCGTCGTTTCTGGTGCCGGGAAGGAACGCGTAGGTGAGATGAGACTTGTCAGGTCGCCACCGTGGGTTCCCCTTGAAGAAGGAGTAATGAGCGACGGTGTGGAAAGAGTTAGGACCATGGCGGCGGCGGTGGTCGTGCTTTAGCTTCCCAGATCTCATCCATGTGGTGCCATTGATGATATCTGCAACACCGCATCTGGGCTTCATCATGGCTGCCACCGTCTCGGAATCCATAGTTCCGGTGGGCTTGATATTGTAGTTCAGCTGGTAAGTTTTGAGGGCAGACTCGAGGAGATCATCGAAATCGTTATCGGGGGCATGAGCTTGGCCCTTTTCGTAGCTCAAGTAACCAAATAGCTCAAGGTACTTCTTGAGCTTATGGAGGTCTTTAACCTCGTCACCCTTGTGACAGCCTTGAAGGTGCTTCACAAACTCAAATGGCGACGAAGGCGTGTGGTGATATTTCTCTGCGTCTGAAGCTAAAGCTAGAGGACGAAGGAGAGGAAGCAGAAGGATGAGGAGAAAGAGACTGGTTGAAAAGAGAGGAACAGGTTTAGGCCCCATGACACACGGCCCGCTAGCTCTTTAATTCTCTGTGTATAAGTGGGATGGGGTAGCTAGGATGGAGGGCCACTTCTATTTATGGACTTTCTGTTAATCTAAAATGGAAAGAGTAATTGTTATTTTAAATTTGCATTTGTACTCTCTCAACATACAAATCTTGAATTTTAAAACATATTCAAAGAAATCTCTGTCTATTAATTTTGTTTAGATTAGCTCTTAATAAAAATAAATATAAAAATAATATTTTTATTATTAAAATAAATTATTTAAAAAAATTTAAACTTTATGTCAATTTTATTTCTCAAATTTAAGTAATTTTTTATTAACAAAATTATTTTTCATAAATTTGTAGAAATTTTGATAATACAAATTCTTTTAAACAATATTTTCAGTGCTTAAAATTTTTAAATTTTTTTGAAATAATATTTAAAATATTTTTTATATTTATGAAAAAATTGTAGTCAAATTTTTTTGAAAAAATTGATTTAAATATATTTAATTTTAATAAAATTTAACTTAATTTAAATTAATAAAATAAAAATAAAATGATATCTACTTTTAAAATAAAAATAATTTTCAATTATAAAAAAAAAAAAAAAAAGTTACACAAAGACAAGTCTTTAAATTAAATGATTGCATGTTACGTGCATGGCGGTAACATTGACTTGGAATTGCTTACCCCAAGTATCGGACAGATTGACAATTATTTATACAAATATATGTGAACTATATACTAATAAGAAGTTAGAAGAAGAAATTAAGCAAATTCTGAAGGGGGTAGCACATATCCAAAAAGCAGAATTCCCTTGAGCAGACTTGCCTTGGTTCATGACTGCATTGATTCATGGCCTGGAAAGTTGCAGATATGTGTAACACGACATGCCAAAGCGATCAGTCAACAGAAAAGGCCTACACACAAAACGTGTCGCTGCTCCCAATTCTCAATCCTCACTGGCTATTAAGCCTCCACTATCTGGATTCCTTAAATTTCTGGGTAATTAATTAATTAAAAGGCAGGCCTTTGTATCCCTTTCATTTAATGGTTAGATGCGGAAATCAAATGAGAGACCAACATATGACAGTTGGGAAGAGTAGAATCCTCTGAATTCATACAAACCCAGCTGGAGCTTTTACTTCCATCACTGTTCAAAGTTACCAACAAAATCTTTGTTAAAACCTTTCAAAGTATTACTCAGTTTGACTGCGATTATATGTTTTACTTTATCGTTATTAAAAAAAATAGAAAACTCTGTGATTTCAACTAAAATGGATAATGTCTGATGAGATTATTAATCTATACCAACGATTTTAAGCATATTAAAGTTTCTTTTTTCTGGGTGGAGATGCAAACTATAGAGATTACTAAAAGGTATCATCCCTGAGTACTTGTGGGCAAGGAAGTCTTACGGAAGCTCCTAGCTCTTCCCTTGCTTCATGCTACAACAGCTGATTAATATGAGTCTGCAGTTTCCATTAACCAAACTGCAGAAACCATGAAAGATCAGTACAGGTGCTGTAGCCTATATCAATGGTTTGCCAACCATACACCATGACCAACTGCTATCTTTGGCTAAAATTGTTGTACAACCATTATATCCAATGCCAAGGCTTTGTCAGGCCCAGCTTAGGCCGAGTCGTCAATATGAACAACAATTCAACACCTCCATATTCCGAAGACAACAAGAACTTCATGCAATTGGCACAAACGGAATTGCTATCATCTTATTGCATAACAGCCAGGGAAGACTCAAGAAGGAGTCTGGTAATCTAATATTATTACCTGCTTGCATCTCCTATAAAACAGTCACTTCACGAATGGTAATATGGTGGCAAGATTGCATTGAAATCTTCTTGCAGAGCTTGAACTATGGACGCATGCATGTTTTTTCAGTGTGTGTGCATGACAAAGCAAAATATAAACAGTCTGCAGGACAGTCTCAGGAACAACACCGCCATCCATGAAAAAAAAAATTCCTCTCTGGAAAGGCCTGATTAAAAGACTTATGCAAGACTTACTCCAGAGTTATCTCTTCATATGTTTCTGGGGCTCAAACTTGTAAATGAGTATGAGAACTCAAAGATAGGAGCATTGCAGACAGTTGCTGTAACAAAAGTTCACTCACATATTATCTGTCTGTACACATCACTTGAAATAAATTGTCATTTTACAAAAGCTTCCAATTTTCAAATTACACGTGATTCCCTTCTGGTTAATATGCTAATTTATCTCAAAGTAAAAATGATTTCCTTTTGCAGAGACATCCCAGTCTGCAACTTCATGTGACTAGCATCAAATCAAAACATGATTCATCGGGAGGAATAGAACGGTTGCTGGTAAAACATAATTCAAATGAAAATTGCAGCCTATAACTAAAAGAAGAGCACTCAACTCAAAATTCTAGATGACATAATTTTATAAATCTGCCTAAAGCCATGTGACATATCAATGCATGGCAGTGATGCTTGCTCTCTACCAAGCATGGAGACTCAAACGTGTAACATGTTTAAGAAAAGTCTATGCCCGATTCATGCTTTTGCTTGTCCAAACATATGTTACATTCACATGTTTACCAACAAAACTAACTACAACTAAAGACTTTCTTTCGTTTGATCAGAGTCCCATGTAGCACAAACACTATGACCTCACTTGCAAAAACAGCGTATAAATGGGACTACACAATAACATGTCCCAATAACATTTCATATCTTCTCAGTCTCCAATGAGAAACAATCATAAGACTGTCCATTCAAAGGAAAAGCTGGACTTATATCCCAAACAATTTTAAAGATCTTGGGAATTCCATGGATGTTGAATCAGTCGAAGGTTTTTTGCCAGGACATCATATCAGTCTAACTAAATTGAACTAAATTGGGGTCTTTGATATACTAGCTCTACCAATTTTTTCAGACACTTGACGCCTTGTGTTTCTCTCTGTCAGCTCATGGCTTTCACCATCAAAAATTTAACAAAAATAACTAAAGTAGCTCCATACATAATATTCAACTATTTTGTGGATTTGGAAAATTTTGAACAGAAAGATCTTCAAGTGAGTTCATGTTGGGTTAAGAGTGAAGGTGATAAGACAACTTTCTTTCAGGTTTGAAGAAATGTTAACAGCATAACTTTCTTTCCGAGATTATGCTGCTAATGAAAGAACCAGAAAACTTAAGTGTAACAAAAACTGCTGAAAAAACACATTAGGAAATCTTCCAAAAACTGCTCGGACAGCTTTGAAAAGTGTGTATAATTCATTCATAACTGCCTTAGTTAGCTAATCTGATAAGTTACAAAGAGAAGATGTTTCCTTTTCAGATAACCAACTATGGCCACATCAGGCAAAATCAAATCAAATCAAATTCAGATGTGACCCGCAACCACTGGAAAATTGGCCTGCTAAGGAAAAAGTGAAAACTCAACTCCAAAAGGAAATATAATTATGAACAGTTGAGCAGCAGGATATCAGCACTAACTGATCGAATAATGGAAAGGGCACTGTAATGACTCATCACAACAAACCACAGCACATACATCGTAGAACTAGAAGCAGATTCACAAAAGCAGCAAAGAGGCTACTCAACTCATTTGTAAAAGATCAGTCCAGGTACTCCGGCAATGAACATTGTAAAAGAATATAATCTAATCTTTCATTCATCAGTAGAAAAAAATCGGTTTCACCTTCCTAATGTGAACCGAAACCATTCACGCCTACCATTTCAACATCAACAGGCTCCTTCTTCATTACCTTATCTTCTTCTCTGATTTGATCATCCTCATCAGAATCCAAAGTGAAATGACCCACATTCTCCATCTGCTGCATTTCTCCTCCTAGTGGCCTATACCTTGAGAAATTACCATGATCATGTCTTTTAGCCAACATGGAGTACAAACCAACAGTCAAAACCACAAGCAAAGCAAGGTGGCAGTTAAACTGAAGTGTGGCAATGGCTCTGGCCCGGTGATAATCAGGATGCCCCTTACACTTCACAGTGAAATTCCCTCTGTTCTTCTCGTGCAAAAAGCACCCGTGAGAAATCCAATTCGTGTAAAATGAAAAAGCCATCTGTATAAACCACGACCCATGCAAAATCAGCCCAACCCCACGCGCCAATTTCGGGTAATTCGATCTCGGGGATTTCAATTCCAGTACAGTAGAGAACACACAAATCGAAATGGGTACAAGCAATAGATCGAAATACCGATTCTCGATCCCACTCGGGTTCTTCTTCTGCATATAGAACAAGATAAACTCTTCCAGGAAACCAAAGAGGGCAATCAGATTGGGAAGCGATACAGAGAAAGGAAACGAATTCTTCCAATTAACGAAAAAGCCCGAAACAGAGTAAAAGAAAAACAGACAAGCGATAGCGAGTACTTGCAATTGGTCTGCTGAGCCGACCCCATCGTTGGAGTTGAGCGCGTCAAAAAAGGAGAAGAGGGAATTCAATATGAAGAGAAGGGAAAGTGCAGAGACTGCCACAAAAGTTACGGAAGAAGAAGAAGGGTTCCGTTTGGGACTCGAAAGAACTGAAATCCTTTTTTGATTGAGAGGTGAAGACGCGTCAATCTTGGCGCTCGGGTTCAGTTCCGGGTTCGTAGAGGCAATGGATTCCCACGCACCGATCAGAATGAAACCACCACCTGCTATGGTGTAAGAGAAAAACCCCATTCTTCAATTGCTGCCCTTTGACTTTCTTGCTTTTTTCCCTCTCCGCTTCTACAGTTCGTCCTGTGTAGAGATCTTAAGGGAACATAAACAAAATGTGCTGCTGAAGTTTCCACCTAAATCAGTATCTCCTCTTTGTCGTTGCTCTTGTCGTCTTGTTGACATAGAGTTGAGGATGCTCCCGACGCTGCCCTCTGCTCCTTTTGACTATAGCAATGGTGCTTCCTTCGAGATCATCACAACTGCCGATCAAAGAACGGACTGAAATATGACCCGATCCGGAACACAATGCTATTCTTGGATCTTGAAGTGGCCCAATTCGTCTCGGGCTGAATTGGGCCTTTTTGATCCTAATGGGCTGCGGCCATGTAGTTAGAGAAATGCACCACAGATCACAGTTTCAAACAATCAATTATTTAAATTAAGAGTAAACAACTAAAAAAAAAATGTGAACATTGTTCATATTTGAATTTAAATCACAAAGTTAATTTAATTTGGATCTTATTTTAAATGATTAAAAAAATTAATAATGTTTTCATTATTAAAATATCTACACAATAAGTCAAATAAATTTTATATTTCATTTCAAATTCATTCATTAAATTTTAAAAAATTAATTCATGAGGTATTTTTATAAATTTTTTAAATATCTGATAATAAAAAATTAAAAAATATTTTTAGCACTCAAAAAAATTTTAAATTTTTTATAATGATAGCTTTAGCTTTTTTTTTTTTTTTAACATTCATGTAAAATTTTGTCAAAATTTATAGCATAAAAATTTCAATTTAAATATTTTTAATTTGAAAAAGTTCAAATTTAGTCGAATTGAAAGTTTGAATGTCTATTTAAAAAAAAATAAATTAAGATAATACAAAGTAAAAGATTTAATTGAGGAAAATATTTTTTTAAGAATATGAAAATAAAAAACAAAATTCAACAAAAAAAAAAGCAATATTAGTTGATTAATAAATTTCAACATTTATTTATAAAATTAGTCCACAACAACCTTTTTGTTGATGGAACAATCATTCACAGTTGAGGCATCAAACCAACCATTCAGGGGGCAAGATGGTAAGATGTGGTGGCCTTGCTGAAGGCAAAGGCATCATTTTTGGTATTTCAGATCCATTAAATTTGTTTTCAATAAGACGTTTTCTTATGGGTTTTTTAGCGTGAGCAACAGTAGAGCGTCATACGTATTTATTTATTTGATATTTAAAAATATATTTAAAAAATTATTTATAATAAAAATTATATAATATTATAATATTTTATTTTTATTATTAATTAAATTTTTATTTTTTAAAAAATAAATTATAATTTATTAATTTGATTCAAATTAAATATTAACTTAAATGATTATATAAAATTAAAAAGATTTTTATTATTAAAATGTTTCAAAAGTAATTTAAATAAATTTTTTATTCTATTTTGAGTCAATTTTTTAAATTAAATATTATTGATGCAATATTTATTTTTGTAAACTTTTAAATTTTTTATTTTTAAAAAATATATTTTCAATATTTAAAAATGTTTAAATTTTTTATGATAGTTTAAATATTTTTTAGATATATAAAAAATTTAAAGTTAAAATTTATTATATAAAAACTTTAATTTAAATATTTTTTAAAAAATTAAATTTAATATAAACTCATAAATTTTAATTTAATTTATCACGTTTCAAATATGAGATTTAATTGATAACATGAAACAAAATATGAAGGTTTTATATAATTTTTTTTTTTTCAAAATTTCAATCAATTTATGTTTTTGATAAATATTTAAATACATAAATAATATTATTAAAAAAATTTACAGTGTGAAAAATACTTTATCAAAAATTTTAAATAAAACTGATATTTAATGTATAATTTAATTTATTTAAATTATTATTAACTAAATATTTAGTTAATGTCAATATGATAAAATTATATATTAAATTAATTAATTAAGTTGATAAATTTTTAATTTTAAAGAATTACTTCAAAACGGTAGTTACTTAAAATATATTTATTTTTAAAACAAATTATTAAAATATTAATTATCATAACAAATAATTAAAAATATTAATTGTATTGATTTAATGTAAATGAATGGAAAATGGAAAAAATTTAATATTAAAATAATTTAAAAACTTTTTTAAATATTAAATAATATTAAATTTGATGCCAAGTAAGAGATGCTGATAAGGAATGGCCGCCTTTGCTTACCCATGCCGCTGGGCCCACTAACATCGGCCCATTGTTCCAGTAAACCGCCGATTTGCTACAAGTTGTGCAAGTGCCATCACATTTACGAAAGGAGAATCAGATGTAGCAATGCGTCTGCAATCTTGTACTTGACAGGAGAAGATAGAAACCCGTTTTTAAGTAAATTGATTGCTAATCACCTTTTTACGGAAGGAATCCAAGCAATTGCTTAGCTGGCTGTATTTATAGTCCGCGTATATAGAGACAGGAGGACTGCACAGTTCAGGTAAATCTTCTGACAGACTGGTACGGAGACCAGAAGGGGTGAAGAACATAATCATGAAGACCAAAGGCCTTGTACGCTCTCTCAATGCCTTCTCTCTGATCTTATTTCTTGTGGGTTTTCATGACTCCGTACAGGGTCGTTTATTGTCAGTCTCCAAACCTGACCCGGATAATGCCGCTGCTACTGCTCGTTGGTTGGTCGCCCAGAATTCCTGGGGGGTCTTAAAGTACGGTGTCTCATGTCTCTCTTTCTTTGTACCTATATGTTTTACTTTTTTCCTATCTGCGTGTTACCTGTGCTAGTCTGCTTTTGGTTTTAATTTGCGTCAGTTTCTTTGCTGATTGAGAGCCTGTGGTAGTATTGTGTGAGCTCTTTTGATTTGTGATTGCCATATCTCAAATAGTTGAGATGAATGTTCTTTTTGGTGGGTTGACTTTCATTTGTTCAGTTTCTCTTGTTACTCAGTCACCATAGCGGGGGAAATAATATTCACATAGTAAAAATTTCCACAGGTTGATATTGGTGAGTTTGCAGTGAGTGAAGGAATTGTTACAGTATGAATACTTGATTGTCACTGTTCTTTGTGATTTTTGAGCTTGGTACTGATACAATATGTTGATGGGATATTCTTTTTATTGCAATCAATAACCCAATTGCTTAGCTGTAGTCTCTATCTCGGTATTGTTCTTGTTAATTTTATCATACATTCTTATGAAGAAGCCTAGATGATTTTGGAATGTAAGCTTATTATTTAATGTTTTTGCAGTACCTTATCAACTGATCTGGGAGGAGCTCCTTTTGGGTAAGTTTTTCTCTTTTCTTTATGTATTCTGAATCTCTTTCTGGTATCTAATCTGCACTTACTTTGCTACTGCTTTTGGAGATGCTATTATTCAAAGTTTTCCAAGTCTTACTTGGATAAAGAATTATTAGAGAATTTTTAAGGAGGAAAGAAAATTAAAGGTGAATCATATTGAGAAAAGGTTCTCATCCGGTCTTATTGAATTTCGATGTGGTAGTGATATTATTGTACTCCTTTTAAAGGAAACATAGTCCTCAAAACAGATGGCAGCTATGTTTTCCAAAGCTCAAACCCTGAGGCACTCTCATGCCTTGTAGCTTATTGTCTGTGCGGAGCTTATGTTTGACTTTCTTTAACTTCTAGTCATCATCTTTGACTTCCTATCTCAGTTTCCTTGTAGTATATGACAGGAAGCAGATTAAATGATAAAGCATCACGTTTTGTTTTACCTTTCCTGTTGAAAACAGAGTTTTTATGCTCCTGACAGCTGAGATACTGCTGAATTGTGTTTAATATTAGTCCTATAAGGCCTTGTGTCTTAGACAATTATATTTTTCTCCTACATGTTGAGAATGTCTCTAAAACCATGACTATTCTGCAATTGTGTCTGATTGTTATGTGTTTATATGCATATTAACATTCCGTTAAATTTTTTATCTGAAATGAATCTATTTTTGCTTGCTTGTTCTTTAGTTTCATTATGAAAAGTAGGGCTAAACCTCTTGCGTCCAAAACTAGCTGCTATTTGTCTTTTGCACTCAATGATATTGTTAATATGCTATGCAGGAATGTTGTTTCTTTTAGTGATGGACCACCTAACAAAGGGAGTGGCATCCCATACTTTTATTTGACAACTCTTGATCCAACTGCAAGAAATGCACTACAAGACCCAAAATCTTCATTCACAATTAGTGAGTATCCTATTGGAACTTGCGGCAAGACAGACCCTGAGAACCCCACTTGTGCAAAAATCACACTCACGGGCAAGGTAAGCAGAAGGAATTATGCCATGCTTTTCTTGTTTCTTATGACCATTTGGTTAGTTTAAAACTGGTTTTGGGGAGACAAACTGCTATTCCCCCCCCCCCCCCCCCCCCCCCCCCCCCCCCCCCATATACTTGTGTTGTATGCTACTTACTTTGTTACTCTTTATCTGATCATCTGACACATAGCTAATATTGCTAGTTCAATAGAAAATGGGGGTGGAGTTGTTGAGGATAAGTGTCTGCTTGAAGAAATCAATAGATGCTCTCTGATTAATCTTTCAATTTGATGGTGTTTATGTAAAATGTTATTACTTTTTGCTTCTATGTCTTCTTCTGTTGACCTCGTGACCTTCAGATGACCTCCATACGATCTATTGTCTATCTCAACAACAGTGCTGTTGAGTACTTACCCAAATCAGAATGTTATATTTTTCAGAAAACAAGAATTCTATTCTTTGAGTGATATCTATGACAGACATTGATTGTCTCCCAAGTAGTTTGGCTCTTCTTTGATTTGGACTAACTTCGGATCAATCTTGCATCTTGTGGTGTGTATTAGTTGGTGGTTGTTGATGGAAGCTCTAAGGAAGCAGCACTTGCTCGAACGGCCTTGTTCACTAAGCATCCAGAGATGGAGGGTAATCACACATAAATCTATTAGCACAGAGAACATAAGCTGATTCTCATTTCTTTGTTTTGGTGACAGCTTTTCATTTCTTTTCTTGATTGGTTGACAGGATGGCCTAAGGATCACAACTTCCAGATCTTCAAACTACAGATCGAAGATATATTTCTGATTGATTGGTTCGGTGGGCCTAAACCTCTCACCGTGGATGAATACCTGCATCATAAACTGTGAGTGTTTGCAATCATAGGGCAAAAAACACAGCAACTGTAATGTAATCCATCAATGACCAATTTCCCATCAAAATGAATAAACTTGATTTCGCACCTGTACTTCTTATCACTGGTCTGCTGAATGCTGACGTGTTTCTTTGCTTCCTTTCCACGAATGTGCTTCTCTGCCACCTACAGGAGCAGCCATACCTCCTTTATCTGAAGTTCATCATCCTCTAATATGGTGCAGTTGGATGCAAATGCTAAAATGTATGACATCTTCTGTAAATAAAGCCAAACGCATCTGTACAATGCTATATGTTGGTCATGGCAGTGCAACAATCTGTTGGAATATGTACAGATAAATAGTCAATAAAGTCTTGAATCTTACAACGTCCTCATGTATGGACTTTAGTTGTGAAATAATCTGCTGTATTTCCCACATTCTATGTTAAAAAACATGTGACTTGCCACCAGGAAAGACTCGGATGTATCTTGCATCTTTTGAGTTCTATCATTAATGGTTTCAGCCTTCTTCATCCTGTAATTGCTAAAGATGTGAAGGTTCCCACCACAAGGTGCAGAGAATACAACTACCAATGTAAATGATAAAACCAGTAGGCAATCCTATAGAGCCAAACAAGTTTTTTGAGCCTGAAATATATGAAGCTGCAAGCTCAATGTTCTACTTTCACCAGCTCCAGAAGAGAGGATTTCCAGGTTGACAGGAGGATTACCCAGATATGGGCAATAGCAGTCAGTCACTGAACACTGACCTAGAGGAACCCATGTCATGAAGCTCTAAAGGAAGAGAAACCACCTGGCTAACTTGACCCCTAAATGATTAATTTTTATTTATTTTTTTATAATAATATTATAAATTGTAAAAATATTTTTTATTTTTATTACAAAATTAACTTAACTCAAATCGTATAAAAAAATTTATTTTCTGCAATCAACAAACCAGTCACTCTTAGCCGAGGCTGCTGTCTGGCTTTTGCCTCCTTTGAGAAAAGCACGTGACTGTCACGTGTGCTTAGATAGGTAGAACCAGAGAAAGAGGGAGTTAAAAAAGTTCAATGGACATGCCTTGCTCTTATCAACACTGCACTCACTCTGTTTCTCTCTTCTCTTTCCAGCGCCCATGAAATGTTTCTTCCTCTGTACCATCAACACCCCTCGCTGCCTCCGAAAACCGTGACGGACCACATGTTCCCGCCATATCCAATCCCCAAAACCTTGACATTTCAGAGCTATAAACCTTCCAAGACTCTTATCCGGAGCTCCGCTTCCGGCACTGATGCCCTCCCCACGTCCGCCATCCAACGTATAGCCGACAAGCTTCGTAGCCTCGGCTTCACTGAGGAGAAAACGACCAGGCCACAAACGGTGGACTCTGAAGCTGAACCCGGACAAAGCTCGGTGGGAGAAATCTTTGTCCCTCTGCCCAATCAACTGCCGAAGTACCGGGTCGGCCACACTATTGACACTAGCTGGAGCACGCCCGAGAATCCAGTGCCTCAACCCGGGTCGGGAACTACAATATTGAGGCATCATGAATTGAAGAGAGAGGTGGATAGGGAGAAAGATTTGGTGAAGAAGAAGAAGGAGAGTGTTCCGACATTGGCGGAGCTGTGTTTGGCGCCGAAGGAGCTGAAGAGGCTGAGGGCAATCGGGATGGAGATGAAGCAGAAGCTGAAAGTTGGGAAGGCGGGGATTACAGAGGGCATTGTGAATGGGATTCATGAGCGATGGAGAAGGTCCGAAGTGGTGAAGATCATATGCGAGGACCTCTGTAGGATGAACATGAAGAGGACCCATGATCTGTTAGAGGTTCGTGACCCATTGTGTTCTTGAAACTTGACTTTTTGGTGGGTTATCTTTGTGTTTACTATTTGACTTCTGTTGTGGGTTTTTTATTTTAAAATTAATGTTTTGTCATGTGAATTGAGTTTCACGCACACATAGGGAATTAACAGCGGTATGTTCTGATGTAAGCTTCCATGGAAGTTTGATGAGTTAAAGTCATTTGCAGAATATGAATATGGCACCTTACCCATAAAATTAGGTAACAAAACTGACATGGAAAGGGAGATATATGGAGAAAAACTATAAGCAAGGTGATTGCATAGTGCCTCAAGAATGTAGCTGCGGCAGCAGAAGAAAATAATACAAGAGTAGCTTTTCATGATTAAAAGGTTTACAAAACATAGGAACAAGGAGATCTGAAGCCCAATCTTGGTGGAAGTGAATCACCTCAACTTCAAATTTGATAGGAAACATTGTGTTCTTTTCTCTTATTTGAATTTCAATTCTAGGAATTCAGTGCAATGAATAACTTCATTACACTTTTTTTTTTCTGAGCTGAAACAATTTATATTATTATTTACATGCACCAAGGGGACACAACTAGTCACAACTTCATTACAGTTAATGCATTTATAAAGTAGTGAGTAGTAGACTAAATTTACAGGTTGATGATATTTCTGAAGAAATCACTTCATTGGACCCAATAGAGTAGCTGTAAGATGCTTACACTCAAGCAAAATCTATGTACTCTCTTTAACTTTGCCAAATTGATTTTTCATTTAATTATTTATTGAAAATTCAGTTAATTAATACATGAAGAAGATTATCTTACTTGCCAATAGATTTCCCACTTTTCAACTATTTCTTAAAATTTTAAACCTGAAATCAGGTTTTTGGGGCATGTATTTTACAATTGTTCCCTAGAATAACACACTAATGCTATTCATCGTGTTTTCATTCTCAGAGAAAGACTGGAGGTTTGGTTGTTTGGAGGTCTGGAACTAAGATAATATTATATAGAGGAGCTAATTATAAGTATCCGTACTTCATATCTGATAGAAATTCAACCGTAGATACCTCTCCCAATGTATTACCAGATCAACCAGTGGATGGTGGAGGAATTGAGAGGAAAGAGAGCAGCTTGTCTGGCATGGATGGGGTAAAACCTTCTAGATGTGTTCCAATCAATAAAACATCCCAACCCACTCTAATTCAAGGTGTTGGTTCTCCAGATAAGGTGCGATTTGAATTGCCAGGTGAAGCACAATTAACTGAAGAAGCTGACCGTTTATTAGATGGATTGGGCCCCAGATTCACAGATTGGTGGGGATATGACCCTCTCCCTGTCGATGCTGATCTTCTGCCAGCCATTATGCCTGGATACAGGAGACCCTTTCGCCTTCTTCCATTTGGTGTGAACCCAAAACTAACTAATGATGAAATGACCACTTTAAGGAGACTTGGGCGACCATTACCCTGCCATTTTGCATTGGGTGAGTTTGCTTCCTGATTCTACCACATCTTTTATAGTTCCATTAGCATTTGGTTCACTTTCACTTTATGTCTCTATCAGGTAGAAACAGGAAACTTCAGGGATTGGCTGCTGCCATTATCAAGCTCTGGGAGAAATGTGAGATTGCCAAAATTGCTGTTAAGAGAGGAGTTCAAAACACCAACAGTGAGTTGATGGCTGAAGAGTTAAAGGTTGGTAATAGCGTTGGTAATTTTTCCGTGTTCTTTTATAATTATGAATCATTGAAAAGCACTTCTTGTTCTAACTTTTATAGTTTTAGCCTGAGTATGCCTAGCTTTTATAGAATTTTCAAGTCTACGACTATATGGCAGGACTCTCCCGTATTTAAAAACACTGGAAGAGTGATTTAAGTGAAATTATGCACACTCACTGTATGAATCATAATGGTTCACCCTACTTTTAATATTTATTATAGTAGATCATGTGCTTAGGCTACTGTTCTCAGCATGGTTAGAGTTCATCTTTACCAGCAAGTTCTCTAAACCTGGTCATCTGGAAACTATTCTCAGTTTGTGTTTTCTTTGAAGTTGTATCTGTAAGCCTAGTCAAAATTTTATTAGAAACTCATCTGGTTTTCCTTTCATGTTGTAGAATTACTGTTTTTTGTTTGGGAATCTTAATGAATTGAAATTTCAAATTGGCTTTGTAAATAGCTTAAAGTCAAAATGCCAAGTGACTTTGTCTCCCTGTCTCACTTTCTAGCATTAGGTTTCTTTTGGAAAGTGGATTCCTACGGCTGTTTGTCACTTTTCACATTGATCACCGTGGATTTTCTCTTTCATTGTTAGAAGAGGGCTGAAATTTTTGTTACACATCAATGGTAATTAGAATTTGCAGTTGTTATTTAGACATTGTGGGTGGCCCATTTATAATTTGAGCTAGCTCACTTAAGCATTGTGCTTCTCATGACCAGATTTCAATATAAAATGCATCTGAAATGTAAATTTCGAAATCAGAACTCTTTGCCTCAATTAATTGTTCAGAACTTCTAATTGCCATGTGTTGTCTGTGGGGAGATAAATTGATAAAAGAAAATACTTTTTGCAGTGGCTAACTGGAGGAATGCTGATTTCCCGGGATAAGGAATTTATTGTCTTGTATAGGGGAAAGGATTTCCTCCCATCTGCAATTTCTTCTGCAATAGAAGAACGGAGAAAGCATGGCATGCTTAAGAGAGTACATAGGGAGCGCAGTATGCCAAGTGAAAATGAAAAGGAGCTTAAACTAGGGAGTATTGCAAATGGTTCTGAGGATGAGACCAAGGACAAAGGCATTCTCCTTTCTGAACCGAAACATTTGCAGTGCCCTGAGGAAGCTATAGAAAGAACTAGCATCAAGTTGTCGATGGTATGTCTACACTTTGGTGCTATGGTTGGCTGATTTGTGGAGCTTATGTTTTGTTACCCATTAATATTTTGCACTACAGGCGTTGGAGAAGAAGGCAAAGGCAGAGAAACTCCTTGCAGACCTGGAGAAAGCAGAGAGTCCCAAACAAATTGAAGTAGATAAAGAGGGTATAACTGAAGAAGAAAGATATATGCTTAGGAAGGTTGGTTTGAGAATGAATGCTTTCCTGCTGCTGGGTGAGTAATGCCTCCGAATACTATAGTTTTGAACTTTAAACAATATGGTCTACAGCCATCCCCCAGTGAAGACAATATTAGAGAGCATACTTGAGAACCATTCATTATATCTGACTAAACTAGACAGTTTACTCTAAAGCAGTGTGGTTTACAGCTGTTCCCCTGCGAAGTCTCATTCCCTTTCTGTGTTTAGGTAGACGAGGGGTTTTTGATGGCACAATCGAAAATATGCATCTTCACTGGAAGTATCGGGAACTTGTGAAGATACTTTGTAAGGAGAGAAGTACTGAAGCTGCTCATCAAGTAGCAAGGATCTTAGAGGCAGAAAGTGGTGGCATACTAGTTGCAGTGGAGAGAGTGAGTAAAGGTTACGCGATCATTGTTTATCGAGGGAAGAACTATCAGCGGCCTGCTTGTCTGAGGCCTCGGACACTTCTGAGCAAAAGAGAAGCGATGAAACGCTCTCTAGAGGCACAACGCCGTCAGGTAATATAGGCTACAACTAACATAAATGTTTTGGGATTTTAACCTCGGTCATTCTTTAAAAGAAATTGAAACTCTGCTGTGTGCCCCCAGCCATCACCTCCCCTCCCTCCTCCTCAAACCCCCCCCCCCCCCCCCCCCCCCCCCCCTCAAAAAAAAAAACAAAAAAAAAGAAGTAAATTTCATCCTGCAGCAGCAAATTATGACTTAAGGATTCTATGTCAGTTTATATGTTTCATCTTATTGTTGTTAACTAGTTTGATTCTTCATTTCCCTTATAATTTTTGACATGATACATGCGTCATCTTCTTATTCTCTTTCTTTCTTAATGATGCAGTCTTTGAAGCTACATGTTTTAAAACTTACTAGAAGCATAGATCAAATGAAATATCAATTGGTGAGTTATCTGAAAATGTTCAATTTTTTTTTTTATTATTCATCTGGCTTTGTACAAATAAATTATATGCAGATATTACTTAATAAATTAAGATAAATCATGTAGAACTGCTTTGATGCAGGACAAAGATAAGGAGGCAAACAGTACGCAATCAGTTGAGGAATCAAGATTGACATTGGTTAGCTGTCTCATACTTATGTTAAATCTATGCTCCTTCCACGTTGTAACTTACGATTCTGAGATGAATCAGATGCTACATTATAATGTAGGCCAAAGAGGAGATGAAAAGTGTGCACACAAGTGAATGTCTGGAGTCTGATGCTAAAACTGGATCTGGTCTCTGCCCATCTCCTGTGATTCCTTCTTCCCTTGAAGAGAAAGTGGAGGTATGAACTCTACTGATAAGATCTTCAAATATAGTGATACTAAAGTAGGTTACTTATTTTCTTGTTCTGTGTTCTGCTGTTCATGGTTCACAGCATGCAAGTCTTAGTTGCTTACTTTGCATACAGAATCCAATGCTGCTCTTGAAAAGAGAATCAATAATATAAATGAGTTTGTAGCAATGTAGAAAAGCCAATCTTTTGCTGATGCAAGTCCACTGAAATAATTTTACTCGTGTCATTTGATTATTATTATTATTATTATTAAGATTTGATTTCTTCAAGTTTGATGTCTGAAATGGTGCTTGGAATTTTTTATTAAGGCTAGTGACGAACAGGAATTGGACTTAACTTCCATGAACATGACTAGCAGCACGGATGCTACGCAAAACTGTCTGCAAGCCAGTCAAGAGGATATACTGGTGGATTGCTTTGAGAAGTACAATGCAATTGATAATTGTAGAGCTAGGTTGGAGTTTTCGTCTGAATCTGTCAGCAATAAGACCCATGAAATTGTAAATGCAGATTTGCTCAGCGAGAGTAGTTTTGTTGCCACTCCATCTTGCACAAATAATTTTCTGGTAGTATCTAGAACATTTCTTTTCTTCGTTTTACAATAAAAACTGTTAATTTTTATTATTAAGGGTTAATTATATGGATTTCAGCTGGAAAGAACAAATCATGACATCATTAATGCTGATCCTTGTGTATCCAATGATGAACCAAAGGAATTACCCGTTGGCCGAGCCAAATGTATGTCTGGTGGCACTGTTTCAACAGTGGTTGAAAATGGATCAAATAGGATGAGCATTGGAGCAGTACGTCTGTCCAATAGAGAAAGGCTTCTTTTGCGTAGGCAAGCCCTGAAGATAATGAAACGCCCTCTGTTTGCAGTAGGTGATTTCTATTCTCCTAGTCTTGCTAAGTTTGTTCAAGCTATGGTTGAACTTGACTTCATCTAAATTGGTACTTTCTGTAGCTCTAGCATTCTATTTTTCTAACTTGCTTCACGGCCGCATGTGTTGCTGCATTTTTCACAGGGACCTTGCTTTGGCTCACGGTGATTAGCGTTCTTAGTAATTTGTTTTCTCCTCTGCTTCCCTGGCTGCTCATTATGTTTTCTATTGACTATTAATTTTTCAGGGAGAAGCAACATTGTTACTGGTGTAGCAAAAGCACTCAAGGCACACTTTCAGAAGCACCCTCTTGCTATTGTGAATGTAAAAGGAAGAGCCAAAGGAACTTCCGTCCAGGAAGTGGTTTCAATGCTGGAGGTCTGCACATGCAAATTCAACTTTAGTCATGCTTTTGTATTAAACTTAACCAAAATGCTGTAAATTTGTTTCTCTTTCTTTCGCAGGAAGCCACAGGCGCAATTCTGGTCTCTCAGGAGCCTAGCAAAGTCATACTGTACAGGGGTTGGGGTGTAGGAGGTGAATTTGGCAACAGTGATAAGAACTCAAGATATGCAGGGAAGCCATCAGAGCAGAGAGAGGAAATCACTCAGCCTTCTGTGTCCCCTGAGCTCATCACAGCTATCAGATTGGAATGTGGGTTGGTGCCATGAGGAGCAAGCAAGTAGACAGTAGACACACTGGAAGTTAAGCTTGAATCCACTGCAACTTTTACCACATGTACAGTCAGTGTGGAATGATTCAAACCATCCAGTCTTTCTGGCTCATTGCATGCACCAATCTGTTCCCAGTGGTGTAATCCACCTGCATGAGTCAACTTGAGCAGGACTGTGCTGGGAGCTCATGGTTGGTGTGCTGGACTCTTGGGTTGTGTTGACTCTCTCACTCCTGTTAAACTGGTCAACTGAAGAGAAGGCTGAAACTGAGCTGTGTTCCTAGTGAAAACAACCAAAAGGATTGCTGCTGCTGTATTGTTGTAACATGAAAGGCATTGTATAGAAAAGCTGGCACTGGGTTTGAGTTTTCTTCTATTCTTATGCTGCCAGTGAATCTGATTTTTTTTCTGGTTCTGCATGTTAGGTGATGAAAATACAGAATATGTACCTAAAACATGTAAAGAGAGCATAGTTGAAAGATTCAAATTTGATCCAACGGCTAAATTTAAATCTTCAATTCCCTTCTCATATTTTCCTTCATTTTGTTTTTTTTTTAAATATTTTTATATATGTAATCCTTTGGGGTGTTGCAAAATTTTAAAGAAGGAAAATTGAAAAAACTAGAAATACTTTATCTATTTGAGATATAATTATATACACATATATGATTTGATCCACAGTAAATGTTTGTATGATTAACTGCAATTTCAACGTTTCAAAAAAGAAATTATAACAAAAACAGGAGAAAATTAATGACAATACTACTATTCAATTTAATTTTAGTATAATTTAAAAATCATTTTATCAACTAATAAGTATAAAAATTTTAATTTTAATAATTTATAAATATATTTTTAATGATAAATTGAGAAAATATCTAACAATAAAAGATAAATAAAAAAATGATCTTTATTTATAATTAAGATTAAACTTATAAATGTCTTTATCTAAAAAGAAATAACATGAAAAGTGTAATTAGAAGTAAGTGTGAACTGAGAGAGCATGACAGGTTGACGCAGAATGGCATTCGAGGACTTATTAGTCACATACATATATACATACATACATACATATATATATATATATATTGCATAAAAGAAGCTTATGGTGCACGCGCTATCAGCTAGGGCAGACCAAGCAAGCAATAATCTTACCATGGAGTCGTCCTGCTTATCATGAATCATCATCACTCTTTTCTTCTCTCTCTCTCTCTCTCCTTCTGTGTCAGGAAGAGAGAGAGAGGGCAGGGCACAGAAACCCTTGAGTCCTCTCTCTCTCTCTCTCTTTCAACGCCAGAGGCCAACAGCAATCATCATGACCTCTCCCTCTCTGTCTCGATCTTCTTCTCCATCGCCATCATTGTCTCCACGCACCCATTATACCATTTACACCCTCTTTTTATGGGCAACAACAACTCAACACATCATTACTACCGCCACCACCGCCACCAACCACACAGACGCAAAGAGAGAGAGAGATCACAACTACGAGAAAGCTCTCCCACAAAGATCAGAGACGATGACACATGGGCTTCTGTTGGTTGTTTCGCTGTCGAAGACAAAGCCTTGTTAAGCGTGGGTCTCTTTTATCTATGAGAGCTTTGTTGTTCGAGTGAGGGGCCACCTCTTCTCTATCTCCTTCAAAGCCTCTCGTATGAAAGCCTTCTTTTCTTCTGGGGAATCAAGCATCCTGGTCCGACGATTTGCTAGATCAACCATATCTGTCAAGCTCAAGCTTTTCTAGCTTTTTGACTTTATATGGTTTTTTTTTTTTGGTTGATTGTTACTACCAGCTTTAGGTAAGCGTTTCTGAGTTAAACGTTTATTTCCTTTTATCAGCTTTTTGTGTATGCAAAAACCATCAAGAACTTGCTTTCTCTCTCTCTCTCTCTCTCTTTCTCTCTCTTGTTTGGAGATATACGGATCTGCCATGGTTTCATGCTTAGGAACTGTAAAACTCATCAGTACGTGTTGTCCTGATCATCAACATCGGAGGTGATTAATTTGTTTACTGGGCAAGTGTTTGTTTCCAGTAGATCTGCCATGGTTTCACACTTAACCATGGAACTTAATTAGCAATATATATATGTGTGTTTTGTTTCTCGATGGTGAGACCATGAAAAAGGTGATTCATTCACTGGGCATATGAGTGTTTGTTTTCAGTAGATCTGCCATGTTTACCCTAACCGAACCAGTCCCTTCTCCCTTATTAGGGTTTCCTCCTCCTCCGGCTTTAGATCAGAAAAGCAAGCAAAGTAGCTAGCTCTTACATGCATATTCACTTGCGATACTAATTTGTCTGTTGGATGTGACCTGCCATCGGTCTCTAGTTCTTCTTCCATGACCGTAATCTTCAAGAACCAGGTGTACCATAATCATATATAATAGCTACAGCATGAAGCAGTTTCCAGGGAGAAAACACTGTTTGCAGCCTTGAAGTCAAAATTCTCTTTGAGATAATAAGCAGGACTATTAACACCTCCTTTTCTATGTCTTTCCAATTTTGACATATAAGATGGTTGATTTTCTCGAGAAAACAAAAAAAAAAGAGATGATTAGGTTATACTACTTTGACTTTCTTTCATGAATTGAAAATGAATTGTAAAAAAGTAAACTTTCTGGTTTGCTAGCTGTTGAAGAGAAAGAAAAAAAGCAATTTCATTGACTAATTAAGCATGCCTTCATGTAGCTAAAGAACAAGATGTTTGTGAAGTTGAAATATTAATATGGTTTAGGTATCAAAAACTCCTTTTAATACCGTCTGGTTCGCATCTTAATTATTGGCATTCCGTACTTAATATTTGAATCTTCTGCTGAATTAATTTTTTTAATTAAACATTAACAATGTGATTCACATGAAGATCAATCCAAGTATTGTTTTATTATTTTTTTTGTATGACAAATTAATAATCAAATTTCGTGTCATATATTATATTGTATCATGTCCATGTCAATTTTTTTATAATATGTATAATTCACTTCAGAAGAGGATTTATTAATTATCTCTAGAATACCTAAAATAGATAGGTAATTAATTTGTAATATAAGTATGATATTTATATTCATATCTAATTCTTTGCTTGCATTTATACATAATTAAGATTCGGAGAGGTTTGTAGTATGATTATATGGCGCATGGTACCTCTCCACCTATATGTATAAAGTCGCTACATGATTGATTGAGTACTTTAGTATTAAACAGTTTAATTTGTCACCCTTTGATTATTAAAATAAATATTACTTATTGATATTTAAAATATTATTAAAATATAAAATTTTATTGAATATATTGCTATGGAGCATATCAATTGATGATGATGATACATGAGTAAGCTAATTAATAGATTTTATATCTTCAATAAAATATATTTTTGCATGATATATTAATTTTAATTCATTTCACTTTATATTTATATATTTTTTAAAAATTATAAAGAATGGACGTAAGTATGTGATTTATGACGATAGGATATATCTGTTTCCAAAATAAATTTAGATACTAACATTAGTAATATATGAACAAAGGAAAAATCAATATTTTTTATTAAATTATCTAAAGAAATTATAAATTCTTATTCAAGAGATTTTATAAGTAAAGATGGTAAAACACAGTTGGATTTTATAGTCGTTGGACAATTTTTGCGCTTCATAATTTATTTTAAATTATATTTTTAAAATTCATGTAAATGAAGATCAACTCATTTTGCATTATAATTGATGTAAATTATTTTAATTACTTTATAATAAAAATATTTTTTATTTAATTTTAAGTAAATTATTAAATATAATTTTTATAAAATAAATTACCATAAATCAAACACGAAACTATACAAAGAAATGTTCTTTAAAAATATTTGTGTCATGTATGATGTTGGACCATACGTTATTTTTAACCTCTACTCTATGGCAAGATCCAAGAAGTTGTAACAGGTTGACAGTAATCTTTGGTGGCTTTTGGGCTAGGATTTGGTAATCTGGGTGGCTGTGGAGCTGGACGAAGATAAGGTGGGAGGCCCAAGCAGCCCAAACGGGATCGAGTGGCTCGTGCGATATCTTGGCTGATATTTGCAACGAGTGGCGAGCAAGCCCTCCCATTTTCACTGAGAAAACAGAAAAAAAAAATAATGGAAAAATAATCGTAAGACTCGATCGTGAAAGGCAGAAAACAAACTAGGAAAGTTTAAGGAGAAAAAGAACAGACGATAATAAGAAAGGAAACTGGATCATTAGTCTCACGCACGCAGGGGTTGGTTTGTTGGTTGTCGTTGCAAGGAGCAGAGTAAACTATAAACGGATCAAAGCCATGACTCTTAAGGCCACTTCTTGTTGCTTTGGCGGCATTTCTGCTCTTGTTGCTCCTCCTAGAACTTCGCGTCACTGCACTCTAATCCGAGCCAACGGTAATTTATCCCTTTCTTTTTGGGTCTCCTTGTCTTCTTTGATTGAAAATGAATTCTGTAATTTCATCAATTTCCACATTCTTGAAACTACCCACTTTTACCTGAGCTGTTTTGTAGCTACAATCTTTGTTCTTGGTGATCTTAAACGCTCATGGGAAGATTTTTGTGTGAATTGGGATTCTTGGTTTGATATATGAAATGAGGGCCAAGTAGTGTGTGTTATTGCAGTGGAACCTTCGGAGAAGTCTGTTGAAATCATGAGGAAGTTCTCAGAGCAGTATGCGCGTAGGTCGGGAACATACTTCTGTGTGGATAAAGGAGTTACTTCTGTTGTCATCAAGGTATTTATGGAAAATCCACCTGGTATTTGAGCTCAATATGACTTCATTTCTCATTTCCCTGTTAAATTATAAATTACAATGCTGGATTTATGGAGAATTATCAAATAACTCTATTGTTGCTAGTTGTTGACTGTTTAACTTATGAGTACTTTCGTGCTTATTATGTTTGTGTTCCACATATCTACAAATGATACGAGCAAATGCCTTTTGTTGTTATTTTGTTATGTTTAAAGGACAAGCTTGATATATTTTAGTTGCTACGCAAGTGCTTCTTAGTCCTCCTTGTATTGGCATACTTTAACGTTATCATGATTGGAGTCTTCATGTGTGATTGCATTTGTGTTCAAAGAAACATGATAAATGTGCACATGTTTTGAAAGTTGCAATGGTAGGTGTGCGGTTGGAATATTGTGCTTCAAGGTTGTTCATATATCATGATAACATTGTCATGGATGATATTCCTCTCCCTCCACCCACCCCGCAAAAAAGGGTTCTACGTTTCATTAAAACCAATGTTCCTGCAGTGCAAAGATGTGTTTTAGCTGCTATGTAGACATTTATGATTAGATTCTTAAGTGTTTTTGCTTTAAGTACTGGCTGCTGAAGAAATATATGCAGTCCCTGGTTCAAAGAATTTTTGTTGCCAACGCTACTATTGTTTCGTTGTTCTCTGTTCTCCTGTGCTTCTGCATTCTTTTTAGTATATCTGCTTTTTTGGAATTGAATTAGTGACAAGATTCGGCCTGCACTACATGCTCGATTTCTTTTTTTTCTTAAATAAAGCATTTAAATATTTATAAAATCAAATCAAATTGAAAATCGTCTGAAATTTAGAATGATTCCTAGAATATTAGAGAATCAAGGATGATTTTGGAAATACTTGATTCATCTATGGTCATCATCGATACTTATTGAATAAAATATAATGGTAGATTGAATTTTTTTCTACCATAGATGATCTATGTGTTTAACCTGAAAAAGCCATAGTGAGTTCCACATCATCTAACAGTGCAACACAGGAGAACTATGAAATAATATATAACAGACTTTGAGGAGCATATATCTATGTTATGATGTGACTTTGATTGCATGATGAAAGCAAATCCTGGCATATGATATGTTTCATATAAGAACAAACCTTCCTTTTGCATTGTTATTACAACATTAAAACCATATTAAGATTTTGATTCTGATCTAATAATGCAGTAAATGCTGTTTATTGGTCGACTGAATTATCTTGGCATTTTGAACAGGGCTTGGCTGACCATAAAGATACGTTGGGTGCGCCTCTGTGCCCTTGCAGGTCTAGGATCTTATTCTTTTGGAACTATTTGCATATGAATAACAGAATCATCATCTCTGTGTATGATAGTATTGAAGTTGATATTCAAATCACATGTCGTAATTTTTCATGTTTGAATCCATTCTTTTACAGACATTATGATGACAAAGCTGCTGAGGCAGGACAGGGCTTTTGGAACTGTCCATGTGTCCCTATGAGAGAGAGGTGAACATACATTTTCTTACTGGTTTTAGATGCAACATATTATAGTTAGCAAACTTTTTGTCCTATCCTCTAACTGCCATTGAAGATAGAAGATCTGGTTCTGGGGTTTTTACAAGCCCACTTGTCCATTTCATTGTCTTTGTAAACTATGTTATCTTAATTTGCACAAAAAATGTGAGACCTTTTTGCCTCTTGTTTTGCTATCTAGAAGCTGTTAAATTTCAGTTTACAGTATCATAGCCCTTTTCAAATTGATGATGCAATGAAAGGTAAATAGCCTATATCAGATTTCTGTTCCATTTGAAGCTCTGCTATTAGTTGTGTGAATTATAGCAAGATCTTGAAACAAGGATGTAGCCTTGTTAGTAGTTTCGTTGAAAAGAGAGTGTATCATAGAGTTATTTCTTACCTGAGATGCTCTTTTCTAAGAGAAGAAATCATCAAGAAGGGCTCTTAAAGAGATGCCAGTGTGGGCTTAAAGCAAATGGTTTGGCAAATGCTTGCTTAATCTCAACTGGCATTAGAACAAATGGAGAAGAAAAGAGTTAGGCTTTTGAAGTACAGAAGCTTTGCATGAAAAGCTGCATTGAGTTTAAATTATCTTTTGTTCTTTTCTATGATGAAAAGGTGGAATGGAACATTGAATGTAAGTCTAGATTAGGATGGCTGAAGTAGAGAAGAGGATGGCCAGCTAGCAAGAAAAGACATTCACTTAGGAACTAGACGTTAACCTTAAACTAAAGTGCAAAACAAAATTTACAAAATCAGATTGCAGAGAAGCTTTTGCAGCAAATGTGTAAGTTCCTTAGTCCGTACAAGGCCTCTGAACCCACAATCTGTCCAGTAAGCAGCATGCCACCAGAGTGGGATCAAACCTTAGGATCACTAATCACTGTAACTGTTGACAGCAAGGATTTCTGCTCAGAAAGACATGGAAGAGCTGTTCAGCTATTGTTCTTGTCCTACTACATGACATTAGTGGCAGCCTGAAGTAAATTTTGGCGCTATAGAATGCATATAATTGTTTCCACCATGGTTTCTTTCCATTTGAAGGCGTGGAAAAGACAATCTTATACATTTATTTGAGATTTTGATGGTTTTTGCTATGCCTTTACTTCCATAAGAGGCAAGATTTTTCATGAATTATTGAATTGTAGAGGTTTCCGCTTAATAGCATCCAGTGATGCTTCTTTTTGTTGTTTTCAGACGATTTTTTTATGAAGTATAGTTGGCAGTATTGCTGCCTAAGAATGGTAATTTTATAATTTCAGATTTAACATTTTTCATGTTTATTGAGTTTCCATGAATTGCCAACACTCCAGCCTTTCAATTTCATTGATTTGGATCTCAGTTTTCATCTGTAAGCTATATGATATCTTTGCAGGAAGGAATGCCACTGTATGCTCTTCTTGACTCCAGAGAATGATTTCGCGGGCAAGGATCAGGTAATTCTTAAGAACACATAGAAAAAACACGATCAAATGCTTTTTGTCTAAACGCAATTCCTCTCAGTTCTGATTCTCTTTGATGTTTCATTGCGATCATACAGAGTTCTGTTTTTTCTCTGATGCAATTTCAATGTTTTTTCTTCTTGCAGACTATCTCCTTGGAAGAAATCAAGGCAACAACGGCGAATATGTAATTCGAAATGTCCCAAAGAATGCCTTAAACAGTCATTGTAAAAAAAAATGAAAAGAGAGGGGGAAAAAAAAGAAAAAGAAAACACAGATGGTTGTCATTTGTATGTATATTTGTATGCTAATGAGGATCCAAGTCTTCTTGCTTTTCTTTTCTGGGTATGTCTTCATGCAGTTTTCATACCTGACATTTCATGAAGCATTTGAAGACCTGTCTGTCTATGAAAAATATTGAAATCTTTTCTAGATCTAATTTATGTGGATTTTTTTTTAATAAAAAGTTTAATTTTATAATTTGTTATGTTATTATAAAAATGATGTTTAAATATATCTTATTTATTCTTTTTTTTTTCAAAAGATGAATATAAATCACAACAGCCTGTCAAAAATGATGCACAATTTTTATTATGAACTTTTTAAAAATTATTTTCTTGGAAATTACTCTAGCATTGCTTGAGATGTGATTTTTACATATTCATCGATAAACTTACTCTTTGAAAACTTGCTTATAAGAGAATGTTTTAAGCAATGATAAATTATCCATTAGTTCTATACTTAATTGATGTGAAATTTTAATATTTATGAATGATATTCATGATGACAATTATTTTTTTAATTCGATGATTTTATGAATTTCACTTATAAATAAATAGGAACTCTTGCAATTTTTTTCAACTCACTTTGATTGCGATGAATTTTTATTTAAGATTTTAGATATGTTAAATTTTTGAAGAAATTTCATTTAATAATTTTTAAAAATAATTGTTAAAGTTTTTTATTTATTTTTTATATTAATATTATAAATTATTAAAATATTTTTAAATTTTTATTAAATGTCGGATCAAAATTTTTTTATTTTTAATTTAATGTTTCCAATAGCAGTGAATTTGTAAAACATAATTGTTTGCCCTTTTTATTAAATATAAAACAAAATTTAATAACTTCCACTGCAAGTTAGCAAACACAAGTTTGGAAAGTGAGCGGCTCGTTGATGCCTGATTTATTTTAGACTTTTGATATCTCCAGCGGCATGGGTCCCGCGAACATCAAAGGGGGGTGATCTCAACTGAAACGAACGGTATATGATCTAATTAGCGATTGACATTGACTTGACCATTCACAGTGTAGGCCCCACAAAAGGACAATCTTCCTTCTTCACGACGCAACCGCTGCGACACCCCCTTTCCTGCCCTGCTTTTCCTTTCCTTTTCTTATGCGAACGTGAAGAACTTCTAGGGCTCTATGTGAAGGATCAGTTGGAGGTTCATCACGGAGATGGCAGAACCCCGGGTCACAATCACTCTGGGTCGCTCTGGTCAGGTACCTCTCTTTATTTCCATCTTATTTGGTGGCCGGGCGCTGTGTCTTTACTCTTTTCTCTCCTTTTGACAATTTTGCATCTATATCGGCCATTGAGGTTTTTATTCGCTGGATTTAGGTTCTTTAATGACATCGATCAAATGTAAAGTTTTGTTTTTTGTTTTGTCCTTTTTGATAATTTTCAATATCCGTAGGTGGTAAAGAGAGGAGTAACATCAGGAAATGCGAGCGGAAGCAAGCGATCCGGTGAAGAGATTGGGAGCCGATGGTTTGGTGTAAACAAGAGGCGCGTAGTTTTGTAACTCAACAGTCACAAATTTCTGTTATATACTTACATATCTATATATACATCCCTTTGTTAATCTGGAAGGTATTTCGAAGTTTCCATGTATTCATTCCTATTTTCTTTTTTACTAAAACCATTGGAAATTTGCTATTTGGAGTTTAATATGTGTCTGAATAAGATATTCAGCTAACAAGTGCTGCTTAGCTCAACTCAGTGATATTCTGTCCCAGCTAATATATCATTCTTTATTCTTCTGGGAGGGAGTAGGTGCCTATAATATGTGTTGTGGGGTCCTGAGAAATGAGTTGCTTCTTTTGTGTCTTTGGACAAGAAGTTTCCTTAGCTTAATGCTAGTAAGAATGATTTTTTTTTCCCTTTAAATTTAGCAGGCAACATGGAGATGGTATGAGGCGGAAGTCCCCTTTCCATAGAGTAGATGGTAACAAGTGACATGTGCTTTATGTATTTAATTAGTTGTGTTATTGCCAATTTTTTATTATGTTCTATTTATTCTGACTGCTTTTGTTATGAGTGAAGCTCCCAGGATTGGCAGAAATGATCTCCGACTAAAACTGATTCGTAAAAGCCTATTTAAGCAAAGGAGGGGTGTCAATGATGAACGTAGAAAAACGGTCATGCATGAGTTGTCAAAAGCGATTCAGCCACCACCTGCTGTTAGCATGCTGCGGCAAAGTCGTGAACCAAAGGGAAGTAGTGTTTTGAGGCGGACGCCCCATGAAATGGCTGCGAGACAGACACGGTCAAAGCCTATTACATTGAAAGCCATCCCTAAACCTTACAACAAAGTTCCGCAAGAGGCATCTGCGAGTAACATAACGCAAAAAAGTTTGCATATGGTATGTATTTTTGCTGTAATTTCAAATTACCCTCAACAATCAAGTTATGTTTGGTTGCCTTTTAAGATCCTTATGCATTCATTCCACTTGATTTATTTTGGCTTTTGGTCTTTAAACAGGAGGAAGAACCTCTCACTGTTGCAAGCTTGTTGCGTTCACTAGGTTTGGACAAATATGCCATCCTTTTTCGAGCTGAAGAAGTAAGTGACCTGCTTGCTTGGAAGAAAATAAAGCGATCATGTCTTGAGTTCAGACTTCTGACAGGGCAAATGAAATTCTCTTTTGAAGATTTTGATCTAAGTGAAGAAGCATGAAAATTATATGCAATTAAACAGTGTGAGGGCACATTGTTTGAGAATAATAATGCAAGATTTTTAAGGCTCTTAAATGAGAAATTTGAAGCATGAGGCAGTTGCCAAGTAAGTGGGTTGTGAAAATGTGGAGTTTTTCTGTGGTGTAGTATGAGGTTTTATAAAATTGGCATTTTCCTTTCCGGTATTCAGCTGTGTCAGAATTGTGCTGGCCATGTCAATCTGGTTCTCAGTCAACTGTAATTCAAATGCTTCAACATTGTCATATGCATACACCATTGCTCTAGATGCGTGCCCCTTATGGCCTTTATGGCCTTATAAACCTTTTTGATGTCTTGTGTATTGCCAGAACCTGTGATGCAGGGCAAGGTGATTGGTATAAGGGATCTTCTAAGAGAAGTGAGAATAAGGCCTGCAGGGGGGAAAACGAGAACTCAAAAGGAACAAAGAAAGGTTGGGGGGAAGAACCCTTATTGGACTGTAAGTTAGGAAAAGTAGAATTTGTTGATTAATAAGTTTTAATTACTGTGATTTCTTCTTTAGCTAAAGGAACAAAGAAAGGTTGGGGGGGGGGGGGAAGGGGAAGAACCCCTATTGGACTATAAGTTAGGAAAAGCTGAATTTGTTGATTAATAAGTTTTAATTACTATGATTTCTTCTTTAGCTAGGAAGTTGGTATTTGTATTTCTTAATTTATGGAGATGCCTTGACAGCTGCTGCCAATGTGTGATCTTCCTAATATGATCAGGGCATTCTGCTCTGCTGTAGATTCTAATCGTTTTTTAAACTTTTTTGTGGATGTCCGCAGCTTCTGTTATTCTTTTGGGTGTTATTTCTCTAGTTGAGAGTGACGTCAACTGCTGTAATACTTCAGTTTGTTTGCAGGTGGACATGACCGCGTTGAGGCAGATGAAGGATAAGGACCTCAAAGAGTTGGGAATACCAATGGTATGATCATTTTGACTTTTGAGCACAGTTACTATATCTTTTATACAGTAACAATTAATTTTATCTAGAAAATAGATTTGTTTCCATCTGGTGTCCTAAACATCCCTATCAAGCAAAAGAACAAGCCAGTAGCTGAGTACACTGTGGTGTTTTACTCTGTCATATCATTGGATTTTTGTAGTAGCAAACAAGAGTCCACTAACAGCATGTGTGGTACGTGGGAATACCAATTCATTTCTTATCTTATTTCAAATGAAATTACTTTTTCAGCGTTTAGTTCATTGTTATATAAAAATTATAATTTTTTTGAAGAATTTTTATTTCTTGAAAATCTGAAATGACTATTTATGAAACTTAAACTTCGGAACAATTGGTACATGAAAACAGAATGATTTCATTTTTTTTTAAATTTTCAGGGTATCTTTTATAAAATTCTTAATATATAATTATAATAATCTTATTTTTTATTTTTTATTTTTTAAATAATTTATAAGAAAACAAAAAAATATTATTATTAAAATATTAATTAATATTAACTTTATTTTTGAACTTGTTTCATTTGCTTTCTTATTTTGTTTTTTGGTGAATTAAACACATGAAAATGAATTCTTCTTTATTCATTTCCAATGAACAAAACATAAAGATACTTATTCTTTTTTATTCTCAGAGAATACTTGTTTCATTTTCTTTCTATTCCATTTCACAAATCGAACATGTCATTGGAGAAGGATGAGGGCAAAACAAAGAAGATGGGAAAAGAATTAGGGGCAATGGAACTTTTCTCACATTATTATCATACTTCAGGAAATAAACTCAATTGAACTCAGAGTAAGCTAATATCAAATCAGTTTAAGTTGGCTACAGGATTCTTTTGGTCTGATTTGGTCGATCAAATCAGATATTGTTGATGAAGTAGTAGAAGTATTGATTGTGAATCCATGGAATCTTTAGGTGATCCTATAACATCTGGTGTGTTCTTATTAATGCTACTTGATTTTGCAGGGACCAAGGAAGAAGATTCTTCTTGCTCTCATGTCTCCTTCAAAACAATGTCCAGCATAGCTGCAAATACTAATGGCTGCTATGTCTGCTTTGTTGAGAGGATTTCTTATGTATGTAATTGTGAGAATTTTTCTCTTTCTGTTTTTAAAAAGAGAATGAAAACTTGTAGCTTAAAGAGAGTGTAATTCATTCACAATTGGGAGGTGAAGGATTGCCTTTGAATTACTCCAAACAATTATTGTAAGATCAAGATTGACTAGCTTATAAATTTGTTGCTTGCAGAGCAGAAGATCAATGACATTATTATTGTTTTGTAGAATCTTTCTTGCACCCCAAGTTCACAATTCCTGCTTCTTTCCATTAAAAATCTGAATCAATCTTACATAGCACCACAAAAGGGGGCATTAACAAGTATTTCAAGAAATGAATTCAAGAAACTCTTGAATCAGCCATACGATGCTCTGTTCACATATCTCGGTTTGCATCTCTTTAGCAGACCTTAACAGAAGGAGTACTTGGTGGAGAAGAAGCCCTGCGACCATCCTTGGCGCAGTCTTTCCCCTTCCTTGAAGCCAAAGCGATCAAAAACTTATCATTCCATCTTCCATTGCTAACGGCAGCCACCCCAGGTGTCGAAGACTGCCGGTTGCAGGCATGATCAGCGGGGAACCGGTGCCGGAGACAGACCTTCAAATGGCAAACCTTGCAGGTGCTCGTGTTCGAGAAGGTCAGCGTCTCCTTGCATCGGCTAACAGGACACCTCGGTTTCTTCTTCCTCTTAGGGTCACAATCTCCAGATTTCTCGTGTTTCTCTACTATCAACTTCACGCCGTCTTCATCGCATCCAGTGGTTTCGATGGACATCGAACATATTTCGCAGACGAATATTTTTCTGCTATTGTGATCAGATTTCGGGCACTCGTGAGACTTGTACGATCTGTGTTCTAAACAGAACAGCTGCAGTTTCCATTAAAGATCATCAGAGAGTGTATTACATAAAAAAAAAAAAAAGAGAAGACGAAGCTCCGGTTTCCAGCGGAACAAGAAATTAGAGGGGAAATTGAGAAGATACCTTCTGACAACCATCGCAGGTAAAAGGAAGAAAATCGAGTTGATTGCAATCTGAATGCTGGCAGTGTGTCCCCAAATCCGGAAAAGCCTCTGTTCCTCCTCCCATCTTCTAGGTTCAATTCTCTCCTTTTCTCCGGCTTCGGCTCCGTTGTTGTTGTTGACGTTAAATGAACTAAAGAAGAACGAGAAGGAGGCGGTTAAATAAAAAGGTTGGCTTGGGGCCTAAGGCGAGAGGCACACGACTTGCTCCTAATGATATGTTCGAGAAGCTTCGCCCACGCGACATTGTAAACTCCAAAGCCGTGTTAAATTGACTTTTTATGGGTGATGTTGTCAGGTCAGATAATCTCCGACCACTTATGCCACGTCACCAGAACAAATAGAACAAAACTAAAAAAAAAATTCAGAAGTCACAAAGTTCTCAGACCTCTAAGTTATCTTCATATACATATATATATATATAAGTTTTTTTCTAAAAAAATATATTTGTACTAAACTAACAATAATCTCCAAGTATTTTTATATTTTGCGCCCATTTAATAGGCAGATAAGATTGAATTATTTTATAAAATTAAATTAAATTGAAACTATATTAATACTTCATGTGTTTAGAGGACACATTTGCTATATGAAATAAGATTAGATAAAATTATTTTAAATTACATTAATATTATCATATGTTTTGTGTAATATAAAATTAAATTACAATTTATTTAATAATTATTTTATTTTTATATAACTTTTTCTTAACTTTTTATTATATTTTTATTATTATTTTGACTTGTAATAAATATTTAATAAATATGAGCAATAACTAAAAATTAATTATAAATATTTAATCAATGATACTAATATCCTTAAAACAGTTATATTAATCTAAAATAATTTTTATTTAAAATAACTTAGAATTGGTGTATAAGTAATACAATGTTATACTTGTTACAAATTTAGATTACAGTCGATTTAATTAAGAAATATAATTATTTAATTTTTAAAAAAACATATTTAAAATAAATTTATTTATTTAATGATGGAGATAATACAAATTAAAAGTTAATTTCATAAACTACTTCAAGGGATAATCTTGTGATCCTAAATTGTCTCTTTTCAGTGAGATAAATATGGATATGAGATAAACTTATCACAATTTCATCTTTGCACTAAATATAAGATTAAGATAAAAATTATCATGGCATGGCATTTGAATGGAAAAATGAAGTCATTTTCTTGGGAAGGAAAATCATGTAAGTCATTTTCTTGGGAAGGAATCATGTTAAGCTTGAAGTTAAATCAATTGTCAATTTGCATGAATGAAGAACAACAAAGTGAAATCCCCCATGCACTCATGCTTTCAACAAACATAGAATTGAATGAAATTATTTCCCTAATCTAGATATATTTAATTGACCAATCTATAATACAAGTAAGAACTTCTTCAAAATGGATACGTGGATATATAATAATTTAAAAAATTAAAATTTTTATAATTTTTAATTTATTATTAAAATTAAATTTAATTAAAAAAATCATTTATCTGTCTCAAAAAAATCAAATGGATGTGTTTCTCATGGGAATGTGGGTCTATTTTTGGAGAAGGAATCAATCACTTTTGGTAAAAAGGAGAGGACACAGCATATCCAGCCTAGAACACTCCAAAAGTCAAATCAACGATGCAATAACTTAGCCATTAAGCATGCAACCCAATAATCACATAATTTGTTTCACTTAAGTCGCCTATCTGCCCATGCAAACGAAACAGAAACAGACCCATTTGTCATCTGCCCACAAAAAAGATAAACTAATTTGATCAAAAAGGGAGCCCCACTTTCTTTTTAACTTTTGGAATTCATGGGGGTCACCAAGCACCAGGGATTGTCTGCATACGCTGCAAACAGAGAACAGGGTTTTCTTTTCAGCAAATGAATGAACCATTCAGAAAATTCCATTTCAGAATTTCCCCAGAAAAAACAGAGAGAGAAGTGTTTTTTTTTTTCCCCCCTTGAAAACAGAGATTTGTGATAGCAAAGATGAAAATGAGATTCAATTATTACTCCAACAGGATCAGAGAATGAGAATCCTTCTTTTACGGCCTGTTCTGATTAGTAAAAAGACACCCTTTTATCATTTTATGAAAATCAGGTGAAAAGTTGGAGAGTTTACCCATAGATTAGCCAGCTGGGTCTGCTCTGTTTCTCTTTTGTTTTAATCCGGTCTGCAAATCTGCAAAGCTACTGTTGATGTTTCGGTTTTTCCAGGGTAGATTCCCTGGTGATCCAAAGACTAACAATCCTACGGCGGCACATGGAATGTTATGTTAGTCCCTGTAAGTCTCCCAGGGACATGCAACCATTACGTAGATACCTGAACAGAACCCTAAGAGCTCTCTCTGCTCTCTTATTGGGCGGAGAAATCAAATCCCAACAGGCAACTCTCAGTTACCACATCCTCACTTTCACAAGCTATCAGATATCTTTTTCACAGCCCGAAAATCCCTCTCTCTCTCTCTCTCTCTCTCTCTCTCGTCTCTTTGCTCCTGGTCTACAGTAACATGCTCCTGAAAATCCTCTCCCCGTATACTCTTCGTCCATCATCAACTTAGAGAATTTGTTATGTTTTTGGCCAGTTGAGAGTAACAAAGTATCTGATTTTTCTCCCCCAGAAATGATGGGCTTTCAACTGCATTTCTCCTGTTTTCGCTGATATATTCAGTAAAAGTAGTTAAGATCAATCAAGGAACCAAGCAGCGTGAGATATCGGGAGATAATGGAGTTTCGAGAAGCTCTCATGAAGTTAATGGTACCAAAAACAGCACCGCAGAAAACCCTACTTGACAGAGACAAAGAATCGGCCTCAGTTTCCTGCGCCAAGCAGAAATGGAAGATCTCCTTGTACAGGCCATCTTCATCGATTTCGTATAAGCCCAGCATACAACAACCGCGGCAAACCCCTAAAGAGTTTCTGTGTCCCATTTCTGGGTCTTTAATGGCAGAACCAGTTATTGTCTCTTCAGGTCACTCCTTCGAGCGAGCCTGTTTTCAAGCGTGCAAAACCCTTGGATTCACGCCGACTCTAATGGACGGTACCGCTCCTGATTTCTCCACCGTCATCCCCAATCTCGCTCTCAAATCCGCCATTTTCAACTGGTGCAGTGACCAATGTCTGGACCCGCCCAAACCCCTCGATTCCTCAGCCGCAGAGAAGCTTGTCCGCACATTAATGGGGCCCTGCAACACGAAAGCGGACACTCATGACGAAGAGGAAGAACCCCAAGTATCCGTCTCAGAGAAAGAGCTGATTCAAGGCATCAAAGATAGTCCTTCCCTCAGATACAATCACGCTGTTACTGATTTGACTCGGCGCACGACTCATTTTCACTCCAGCTCGGACGAGTCTTTCGTGTCAACAATTCCGCCCCTGCAACTGGCGACTCGGCCGAGTTGCTACTCGTCCTCGTCATTCTCGGAGTTAGAATCTTTAAACCCTGATCCAGACACGGAAGAAGAAGAGTTTGTGATGAAACTGAAGAGCCAACAAGTTTTTGAGATCGAAGAGGCATTGATTTCGCTAAGAAAGATTACCAGGACCCGAGAGGACACGAGAGCCCACCTTTGTACTTCCCGACTATTATCAGCTCTGCGGCCTCTGACAATCTCCAGGTACACCGCCATTCAGGTGAACTCAGTGGCAGCCTTGGTTAACTTATCTTTAGAGAAAGCCAATAAGGTGAAGATCGTACGGTCGGGGATCGTCCCTCCGTTGATTGATGTGTTGAAGGGAGGATCCCCTGAGGCGCAGGAACACGCTTCCGGTGCGCTCTTCAGCTTAGCCATCGATGATGACAATAAGACCGCCATTGGTGTTTTGGGCGCCTTGCAGCCTCTTTTACACTTGCTCCGATCGGGAACCGAGCGAACTCGGAATGACTCGGCGTTGGCTCTCTACCACCTCTCACTCGTTCAGAGCAATAGGAGTAAGTTAGTTAAACTCGGGTCCGTTCCGGTTCTGTTGAGTATGGCGAAATCAGGTCAGATGCCGGTTCGGGTACTGCTGATACTGTGCAACTTGGCATCCTGTTCCGACGGGCGAGCAGCCTTGTTAGACTCGGGAGGGGTCGAATGTCTGGTAGGTATGTTAAGACGAAGCGAATTGGACGGGTCGACGCAGGAGAGTTGCGTGGCGGTCCTCTTCGGACTGAGTCATGGAGGCTTGAGGTTTAAAGGGTTAGCCATGGCGGCGGGTGCGGCGGAGGTGCTGCGGAAGGTGGAGAGAATAGGGAGCGAGAGGGCGAGAGAGAAGGCCGCGAGAATGTTAGAGATTATGAAAACGAGAACCGACGAGCCGGAACAGCAAGTGGACTGGGAGCAATTGCTCGACTCGGGGTTGTTCAGTCGGACTCGTGCTCGACTGGGTAGTGTTAGGGACTGGTCCAGCGCCGTGAACTCGTCCGAGTTTTGAGATTTCCCGATTTTTTTTGAAAAAAAAAACACTTTTTTTTTTGGGGTGTTGGTGTAATTATTGCTAACTCTGTGAGCAATTTTTCATTTTTATTTTTATTTCCGACTTTTTCTTTTTTCAGCTTTTGATTGGCTGATCGGTGGCATGGGTGGCTTTTTCTTCTGTCACTGGAAAAGTGAAGATGGCAGGTGTAAATTAGTGTTTTTATGACAGAATTTATTCTCGAAAATATTTTTTATGAAAAGAAGAATATTGAAAAAATGTAGAATTTCTTCTCTTGTTTAATGGGTCTTGTGCAGTGTCTTTATATAAAAATATTTTTTTCTTAAATTATGTGGAAAATAGAAGTCAAGAATGGTACTGGGTCAATGGGCAATGACACCCATGTGGTAGTGACTCTTTTAGATGTGGGTTCAGCCCAAGGTTCAAAGACCAAGCAATGAGAGTCCATATGGCGTGGGCTCACCTGTTTGGGTTAAAAAAAAGTTACCCCCAAAACTGAGATCCTGAGCTTTCTTGAATGCATGGGAAAATATGATCATTCCAAACTCAGATCAACAGAAGATTTGACTGATGTTATTACGCATTCTATGAACAGATTTCACAGCAGCCAACAAGAACAGGGAACATGTAGCTCAGGTTTACTCTTTTTTGCGGTCAAGTCTCAGCAAACAATCAGAAAATAGCCATAGCTGAGACCTCTGGCACATGAATGTAAACATTGGCTTCTGTGCTGCTCCAAATTCAAAAAATTGCAACACCTGTTTTCTTTAATATAACAACAGAAGAGTTTTAATGCAACACATTGGAGGGAATCATGGGGGAACTTCTGCCGTCACTTGCACTGCAGGGTCACCTGAATGCTATTTTTCTTGCCAGAAAGCAGTGTAGTTTCTGCAATTCAGCAGTTTGCCTGGAATCTCTCCAGGTTAATGATGGGTCATTTCCAATTTTCTATCTGCTACCTTCTGTTCTTCAGCTTAGAACAGAATCAAAGACTGCAGTGTAAGTTCATAACTCTAAGCACTAGCAAGCAATTCCGGAGTCGCTAATACTTGTTTCACAAAACCATGATGAAATAGCAGCTCATCTCTATCATGCAAATCACACTGAAAAACCATGCAAGCCGCAATACCCAGCAGGGTAACTTCCTGTTATAATGAGTTCCAGTTGCTAAATGAATCCGAGAGTTCAAATTCAGAACTTGAAATTTACATCCTGAGATGAATTACCAACCACACTACTTAAATGCATGTGGGAATGCAAAGCAGGTACCTTTCAAACTGCAGGTACCTTCCAGAGGGCAATCCATGTCTTCAGATCTGCTAACAGAAGTTATTTGGTGTATCATTCATGCATGTAGGACCAATGTTGATTTCTGGAAAAGAAAAAAACTAGTGGTATCTAAGCAGGAAGCTTAAGTCTAGTTCTCTTCAGGTTCAGGGTTGTCAGATGTGACATTCAGTAACTTAAGCTACCTTTATATACATTAAAATCAAGACCTGTTAATGTGTCGAGTTAGAGTCTATAAAGCAAAACGATGCGATGATTTGTTAATGAATCCACATGGGTTGCAGGCATAGTGCTTACTACTGCTACACACCAACCAAAAAAAATTACCATAAAATGGCACAGGAGCATAAACAAATCCAACAGAGGAGACAAAGAAGAAACAACAATCAGTGAAAATACCTAAACAAATGGATGTGTCATCATAACATCTGATTTCAAGAGCATCTTTTTAACTTTCACTTTCATCACATATTATAGTGTATTTAATTCAGTCTAATTCAACCGGTATCTCTCTGTCCCTTGTTTCTACAAACACACTCTTCTATTACAAATCTGTAAATCAAACAAAGTGATGAACTTTAGATCCTTCAGGTGCTAAGGCAACCAAAGCAAACACCAAGAGAGGCAAGACCAGAAGAAACAGAGATCAGAGAAGCATAAGTGTAATGTCAAAAGCTGGATGAAGAATACTTCTGAGAGATTGGATTGAACCCAGAACTGAGGATGAATAATAAACATGTATAATTAAGCTTTGATATGATAATTGGTACAGACAAGTATACATAATCATCAGAGAACCTCACAACCCAAAAAAGAATCCAAAACCCAAATCGGCCTCATAGTCATTTAATCCTTCATTGCAGCTTAATGACCACAATCACGCCAAACAATCATATCAATGACAAGTAACAAAGGCCTCAACAAAAGGAAGCTCAAATTCAGTTAATGGCATCACACCTGTGCCTAATCTCTCCTCTCCTCCCAGTCTTAACCCCATACAGACTGAGCTTCTGCATTGCTTTAGCGAAGTCTCTAAAGAACTTGTTCTGATCGCTGGCGTACATTTCCACGAACGGCCTTGTTCTCTGGTCATTGTACAGCCCGTGATCCGACTTCAAGAGCCCCAATCCCTTGGGCAAGTTCTGGAAATACAAATTGTCGAACTTATTGGGGCTCATGATGTCGTTGAACACTGAGAGCGTCGGGTTCTTTGGGTAGTCTGCACAGGCCTTCCGTAACCCATCGGCGAATCTCGGGTTGTATCCGGTGTCGTTTGCGATCCCATAGCTGAACTCCTTGCAGTGCGAGAAGCCAATGGTGTGGGCTCCACTCAAGGCCACCATCTCCTGGACGCTGAACCCTCGAGAAGTGAAGAGGTCTATCAGCTGGGACATGGGCATTGAGGGGGTGGGGAGATTGTTACGGATGAGACGTGATTGAGAGACGCGGCTGTCCTTGCGGCCTAATATGACATCGTAGTAGGGGCCACCGACCATAGTGACAAGGTCACGGGCGGCTACGGCGAGGATATCCGCACAGGAGACAGTGTTGGGGCAGGCGAGTTCCAGGGCAGTCTTGGCGCGAACGACGACATCGAATGCGTCCCCTGGGAGGGATAGGTTGATCTCGGCATCGCGCTCGGCGGAGTTAAAGGGCGTGGAGGACACCAGTATGGAGGCGTCGCAGCCGTTCGGGAGGCAATCGTGAAAGAAGAGGCGGAGAGTACCCGCCGCGGTGGTGGGGCTCGTGATCTGCTTGTTGGTTATTGTGTCTTGCATGATCTGGTTAAATCTTGGGCAAGATTTAGCATAGTAGTTAGTGCTCATCCTAGATTCACCCAAACTCAAGAGAGCAAAGAAGCAAAACACGAGCACTAACGCCGCTGGTGCTGGTGGTGTCGCCATTATTGTCATCTGTGCCACGCGCAACTCGCAAGAAAAGTACGACCCAGAGAGCGATAAAGAGAGGAAGGAGAGTGGAGCTTATAGCTGGGAGCTGTGTATAAGATGAGACTGAGGTAGATGTGAGAGCTTTACTCACTTTTTACCCACTTCACTGCCACAGGTAGAGAGAGAAGGAGCTCAGAGAAGTATAGGCATGCGCCACTATTTGGGCCACCAATCACGGAACGGGTGGCCCGATTCTGTGTGCGATGGGTTTCTGTGGAATCTACCGTCTCGCAGCTGTGGACAGAGACAAAGGGTAGGGTTTATTGACACGTCTCTGCTATTTGTTGTTGTGAAATAGAGTGTAGATGCCATTGCCAGTGTGGGAAAGCTGTGGTGGTGGGGCACACCATACTCGGTGCAGCATCACTGTATTGGGATGTGGGCACAGGAGCTTTCATGGAGATCAGTAGGATTAATAAATACAAAAAATGAATCCTTAATTTCAAAATTAACTAATTGCTTATTATGATTCAACTAGAAAGAGCTGAAATGGCGCGACGGTGTCTTTGGCGTACATTGCGTTTACGCCGCTCACATGAATCAGCACGTTAGGGTTCGTACCTGACATTTTCTCCAACATCTGTAAAACTTATTCTATACCCATCAACCCTGGCACTTAATGGTGCTCCCTCTGTTTCTTCTACTATGAGTTCAAACCGAAAATGAATACTTTAATGAAAAATATTTTTAAAAAACACAAAATTCTTGATAAATTATCAATTTTAAGAAATGAGCATCAATCTTTTTCTGGTATTCTTGGTTTGATCCAATGTAAACTGGTAATCAATTGGTATGTTCAAAAGAAAGTTACCTCTTTTTCTCTGTCTGCTTTTTATGCATAGATGACAGAAAGGGATCAAGAATAATGCACAAAGCCCATCTATTCAGCCTGTTTACTTGGGGCAGGCCTTGAATCTTGACAGTGTGGTCATTGCCTATTTTTACTACATAAAGTATTTTCAAAGGTTCGAATTTTTTTCAATTTTGGCAGTGTTGCTCATAGATGATCAAATCCCTTCATGGGTTCCTTTCCTTTCCCCGCAAAAAGCATTTCCTATTCATGACTGTGGGTGCAGCAGATCTCCCATCTTTGATTTCATTCTCTGGCCTTATTCAAGTGCAGCTTGTGACCAGGGAACCCGGAAGAGTCTTGACAGCAGAGAAAATGCCATAAACACCCAAATGCCCACAAAAAAACAAAAGGGAAATGTTAGTGTTAACCAAAAAAAATAAAAAAATGAAAGATTAGGTAAGCTGGATGTTGAGAGGGAGAGAGAGACCTAGGATGCATGTATTGTAAGTGCATGTGCTTTATGGTCCCACTGAAAGCTGGTGGTTCCTGGCTTAGTCAATGTCATATCATCAACAGCGCATCCGCATTCTTTCTCAAACCAAGCTGGATGTTCCTGAAAACCATCCCTCTACCCAAGCTTCTGCCATCCTTTCCTGTAATCCTGTTTTGGTATTTCAAGAAAGCTAATTTTTCAGAAACAAAAAGATGAATAGATGGTAAACACTAATTATAGCTATGGAAAAGTTTTGAAGGTATAATAAGGTAAAAAGTGTTTTAAATGGTGCTTTTAAAATGTATCAAGCATCTTTTCAGTTTTTGAATTAGTGCAAGTGAATGAGATGGGAATGGAATATATGCTCTGAAATTTCAAAACTTTTACTTGCCTTTCAGCTGATGATCACACCCTATTAAGGGTCATTACCCAGTTTTCAGAACCTGCTTTTGAATAATTAGTACCCTTTTTCACATAAAGAAACTTAATTATATGTAATAGAAGTAATCACGGATCAATCAAAGAATGCTCAACACCTGCAGAATGTTCCATATGATACATGATGAAGAGTGCTCTTTTTGTCAACAGCGCCAATTGAGCTCTAATTTCCAAGCATTTCCCCATTGATAAATAGTTGATGCTCATATTTGCAGAGCAAAAACAGTTTTTAGACTCTCCATTTCATCTGCCAAAGAGAAGAATGATAAAAGGAAGTTAAAAAAAAAACTATGTTTTGACAAGTAGCATGAAATATCACTTGCCAAGATCATGCCGCATGGGTGTATTATGCTGAAGATCAAAATGTACAGTAAACAAAACAGTTTTCAGAAAAGCGAGAAAGAAGATAATGGCATTTGAAGAATGGCCTTCTTATGTTCCAGTTGATAAATTACGTTGATCCACCATATACATCTTTCAATAAGCATTGATCTTTCCAATTGAGTACTATGTATGGCTGCCATACTAAAAATAAGTGCAATTCTGCATAAAGACAGTGAATCGTGACCTATAGGATCCTATAATTTGCTGGTAATCTCTCCACCACTGCATAAAGCTGCTCTGCCACAAGAAAATCTCGGGAGAAACTGCATAATTGTCGATCAGTTCCATTACATACTGCTCAAACTTGATTAGTTTCTCAGTCAGTAATCTTCTCTCTTCAGTATTGCAACCTTCATTCCTCAGCAATCTGCATGAAATCAAAGCCTCCTCCACATGTGCCCAAAAGCATGAATCCAGAGTAAGCATATCTGCTAGATTTTGTTTCTTCGACTCATTTGAACTGTCTAGCGGTTTTTCTGATTCCTCAAGCCATTTCTCCAGTTGAATATAATGCTGAGATCTTCCATTAGTTTGGTAGTCTTTTCGGCCTCTATCTTTGTAGTAATCAGCAATGTCAAGTGGCTCAATCATCCTTCTATAGTTTGTCCCAGCATACAGCCACCGTGTCCTGAAGGCCATCCCTTCTGCCTGAGGCTTCTTCTCAGCTTCTGCAACCATCTCTTTCCAGTAATTTGTAAGCAATTTCTTATACTTCATGACTTGTCTGTCACTTCGAGTTCCTTGGTTCTTATAACTGTCATAGTAACCTGTTTTCTTGTCTCTGCAGTCCTTCTTATACCATTCTAGGTGTGCCATGTTCACCTTGATGTCGTTAAGTTTCTTGGTGGGATCAAATACCTTCCAGTTGTTTAACACAGACGTCTCTTCCCATTTTTGCATTTTCGTCACAAGAGAGTTGGTGTCAATATTATTCTGATGCTGCTGCATGAAATTCAGATAATAGTGATTTAAGTTTTGAGTTTTGGAGAACTTCCAAAAGTATGGACTATAAATGTATTCTAAATTATGTTATGGAATTCAACAGAAATGATAAATTAAATATGCATTCTGCATCGAATTTGAGGTGTAAACATGATTGAGCTACCTGCATCCTTCTTATTCCAGTTGCTTCCAGTTTTAAGACTATCCCTGCCTGAAGTGAATTTGTAATCGGTTCACCAAGCCGAGAAATACCCTTGAGTACCAGCATAAACCTGACTCGTTTCAAGATATTCCCATAATAATGTATCAACAGTTCATCATGGGGAATCTCGTTACTTCCTGAGCCCATTGCAGCCAATATTTCTGAAACTGCATCCAGGTCCTCAAGGCAGGTACATCCCAATTCAGAACACAAAAGAAATGTACCAAAAGGCTTGTAAACCGGTTGGGAAGTTGAGCCTATACTGAGAGGATATTGGGGTGAGAGGAAGAGTCTTGGAACCGGGTCTTGGTTGGCAGCTACATGTAGGAAGCAGGAATTCCATGTTGAGTGTTTCAGTATGTCTTGGAGGCCACTGTCAGCAATAAGGGGTGCACCAAAAGTGATGCAAAGTGGGCGCTTGAAGGCTGGCTGCTTCATAATCTCTAGCAACCATAAGGTGAAGAGAGAGGCAACAGACCCTCCCAGAGAGTACCCAGTAATAATTAGTGGGCTATTGCAATTTCCCAGCTGCATAGAGATCAAGAGAAAACATATGATACCAGTAAAGTCGCAATAGGTTAATCATATTAATGAAGTTCCATTCACCCATTATTCACTAAGTGGAGATTAAATCCAATTAAAGAAAACAAAAAAAACCTTCATTCTGTTCATGTGTATACTTGAATCAGGCATACCCATAAAGGGTGAGTGATTATGCAATGGTAACCGTATCAAAGCATAGCAAAAGTGACCAGTATTGTGGTCAAACAGAAACACATGAGAATGCTCTTCCTGTCTCTCAAGCCAAAGACAAAGGTTTACCGTTGACCCAGTTAAAATTTTCTGGTTAAGGTTGCTCTATCTTGCAAAGTTTGAAAGGATACCAAAAAAATTAAAAAGGAAGAAACATTATATTGAAAGGAAAGAGGGAGAGTTACCTGGTGTTTAAGTTGAGAGAGCTCATCATGTAAAGAGAAAAAGAGTTCCACTGCAGCTCTGTCAATGGAGAAGGAAGATTTTCTTTTGGTGGAGAGAAACCCAAACAGAGAAGATATCTGTTCGTGATCAGATGCAGAAAGCAAAGATCCTTGTTGAAGATGAGTGCTAGTGTAAGTGGGTGAAGCAACAAATGCTATGAGGGCACCATTTGCAAATCCTTGAAAAACTTTGACTCTCACATGTTTCTGTTCATCTGGGTTGATTTCCGAACACAGGTCCAAAATTGCACTCCATGAGAGATGCAGAAGATCAGAGCTCACCACCAAATTGGCCAGTTCTAGCCCACTGCCGAATCTGCAACCAACAGTAAACACAGAATAAGAAGATAGAAGAAACAACCTTGCTCAGGTAATTCTTCTAGTGGGCAGATAACAAAAACTGAAAAGAAGCAGAGAATTGGGGCTTTACTTACAGACAACATCGGTTCATCTTCTGTGGGCTTTGTTATATCTGCTGAGGAGCATGGGAGAAGGAAGATAACATAACAGTGTTGCCGAGGACCTTCTTCTTATTGAAGGAAATGTGACAGTACAGTCAACACGTCCATCGTTTGTTTAGAAGGAAATGTGACAACCCTGCAAAATATTCTTCTTTTTCCGACTTGTCAACAAGGAAAGAAAATCATGGTAATGGAAGCCGCAAATTTTTTTTTTTTGACTGAAAAGCTTGTCTCCATGTTTGTAATTATTGTCCCGAGATTCTCATTTTTCTTCACAGACAACTAGTTGATTCTTACCGTGTTTTATCCAAAAAGTTTATGGTAATTGGTTATAATCTCTTTCAAAATCATACAACATTCTGTAAAAATCCCAAGTTTCAATTTCTTTACTGGCACCTTCACAGCAACACAAGTCTTTCACTTCCTCTGTGCCCAACACTGAAAATTTCTGAGGCTAAACATATCTGGCAAGTTTTCCAGGAAAAGACTAACCAAACTTATGAAAAATATGAAAATTAAATCACACTCAAATACCCAGATGAGCATGGATGGGTTTTGGATGAAGTTAGTGGGTGTTGACTTCTGCCCATTCAAATTCACAGGACTAACAAGCTTGCTAACCCACAAGAATTCCAGGCAAGATGATCAGGGATCTAGAATAAAAAAGCTGGTAGTTCGTATTTAACTAAGCAAGAGGTACAAGACTCATCTAAGGAAAGAGTTACAGTCACATGCCAAAATTCAGCCTCAGCATTTGTTGACTTGAATGGGAAAAGTTTCCAAATCCCAGTCCTCTTAAATTTCTCATACATAGAATTTAAGGAAATGAGGTTAAACAATGAAGTCTTCAAGGCTGCTGTTAGCTCCTTGAATGCCACTGTCAGCATGTAAAATCCCAATCTCACCTTACAGACAACAGATGCTGTTTTGATGCTTTAAATCCCAATCTCAAGCAACTCAGACTGCTTTCCGAGAGAGCAAGCCAAATGATCCAATTTGGATGTCTTTAGTGTATATATTTGTGAGGGCAATAAGTAACAGCACAAACACGACCTGAGCACTCATAATTCCAAAATGGCTGATGCTGTTACCAATTTCCATCCAGCTTCCTGTGTTGCGCACCTGTTTCCCACCACAAAGATGACTAAATAAGCATATGAGAGAAAAACAATGCTAGTCCTGGCATGATGCCTTTATAGACCCTAAGCCAACAAAGTTCCCAAAAGAGTCTAAAAACACTTTTGACATATAATTTGAATTTACTAGAAACAACAACTCAACAATTAGATCAAGTTCGTAATGGGCTCAAAATGACAGGAAATTTCTGGGGGAAAGACAAGTAGGCAAACACTAACACATTTATCCACATTACAGGCCAACAGATAACGAAGAATATCAAACTGACTGAGAAGCAAATAACAAATTATAAAATGGAAACCTGAAAATTTAGTTTGAAAAGACTGAAAAATGGAGAGTTTGGAATATGTAATCTTGCATGATATGTCAACAAGTGTCCATCCATGCACAACACGCATCATAATGCATGGAAACATATGTCGCAACAATGATCAAATATAGACATTTCTATGCTCCGGGAAAGTCAACTTCATAGTTTTTATCTCAACTGCTTAGTGTTAACATTCAGCTGTCCAGTACGATAAGTTAGCAATGAGGTGCTTTATAGTAAACAAATGGGAAGGAGACTACTAGAACTAAATTTTCGTTAAATCAAGAAAGAATATAATTAGAAGGATTAGAGTGATCGTACCAGGAAGAAGAAGTGGATTGTCATCACATCTGAAAATAATATAACAAGAAAGTAGCATCCCAACCGTGGAACTCGAAGAAGTTTGGTTATTGCACTAAAAACACATCTGCTTTTCAATTCAAAGCATTAGAATGCAAAATGCAACAAGTGAAATCATTGAGACATCACGTATCATTTTCAACATGCAGTTACAATGTTTTCAGTCAAAATAAACTTTGTTTGATACAGATTTTAAGCAGCTAAACTCTTTACTTACATGACAAGCATGAATGGTATGAATAGCTTGAAGATGAGTAGGGCAGCCATCAAAAAGGGCTGCAGTAAAGATCAAATCACATCAGGTTCTTGTACGATCCCTAACAAGAAAACAATATTTGGTCTGAGAGTTGATTGTTACTTACACTGAAGACGGTGATGAACCGATAAACAGATGATATCTCAAAACTTGCAATACTCGCAAAATTCCCCGTTCCGAAGAAGGCGACATTAAATAAAACCATCTACAAGACAATCAATTATAGCCATGAAAAATTGTCTGACGATTTAGTTTTGCTAAAAGCTCTACACTAAGTGCTTCAGTTAACTGTCATTCAAATCAGAAGATTTTCCAAGCAAAGAAGATTGTTGCATTCATATGATAACTTCAGGAAGGACACAAGCATGAGCTGAAATATGTAGTAGTTTAACTGGCTGCTGGCTGGGTCCCTCTTATCACAAATGGGAATAAACGCGACGTGTCAGTGTCCCTCTACCCCTCCCTCCTTTCTTACTCGCCATTCTTTTCCGTTATTCTTCTCATTTCTTAATACTTCTTCACAAACATTTTCTGAAAGCAAATCACCAAAAAAGCTTACTAAACTATAACCCAAAGTCAAACCCAGTTTTACCAGATCCCAACCTCCACTAAATGACTCCACCACACATGAAACAATGGTGCTGAAAGTTAAGGGTCTTGTATAAATGATACTTGACAGAAAGATGGAGGCAGACCAAATTAGCCATCAATAAATTCTGAAGAACAAAACAAACGGACCTGACAATATTCCGACATCTACTCTCAACAATGTATAGTAAACATCTCAAATAGCAACTTCATGCAAATGTCTCTGAAGGGAACATGAGAAGGAAGATGTTGGAAAAACCTAAATGCTAGATCAAATGATAGCAAAAGAAGAATATTAAAGAAAACTTGGGTGACTTACAAAAATTAAAGGAATTCTGACATCAGACAACTGCAAGCATCTTATATTGTTTTCAGGAATCACATGTTCCTCATTATTTTCCATTGAAGCAAACAATCCTTTCCTTTCACTTAAATAAAGAAGTGTGTTCTCAAACAGTATCCACGCCATAAGTACAAGAGCAAGTGCACCATAGAAGACAGCTTCATATCTGCAAAGGTTTCACAGAAAGGTGAGGACACATGGAAACAGTTTAATAGAGCACCATAATGATGGTAGTTTCAGATAAGACATACCCAATAGACAGAAGAAGGAACGTAGGAGCAAAACCAAGAAATATAGAATTAAGTCGGGATAAGAGGCTGTTTTCTGAAAAAAGCGGGAGAACCATAGAGAACCCTAGGAAAAAAACATCATTAGCATAAAAGCACATAAATCTCTAGCCATAAATTGGTTGAAGAAGTGTGGATGCAGCAGCGAGTATTATGACTTGGAGGCAGAAAATAACTTTGACAGACTTTAGTAACTTCTTCAATACAACAAAAAACTAATGAAGGTTCTGTTATACTGGTGATATAAAAGAGATGAAGTCTGTAACATTCAGAAGCATGCATGTGCAGTTGCAATAGTGTAATACTAGTAATTGCTCTACAGTTGCACCTCAAAATCTAGATTGCGTTCTAGTTATAACACTTCGACAACTACCATTTGAAGTTGCACAAGTTTAAAGAATAGTAAACAACCCAATGAACATTAGCACCACACACTATATGAGAAATTTTAGAAAGAATGGAAGAAAAGAGGAAATTCAAAAGAAAACAAAGGGTCTGGTTGTAGCTTCATATAAAAGCTTGAAAGAAATCAAGGGAAAACAGAAAAGCCAGGAGGTGTACCAGCAATTGACCAATTGATTAACTGGTGTGATCCATGCAGTTCTTGATTCTGTGTTCTGTGCGATGTTGATAATAACACCATCACTGAAGATAACCCGACCAAAACAACCTGATTTCCATGAGCAGATACACTATTCAAATATGTTAGCTAACACAAACAATTAAAACAATTTTGTTCAGGAAGAAGTTTTGAAATGTTTTATGCACCTGCAGATAAAAGAGCATGGGGAACCTGGATTTCTTAGTTTTGCAATTACAGACGCTTTGCCAGAACTTATTTCCTTCAGCATGCATTTCAATCCACCTTGCTGCAACACTTATCAGGACAATAATAGCTCCACTCGCAATCCTGCATAAATAGATGTAACCATGCTTAAGTAGCATCAATTCCGATGTAAGCACAAAGCACACCAAATTTAGATAGTTGATATTGTGGTTCACCTTCTTTTATAGAGGAATTCAGTTTTCATCAAATTGAAGAAGCATATATATCCTTAATTTTAGGATAAACGAGATCAAAGAATCACTTTGATTAGAGAGCAGCTACATTGTGATTGTGGCTCACTTACTAAACTCTATTTCGAGAACAGTTTCTCCGGCTCATGGTAGACCATTCAAGAAAAAGAAGAAGAGAAAAAGAAGGAAAAGTAAGAAAAATACACATACATAAAGCAGAAAGAACAGAGCAGGTGACTTACACTAACAGATTATTATCGGGAATTTCTGCAGGCATCAAAGTAAACACAGACAAAAACCAACAACTAATACAGACAAAAAACGGTATCCCAGATCTCCAAGTCATCGAGTTGTAAAGATAAATTGAGGCTATGACCCCAACTACTAAGAAACAACAAGTATAGAGCTTCCTCTCGGTGAAGCTATTGACCTGCACAAAGTACCAAAACAAATAATTCAGAATGCCAAAATTACCATTCCATTAAACGATAGGTAGCAAGTTATAATACGGTATGATACTCATACCAGGAATTCCAGAATGATTACTGACACAGCACCAACAACTAGAAGTTTAATAATATAATTAAACTTCCTCTGGCTTAAGTATCTCCATAACGCTTTTACGAACCGATATTCACTAAAAATTTGTGTCCAGAGAAGCACAGTCATTGCAACATATGCATGATAAAGGGGAGGAGAATGCTCTAGAAACAGTAGAATACAAAGTACTCCCATCAACAGACATCCACATAGATATACCTGCCATACAGAATGGAATAGATGAGATGAGGGAGCAAATAAAGCATTATATGAATCCTCAGGTATCACATCACTCTATATGTGTATCCATGTCACTGAAGAAAAATAAAGCTTATAAAGAGGCTAGTTTAGATAGACATTACTTTCTCAGTATATTTTTTCCGCACAACTGGTAGCTCCTTTCTAAATACTTCTTCTGGCAACGAAGGATAAGATTGAAGCACATGGAGAATAAGGAACACCATCCACCCAATGTAGCCAAGAGTGATTACAGTCATCAGCATCAACCAATCATATGTTTGGAAATAATGAAGTCCCACGAGTGCCAAGCTTCTGAGATCTTGGGACAGCTTCATTGCAGCTCCATAGTCTTTAGCAGATATTAGATCCTCAATTTGATCCAATAACAAGGAGTAACGAGCTAATGGCTTGAAAGGCTTGAAATATAATGAATTTGACTGCTTTATTTCTAAGTTTGTCAAGAACACCAATGACCTCAATTCCCAGGAACAAATTGCAAAGAAATTAAAGACAAGTTGATGCGCAAATCAAACTAGAAATATTTCACATAAAACTAAAGTAGCCTCAAACCTGAACTAGGAGAAGTTGTATAGTAAAACAGTGACTTACACCAGGTCCAGATGCACAAGCTTAATTATCAAAGGGCAAACTGATTGTTAAATGTCATTCTTATACTGCATGATAAACCCCAAATCATTACACCTAGGAAAAAAGTTCACAAAGGATTAAAGATGTAATGCTTAAAGCTTAAGCCAGTGGCTCTTATGACCAAATTATAATGAACTGCAATCAATATAGGGAAAGGATACGTGATTTACGAAGAAACTGGTTAAGAATTTGCTTAGTATTGGCTAGCACAGCTTCAACTTCTTCTGCCTAATCATTGAAAACAAGATGGGTTTCCATCAGTCTTTACCATTCATATTCAATTTGGATGATGTTCCTTCTTGAACATTCCAAAGATAACAATTAATCAGTAAATAAGATTTAAAAATAACTCAAATTCGTAGCTTAAGTTTCAAAGACAAAACTGCTTACTAACAGTGACAGCATATCACTGTACTTTATACAACTGGATACAGCAACATATTGATATAAACTAAATACTCACCTCATTCAAATTAACATAACCAAGGGGTAAGTTCCCGACTGAGTTAACAGGGCATGGTATACCAAGAAGAGTTGACTGTCAGAAAAATTGAGATATCAGTGCAAAGAAACTTAAGGATGATTCAAAGGAGATAATTTGGTATTGAAGGGATAATTTTACAAGGTAAGAATCACAACCATTAGAGGTGCAATATCTGCTTGATTGACATCCACCCTTTCAATGCCATTAAGGTCCCATTCTTCAGGAGTTGGCATGTTATGTGCATGTTCATCAACAAAATGAAAACTAGACTCAGAATGATGATCACTGGAGATTGGCCTGGGGTATTTAACACCTGCCCCCCAAGCAACTAGGGGAGTATCAGTGTTTGAAGGATGGCCATCTCCATGACTTCCTATCAATAAATATTGGTGTCAGCAACAGTAAGTAATTAAGAGAGGTAAAAAAAAAGACCATAAAGCTGGAATAAGAAAGAAAGGAATTTTTTTTATAAAAAAAAGCCTTATGAGGCAAAGTCAAACAGACAGTATGGCAACCATAAAGACAGTAAAACATCAGATGACAGGCGGTCAGGAGAAGTATCAGAAAATCTTTAAATAATGATTAAACAATCAAATAATCCCTACGACATTGTGCTCATTGATTATCATAACCTTTTGTAGCGCTATCTTTAAACCTTTTACCATATATGACAGCATCAAATAAAAGCCAAGCGTTAAGCTTATGCAGAAGAAATAACTTGCCAAGTGTTAAAGCTGCAAGGAATAAATAAACTTAAATGAAGCTAAGTATACATGAGCATTTTCTCCAACCTTTATCGCTCATCCCATGATCAGCTGTGAAAATATATGCTGTACGGTTGTCCTTGAAATAACCTTCCAGAAGATTGTAAACCCTTTCGGCAATGTAATCAACGACCTTAACATTGTTGAGATAAATAGATGAATATGGCCGATGTGCATGCCCATTCGAATCACAACCAAGAAGATGGAGAAATACAACAAGGTTATCCTGTAGAAGTAGCTCCTTCAACTTTGCGTCTTCATGGGACCTATTCAGAAGGCTCTGAAATTGATCAAAAGACCACTCATCCAAAAAGGAGGCATCTGCATTGACACTAGTGAACTGATAAAGCATTGAACAAGGTGAAAACTATAAGACTTGTTTGCAGAGTCACATATACCATCTTATTTTATTTAGAAAACAATATTTCAAGACGAATGCTTCACTATGCCTTCAAAAACAAATGATAGAAGATCCATTGCAGAGAACCCCAAATGTGATTAGCAAGTCTTTGAACAAGTGAGTTATTCAAATATGAAAACCACATTACCATTATCAAAGAAGAAAGTAGACTTGCAATAGGAGACAGAAGGCAGTTCAAATATGGATAACATATATTTTTCACTATAAAATTGTACTACTGATACCTCAATCGAGGCCTAGTTTGAGAAGGACAAAAAAAAAAAACAATTTCACTTTGAGAGGGAAAAAACATTGTCGAGATGCGTTGATTTCACAAATGCCAAAAGGTAATGAAGGGCATTGATGAAATTTGCATTTTTCTCAGGTGCCGATGCAAGGTGCACCTAGAAAGTAGAAAAACTGAATGCATATAATATGGGCATATTATATCTATGATAAAAGACTCTCAAAGCAATCAATAAGATATGATGAGAAAGACTATGTTAGCAGATGGTGCTGAGGAATTGAAGCAGAAAATTAACTCATGCTAGTAACATAAAAAGTTTTTGCTTCAAGTTTTCACTTGCTAATTAAAATGATAAGACATTAAAATTCTTTCCAAGTTTGAGAACCAACCAGTTGCAAAATCTTCAAATTCATGAGGATATGTATCCCAGGTGCTGTGAGGCAAGGCACCACAGAAAATTGGAATAATATCCGGACTACCATAAGAAAATGTATGCCGGCTCTGGTTAAAAACAGAATCAAACTCAACTGGATTAGCTTTCCATCCTGCAAATGCAATGAAACTCTTTAATTTGTTGGCAGATAGAATAGAATGCATGCAAACCACCAATGCAGTTTCTGTGCATTGCCACTGAATCAAAATGATAAGGGATGAAACTACACATACATATGCATATATATACATATTAATAACATGCCATTATGGTGATCCTGAGAAAAAGAAAAAAACTCAAGAAACAACCTTTTGTTATTGCACTTGGATCCTCGTAGAAACCAGCTATAATAGCAACATGTCCAGGCCTTGATTCTGTAGGAGGCCGAGCATGGGACACTCCCCACCGGCCTCGGTTTTTTATAACACCTCTCAAAAATGGTGCTCTGTAGTTTCCCTCAAAATCCGGCTCAAAAAATTTATCAGCCCGCAAACCATCAGCTGCATCACATTTCAAAACAAAAATTAATGTCCTAAAATGAGTGATAACATACATGGTAACAGATTTGAAAGATGAAGGAAAACTATAGAAATTCATGACAAGGTGACCATTACTTCCCTAGACAGACAGACAAATCATTAGAGACAACTTACACTGACACCTAATACACAAAATATTAGCAGAAACCATTACCAACTTTAGAAGAAGAAATTCCCTAGAAGACCAAAACCTGGAGACACTCAATAAGCAAACATTGCCCTCAAAACAAGAACCAGTTAAAACTTCACTCTGAGTTCAATTTGTCAGTCCCTTTTCTCACCATAATTAATCGAAAAACCAAACAAAATGGACCAAACGCGTTTCATATTTGAACTAATAAGCAAAGTGCATTTGTTAGAACTCTAGGGTTAACCCCAAACGATTGTAACACATTGCTGCAAAGAATGACTAGCTTGAACCTACCCCCAACCGTCAGTAAGAAAAATGAGAAACTCTTCACATAGACATATAAGCAAGCATATCAGGTGCGCCTGGATCATACCAACGAGAAGTACAAGGCGTTTTGCGGGGGCAGTGAATCGAGGAGTGACAGGATCCATGCCGTGAACAATTGGGGTCTTGAAGTAGATATCGAAGATGCTGAGCATGTACACTGCGTGCAGGATCACGCCAAGAATTACAAGCCATATCTCTTGTCTCTTTAACCATTGTTTTCTTCTAATAATGGTTGCTCTGCTCTGCTCCAAGTCCCCAACACCCAAGATCCCGTGGCCTCTCATGGGTCACAACCGTTGATGTTAGATGCAGAGCTAAAAATTCTCCTGAACTATATGGCTGCGAATTCAACGAAGAAACCGACGACATTTTGAATCTTCCGCATTGTATTTTTGGGCTTAGTAGGCCTAATAAACGGCATCTTGAGCTTCAGTAACTTTGGCTAGGTTGAAGGTTTCAAGCCCACAACAACTCTGGAGGTTCAATAGTAACATCTTGAGCTGGTGTAAGTTAACATCCATATCAAAAATTTTGAAAATTCTTGAAGTTTCTGCAAATCAAAAACTACTTCAGTCATTGTAAAACAAACAAGATATTCACCTTAACTTTCCTGAAGTTGCAATCTAGTTATCTAGATCATCATTTTTATCATCTCCTAGGCAGCCAAATGATGGTCCTACCCTGTAAACAAATAATCAGATAATTGTAAATTGTATAACTCAAGGTCTCTTTGGTTTGGCCTGCTTGATAACGCATCTTGCTATTACACAAGCTGTTAAAAACTCATTCATAATTGTTTAATGTTGAGCCATCTTCAAGGAAAAGATTCCAGAACAGAATGATTTAGCTCTGCTGATGGGCTTGTGCCACAACCATGCCAAGATCAATTTTATTGATGTGTACATCATCTTAGAACTATTAGCAATACAGGAACAAGAGGATTACAAGCATGGAGTAGTATGAAACACCGGGCACACTATTAGCACTATTGCTGCAATACAGAATCAAGAAGGGGGGAGCAGAGTAGCAGGACAGGGGAGAATACAGAAATGGGAACTCAAGCAGAAACATTGAGGAGGAAAAATGAGACAGCAGCGCCAATGAAACCCATTAGGATTGAGGGAATAGATTTTAGAGAAATTGGTGCAACAGAATTGTGAGGGCTCGGGGCCTGTCCGGGAGTTTCCACAGCGGCAGAGATAGCCACGGCCGAGCAGGGCACCCAGATGGTTAAAACAGCAAGTACCCTGTTGAGAGCCATGTTTGATGACATTTCAATTGATAGTGTCATGGCATGGATTTCTCTCCCTATAAAGGCAGTTTCCGTTGCATGCAAGGAAGAGAGATGCTAAGTTCACTAACATAGAAGACATCAAATTGGCAAAACCAAGGATCTGTCTTGTTTTTAAGGATACTTGCAAGAAACTTGAGCCTTGATGTTCAGTGCAGGGAGGCTACATGGCAGAAGCTGTGAGGTTCTAACAATGGCCTTTCCTTTTTTGCTGACAATAACAAGAAGAGATGTACCCATTTGCTAGTTTCTTGTCGCTTTTAATCTGTTAAGTTTCCATTGCAAGTGAACAGAGCATTCATGATTCATTTTCACATTTTTCCAGTGAATTGGTGCTCCTGGAAGACTAGAAGTGACTCATATTCTGGTTCATGAATTACTCAGATTTTCTCCTTAATCTTCTGAAAAACTTTTCTTTTTGTTTTTTTTTTTTCAGGCCAAACTAGTAGTTCAGTTGGCATCCTCCCCATAAAGAATAACCAAACCATTTACACTATATCTATGCTTGTTCTGTCTTCCTTCTGTAAATTACATATGTAAAGGAGAAAATGGTATGTGACAAGGGGTATGTGACAAAGGTAAGACTCAGATACAAGAGGAGAAATGATGGTGACACATGGTCACCTGCCTGCTATCCATTTAATATCATTTAATGGGTGAATTACCTTTGGCTTCCAGGACTTCCGGACACTATCATACTAGTCTGAATTTTTCACAGGGTCGTTAGGTATCATTAGATATCAAGATTCATTAATTCAACATAGAATTAAACTGAGGCCACATGTCGATCCAATGAGACTGGAATCCACTAACATGGATTAAGGATGTGTATTAGTATCACATTTGAAAGTTCAGTGGACAGCTTAAAACAATTAGGCCATGGTCTAAAACACTATATATGCTTAGATATATAGCTTCTAACAGTAGCAGAAAGGTCACTGGACAACCATTTATTGTCTCTTCTTCTCCCTTGAAGGTGTTACATGCTTTAGCTGACATTGATGAAACAACTCTTTCATACTCAGATCTTCAAGGGCACTTGATTCTGTTTCCATGAGTAGTCATGTCAGTGTAACACTTGCCACACTTCTCTCTGTTGCCATATGTGCCTGGTGGAACGCATTTGCATCTGTCACAGCATGTGACACAGGCCCTGGTGCAGAGCTTCTTCCTTGAATGTAAACTGCACCTTTTCCCACATAATGGGATGCAATCTGCCATATAGAAATTTTTTCAGGCGTTAGTCAAGCAGCCAGAAAAAGTTCGTTTATTTTCTCTGATATTTCAGAGAAAAGACATGTTACCTGCTCTCGTCCTCACTGGGGGTAAGGGTGCTTCCACTGGTGGCTTGACTGGAGGTGCAGGGGTTGGTGCCTTGACTGGTGGTGCGGGGGCAGGAGACTTGATTGGTGGTGCGGGGGCAGGAGACTTGATTGGTGGTGCAGGGGCTGGGGACTCGACTGGTGGTGCAGGGGCTGGGGACTCGACTGGTGGTGCAGGGGTTGGGGACTTCACTAGCGGGGCAGGGGCTGGGGACTTGACTGGCGGTGCTGGAGTTGGAGGTTTCACAGGTGGTGCAGGAGTTGGTGTCGTCATCGGGGGTGCTAGAGTTGGTGCTGTCTCTGGTGGTGCTAGTTCTGGAACTTTGGGATAAGGAGCCTGGATATCCAATTGCAAAGCTTAGAACTTTCAAACGAAATACACAGGAGAATCCATTCAGTAGCCTATAAACAAGCTGTTTGAAGTGTGGAGCACTTCCCAATTTCACAGCACAGACTGAACTTTTAGTTAATTACCCAGTTACCATTTTCAAGATCCTCAATAAACAGACAAGAAAATCATCACTAACCATTCTACAAAACTTACCAGTATCTTGGATTCTTCATGGGAGGCAACCTGCAACACACAGAGACATAAATATAAGCACCTTGAGAGCAAGTTTGGCTTGGCCATGTGTAGTTGAGAGAGAGAAAGAGAGCTAGAGCCATACACTATAAGTTACTAAAAGGAGAGTGGCAAACAGGAAAACCACTTTGGCAGCCATTGTTAGCCCAACAGGTGAAGAGCCAAGGACCAAGTAGTGATGCTTCAAGGAAGAACCAACTCCTGCTTTAAATAGAGTGCATTAGGTGAAGGAAATGAATTTACTATTTACTAGCTGTGTGTGGGTTCAATCAAATGTGCATGCCAGCTTCACCAGATCACTGAGGCCATTAGTTATGGCCTGCTGTCCAAAAATCTAACTCAGCCTCCAATCATCACATGCCCCAAGAACTGTGTCTCCTAAACTAGCATATCTAGTACCCAAAAGCGTCTCTTCTCAATAAATTATTAACTGGCACACGAGGCCTGTCTTTTTGGAGACTTGGAACATAAGCTAAGCCTCCATGGCTTAATCTTATGCCAAGAAATCTGACCATCCTGGCTTGTTGTGTTCACATCTGTCTTCTAAAATAATTGAGGTAGAGAGCTAGCCTTTCACCAACTAGGACTCCCCACATGACCCATATGGGCGTTTCAGAGGGTTCACATTTTTTTCTTGATAATTTTCCGTTTCCTAGGAAAAATTTGTAGGTTCAGTGATGTAACAGATGAATTAAGCAAATCTCTTAAAATAAGCATAGAACGTTAGGCCGACTTAAATCAGTGTATTCATTGCAGAGATCAAGTACTTAGGCATGTGTTCTGCTACTGTTTTCTTTCTAACTATAGAACTACAAAAGAGCATTTAAAATGATCAAAACTAGAAAGCTGAAGACTACAACTGGCATAAGAGCATTACACAATACATAGCAGTGCCAGTGGAATCCATGCTATCCATCCTTCCTCTTCTTCACATGCGATATCACATGACATGAACACTAGTCAACATGATCGGCTAGATTCATGGCTTTGGGTGGCTTTCTTATGGGCTACAAAGATCCATCAATGATTGTACTAGATGCCCGTATCTGTATACCAGGAGCTGCATTTAATACCCTGAATTCAAAGCAAGCCTCCTCCTCCTACCTCCTGTGAGCAAAAGTGGCCTTAAACCACTCAACTCGTCTTACTTTGGACTGTAGAAGGGCCACGGATTGCATGATCATGATCTTTTCTCTCTGATCGTCTCAAACAAACCAGATGAAACATGGGACTCTGTGTTGAGTGGCAGAGGAAAAGGCCTCCTGATGCTTTTCTTTATGTAGACAACTCTGTCCAGAGTCCAGACTCCATTAAAATGCAAGGACTGTTAGGTTGATTCACAACTCTTTTTGGCAAAAATATCTCTCCGTCTGGGTTCAATCTTGGGCCCTCAAGACTGATATGTATTCTCCCCATGAATGCTTATTTATGTCTCGAGAAATCACATTGTCCAACCTTGAACCCATGTAAGTAGTATTAATCAGCTGTATCTGAAACTTCAAAGCCTGGAATCACTTGTAAATCTACAATGTTTGAGCTGTATCCAACTTGAACCTGAAGACAATGTGAGAGCAAACCCACCTGCCAACTGGGCTGATAAAGAAAGGGAAAGTGAATTAGAAGCCAAGATTCTGGCTCCATTGTTCATGGAACTAGAAACATGCGGGTTCGGTAGTAGTGGCTTGCAGTTGTCTTCCCTAGGATCCTTCACTTTAAGACAAAAGTAATCAGTAATCACCACTAGCACACAATCCGAGACTGTATCACTAATCACAATTCACAGGTTTAACCCTTCTGCACTGTTCTTGGAGCAGATCCGCTAAGCTGATCTGATATCTCTCAACCCAGTTAATGATTTACTTCAAATAAGTGAGGTATGGATTATCCGGACTTTGGCCCACTTGTTAACATACAGTGACAGAAAGCTCCAAAAAAGTACTGGAAGGTTTAGGTGGCAGTTGTCAGTTTTTGGTGCAAAAGGAAGAAGCAATTTTGATTAAAAAGTGGTGTCTAGCTGTACTGCTGTACAACTGTATTGAAGAGTGGTCAGCAACCCTGAAGTGCTTGGATCTTGGATCTGCGTTAAGACAAGAAGTAATTTGGATTCAAATCGAAATGTTCCAGGAATCTACCTTTTAACTAGTCAGAAATTAATTTGTCACAAATCCGTCAAAATGGGCTCTTAATGCTTACTATTGGTGACTATGAAAGCCGATGGAGGGTGGTGGGATTCTAACAGGATATAGCACCTACTGGAAGCCGCAAGAACATTGGCGTCTGAAAGTTGCAGGCGGCCTGCAACTTGCAGCATTGGCGCTTGTAACTTGCAGGATGAGCCATGGAACCCTGGTTCAGAGATGAACATACGGTCGTCGCCTGGATGATGATGATGCTAAAGACGAAGGATGCTAAGGATGTTCCTGAGTTCTGCTCCTTCTGAATTGCACTCTGATGTTCTTCAAGAATGATTGACAAGACAGGCTGCTTTGGCGTGAGCCAATCCTCTGAAGTTGAATCATGGGAAGTTTCTATCGTGCTCTGTTTCATACTCAAAAGAACCCACATTGTGGTAGCGAAGTAGATGGCCTGTTGCCAGGCTTACCGCTTGTGGGGTCTCCAATAGATGATTATACGAAGCGATCTGATGAGAAAGCAACAGGTTTTGCTTCTGAGTGAGGAGTTCATCCCGCACAGAGGGAGCTCTGATAGTAAGTTACAAGGTGGTGAGAGCAAAAACGAACTGTTCTGGATTCGAAAATCTTGAATTTGGTAACGGTCTGCTCTGGATCTCGGAAATGAAAGAGACAGCAAGATACACAGCCCTGTGCCAGTCATGATTTCCAGGTACTGTGGACCTAATCATTTTCATGGATATGATAATGTTATTTGATCACTGATAAATGATAATATGAGCTCCTTTTTTATGAAAAAAATTATTTATTTATTCCATTAAATTAACACAAGAATATGATCCATTTAATATATATATAATTATTTTAAAAAATTTTAAGGTTATCTCTATCATTTAATATATTAAATATATATTATAATATTTTTAAAAATATTAATATTAAATAAAATATAAATTTAAAGTTTTAAAATATATGAATATCCATAAATTTCATTTATATCATCTTCAATTTTAAATTTAATAATACTTATTTTTTAAAATTTAATACTGATTGATGATAATCTAACTTTTTAAAATTAAAAAAATTATGCATATAAATAATATAATTTTTATTTTATTTTAAACTTATACATTCTGATAAATTTATAATTTAAAATTATTTATGATACATCATAACTAAAAAAATTTCAGTGTCTACAATATCATAATATTAATAAATTTTCTTTAAAATGTTTGAATTAATTATAATATCATTTAATATTATAAGTTTCCAAAATATAAAAAGATTAATAAATTGTATCATCAATGTTTTTTCCTTAAAAAAAAACCGATGTGCATATCAAATTATTATTTTTTTCACTACCAATTAACATAAGTAAAGATTAATATACTTAGTGAAAATTAAATAATTTTTATTCAAATATTTGAAAAAATACAAGAGGTTATATTTATGATATACTTCTAAGTCTTTAATCAATTAAGATTTTTTAATTATTGAGGGAATATTAAAATATTTAATTGAAAATTTGATTTATATTTCTTTAATCTTAGTAATTTAGTTTATTAATTAATGTTACTAATATTATTATTTATAAATTTTCCAGACATATTTGATATGATAAATAATTTTGTGCATTACATTACATGACTTTATAGCTAACATAAATAAGTTTTTCATTGTCACTATTTTTTAATATAATTTTTTTATTTTTTTATTTTGCTTTCACGTTAATTTATATATATATATATATGCAAATACATGAAAAGAAGAAAGATTTTGGGTTAGAAACAAGGCCCGTTGACATTCTTAACGATCGGTTCATTTGACGTTTTAGACCCAAGACGCACCACGAAGAAACCCAGTAGAAGCCTATCTTCATTGCTGTTTATCCTGCTGATATCAGCACTTGCCGGGGCACACTGTCAGCCGCTTCAAAGTTTGAGAGTTGGTATGGCCTCGCGGATTGTACCGGCTTTCTCCTCAAATTGTTTTCTTGCTCGATCCATGGCCGTTCTTACAGTTCCTGGTTCACCTGTGTGTTTTGGCAATGATCTTTGCAAAGTTTTGGGTGGTCGAAATAGAGGCAAATTGGGCTTGTTCGTTACCGGGAGGGAGACAATGGTGAGGACTTATGTAGTTGAGCGTAAAGATAGAGTATCTTCCTTGCAAACCCACGAGGTATTTTGGGAAGATCCCGATGATGGAAATGGCAGTGAATATGATGAAGAAGATGAGGAAGAGGAAGAAAATGACATGGATTTCGAAAGTGATTGGGAGGAAGAGAGAGGAAGAGATGCTTCGGCTATGGCTACTAGTGTCGAAGAGCCAACAGCAAACCAGTACGAGGAGGAGCTTGCACAAGGTCCTTAGATCTTATATTCCTTTCTTCTGTCATGTTTTAGTCGTTCTGATAGACGTTGGCATGATGAAATGAATATTAACTTGAATTTTATCATTTAAAATGAAGGTTCATTGCTTACCATCTGACATGGACAAGAAAGATTGATATTTTTTGCTTTAGTAAAGAAGATTGTGAAGCTTCCATTTATGGGTTTGCTCATACTCAGCTTATTCCTTTACTTTAATATGTTAGGGACAAGTATTTCAATCATTTTATTGACCTTCATAGACCTTTTGGAAATAATAAATGAATTTGAAATTGGTGGGACTTATCAATATTGATGTTAGTAGGCAGTGGTTTGTTGTGTTCATGAGTGCAAGACCCACCCTCAGGCTAAATGCTCAGCTGTAGCACACTACAAATTGAAAGTGAAGATGCATTAATACTTATTACTCTGGTGTTTCTTAGGGGAATAACCCAGTATTAGGCATTCCTCTGTTCTGAACTGAGCATAATCTTGGTTGAATTCATACCACTGATGCCTTCAGGATAAGCTTTCGTGCAAGACTCAGAAGATTATTGCCCACCTAGTGGTGGTTTTGCCTGAGCATGGTATTTGGACGCGTCATCTGGATATGTTCTTAGTCACATTGAACTAAGACCAATTGGCAACACTTAGCTTGCACTCTTGTACCTCTGGCCATGACCACTAGTGTCCAAGATCTATAACAAACTGCATTGTTTACCTTGCACTTCATAATTGCAACTGTGCTGCTAACTAATGGAATAAAGGATGAATTAACTTTTATCATTGTTAATTTGTCCATCTTTAGTTCATATTTTGACGAACCAATTTTGATGCATTTGCTGAGTTGTTTCTCTCTTTCCTTCACTCTGCTCCTGGATAACAATCAACCTAAGGCATCTGTTTTCTCTGATCATTGCAGAGGTTCAGCAGCTTCTGGGGCCAGAAGAAAGAGCAATTCTGCAACAGAATGCCACTCCCAACCTGGACAAGATATCAACAGTGAGAATACTTTTAGGACTGTGTTCTTCATATAAAAGCTTGTTTTGGTGTACAACATGGCACTTTTTGGCCTGTTATTGCTTCTAGTCTTCCATACTCCCTAAGTACATGAACAAAACTATTTCTCTTCATTGTAGCCGTTCAAAACGTCATGAATCACAGATATTCTTGTAACTGAGGGATTTTCATTTTTGTCTTTTATTTAATTTTAACTTCAACATTCAGGTAAAATGGAAGCCACTTCAGACTGTTGCACTATCAGGGGAGATTCATTTCATGGACAAGCTACTTGAAAATGGATTTGACATTGATGCTGTTGACAAGGTTATTTCTCTTTATATTGAAACTTGATGTCTGATGTTATATTTGCTATTTTCACCTGGATTATTGTCTCCTCTTTAATATGGTGAAACAGGATGGTTTCACAGCTCTTCATAAAGCAATTGTTGGCAAAAAAGAGGCTGTAATAAGTCATCTTTTGAGAAAAGGTGCAAGTCCACATGTCAAGGATCGGGTAAGGTGACTCTATTTATTATCATAAATCTGTCACAGCTTCCAAGTTCCCTTCTCCAGGCCGAGTTTTTCTAATATGCTTCGTTATATCTATGTATCCTGAAAAAAGGATGGAGCAAGTCCACTTCATTATGCCGTTCAAGTTAGTGCTCTGCAGACCGTGAAGTTATTGATTAAATACAATGTTGATGTCAATGTTGCTGACAATGTAAGTGACCTTTTAATTTTCTTGATTTTATAGTTCATATACTTTTACTTCTCAGCAAGTCTCCAACACTCCTTGTTACAGGAAGGATGGACCCCATTGCATGTTGCTGTACAAAGTAGAAATAGGGATATAGCTAAAGTTTTGTTAATCAATGGCGCAGATGAGACTAGAAGAAACAAGGTAATGGCATTTCAAAGCAAAATTGTAAACCTGCCAAGCACTCTTGTCCTTTCATAGTTTATAAAATCTATGTTAGCGATGATTTTGTTATTTCGTCAGTAGCTATAATTTCATTCATATCTACTGTCTTCCTTTAGAACTGGTAACTGCAATGATTACTGCTCATCTTCTGTTGAGCTGTGCTCTTCATTTACCACATAGATAATAGTCATCATACTTCTTTCATGTTCGTAGATACACTCTCTGTTGCATTTTGATAATCCCCTCCCTAACCAAAGAAGGGGGGAAAAAAAAGAAAAAAGAAGAGAAAACCCTCTTTCCGAATATATGTTTCGCTACCCCATAAGTTGACAAGGTGTATTTACAAAAACATGAAGCAGGGACACGACTATATTTCTCACCTAAATTTGAAGGGGTTTTTGCATTCAGAAGCTATACTCTCAGTGAACACTATCTCTCTGTAATTTTTAGTTAGAATCTGACAGTGATTTGCTTGCTGTGTTTCAGGATGGGAAAACACCCCTGGATTTGAGCTTGTGTTACGGGAGGGACTTCAAGTCTTATGACCTTTCCAAATTGCTGAAGATTGTACCAGCCAACAGGGATTTGTATGAGCAGTGAGCCTCACCCATTTTGGCATAGATTCTGGTGATGTTCTATTCTTGCGTGCCTTGGTCACATCATCATATTATTGATCATGAAGTTTCAGGGATAGCTATTTCATTCTCTCGGACAGAAATGTTCCCATGAATCTCAATTCACTACCATTTAGGCCCATTTTCTGCTAGGAAGGATTTCTGGAAAATGAGAATGCATGTACATGATAGGAGAGCAAATAATCTGGGAGCAGCAGCACCACAGTGCAGATTCAATAATACATAGATTAGCTCTTCCATCTTGTTGGGTACTCACCTGGTAAGATGTCGCTGGTACTAATACACGGATTAGCGTTTTCATCCTCTGTTGGCTGCTTGCCTGATAAGATGCCACTGCCACTGTTGGTCATGATCATTGTGCAGTGCTAGCAAAAGAATTGGTATCTTCAAAATGTAATGTCTCTTAGTTACAAATATGACATTTGTTTCAGTTTATCTATTCATAATTTTACTTAGATAGCATAAAGGAGGCTATATACTTGTGTAGTTTATAGGATTAGTGGAATGTGAAGAGGAATTTCTTCATTTCTAGTGGGTTCAAAATTTTTCATTGACCTTACAACTTGAAGAAGATCCTCTATCAAACTTATGCTTATTTAAAAAAAAAAAATTATAGAATTTTTTCATAATTTATTAGATTAATATAATAAAAAATAAATATATAAAATTTTAACCATCACTTTTATTAAATTATCTATTTATTGTAAAATCACTAGGACTTTGATTCCCCTCTAAGTAACTATTTTCATAATTTTTTTCATAAATTGATCAGAACTGAAGCTTTTAAGAGAATTTTTATTTCTTTATTTGGCTTTGAAAAAAAGAATAAAAGCCATAAGTATAATAATGAATCAAATTATTCTACCCTAAAAGAGAATTAAGAATCCAAAAGTTTCATTAAGAGTGGATTAGAAGTTTGTGCTTACCCAGTTAAACAGGCTTTGTCATGTAACCAAAAGAAATGGATCTTTTGCTCGCCTTACATTGTAATAAAAATTAAAAAATTATTTTTTATAATTTATTAGATTAATAATGAAATTGAAAATTAACAATTGAAAATTCAGTTAAAATAAAATCTGTTGGGTTTGTGAAAGTTCAAGAAATTTTGGACTGGGTCCATTTTAGAAGTAGGCCGCATGACTAATAACAAGCAGCCCATGATCCATCGTTTCTGTTTCGTCTTCCTCGCTAAAGCCCACAGTCACTTTGGTGACAGCGGTACTTCAACAGGGAAGTGGCTGAATATTGGCGCAGAGACTGCCCCCCCTCTCTGTTTCTCTCTCTTTCTTACTTTAGTCACTCACTTCTCTTTCTTTCGGACACAGTGACTGGCTTGAACTTCCCTCTTTAGTTTCTATTCGTCACTGTTTCAATTTTTCATTTTATGTTTTTAGGGTTTTTGTGATCATCATCTCTAATTTTGCTATATACAGAGTTAGGTTACGACATTGAAATTCTGTGTCTTCAATGGAGGAAGAGAAAGATGCATTTTATGTTGTTAAGAAGGGAGATATTATAGGCATATACAAGAGCTTAAGCGATTGCCAAGCACAAGCTGGATCGTCTGTAATCCTTTTCTTGAACCCTTTTTTTTTTTCCAAAAAAAGAAATATTTCTGCTGCTAATACTTTCAGGAGTTTACTTTTTATCCTTAGTAACTGCTTCCATATGGGATTTCTATTGCTTGTTTTTTTTCTTTTCTTTTTTTTTTTTGTGTGGGTTTGTGTGACTTAAGTCAGTTGATGTGTTTCTTTGAACATGAACGATGTTGGTCCTTTATTTCTTTAGCATAACTGCTTTTTCAGGATAAAATATGCCTTTAGTTATTGCATTGGCAATGCATATAGGTAAAACATCTGAGAGATGTAAGTTAATAAAATTTTATTAGTCTAGCTCCTTTTTCTGCAGAATGCTAATGTCTTTCATTTTCTGATATAGGTGTCAAATCCTTCTACAAGTGTATACAAGGGGTATGGTTTGCCCTTGGAGGCTGAGGAGTTCCTTGCCTCTCATGGGCTTAAGAATGCTGCCTATTCTATCAATGCCAGTTACATTAAAGACGATGTGTTTGGCAAACTTGTTCCTTGCCCATTTCAGGTTAGACATAGTTCATCCATTTCTTATAGGAAAAGAAACAATAAAACTTGAGAAGATTGATCTTCTGGGTTGAATACTGATTTTTTAGTGCACAAGAGCAGTTGCTAGCATATGGCCAGATTCTTTCCTTCCTACCTACATCTTGGCTTGAAATTTTGCCTCCAAAGAACACATTTTTTTATGAAAATTTTAAGATGCATCTGCTTTTGACATATAGCCTATGAGGTTGTAGAGTTTTTAGCATTTCCCAACTATTTATTCATTGGACATGATGTTGAATCATTTGTTCATTTGTTTTCCATCAACAGTATAGATTAGTTTAGGTGTTCAAGCAGCCAATGTATAATAGAAGAATTATCTCTTAATTACTGATTGTGTTTCTTTTTTTTTTTTTTTTTGGTCAGCAACCATCTTGCTCGAAGGGAAAAATGTCTGACAAAGATTCTCTTAAGAGATCGCGCGAACTTGAACCAAATTTTTTTGTGAGTGAGAATCCTAGTAAACTTGTGTACATACATAGCAGTCTGTGAACACATTGGATTTGTGAAGTTTCCTTCAAATGAAGAACTTGCAGCCCTGCCAAATACCAATCTTGATATGTTTCTCCTGTTTTACCTGTGTACTAATCTGTTTTGAAACTAGATAAACATTTTTGAAATGACTGTGAAGTAATCTTCTTTTAAGTGGAGTAGTAAATTTTTGTTGTGATTACCTGCTTAGCTAAAGAAACTGTAATATTAGCATTGTACCATTGCATCTGAACTTTTAAAAAACATGGATTATATTGACTGGCTTATTTTCTTTCCCCCACTCCCCCTCGTTCCGGGTCACTAATTGAACAATTGTATTGTTTCTGGCAGTAAGAAGTTCTTAGTTATGTCTTCTGTTCTGCAGGGTGCTGGTGGATCAACTTCATTTTCCGCAAATCCTTTGAAGAAATATTCTAAAGTAGATAATTCTGTTGGGCCTCAAGTAGTTTCTTCCAATTGTGTGAGTATATATCATAGATACTAACCTTTGTTGTGGCACTGTCATCACAAGTACTAGCATTGAATTTTAGCTGTTATTGATGTTAAATAATGTCTATCTGTGTGTGTCTGCTGTCACAAAACATGAGTACCTATTTTTATTCTAATTACTTGTCACAAATATATATCCATTGGTTTTTTTGTTTTTTTTAATGGCAACTGCTATCTTTTTTGATGGAAGTAGATGAATCAAAACATTTTGTCTGTATCTAACAGATTCAGGTTTCCTATACTGGATTGTGGGGTGAGTTTCTGGGTTATCATACCTCAGTGCATGGGTTTTTACTTGGCAACTGTTTTAAAATGTAGCATGAATTCCTGAAGTGCCAAGCTCTAATTTTTTTGAACTGGTGGCGCTTTGTGTGTCGATATTCCTGGTCTTTTTTTGCAAGCAAACACATATGGCATGATATGATATGTAGATTAACTTAATTGTGATATAAATTAAAATCATTTTATGTCTATTCACAGCAATCCTGTATTCTTGAGTTTGATGGTGCCTCAAAAGGGAATCCTGGACAATCTGGTGCAGGAGCTGTTCTACGTGCCGAAGATGGAAGTATTGTATGAAGTTACTTCAGCTGTACTCTTAGGTTATAATGTTCTCTGATAAATGAAGCTCTATCTGACATTGAGTGTTGACAGGTCTATCGATTGCGTGAAGGGGTGGGCATTGCAACAAATAATGTTGCTGAATATCGAGCTGTCATTTTAGGAATGAAGTATGCTCTTAAGAAAGGATTTAAACACATTCGTGCGCAAGGAGACTCTAAACTTGTCTGTATGCAGGTTGGGTACTTTTATCTTGTGATGCCTGTTAATCTTACTTTTAATGTTTCTTTGTTTAAATGCTGAAAAAAGAAAAGCAAAGTTGACTACGTAAAACTGACTTTACCCTGAGCAAATTTGAGGCGGAAATGAGGAAAATGAAGTACTGTGAAAGGAGGAAGTGAAATAAACTAAAAGCCAAAAAACAAGAATTGAGAAACTGAAAAACAAGACAGAAAATCAGACTTATTTGTGCCAAACCTAGGTGTCATCACATGCTGAACATGCACAATGAGAAGATTTCAGTAGGAGAAGGGACATGCATTTCATCTTTTATGCCCTCACTTGTTCACAGTGCTGCGAATTATAGATTCAAAGATGCATAAAAGACACAAACACGCATATAAATATCAGAAGTGCTATTTATTATGGATGGATGGTGTTGAATTTTTAGTTCATAATTGCTGTCTCTATTTCAATTTGTTTCTATTATCTATGCATGGTCTTCCTGTTCTGCTGTATTGCTATTTGTCATGGGTATTTCTTGTGGAACAGATCCAGGGGCTATGGAAGACCAAGAACCAGAATATGGCTGACTTGTGTAAAGAGGCAAAGGAGCTCAAGGACAAGTTTGTATCCTTCCAAATCATACATGTTGAGAGGGTAAATGCAAATTATAATCATTTACAAAATATTTGTGACATTTTCTTCTAGTTTTATTTACATATCATTGTTCTTGTGGGCCTAATTGTTTTCTGGATGACTCAACTAATCACTTTTGTAGTTTGTAATTCTATAACTAAGAGTATGTATCCACACAAATTTTCTGGTTGCAAGTAACACATGCTTGTTTGTTTTCAAGGAGTGGAACTCTGATGCTGATGCTCAAGCAAATCTAGCTGTCAATCTTAGGGGTGAGGACCTTTCATGTTCGTTTAATTGTCACGGTTTTCATGGTTCATGGTGTTTCTTATCTGTTGATGCATATGCAGATGGTCAAGTTGAAGAGGTCTGCGACAGAAAGCACAGTGTTATAGGGCACCACATTCCTTCTGTTGATATCATATGGTAATAGTGGTTTTTGGGAATGCTTGGATGTTATTTTGTTAAGCTAACAGCTCTTGGGAGCCTAGGAAAAAGCTCTGACCAAAACTTGTTTAAACTTAAGTAAGCAATATCCATATGGCCTGCATATATTGATTTTGTTGCAGCATGTACCCGGTTGAGTCTTTTTGTTGCAAGTTTTAGATGTGAATCTGTTAAAATATCTGTAATCTCCATTCTGAAAAGTTTCCTGCTCAGAATTTTTAGTTGGTTGACAGTGTTTTGATTCTGCTTAAGAATAGAGATTGCATTTTACATTTCATGTATTAAATGATTCAAATCCAAATCATGATGATTGAAGGGCAATTTATTGACAATTTAAAGATTCAAGATCTCAACATTAACCAAGAGCTGATTTTTTTCTCTTCCATTGAGGGGGCTGATTTTGGTAAGCAAAGAGTGCTGGCCTCTTATTCTTAAGAGCTTAAAACTGGGGAGAATGGGATTCAGAGGGAGATTTTGTGCATAAATCTGTTTTCAGGATGCATGTGAGGAATGCACTATGACATGGCAATAAAGAGAAAACCATTTGTTTCAGATAATATTTTGATTTGTGCATGCTTCAAGATCAGTATCATGGCTCGACAACTTATCACTACAAGATGAATAGGACAGTAAAAGCAACTAGTAAGAATTTTAAAAAGATTATTTAGATGCTTATAAAGATGGATATGAAATATTTCTATTTGCTTTGCACACATACTGAATTTCAATCCAAATTTCTGTTAGGGCAACTCCATAATAGAAGCTGTGATGTCCATGGAGGTAGAAATACTTTCTTTGAGTATATTAATAAAAACTAAATTTATAAAATAGAAGAAAACACCTTAAAAGCAATTTTTCATGACCAATTATACCGTGCCACATGAAAAAATTATAACAAAAAAATGCGTTGGAAAAGAAGATTATTCTATTAAAATTCTGCTTCTCAGACTTTTCAATTGATGATGCAGTCTTTGATTCTACTTAAAAGTATTCTATACATATTTAGAGATTGTATATCACATTTAAGAAGCTGAATGTTATTCAAATCCAAATCATGAGGATTGATTTGCATTTTATTAACATTTTAAAGATTCAAATCACTTAATCTCACTGTTAACTTAGAATTTTTATTTTTATTTTTTATATTGGGCGAGGGGTCTGGCCTGGTTAGCAAAGGGTGTTGGGCTCTTTTGTTAGGAGCCCAAAAGGGTAGTGAGGTTTGCATTGCATTCCATTATCGGCCCAACTAGGACAGATAGTAAACAGAGAGAAAGAACCAAGAAATGCTTGATGAAATGCTGAGCATAAGCCGGAGCTCGCCCTCACGTTCTACCAAATCCCATTTCCAGAAGATAGGAATCTGGGAGGTGAGAGGAAGCAAAGTTCGCAAGACACTTCACAAGCCAAATACCAATTCAGGTGACAAGCACAGCAGATAATATTAAATGGCAACTCTCACTGCATTTTCCTCTCTCGACTCTATCTGCAGACTCACTCCACCCAGAACTTGCATTCTCTCTCGCACTCATCTTCCTTTCGTTCGAAACCTCCAACTCGAAACCAGCAACAGCAGTTTGACGTTGTCAACCAAGAAACAGAGACACAGTCGCCTTGGAATTAGAAAACTAAGGTGTGTCCGGGAAGAGACCTCAGTCCCAGAGCAACAAGTGCAGGAAGAAGAAGAACAAGTGGAGGGCGAACGAGGAGAGCAACAACAAGAGACTGTGTCCGTCCCTGTCTCTCCGTCTGATACGCTCACCATGTTCTTCCAGGTACTTTTGTTCACAATTTGCCGTCCTGGTGCTGTTTAGTATGTTGGAAGTATCTCAGAATTTCCCAAGTGGTTCACTTGGGCATCTGCTGTGATATCTGGGGAGTTTGGGCTTTTCTGATTACAGATTATGCATATAATTTAACTCAATCGACTTGGGTAGTTGAGCATTCTGGGCTTATGTCTTGGTCGTGATAATTTCCAAGGTCATTTATTGGTGTACAATGATAACATAACATCTCTTATTCATGGTTTAACTCTGTAAACCCTTTCAGGATCATAATTTGAGAAGGAACTTTTATTAATCCCTAAAATGTTGCTCAGTCTAATGTTTCTTATATTTTCTTAACTCTATGTCGGTAGCTGGTTCCTTGCAATTTAATCTACAGGCCTTGTTTGCAGTGTTCCTAGCCTTAGAGAAATGCACATATGCTCAGATTGTCTAAGAATTAATTTATGGTATTGTTTTTCCTGTTAAAGGGGTTATCTTTTGTATGCAAATGCGTAGTCTGGTAAGGCTTTTCTTCTTAAGGGATCACTAATTGTCTTTTCTTTTATTATATTTGAAGGCTGATGGGATGATGAATGAAACAGCTATTCCCACAATTACCAAGGCCTTGGAGGTAGAACTTCCTGGTATCCTTAAAATGCTTTACATGTAGATCTTCTGACTGGCATGGCTGTTTCCCTTCTCTTGTTTTGGATAGTTATCTTCATAGAAGATAAAGTTACTGCATGACAAGAAAGGAAAATTTGGGCTGTCTTTCAATTTTTTATTTTTTTAATTCTGGAAAGAGAAGGTGCTTCGATGAAAAGCACAGGTGTTAAAAGAATTGGTCTTATGAAGAGATTTGATGAGAAGATCAATCTGAAGATGGAAACAATTGTTTTGTTGAAATTGTTGTGCAATTCTGAACTTGAGATTTAACAGAAGGACAATCTCAGCCAAAGCCTACAACATACCTTGCTTCCATATTCAAGTTAGTTCTCTATTTGGTGGAATTGATGCCTACCAGAGTTAAAAGCAAATTAGCTGAGGTCTCAAGATTGCAGGTTTAACTTCAGACCAACAGATTGGTCATTGATTTTACATTCACATATTTTTTTTTGGGAAGGATTTTGAATCAGACTGTAGATATAATAAGTTTGGATCGAACTTTGCATTCTAGAAACAGGCAGACATCAAACTGTCAAGGCTCGACAGTTCAGGGTTGTGTGTATGTGAGGAATAATATAGCCAAAATACTCCTCAATACTTCAAAATTTAAGGAAGCAGCTTTGTAGCTTGTTCAGTAGTATTAATTTTCATTTTGATAACGGAGTAAATGGAACTTATTCATCAGCTGAAAGTATAACTGTTTATCTAGTGGCAATTTTATCTTCAGCAGAATCTTTTATATCAAGTTAGCTTCTGTGAGAAAACTGTTGCAGAGTGCTGTTATTATCTCTGATGTTGACAGATGGTCATGCTTCACTAGTTGAACTTTCAAATTCACATTTTATTTAATTAATGATTTTGCAGGAAACTGATGGCATTTCCAATTTGAAGGTGGAAGTCCAAGAGGGTATTGCTACTGTTGAGGTATAATTTCGTATTTGTAGATATGATTCACTTCTCATGGAAATCGAATCTCACACTTTTGTCACACTAAAAGTCTTGAGGACTTACCAGAACTAAATAAGCCAAGCTACTAGTAAACTTGTTGATCAACAATGGCTCTGATGATTGTCACAGCTGCCTAAGTGTCTAGGTTTTGTTGCTAAGATAGCCGATACACATGTTGTATATGTGGGTCATAAGTCTGCATGCATTGTGATTTGTCTTCTTCTATGCATTGTGATTTGTCCCAAATTCTGTGTTGTCAAGCGTGTACTTCCACAGGAGATACCAACACCTTAATTGACAATGATGACTCTTAATGCTCCTTGTGCAGCTAGCAAAGCAGACAACAGTTCAAGCTACCGGAGTCGCTTCCAGTTTGGTTGAGATCATCCAGGGTGCAGGCTTCAAGCTGCAAACCTTGAATCTGAGTTTTGAGGATGAAGAGGATGTTCTTGTCTAGATTTTATCTGCCCTTTGAGATTTATAGAGTGTACCTTGACGTTCTTTTCACCTTCTTCAGAACCTGCTTGTAAGAAACTGTATTTTGCTAATCACTGGTAGGTTCTATAGGCTGCCCTGCTGGATGCTCCATGAGTGCCTAGGTGGTAACATTGTAGACATTAAAAAAACTTGCCTGAGTGCTTATGGTGCTGTAATTATATTTTGCCTTCAATTGAGTCCTATCTTTGTTTTATAGCTGCTGCCTTCAATAAAAAAGCTGGTGCTGAGTTAGATTTGTTTGGATTATAACTTCATAAAGTTTGGGGTGGCAGAACATTCATTGAGCATATGTATATGATGAGACCGCAGCATGTTCTGCCTACAAGTACTTAAAAATGGAGCTTGAAAACCGGCAGGTAATTTATATTTTCAATCTATATTGGAAATGAATTCTTTTGATGGATTTGTTGTTCCTGTGATATCCAATCCTTATCAGCAAAGCTGACGCAATGTGACAGATCTCAAAAGTGAAGACAACTTGAAGTTGCATTCATATGTTTTTCCAGTATCGGTTACGTGATTGTGATGCACAAGCTTCCAGGAGATAAAAACTACCTCTTGCCATCACTTTTATGGCAAATATAGAACTTTTTTTTTTTTATTGTTCAGGCTTGATTTTAATACCCATAAAGAGATTTGAAACTTATTTTTATATTGAATTGGATCTTCATTATTCATACACAGTCGAAATATACCAGTGTACAAAATCAACTCAAACTTTTTTTTTTTAATCTCAGTGTCCCTTATCTACTAACCCAGGCAGTAAATTTCTTTTATCTGTAATGATAATTAAATTCAGCTCCAGCCCTGGTTTGGTTGCCATAGAACTGGAAATCAGTGCTCAAGACTCTGTGTAAGCCCTGAAAGAAACTCGAAGCTTAAACCAGAAAATCAATCTGCTCCTCGCTAACTTATCTGCTCACCAATCAGGTCCAAGCCTACGACCAAGAAAGACAAACCTTGGAAGAGCAAGAAGTAGAAATGAACTCCATGAGCTGATAACAGGCTTCTTGCAGCTGCAGTGAGTAGAAGAAAAGCAAGGGCAAGCTCCTTCCTGTAGAGCCTGTTTCGCTTCTTTACGGGTGGAACTTCCTGCTCCTTGAGCTTACTCAACAGTTCCAAACCAGAATCAGAGTGCCTCCTGGAGATCTTCTCTTCCTTCTCAGCGAAGGCTAGCAGATCAGATTCTGATGATCTTCCTGTCTTTTTGGTCACAACCCATTCGTATGCACTTCCAAGCTGAAATAATCCTGATATCATGGCATTGAATTTTGTGACAGACATGGTGTTCTCAAACAGGAGGTATGGAACCAAGAAAGGGACGGATTTGGGGGCAGGGAGAATATTCAGGAGAGACATGAAAATGGGTATGTAACAGATTACCCAAATAGGTAGCTCGGCTTCAGGTATAAACATAGTCAAGGGAAGTATGATACAGAAGAGTGTGAATGAGTAAAAGGGAAGTATGAGTTTCCTCAAAAGAAAGAAAAGAAAGATCAAGTTGGCCTTCTTCCACATTGAGATCTGCACAGAAACGGTAACAAATTAGACTGATTATTACATAAAGAATGAGTTGGGAGAAAATTTAGGTACTGAAAAGGGGAAGTTAAGCAAACCTTGGAAGTTATTATGGCAGGAAGGCATAAGCGAAACAGCTGCATAGGACCTGAATGCCAGCGATGCTGTTGTTTCTTGTAAGCTTCATAAGACTCTGGCAATTCACAAAGCACTTTGACATCATTGAGGAAGATGAATTTCCAGCCCTCTAAGTGTGCTCGAACTGCAATGTCCATGTCCTCAACTGTGGTCCTCTCAAGCCACCCTCCTGATTCTTCGAGGGCCTTGATCCTCCAGACCCCTGCTGTTCCATTGAACCCAAAGAAGTTGAGGAAAACACCATTCACTTGCTGCTCCACTTCAAAGTGGAAGCACAGGTTGATGTTCTGGAGCCTGGTGAGCAAGTTCTCATCCTTGTTTACGAATGACCAGCGAGCTTGAACCAGACCCAGTTCAGGATTTCCCTACCATGAGTCACAGGGTAATGTTAACTGACTATCAACGATAAAATTGGAAGGAAACATGCAACCTTTCCTGTCTGAGTGTGATACAATACCTTGAAGTGAGGAACAGTTAGTTTGAGAAAATCAGGGTTGGGTTGGAAGTCTGCATCAAATATCGCAACAAATTCGTAGTCTTTGACATAATCACAGGCCATTGCTGATTTCATATTGCCTGCTTTATACCCAGTTCTTATTAACCTGTGCCTGTAGATTATGTTCACCCCTTTTTGACGCCATGAAGAGACTTCTTCTTTAATCAGAAGCTGCAAACTTCCATCATCTGAATCATCGAGAACTTGAATCAAGATACGGTCCTTTGGCCAGTCAAGTTGACAGGCAGCACCAATGGATTGTTCAAACACCTGAACACCATGTATTGCTTCGGGATCAGATCAAGAAAACAACAAGCAGAGCCAGAATTCAAAAGCTCCTAGGTAAATGAATTGTTTAAAATCCCAATTTCAATTAAAAGTTCTGTTTGATTAGAAGGGTAAAAGATGGGTTTGGTTTCTGTGGGAGAAGCAAGAAAACTATAAGAAAAAGAAGTACACAAAAGTGCCTAATCAGAAACACAACCATGTGAAGTTTAGAGAATCAATAAATTAAACAACTAGAATTCACTGCAGTGATAAAGATATCATAAATTCGGATATATAATTCAGAAGATTATATCCATAAGAGTGCCATCCATGACTGACTGATCTATACTGTCAAGTGTACTACACACGCGGCATGTGCCCGCAGCCTGTGCAGTGCACCGACAAGGCAAGATCAGAGAATCCCTGGCATACAACACAGTCATCTTCAGCTGGTGTAAGGGAAGTTTAGTTAATAAGCACAAGCAATTCTGATATTGGATAAAGACAAGCAATTACTAACAGGAAGGCAGATAGTATGGAGAGCTGAAAGGATCAAGTGAGCAGTAAAGTACCTCTCTTTCATTGCACATGGGGATCTGAACAAGAACCATTGGAAAACTTGAGGAGTCTTCAACATCATAGGCATCTTCATTTATTTGGGGCTTCAAGTTCTTGTACTTTATCCAGAAACACCCAAGACAGAGAACCAGGCGATCCAGAGATTGGATTAAGAAGAGTACAGTGCAGAATTTGGAGAGAGTTAGCACCAATGGAGCAATGTAATCGACTCGGAAAGAAAGCCAACCCATGTAGGTCCATTGCAGGAGACCCTGAACCTCCCAGGGCTGTATAATATGCAAATTCCATGTCTTGTAATGAGCAATAATTTCTATGACCAAAGCTACTATGGAGATGACAAGGCAAGCTTTGATGAAGCTGTACAATTTTCCTCTGGTTTTAGGCTTTTCCTCGTTTATGTCAGACAAGGTAACGCGTTTCTTGACTGAAATGGTCATGGCTTTGAAAGCCATTGCCAGCCATGAAAGGCAGGTGAAAGCTTTGTGAGCCTTGAGGAGAAGAAACCATGTGAACTGCTTAGGACTTACAGCCTTCTGTTTATCAGGAAACAATGGTGCTTCGGAGCCATTGATCTCGACTAATGCGAAGCTGTTAGGCTTCTCAATGGTGACCACAACTGAGTTTGGAGCCATTTCTTGCCCTGGAATCCAATCCAATATAAAAACAGAGGAAAAACACCAACCCAGATCAAAATTTTGGAAAAAGACAATGATTTGAACTGGGTTTTTCAGCTATGAAGTTTTTGCATAGCTTTATAAATGGAAAAGGAAACGAAATAAAGAAACCCAGAAAGAGAGCGTTTCTACAAACTTTCCGTTGAAAGCTGGATCTCTGAAATCAGAAGAAAACCAGAACCCAGGAAATCAGACGCAGTTGTGCATAAAAGCACACACAGAGAGAAAAAGAGAGAGTGAGAGTGAGAAACGGAGGGAGTGAAAGAGTGAGAACAAGAGAACCCAAGTCTCATGTGCTTCCAATGAGCTACTAATAAAGAAGAAGGCTCTAATTTCCTGTTTGTGTGATGAGAATCTGGAGGTCCAGCTCAATTATATAATTCCTATAATTGAGTAACATGTGATCACATACAACCAAGCTCAGTCAACCTCTGAAGATTTGAGTTGCTTGCTTACCTAAATTACACAAACGTCAAAACAAAAACGAGTAAGAAACTTTGATTTTCTTCGACACTTTTTTGGGTTGAAATACATAGGAGACAAAGCTAAATCCCATAATTAGCGAAGAAAATGAGAGTGACAACCAGGTACAGCCAAATCCTCACAGAGGAATGCTTGCTGTCCAGTTAATGGGTCACAGTGCATTATCATATACTATGTGCTTTCAAGGTTCCTGCCCATTCAACCAATTACTAGGAAGTTTCTTTTCCTGTTTTGGGTTTTTTATTAGATTAGTTTATTAATCATTGTTGTCACAGTGTCCCTAAGCCAGATCTTCATACAATGTTTAACAATGTGGGTTTTCAGTATAACTTAACGAGGCTGATATAGTACTTATGCACTAATTCACACTTCATTGTGGAAGTTTCTTTGAAGTAATTGCAATTTTGGACATCTTATCCATTTTAAATTGTTTAGTTCATCTGATTTTTATCAATGTCAAGGATCAGTTCCTCTGTTGATCTAAGTTTTTCTTTATTATATTAATATAGTAAAACACAAAACATAGATGCCATTAAATGCTTGCTTAAGGTGGTTAATCTTCTTCTTTTTCTTTTTTTCTGTTTGTAAGTGTGTACTGCTCATGGGTTTTCCTTTCTCTAAGCCTTAGATTAAGGGTTTGTTTAATCTCACCATTAAATGCTTATTGTCTACTGCCATGAAAAGAATTGAACCACATTACTTAAAGCAGATATAAACAAGGACATTTTCTGATTGACTCAACAGGTCCTGAACAAAATAATTTAATCAGCTTGAACTTTTTCAAGCAGGATTGTTTAGCTACAAAGACTATGATGAATGAATCTGAAGATAAAGGTTGTGGGCATGAAAGCCTTTCCACTGATAGGTAGACACCATGATTTCTCTCTGTGAGCAAAAAAGCATAAAACGAATAATATGCTTTTATGGCACAAAAGCTGAGAGATATCCCATGACCTTTAATCAAATTATTTCCAATTTGGTTTCCCTGATCAAGAATCTGCTAGAACTTGATTATGTCGCTTTGATTTGATTCCATGGCAAGATCAACCCAATAAATATGTTTAATTAACAGGATCTTATTGTAATTAATTTTGGATTAATTTTTCTATGATTTTCATTATTTTTTTTCTCTAAAGGACATAAAAAGACAGTTTTTAATGAAATGGGTCTCTCTAATTTAAAGTTTTGGAAGGCCATGTGAGCCCATTTGGGCCAACTGTCAATGCAGGTGTTGATCAACTTCACATCCCCTGAAGTTGAAGTCAGGTAGTTAATACAGTTATTTTAACCCTGTAAAGTACACATCAGAACCCAAGATCCCCTAGTTTATAGGCTTTGAAAACACTATTCAACTCACTTCTCTTGATCCAGTTATCATTTAATCTTCTTTAATCAAAAGAAAATCAACCTTAACTCCAGCGTAAAACATTGTAATTTTTTATAAATTTGACTTCCTGAAAAATGAAACTTCTTCCAGCTTTTACAGGAGCCAATAATTTCAGCATAAACAGATAATATTTAGAACATGCTGTCTGAAAAATCTAAAACAAAGAAGGGTGAAGATAATAAAATAGAAACAGTAAATAAAGGATATATCTCTATCAGTTTGACTGGGAAACAGTTGAAAAAATTGAAGCAGATGGGACTGGGCAGTTTATGTAAGTGGATGGGTATGTATCCTAGCAACCAAGCATTGCAGCTGAAGGGTGATCCAGGCAGGCCATAGAGAGGGTAATAACAGTGAACATGGCAGATATTTGAATCTCGAAGGGACTTTGTCTTGGCTGTTTAGCAGAGTCACATGTGAGGATACTGTCCTGCTTAGGCTTCCCATGTGATTAGCTACCCAGGACATGGCTGTGCACATCATTATACTATAATATCAAAGTACTCTCTCTTCCTTCACTAACTGATTGAGATTGCTCTCTATTAATATATTATTTATATCAATATATAACTGCATAATGTATTGAAGGATGTATCTAATTTCAATGTTTTATATATATATATAATATAGTATTTTCTGGCTGCATCAAGTGGATCCGCATTTATTTTCAGGGTATATGATCACTGAACTATTGCATACAGTTAATGTCAATGATACTCTCACTTATGTGAGTTTTGATTCTTTTGTTTCTTCACCCAATATATGGACAATTCGTTGTTACAGATAAAAAATATTCAGTTCAAAAAATTTAATTTGTTAAATAAAAATTTATATTTTTTATTGAAAAAAATTTTGTGATACATATTTTACATGAATTTTTTTAAAAAATCATGTCAATAATACTATAATAATAGTGAAATAAAAATATATATTTATAATTAAATAGTATAATAAAAATGATAATTTAAAATATCTGTCGAATATTACTTTGAATTGAGCAGATAATTCAAATTTTACGTTGGATATAGACTTAACAATCAAATTCAGAATAATTTATGATCGTTAACGGGAGAAGATGTTTATGTTTAAAATGGTGGACCAACGCATTGATGATTATGGTTCAGACACAATTAAGAGTTCAACTTATTTAAGCTCGGATATAAATGGAACCCACTGAAGGTCAGTTCTATACACATCTCTGCCTTGCATTGCCGACACAACATTTGCTATGTAGACATTGTGATTATAATTTATCAAGCTTTCCACATGAAGCAGCCTGAACATGAATGTGTCCTGACCACAAGACAAGCACAAGGGCCACATTACCAGCCAGAGAGCAGTAAGGGAAGACAAACTACCCACAAAGCCTCTCAAAGTTTAGCACTCGGTGGATAAAACAATGTGAATGGTTACTTTCAGAGGATAAAGAAGAATGTGACAGTGTCCGAGATGTTTGTCTGGATGCTCCGGCATTGTCTGTTTGGTAAGACGTCGATTTCTGGATCAGGTTTAGATCATGACTTAACCGGGAGTGTCATTCTGTCTGAATAATTAGTAATTGGGTTGAAACTTGTCAGCAGGGCTACTAAATCGGGTTTCAGATCAAACTTTTGGGCTCAACTTTCATTTGTTGTGACAAGATGAAAGTCCTGGTCTTTGTTCAGGACACCAATCCTGTAAGAGGCCTGATTCATCAACAGGACCATACTAAATGATCAGACAGAACTTAAAGAGAACACTGTCTGAATCAGACAGTGCTTTCATTGATAGATTTTTCCTCTCCTAGCGAATGAAATTCTTCTTACCCATTTTGAAGAACGAACATGAAAACCTGACAGGCCTTTGGTTCTTACATGAAATCAATCACCTTTTCTTGGGTTGAAATTGAGTTCTTATTGGTCGTTTCATGGTCAGTGGCAGCAGCGGACATGGGGATAAAAAGAGAAAAGTGAATCAACAGACAGTCAGCGAGCATCTGGTATTTTCTATGCATGCTTTATTGCTTCAAAAGCTTCACATTTTACAGATCATCACTTTCCCTCAATCATAGAATGTCAGGCCATGACATCAGAAAAAGCAATGTTGACCATTCCCACTCATATATTCTTAAGCATGTTGTATTGAAAATAATAATAATTTATTATATCAATAAATATATTATTTATTTATTTTATTAAAATAAAAAATTTCGTGACAATTCAAATCAATTAAAAGATACTGATCCGACCTTAAAAAACAAGGGACAAGATATTACCATTTTCTTGGATTTTCTGAAACAAAAAAAGGGAAATTTGGGCTGCAAATGTGATGGGCCGAGATGGCCATGAATGCATGAAAAAGGTCTTGCTGCAACATTTTGTTTCTGTTTCCTTCGAGTCAAACAGCACACAGATGACTGGACCCAAGCACCAGTTTATGTTTGTCAGAATCTTATACTCGAACACAACATAAAGCTAAAGGCCATATTTTGTTTTGGCTTTAAAATTTGATATAGTTCAACATGATTGGGAGCTGAACCTTTCAATAAGAACACAAGAATCTCTGCTTAAGGATTAGTGAGACAGACCACAACTCAAAAACAAGTAAGTCCAGCTTTTGAGAGAGAGATCTTTCTCAAGCAGAGTTTATCAAACATGTACCAGAGATGAAATAGAATTTTTAAAAATAGTCCATATAAAATTCAACGAATTAAACTCATGAGTTAGACTATATATTTTTAATATGGACGGATTCAATTTGACTTATTAATTTAAAAGGGTCATCGAATAATAAATTGGGTCAAACTTGGATCATAAATTTTTAAACCAGACAAGTCCAACCCGACTCGTTACCAACCCTGGGATTAAATCAACCTTAACATAACCTAATTACGATGGTACTTTTTGGTCAAGTTGTAAGAAGCAACTATTTCCTTAACTTTGCTTACCTTCTCTTTAATTTTTGAAAGTGTCCCCATGGTGCAGTAACGCTACTCAATAATTTTATTTTATTTTATTTTTTTACAGATTTGTATCGAGCTAATCTTAAAGAAAAAAATCCCTCCTCATATATCGCAATATTATATTTTATTATTTTTTAAATAATATTAAAAGTATTGTGATTTATATTACAATTTGATCTTTCTTTTTATATTTGAGACACAAAATTAATATAATAATAAATTTAAGATTACTTACATAAAAAGACCTGCATTAGTTTATAATCTCAAATCGATATTTATAAAAAAAAATTACATCTATTTGAGACAATTTTTTTTAAAATTTTCAATATGAGACTTTTACATATAATTTTTGTTAATATTAATGATTTTGCGCATATGATTTTTATTGTGTAATTACTATCATATATTTTTAAAATATCATCAAAATAAATAAATAATTTTTATTTTTTAAAATATTTATATTTTACATATTCTTATTAAGTTTGATGTGAATAAAAAATATTTTATTTATTTTAATAATATTTTAAAAAATATTAAAATAAATACATAAGTAAATGTTTTATGCATATCAAGAATGCACATAAAATATTCATATTAACAAAAATTATAAATGAAAGTCTCACCCTGAAAATTTAGTAGAAATATAAATCTCAAATAAATGTAATTTTTTTAACATGTCTCAATTTGAAGCAGTAAACAAAATACGTATATTGTTAATATAATTAACTAATAAATTTATATTATTAAATCTATCAAAAATGTTATATCATATTTTTTATAATAAAAATTTTCAAAACTGTAAAACACATTTTAAGACGTGAAAAATTAAAAAATTATATATTATTTACTCAATTGAATAATTTTTAAACAAAATAAGAGTTATAAATTAAATTTTTTACAATATCTAACAATAAATAAAAGAGGGTCAAGACGCAAAGGAAAAAAACAAAAAAAAGAAGCTAATGGGCAAAAATAATTGCTTTTAAAAGGTGGGAATGTTTTGGATTATGCAAAATCAAGCTTTGTAAAGCACATAGCTTTAATGAAATGTGTGAAGAGTGTCGGTAATGAGGTCCAAATCATTGAACGTTTTCACAGTTGCGAGGGGACTTGCTTTTCTTTTAGTACGAGAGGCCATAATTCCATAATTCCACATCTCTCCATCATCATCATCGTCATCCCAAGCCTCTCCTTCGTGTCTATCATGCCATAATCATCTGCTTTTCTTATCTTTCATACATTTTCTATCCTTATATATTTACGATTGCAATTTTTTAAAATAAATATAAAGTTATTTTTTGAATTTAGTTTAATTTTATATTTAATTTCATTTATATTATTTTAAAATTTTAAGATATTTAAATTAAAATTATTATGTAATAAAATTTGACTTAAATTTTATAAGAGAATATTTAAATTATCATCATTAAAAAATTTAAATATTTTAGAGATTGAAAATACTTTTTTTAAACATTATTAAAAATAACTTATAAGTTTAAAATTATTTAAATTTGAGTTATTTATTTAAATATTTTTAAAAAATTAACTATAAAAAGTATTTTTTTATTTTTTATAATTAATTGAAATTAAAATTTAAAATATACTTATTAATATTTTTAGGATAAAATTGAATTAAAAAATTATATTTAAAAGTATTAATATCAGAAGATTACAAAAATCAAATCAATAATAAGGTCATTGAGTTAGTTATTGCAAGTGACAAGGATAAATTGGGGAAATTTAGGGCTCGGAATTGTGTGTGAATTGGAGAAATTTAGGGCTTGGAATTGTGTGTGTAAATGCAAAAGATACAGAAGAGCACGTTTCCTCTCAGTGAAGAGATTGCGCCGTGAAATCAGTTTGAGACATTGGAGGTCCCACCAGACCCTTTACATGCATCATAAGGTGCCACGTGTCAGCATCACACCGTCGCCCTGACGCTCTTTGCCTTGAAATTTCGCAGTCACCGTCTTTCCTTAGGGGGCCTTCCGTTTTTTCACATACTCACAAGAGACACAGCACATACATACCCACCAAATCCTACTGATCTGCCTTTATTACATGACCCTTTCGCCTTTCGCTCCTCTAACACGTATTTCATCTTTTTCCTCTCGATTTTTTTAAAAAAATCCTCTTTTCACTCAAAATCTGAGCGCTCTCTCTCTCTCTCTCTCTCTCTCTCTCTCTCTCTCTCTCTGTATGTAAGAGTACATTGAGCATGAAATCTTCTTCCCTTCTGCAAGAAAAACTGCATAGTTACAGAAGAGAGAGATGGCTCAACATGGGCAGACTGGGACCGTTCTTGCTGTCTTCCATGGCTGTAACTTTCATCTTCAGCTTCTTCATCCTCTACCCTCCAAACCCTTTTAAGGCCATTCCCAAAGGTGACCTTGATCAAAGGTCTCTCTTCATCAAACCGCAAGAACCACAAAATGGTACTGTTCGTTCAAATCCATTTTCTTTTCATTATTGTAATTCCCACTTTCTTCTCTATTTCTTCTGATTTAGTATGTTGTTGAATTTTGGTTCATGCATATATGTTTTTGTGTTGGTGTTTGTAGATGATGTGAACTCGCTTGAAGAATTGTCAAAAAGGCAGAACTTGATCAAACCATTAAAGGGTACTGTACATTATGACCGTTTTCATTTTTGCTCTCAGTTCACAGGTTTCTGCTAAGTATATTATGTTTATACCTCTGAGTTTTCTGGTTTCTTCAGATGATAAGAATCTTGTTGAACAGACACAAGAAAAGGAGAATTCGAACAAACAACCGAGGGGTAACCCTTAATCACATCCCATCTCTTCTTCTTCTTTCTGGTCATTAATGGTGCAATCACGCCTTATTTGTTTGTTCCTGGTCATGTAGATGATCAGAATTCCCTGAAACAAATACCCAGGAAAGAGAATATGTTCACAACAGGAAAGGAGAATTTGAAGAAACAATCAAAAGCTACCATTCCTCATAACCCATCTCTTCTGTTGACTCTTCTACATCCTGTTTCCCCTGCCCCTCCCCCCCGCCCCCCCTCCCTCCCCTCCCTCCTTCTTCTTTTGTGGTCAGAATTTGTGTGCCTAAGTTAGCAATCATTTCTGTGTCTCTTAGCTTTGGTAGATGATGAAAATCCGATCAAACAAACAGAGTTTGACCAAAAGGGCACTTTTCCTCCTAGCACCTCTGTTTCCTTTTTTAACCATTCAAAATCCCATTTTCTCTTTAACTTTTATGTTCCTTTTAATTTGGGTGATCATAAAATTTAAGTGCAATAATGTGTTTTCTACCTTTTAACCTTTTGTAGATGATGAGAAATGTGACTTTTTCAAGGGCCACTGGGTGCCAGACCTTAAAGGGTCTCTATACACAAATACAACCTGTCCAACAATTCCCATTTCGAAAAACTGTTTCATGCATGGAAGACCAGACAGAGATTTCTTGAACTGGAGATGGCAACCTGATGCCTGTAATCTTGCAAGGTTCAATCCCAAGACCTTCCTGGAAATGGTTCGCGGAAAGAAAATGACATTCATTGGTGACTCGGTTGCTAGAAACCATTTGGAATCCCTCTTGTGCCTCTTGTCACAGGTTAGTTTCTCAATTCTTGGTTTTCTTTACATAGAGAACTGTATTATATGCTCTATGATTAATTTGTTTCTTATGATAATTAATATTTTGAAGACACGAAATGGTCAAATTTCACATGTTGAGACTATTTATATCCTTTGCGTGCAACTTTTCGAGTGTGATTCCTTTGCTTTGGTAGAAAGCAAATTTTAGTGGTGAAGATGCTAAAGGCTTTACTTGGAACTTAATGCGCTCCTCTTGGTTGGTATATTAATTAATGCTAAGCTTGGCATTATTTGCACGAATTTACTATCTTTGGGGGGGCTTTAAATATTAAATTTATACTGAAGGGTTAGGAGAATCGTTTAATTATTATTTTTTTCACTGTTAATGTATGAAATAATTTGCTAATTTTCTTGAATTCTTTTTTCTTTTAGGAATAATGTATCGGACTTGCTGTATCTTTCGTTTTCAATTATTTTAGGATCTGAGAGGTTTCATTATCTTAGAAAGGAAAAAAATGCGCGTCGAAAAGTAAGGTATGAACAGCTTTTAGTGGGAGGTTACATCTTAGCTAGAAAATAAACAAGGCAACATTTAAGGCCAAGCTAAGTCAAACTTGAGCCAAGCAACTTGGTATAGAAGAAAATACATGGAAGATCAGTGTTACTCAGAAACATGTATCTTTTTCTTTCTGGGTAATGATAGTTAGGGTTTTGTATACAAATAATCGATGACAGAGGAACAGGAAGATGGCAATATGGACTAGTTGATTCAGTCAAAAGAATGAATGAATAAGCAAAGTCTGGTGAGCAAACTCTTTAGTTCAAAGGATTAATAATGTTCAACCTGGGGTCTAACATGGACACCGCGTAGTGGCAGCTTAGTAGTCAACTTTTATGATGATTGAGACGTTGTCCTCAACGTTGTTCTTCCTGTCTGATTCTCGTCGCCTACCATGTGAACAGAGGCTCAACTAGACTTTGTTGTTTCATATTGTTATAACCACTAATTCCTCTTTGATTTATTTTGATTTGTTTATTTTGGAATTTTGACTTTCCATCTTTGTTTTGAGAACAAGATGATAGTGATGGTTGGCTGTCATCTTTTACGTTCACTTCAGAGCTTCAAGCCTATGTTGAATTTGTCAAATTGTTCCCTGTATTGAACAGAACTGTGACTTTGATCTCTTGCAGGAGGAAACTCCGACAAATGTTTACAAGGATGCAGAAGAACGGGATTGTGTATGGTACTTCCCTAACCATGAGTTTACCCTTTCAACAATATGGACAAGATTCCTGGTGGCTGGAGGGGAGAGAATGAGCAATGGTTCAGGAACTGGGGTATTCGATTTGCACCTGGACAAGGTTGATGGATGGGCCAAAGACCTTCCCACCATAGACATTGCGATCATCTCAGCTGCACATTGGTTCTTCCGCCCAATTATCCTGCATAAAAGCAACAAGATAATCGGATGCATCTTCTGCAACGAGCCAAACGTCACGTACTTGGATGCTAGTGTAGCGGTAAAGATGGTATATCAATCAACATTCAAGCACGTAAATAACTGCAAGGATTGCAAGAGCAACCTAGTGACATTGTTAAGGACATTCTCCCCAGCGCATTTTGAGAACGGGACTTGGAACACAGGAGGAGGCTGCAAAAGGAGAAGACCTGTCAGCGAAGAGGAGATTGATCTAGACAGGGATGATATGAAGATGAGGAGTGCTCAGGTTGAAGAGCTTGAAAGAGCAAGAAAGGAAGGAGAGAAACAAGGGAAGAAGTTTGGAGTTCTGGACATCACCAGGGCTATGCTCATGAGACCTGATGGGCACCCACATGCCTACTGGGGCAACAAATGGATGAAGGGTTACAATGACTGTGTTCACTGGTGCATGCCTGGCCCTATAGATGCGTGGAGCGATTTTCTCATGGCAGTTCTAAGGAGGCTGAGTTTGCTTTAGAGTTAGTTTATACTCATATACTATACCATAGGCTGACATATTAATAAAAAATGTCAACAATTTTTTCAATGTCCATATTCATTTTTTATCACCAAGACAGAAGCAGCTCACGGAAATGCATAGTTTTTCTGCTCTTTTGTCCTTATCCCTGGAATGAGCATACCCAGAAGTACCATAGAAGAAAATGAACCTGAAACCACCTTCAGTCTTGAAGTTTAATGACCAAAATGTAGGATCTTTCAAGCTAACAAGTAATCGGTAAACCACAACCAATTCCTCCAGCACATACAATTCTGTCTTGCATTAAGGGTTTCATCCTGTTGGATGGAAGTCCTGGTTTCATGATGGTTCATAGTACAGGTCTCAGGCGAATACAGATACCAACACCACAGCCAAAAATATAACAACCCACTTCAAGGTAATACAAATAGACATCTTGAAATAGCAAAACAATTCAGGCAACACAATTGATTCAGCTAGGAATGGCAATGCTGCACCAGTGTTACTGGAACATTTTTATTGACAGGCAGCCCAGTTTCAGCAAGGCATGCATGAAATTTGTATCCGATCCAAATCAGAGTGAATGAGATTCACATGAAAGGAAAGAAAGGTTTTTCAGCTCATGGTTGTAAAAGTATTCAGGAGTCATCAACTGAAGGTAGAGCCAATCAAACAATTCAAGCATAAAAAGATAATGCAAAGGGTGACCCAAGATACAGAGAAAATAATCCTCCCACTGCTGGGCGACCTATCACAGGTCTCATCTTTCTCCTGGCTTTGCCAACTTTGGAGCTGAAGTTGAAAGAGGTTATTTTGTAAAACTCATGAAAAAAATAATAAAAGAAAACACCGACACTTGCTTCTGAGTTTCTCACCCACAACATCTTGTATTAAAACAAAAAGATAAAAGGTAGCTAATGACACTTGGAAACCACTATCATCTTCCCAGGGGTTACAAATTGCAAGGCATTCTTCCTCAATAATAGTACAAAAGTCACAGAACCAGAGCTGGTGAACACTCACCAAGTTCGAAACTTCAATAGACTTCCATGCTAAGAATTTAAGAGAGGCTAAAATGGAAATTTGTATACATATACAGATACATTAAAATGAAAACTTAGAAATTGAAGAAAAATGAGCCAAAAAACCCATTATCATTGGCTAACATGCTTAGGTTGATCATATATTACCAAGGTAATCTGAAAGGTGTTCAAGGATATAATTAGAAGAGAGCAGACAAAGTGTATAAATGCTAGACAAAACCTATGAAAAAGGCACTGTATATTACATTTAAGAAGCATATCTAATGTAGTCCATAAAAGTAGGCACAGATTCGTTCAGTAAAGCAGCGAGCAATCAATTAACATTTGGACTAAGCACTGTCATGATACTGGCATATAAAGGATATTAATAGAAATGAAATGAAAATGAGTGGATGTAGAAGTTCCACAAATAACACTAATCATGGGAATGAAAAGACAAATGGATCAAAACTTATGTACCAAGAAAATTGAAGGAACATAAATCAATAGATTGCTGAAAGAAACAAACAAAATAGAGGGTACAACTCCAATAAGAACAGAACAGCCAACTTGTATGGGAGGTGAGGTTTGGATGACATTATTGGGTATAAAAATCTGTTGCTGCAACTAGTCAGGTTACATTCTTTAATTAGATAAGTGTCAACTAAATCAGAATAGTCTCAGAAAGATTGTTGCATTACAATTGAGAGATTACCATTAAAAAAATATATATTGCATACTCCTACATATGCGCTCCATAATCAAGAATCTGTTGAAAATTGAATATGGTTTAAGAAATGAAAAGACAGCCACCTGTGATATTTCCTTAAATCCAAACAAACACAAGGCGATGCTAACAATACAGAAAAAACCAAATAGATTTCACATTCAAATTTGAGAGAAATGAGCATGTAATTGTATGATTTTAATAGTAGTCACAAAATAAACCCTCCACAGAAAACTCTGTTGAAAGAAAATTGCACTAACATATAAAAAGTTAATTGCAGCTACTCTTAAAGAACCATAAACTTAACTCTGGTACTATGCACTGAATTCCATCATTGATATAGTCCTACATTTGCACCACGAAGTAGCTGAGTCAAATTATGAACCTAAACATGGAATAAACACATTATAAATGGCTCTAAGAAAACTCATGCCTCTACTGTGTTACCAATGACAAAGGAGAAAACCTCACGAACAGGTGAAAACTCAACCAATCCAATATCCATGGCATACCCACTGACTGGCAACTTCAAGTCCCTTAAAACGCAAAATGCTTCAGCCATTCGGATCTTGGGCACATCTTGAGCAACAGAGCAATAAGGTACCCAAGAACCTGGGCGATATTCCTCCCCAATTTCGATCCCTTCCTTCCTCATTGCATCAGATAATTGGGACTGGAATTGAAGAAGAGAAACAGAAGGTGTTGGCGCCAAAAATAGGACATTGTTGTCACTAGGGAAACTCCCAATTGCCGAGAAAGATAAGGGCAAAGGTTCTTGCTTCGAAGCAAACGTTTTGATGGCTGATTCAAGCTTTTCGGGCTCGACAAAGGGGCTTGAAAAGAGGGTTATATGTGGTCGCGACTCGATCTCGATCAACTGGTTGCTAATTTGGCGACGAGCGAGCACGTTCCAAGCTTTCAAGACCTGGTTTTCAAGGGCAGGATCGAAGTAGAGCTCGATGGCATAACCTTTAGACATTGAATTAACTGCGAGACGGATTACGGAAACAGGAAATCCGAGAAAGAATAGAGAACCCAAGATCAAAAAGAGAGATCTTGGAGTGCCCAGACAGAGAAAAGCTAACGATATGAAGGAACTAAAGTGACCAACTAGAAGGAAAAAAAAAAAGGAACAAAAACCCTAGAGATGCAAAGGAAAAAGACAAGAAATGGAGATGATCCAATTGAAACTTGAGGGCCAAAGAAAAAACTGGAAAATGTGAAGGGAAAACGTAAGAAATCAAAAGGGTAATTCCTGGAGGGAGAGACAGAGCCTGAGACTCGAGAAAGGGAGGGCTCTACTTGAAAGAAGGAAAGAAGAACATGTAAGGGGGCAGATTAAAGGTTTCAGTCAGATAGAGACAGAGAGAATAAAAGAGCGAAAATAAACAAGACTTCAGAAGGGTCTGCTTTTAAGATGGAACTGTGTTCTTTGGGTGTTTTGGCAGAGGATTTTCTATTAGCAATCAAAGTGAAGAGAAAGCAAATTATAAAAAGGGTTCTACTTTCTTTTCTTTCCAAAATTATATCCCTTTGGTCATAATTCATAGATTGATTTACTGATCATGGAAGCTAATGTCAACTAACACAAAGCCTCTATCTTCTGCCAGAAAAAACAAGAGAAGCACATGCCTCCATAGTAGCAACATATCATTTTCTTTTTGTTTTTTTCTGTAGAAAATACCAACTAATGTGCAAAAATATTTTTTATGTTTCACAAAAAAATTAATTTATTTTTCAGGAATTTAGAATACTGTTTTCTTTTTGAATAAAATTTGAAAAAAAAAAAAGAGAGGTCATTTTAAAAAAAATTAAATTAGTATCTAGAATTTTTCACACAAATCTCCCCCTGAACAAGTAGACTCCATTGGAAGAACTCAAGTTCAAACTGAGAATTATTGTAGCATGGAAGCTGTTATTATTTGCTGGGTGTGTTGTAAGGTCGTTATCCAACCACTTTTTTGCATAAAAATAGAATTTTCTTCTGTTTTTCATTTTTTTAAAAAATTGTTGAACAATCCAAAATACCATTTTTCAAATTCTTCTTTCTCATCAATTAAATTTGACCAAATTAAGAGTCAGCATGTCTTCAAAAATGATTTTGTGATTGAATAATCTGTGAAAACATAGTACTACCAAAAAGAGAGAGACATGATAAGCCATAGGATGCAAAAATATCATGCCTTAAAGTAATATATAACTCATAAAAAAAATCTCAGTGATTATGTAAATTTAATTAAATCCTTCTTATAAATATGTTTTTAAGTTATAATTTAAGAAATTAGAAAAATAAATACTTCACTTAGGATAATGCTGCTCTTGAGCTTCCTTTAGGGTCCTGGTAGATGTCCCCCCTGTTGGGAGATTTGGTATCTCTAGAGTGGCTCTACCAGGGCTCATCGTCTCAGGCAAGTTGGCAACTTTCCTTTCCCTGTTCTGTAAGCTGGATCCATGACCAAGAGTGGAACAGTTTCGCGTACGTAATGTGGTGATTAAGCACCGAAAAACGAAGGGCCAGGAATCTAAATTTGCTAAAAACAGACTGCCCTTTAAGAGCTGGTTGGGGTACACTGGTTAATTGGCCCACATGATGGAGGCCTACCTCTCAACTTGTTGTGCAATAAGGTCAAGTCAGCTAGCTCTTCTCAATCTAGTGTTCCACATGCTTGGTGGCCCATGGCATTTGCTTAGTGACCAATGATTGTTAGCTTTTTGTGCATTATAACAAAAATAATTTTTTACGATAATTATTGAATGATTATTTTGATAATTATCATTCCATGTATCACATAATTTTTTAAATATATTTTAATAATTTTTATTAATAAGTATAAAATGATAATTATAAAAAAATAATTATTAAAATATATAATTTTGATGTTTATTATCTATAATTATTTTTAAAATAAATAAATAAATTTTTATTTAATAAAATTTTAAATCTTAAACATAAAAATTATGGTAAATTAAACAAAAGCTTATTCAAATTTATTAAATATTGTATTTGTTAAATCAAATTCAGTTTATTTTATGTTATTAATTGAGTTTTTATATTTAAAAAATATTAAATCAAATTTAAGTAAATTAAATATTATTAAAAAATTAAAAATTAAAAGTATTCAAATTTAATATTTTATACCACAAATTTTGATTTAAAATTTTTTATAGATGTACAAAAATATTTAAGCCACCATCATCAAAAGTTTTATTAATTTTTGAGTATTGAAAAATATTTATTTTTTTAAATTTATAATATCAAAATTTTTAAAAAAGTAGTATAATTATTCAAAAAATTATGAAATTTTTTGTAACGATAGCTTAAATATTTTTACGAAGTTAGTGTATTAGTTTTTAACTTTTTAAATTTAATGACCTAATATTGTATATCATAAATTTTTAATATAATTTTGGTACTTTAATTTATAATTTTTAAAAATAAATAATACTAATTCATTAATTGCACTTAAATTACTCTTTTAATGATTTTTGCTCGAGAAACAATAATTTGTAATTATTTAATGATAATTGTTTAAAAGTCTGTATGTAACTATTTGTAATTTTTTTACAAAATATATTATCATTAATGAAATATTATACGATAATCATTAATTGTCACAAAAAACACAAAGATTAACTTATTTTTAATGATATTTATTAATTAATTTAATACATATCACTAAATATAATTACCTTTAACTGTAATTATTAATTATCACAAATCAAATAAAAATCAACTTATCTTTATTTTCAATTATAATTATTAATTACTATAGTTAAATATATAATTTTTTAATAATATATATTTTTAATTTTTATCAATAATCATCCTAATGACTTCCACTATCATTATATTCAATCATTAAAAATTTTAAAAATAATTATAATTACCACTAAAAATAAAATTGAAGAAAAAGTGAGCATGCTGCATGGATACTGGGCGACAAGACCGCTCAGGCTGCTGCTCTAATAGGCCCAAACCACTGATCTTCCCTTTACCTTCCCTTAATTTCATTTTCTTCTTCCCAGTAGGTCTCGGAAGCAGAGGGAGACATGATGGCGATATTCCACTAGGGAACTCGTGCTCCAGTTGCTTCCATCTTTGTCCTTTTGGCAGCTGAATTGAGGTTTGCTGTTTAAGGCCACAAGGACATATTTGAAAAAATGTCCATGAAGACGAGCCAAAAAAGGTACTCATCCGAAGAAAAAATAGAATTTCTTTAAAAATTGAATGACAGGGAAAAAAAAAATTGCATCATTGATCAGAGACCCCATGGGTGTTTGAATGAGGCACTGCCCTGAGATAGAAGGGACTAGAATCAAGAGAAGAAGGTACTCTTGATGATAAGATAAGACAGCAATAAAAGATAATATAGGCCAGATAAATCAGGCCCAACAAGACTGGTACCCTATGCCATATCTTTAACTTGTCTGCGCTGTGCACAATCTGTTTGTACTTGCATTAATTTAACAAAAAAGATCACCACTCTTATATATCAAATTAAGAAGAATTAAACAGAAGAGCTTTTGGAAGATCTAATTCTTAGGAGAAAGAGAAAAGCATCCAGGAGAGTCATCCTGGCCACAACTTCATGAAAGTATTCATGGATGTATTTACACAGATATGCTCTGGAAACACTTCTAATTGACTCCAGTACTGAAGACCCCATAGCTTCTTCTTTCAACAAAACTAAAGACAAAGCTTTGACGGATGTTTTAACACGGAACTTCACCTCTCTCTATATACTGGACACGAGAGAGAGAGGGAGGGAGAGAGAGTTATTATTGAGAGGTGAGATGCATATACTTTCAGTAGTGAATAAACAGACGAAGGAGGCATAGCGTAGGGCTTCCTATAACACCTGAGTTCCCCACAGAACATGGTAAGGTCACTGGTCAGCGTTGTTAAAGAGCAGTTCCATGCATGACATGGTCGTGACTTCCCTGACCAGTCATGGGTGGTCCAAAACCTTAACAATTTCCATCTTAACCAACTTTAATGTTCTAGCTGGAGGATCCAGCCACCTGAAAGGGACCCTCCAACCTATGATGTTTATGTCTAACTAAATATATCTACCATAATTATAAATTTTATGTTAATATATATGATTTGCATCTATATTTTTTTTTTCAAAAAATGATGATCCATAATATTAACAAAAAAACTGATAGAGTTTGTTCTTTTTTTTTTCATTGCCACCGTAAATTATTCAATAATTTTTCAAAATTTTTTATTCAAAAAATAAACATAAATCATTTTAATAAATTATATCAAATTCCTCTGAATCTGCAACTAGTATTGATAAGGGAAAAGGAAGATGGTAGAGAAGTGGGTGAACTTAATATTTTTTACTTAAAACCAAACTTTTACGAGAGACATAACACATATTTCCAAGAAAAAAAAACCAGAATCATGTAGATGGTTTTTTAGCTATATGTAACAACTGTATAGGTTAAATCTTAGTATATATTAAATAAAATGCAAAACTGAAAAAGATATAATGTTATATATATATATAATGCTTGGTTGCATGGTGGTCCATGCAGCGCTGGACGGTGATGATTTACTTAGTGATATGATTTCATATGATTGGTGGCTCATGCAGATTTTTTTATCTTCTTTCCAGAAAAATCAACACAACAAGGCAGATGATGACACTGATGTGATTAATGTTAGATTCCTTGAGAACTCAGTGGAGAAGTTTCCTGGCAACCTTTCAAGAACTTTACCAAAAACCTTAGCTAGTTTAATACCTTTCATTCTCCCTTCTCTTTTGTTGGAGAGAAAAAGGATGCTGCCTGGAAGTGATGAGTCCCTCTTCCCAATGGATTGTGGTTTATATATCAGCAGATATGAACTTCGCTTTTAATGGATATTAAACCATATGGGTATGGCTCTCTTTCTTCTTCTCCTTCTCCATTTTGGCCTCATATATAAGCTTTCACGGTTGTAGCTGCAGGCCATGGACATATATAATACCAACATCTTGTTTTAATTAACACTATGAGGAACAACGTAGGAGAATCCGAGCAGTGCGGCTGGTATGGGTCGTCTGTAACATGGCCGTCAGTACTGTTGGTATTATCTGTGGCAGCTGTGAGCCTGTAACAGGCCAAAACAACTGATCTTCTTCTCCTTACTTTCCATTTCATTTTCTTCTTTCCCCTGGGTCTCAAAATGGTGATATTCCACCAGGAGCTCAGCCGCTTCAATTAGGTCTCTGGTGACTGTTAATGGATATATAGTGATTAATTGTTTTGGCTCAATCTTCTCCTTTTGACAGGTGAAGTTAATATGCTGTTAAGATGATTTTTTCGTTCAGGAAATCAAGAAAACATGGTGCTCTTGAAGACAGGCTAGGATGCCATAAAAGCCAATTAATTAATACAATCCACAATATTTATAAGAGAACTAAATTAACCACATAATTAGATGCATCTTAATTTGGTAGGAAACCCACATGGGTTTTTCAGTGAGGAACCCTAAGATAGAGAGGAATGGGATTGGAGGCCTCTGAAGGCGAGTCCCAAACGGAGAATGCACTGTTTGAGTTCATCCATTTCTCGGTCATTTCTGGGTAATGACGGTCCAGTACATCTTTCAAGCTCTCTGTGGTGTTCACCCACTCCAGTCCCTTCTTTGTGTATGTCTCCTCATTGAAGTTGCTCGTGAAAAACCTGTCTGCTTCTAGCCTCCTGCACACACAAACCCAATTGTCAATATAACATTTATCTTTCCTGGATTGGCTTAAATAACTACTGTTACTGTTGTGTGAGTTCTCTTTTTGCATGGATACCTTGATGCCATGAGGAGAAATATGACGAAAGCAGTCTCACTGATGGCAAAACCCTTGATCTTCTTCTCTGCCATAAGACCCACGAGAAGATCAAGCTCTTCTATATCATCTCCATACACTTCACGAAGCACTTGAATCGCTTCCTCGTCATCTGTTAGATCTTCCCATTTGGATATGGGTATGAGTAAAAGAGCCCTACGGAACTGGTTGTACCTGGCAACTTTCCTCTCCCTGTCCCTGTAAACTGGATTTGCATGAACCAAATTGGATCAGCTTCGCATCATAATAAGGTAACTAATAAGCACCAAAAAGGACGACCAGTTCTCTAAAACTACCATCAAGAGCTGCAAGGTCCACATGGTCAGGCCTGTCTTTGCCATCAACATCATGCGCTACAAGGTTCCTGAGCCACTCAGGATAATTCCACAGCTCCAGGGCTCCACATGCTTGGTGACCCATTGAGACCATTTGCTTGGTGAACCCAATTTCTGATAAAGCCTTTTCTCCTTTATGTCCGATTAAGTTAGGCATAGGAACCCTTCATGGAATCATAAAAGGAAGAAGGTAAGTCAACGTAAAAAAACATAAACAATATTTTGAGTTCTTTTGGCTAAAGAGAGAAGCGCCTGCATTTACTTCTCAATCAAAGGTAGAGATTTGTTGGGCCCTGGTGCAGCATGGATGTCCCTCAGGTAAAGTTCGTCAGGCATCAGTGGGTGCATCCTGTAAACACTAACAAACTCCTCTGTCAATGAATATGGGACTCCATGATTGTCAGGCTTCTTCAGACCGACCAGGCCTCCTAAGATTGCTCCTCCAACATGCCCAAATGTGTCCTTGAATTTCTTTCCCAACAATCCGTACCTGAGATAATAAGATTACAAGAACTTTGTCCTTTAGTTTTACAGTAATCAAGCGTGTCTATTTTGCAACTAATTCGTGGTTCATTGTTAGGTCAATTAATCACCAGTTTCCCCGCATCCCTGCAAGCAACATATCAGTTTTGAGGAGCTCCACGGTCCAATCAATAGTATGTATCTTGGCAATCACAGCCGAAGTTACCAGCCTTGCATGGCGATATAAATCTTCATCATCCAGATCTGGGTATTCCTTCTGAATCATTGAGAAAGGAAAAGAATCACTTATAACATGATATAGCTGATAAACATCACTGTTACAGCTGACATGTTAAGGTACTTGATTGGGTCAGGACCTTGAGGACATCACAGACAGCGTTATGCTCTTTAATGAAGAGTGCCTGTAGGGTAGACACGCCTGCCCAACTATTACGAATGTCTCCAGCCACAGCAAGCCCGTCGTGGTCATGTAGAAGGAGGCCGTTTTCTGATATCTTGAGCTTCCCATCTTTGAAGGCCCTCACCTTCTGCAACCTTTCTGCTGTGCTTCCATATATGGCACTTCCATCCCTTCACAGACATTAAAACGTAGTTTTCATATAAAATATTTTGCCAGAATTGAAGTTGAGTTTGAACTAGAGGATGATATGTGATTCTCTTACCACCAAGGTGTACGGATGTTGGCTGAACCAGTCTTGATGTCATAGAAGCCAGTTGGAATCTCCTTGGTCTTGAAAAACCTGAACGAGCTGAGGGGACATTTGCTTGCAACTTCCTCGGGAGCAATCAACTCAACCTGCAACACAGAAAATCCAGTTGTACCGATGATTATTGCAAACCCTAGTTACTGATGATGCAGGAAACTAAGGCCTGAACTGAGAAGTTATGATCATAAGAACCTGCTGGGTGTCTTCCAAGTGGTCAACCCAATCATGTATCATAAACAAAATCCAAGAAGCTGCTATCATGTTGAACTGCTTTCCAGTATCCAAATATTTTCTCCTTGCTAGAAGCTTTGTGGCCACCACCATGGGATCTGGCTTCTTTAACTTGTGTTTCTGATCAACGGGGAGGATGTTCCTGCCGAAGAAGCTTCCATAGCTGCCCGCTCCTTCATTGAAGGGATCATTATATCTTCCATCGGCTGTTCGATAAGGGTAATCTCCAGGGTTGAACCGAACACCCACCGGAGATCTACCGACGTTGAACAAGTTGTATTCCTGGTGAAGGTGCCTGCGTAAGGCCAGATAAATGAGGCCCAGGAAGACCGGTAGCCGGTGCCATATCTTCAACTTGTCTACACTGTGCACAATCTGCATGCATGCATGCATTCAATAAAGATCAAGATCATCGATCACTTATAATCAAAGGAGAAATAAAGATACGAGACTTTTTTCTTACGAGGAAGAGAAAAGCATCCAGGATGGTCATCCTGGCCACAACTTCATGAAAGTCTTCATGGATGTATTTACGCAGAGGTGCTCTCAGAAGAGTTCTAATGGACTTCTGTACCACAGACGACATAGTTTCGTCTTCTTTCCACACAACGTAAAAGAGCTTTACTGGTAGCTAACTTATTAATTAACACAGACCTTCACCTTTCTATATATAAGCACACAGAAGAAACAAAGAGGACACGATGGTGAGACGTTTTCTACTTTGGAGGCACGACTTCCATGGGACATTTAAAGCACGTGGAAGTGGGGGAGCTGCCATTCTTTACTTTTCATCTTTATCAATTTCGTTCACACAACATATACATAAATTTGTATAACCTCTAGTAGATAATGATCACGCATTATCAGCAGAATACCTTGTCACCTCCGGTGCCTTTCTTCTTTCTTGGATCTTAATCAGCCAATGACTTAAAAATACAAGATTGTGGCAATCCAGTTTGGATCAGTCAGAGACCAACATTGGGTCATCTAGTTGGGAAGTACCCATTGGACTGTTTCAGAAAACCAGGCGGCTTGGGATCTTCAAGATCTTCAAGATTGCTTTGGTTTAAAATTCTGGATGCTGATGTTATTACAAAATTAATATATCTTTGCTTCTTGGAACAGAAGAAAAAGATCAAGAAACCTACCAAATTAATTTAACTTTATAAGGAATGATGACATTGTGTTCGGTTAATTAAGTGAAGTGGGTATGCATTACATCCAAAGTGATTGACCAGGTTGTGCCATAATTTCATTAGTACTCCAACATTAAAAATAAGGATATGCCGTGACAGTGACACATACTAAACTTCAGTAATTACTTGGAAGCTTAATTTCTGTCATGGGTTACAAAAATTCAATCTCACCTAATTTTCCAAGAAAATAAGAAAATTATGCAAGTTGACTTTGGCTTTCATAAGTATGGAAACAATATTGGCAAGCTAGCTAGCTTGTTGCATGGGTTGATGAGTTTATTGAAATTTTATTGTCTGTGTTGACTTTATATATATCATGATAGTTTAAGTGTTCGATTTGAAATTTACATTGATATTTAGTTACACAAATCTTGATTTTAATGGAAAATGAAATGGATGGTTTATAAATGTGTATGAAGATAGTATGTAATTAAATTCGAATTAATTAATTAAACTCAAGCTTGAATCGATAGACTTTAAATCAGTTTTTATCTTTCTTATTTTTTGAAAATTAAAGTTAATTTTTTTCCAAATTTTTTATTAATAAAAATAAATGATATAATTTTTATCTACTCATTTTACTCAACTACCATAAATCAATTTTTTAAACATCAATATATCAAATTCAATTGGGAAAACATTTAGGCTATATATATCATAAATATATATTCTGAACTTTGCATTAATTTTAATATAATTCTTGTGGGTTTTAATTTTTTAATTATAAATTAGTTTTATCTAAATCAATTTAGATTTTGTCAAAAAATTCAAAAATTAGATATACTTGAAAATCTTGTATAACTAATTTTGATTTAAAGTTCTATATGCATGTAAAAAAATAGTCAAATTACCATCAAGTTCAAATTAAACCAAATTAAAATTATACATGTATAATTTATGAAAATAATGAGATTTAAATTAAATTTTAGATAAAATTTAGAGTTATATATATCTAACTCTAGAGGCCCAATAAAGGATCACAACTCAGGAGCTAGACCCTGACCCGAACCCATAGAGGATCTCAGACCAATATTAGTTAACCAGGTGGAAGCCCACTCAATTGGGGCTGATTGCAGCCCGATGACACCTCTAGAGGCCCAATAAGAGGTCCGGTTCGCTCTCTACTCTGCCGTCTCCGGTTCGATTGCAGAATCTAAAATCTGAAACCTTCTGATAGAAAACCCTAATCATAGCCCTCCTCCCTGCGTCCCCAAAAACCCAATTCGAAATGGTTGAGCCCAGGAAGCGGGGACGGAAACCGAAAAACAAAGCCACCACCGCCGCCGACCCTGTGGACTGCGAAACCACCACCTCCACCGACCCTGTGGACTGCGAAACCACCACCATCACCAACACTCATCAGAACGACACCGCTTCAGACCCATCCGCGGACCCCACCACCACCACCGCCACCACCAACAGCAAGAATGACCCTTCACCTTCTAGTCGTGGCCGTGGCCGTGGCCGGCCCAAGAAAATACGTAAGCACCACCAGGAGGCCTCGGAACCCAGCAACAGCAGAATGTCACCCGAACGCAGGGCACGGTACCATGTGGACCAGAACGGAGATTGCAACGGGGTCTTGTCGGCGGACGCCTCTCCGGTGCCGGTGACGGTGCCGTTGCCGTTGGCTCCTCGTTGGGAGAGCGTCGTAAAGGTGGTGCCTGCCATGGACGCGGTGGTAAAGGTGTTCTGTGTGCATACTGAGCCCAATTTCTCACTGCCTTGGCAGAGGAAGCGGCAGTACAGCTCCAGCAGCAGTGGCTTCATTATCAAAGGGAGGAGAGTCCTTACTAATGCCCATTCTGTCGAGCACCATACTCAGGTGAAGCTGAAAAAGCGCGGGTCTGATACTAAGTATCTTGCCACTGTTTTGGCAATTGGCACGGAGTGTGATATTGGTATGCACGTTCTAATTTTCTGCATTTAAATTGGTTTTATGAGTTTTTGTTTGGGTGAACTTGGTTAATATGGTTTAATTGCCTCAAAATTGTAAGAAAGTGGAAATGGTTTGTTTGGTAGGTCTATGTATTAGGTTTTGTTAATTGTGGGTGCTAAAGTGATCGGGACTATTCAGTCAAAGCATCATAGGTTTCTTCTGGTGCCTAAAATGACAGCAATTATCAAAGCCTCTGTAGCCTGGTTTTATCTTGTGATTATCTAGTAGCTTTATTCAATGTTGCAGGAATCCTGACAAAGACTAGATTGCCAGGTAATGAAGGTAGAAAATGTTGCTGAGTTAGAAATGAAGAAAAATGAAGAAAGAAAATACAAAGTTCTAATGAATTCATTGTACAAACTGGCATCTTTTCCATTCGTTATTAATATTTTTTGAACATTATGATGCTAAGGTTTGCATTTTTACAATTTGTGAAATGTTTGCCAGAGTATTAAATCCTTTTTTCATCTTCATATTTGGGGGTTGCTTAACTTTTAAACTAATTGTTGTCTTCTTATTTGGAAATACTTGCAGCAATGTTGACTGTTAGTGACGATGAGTTCTGGAAAGGAGTTTCACCTGTTGAGTTTGGAGATTTGCCTGCCCTCCAAGATGCTGTAACTGTTGTAGGTTATCCCATTGGGGGTGACACAATCTCTGTAACAAGTGGCGTTGTTTCGCGGATGGAGATACTGTCTTATGTTCATGGATCGACTGAGCTTTTGGGATTGCAGGTTGAAGAACTTGAGTTTTGCCTTCCATACCTTAAAATTATGTTTGCTTGATATAATTTTCATTTATTTTTCTGATGATGGGATGCTTTTGCAGATAGATGCAGCCATAAACTCGGGAAATTCTGGTGGACCTGCATTCAATGACAAGGGCAAATGTGTTGGGATTGCATTTCAATCTTTGAAACATGAAGATGTGGAGAATATTGGTTATGTCATACCCACACCAGTTATTATGCACTTCATTCAAGATTATGAGAAGAATGGGGCATACACAGGTATTACAGGGCATAAGTTTCCTTCTTGTTGAGTTCCCCCCATCATATTTGTCTCTGTGTGTCTGTATGATTGCTTGAAACTTCTCCTTTTGTTTCTTCTGTCCTATTATGTTAATCTTGTTGGTCTTTCTGAAAAAAAAAATGTTAATCCTGTTGGGCATTTACGTTTTGCTAGGGTTCCCAATCCTTGGAGTTGAGTGGCAAAAGATGGAAAATCCCGATTTGCGCTTGTCAATGGGGATGTCACCTGATCAGAAGGGTGTCCGCATTAGAAGAATTGAACCAACAGCTCCAGAGTCTCACCTTCTGAAGCCATCTGACATTATCCTTAGTTTTGATGGGGTTAATATTGCTAATGATGGAACAAGTGAGCTTTTCCTTTTCTATGCCTGATGTTTCCAGAGTTTTTTTTTTCCTTGAAATTTTGGAGATTTAAGTGAGTAGAATTCTTTGTTGTTTTTTATATTTATTTAGATATTATGAGATGATGGTTGTAGGAACTAGGATATGTACCTGAAACTGTTTACAGCTATCAATAAAAATAATGTTTTTTATCACCATAATCATTACAGTTTAGATATCTTTCTTAGGCACCTCCCACATGACAATTATGTATTTTATCTTAAGTTATGTAGTCCATTCTTTCAAAATATTTGTCTCATACCTGTACTATACATGTGAAATGGCTTCCAATCTCTTCTCTTTTAGGGTTCCTGGTTCCTGGGCTAGTAAGGAAGGTTAATGTACAACTCCAATATTTTGGTTACTTCCTCTTTCATTAAAGGGGAGAACTTTTGTCATCCTTTTTCCCATTCCCTCCCTTAGGTACTGTAGCTTATGCCATGAGAAATCAATCTTAAGTATCACTTTGATCCCTATTTTTCTATATAATGAAGGCATTCTACTAATCTTGTCTTCTGGGTTAATTTTCAGTCCCATTCAGGCATGGAGAGCGCATAGGCTTCAGCTACCTTGTCTCTCAAAAATACACTGGGGATTCAGCTCGGGTAAAAGTCCTTCGTAACTCGAAGATACTTGAATTCAACATAAAACTCGCAACTCACAAGAGGCTTATCCCAGCCCACATAAAGGGCAAACCTCCTTCCTACTACATTGTTGCTGGATTTGTTTTCGCAGCTGTATCTGTACCATATCTGCGTTCAGAGGTCTGTGGTTAATTATACATCTTTCTATCTGTCTCTTTATCACGTTCTCTATCAATCTTTCTTTGTTGTCTCTTTCATTTATGATTTGTTTATGTGTATGTCTGGAGATGTATACTTTATATTGGCTCAACTCTTTTCTTGATATCCTGTTCTTCTGCAGCATTTTTGTTTGTGATTCTGCAGTCATACAATCATAGTGGAAATGTTACACATGATTAATGAGATATGCATTCCATTCATGAGGGTGTGAAAGAAAGTTATTTTGGTTAATATTTCCTGATTTGTTAAGAGTATCTTCTTTGTTTAAAATTGGAGAGTAGTTGTGGTAGCTCTACTTTCATTGATTTAGAACTTCTGGTTCATTCTTGTCTCCAGTATGGAAAGGATTATGAATTTGATGCTCCAGTCAAACTGTTGGAAAAGCATCTTCATGCAATGGCACAATCTGTTGATGAACAGCTCGTTGTTGTTTCACAGGTTCCTCACTCACTCTCTCTCTCTCTCTCTCTCTCTCTCTCTCGCAAGTCTTTTCATATTTTAGTTCCCTTTGACAATATTTTTACTGCCCAGATAAATAATAACTACCAAATGTAGCTTGCGTAATTTGTTCATAGGAAAGCCAAAGTGATGTTACTCACTTGGCTCCCTTCATGTTGTTTGCTAGGTACTTGTGGCTGACATTAATATTGGGTATGAGGAGATTGTCAATACTCAGGTTAGCAATCGGTTATCAACATATATATGTTGTAATATTGCTGAAGAAACTTGGAAGCATGCTTGTTAAAATCTGTTGTCTGTTTATTTAGGTTCTTGCTTTCAATGGCAAGCCTGTGAAAAACTTGAAGAACTTGGCCGATATGGTGGAGAACTGCGATGATGAATATTTAAAATTTGATCTTGAATACCAACAGGTCTCTCTTCCTTTCTCCCTCTCTCTCATACACACTTGCAGGCTAGTAAACATGTTTGCATGCACGAACATTCATATATAGGCATATATATGCTCACACTTCTATGTGCACATTTTAACTTGGCTGAGTTTTGGACACCTTTGTGCAGATTGTGGTCCTGCATAACAAGACTGCAAAGGCAGCAACTTTAGATATCCTCACAACACACTGCATACCTTCTGCCATTTCCGAGGATCTAAAGGCTTGAGAGTATTCAAGAAGATCACTCCTCTTAGCCGTCCCAACTTTTGCATCTCTTCCCTGGCTTACGGAATATGAAACTGATGCAACACAGTTTCATATGCCTCCCAGTTGTCTAAAAGCTGGCAATCCATCAAAGTCCTTCACTGTTGTTTCTCAAATTTTGTTGTTTTGGGTGCTGAAATTAAGCCATAGCCAAGGTGCAGCACTACTTTGTAACAGACGGATGCGTCCAGGGTGAGTACTGAGATTAAGCCATAGCCAAGGTATAGCACTACTTTGTGACAGACGGATGTGTCCAGGGTGAGGTTGTTCCCTGTTTCATTTCCATGTGTAATTTAAATATCTTGAGCAACTTGAAAGCAGGGGAATTTAAAGGTTGGTTTTCCTTGAGAAAGGCTGAAATTTTCTTTGCAGTGTTATCTTTGGAATGGTAGGGACAGTAAAACTTTGTCAGAAATGTTATTATTAACTGTTTATCACAGGCAGAATAGTAAGAGAAAACCATAGAATATACATTCATTTTCGTATATAAATCTTGTGTATTGTTTTCTTAATTTATCTTGGAAACCTGCTGAAGTTGCTCTAGGCACCATGTTTGCTGTCAGCTATTCAATTTGGCACTGCTATATTTTGTGTGTGTGTCTGGTGAGACCCATGTAATCAATATGTTCAGCAATTCCCCAGGAGACAGCATTCTATGCACATTTTGACCCCTCTCACTTGCAGTACTCTGTTTTGATTCTTTTGGCATATTTTGTATACGGTTTACACTTGTTCGTTCTTATAGCTTTGTAACAGAGGAACCTTTTCCCTAGCTGAGGATGCCGAGTTATCCCCTCTGCAGTCTTCACGAACTTCCTCTTTGGCTTTTCCCCACATTACGGTGTAAAACCCTATTGATATTATTGTTGCTCCAATGACACTGCATGTCAGAAACCAACAAGTGAAGCTTAGTTAAAGGCCAAACATGCTAGTGCTCAAAATCAAACGGCAGTTAATCCTGTCTGAGCGGTGAACTGTTTGCATTGGCTTGGACATTGGTTGACAAAACATATAAGTGCAGGGTTTCATCTGCTACGGGTATCTGTACCTTCCAAGATGGAGAGTATCACCAAGGAACAGAACACCCATGGCAACAGCAATGGCAATAGACAATGGCTTGAACATTGCAACATAGACAGGCCCCCTCAAGTGCAGTGCCCATGTGTGAATAGCATTGTTCATGCATGACCCGAATAGCCCCTAAATCACAGAACCCAAGATTTATGAAAATATACATGAAAATCATTAATTGCAATCAGGCAACTACTCTGTATTGGTAGTGAACTAGGTTCTTACCGAGCAAAGGACAGACACTAATCCTATATCTGGCTTGATAGTCCAAGCACTTCGATCTCTTTCAGCAAATAACCCAAAAACTGCAGCTATGAAGCTAACACTAGAATTGTAAAAGAAGAGGACGGTTAGCTCTGCTGGGTACTCCTTCATGATTTGTGTCTGCAAAGCATCACAAAGTCCAAAATTTACTCATTAGTTTCCGTTCATCTGATGTTGGAGAAATCATCGGAATCTGGAGTGGGTTGAAAAGGGAGCATACCACAACGATGTACCATAGTGGAGTAAGAATATACTCAGCTGTGAGGAGGACTCCACCCATGACCCAGTTTGAGTTTGATGATCGCAGGGCTGGTTCAGCAAGTGAAATGGACGGCGATGATGCTATGATGATGGGAGGACCCTTATAGAGAGTCACTACAAAGGCACCGACAATTGATACCATGGTACCCGACACTTTAGCCTGACTACTTGTTCTTTTCAAAGCTAATTTCTCCATTCTTCCAAGTGGCACCGACATTGGCAAGATCAAAGAGGAAAATGAGCAATCAGAGAATAATAAAAGTGGCAAAGCATTTCTGTGGTCCTAAAGATAGAAACCGAGTCAACAAGCAAATTCAATACAAGTAAAGATTACTTGAAGGCTATCGATTTGAACTTGAATTTTTGATTTGTTCATAGGCACTAAACATTAAACAACAAGATACTATAATGGCGCAATCACTAGGGTAATGACAAACATTTGGTCAACTTTGCACAAAGATTCTTGATTTTTCTATTCTAGTTAAAGCTTTTTCTTGGGTACCAGACACCAAGATTTCCGTTCAGGAAACAACCATGAAATAGAAGTTTAAGCATTTCTAAGGCCTTCTTCAGACAAGTTAATGAACAATACATGAATTGCAGACAAAGCTGGGCCAGTTGATGTTTTCATGTTCAGCTCTCTGCTCTCTCAAGATCGAAGTGCAGAAACTTGAAATATAGGCAATAAAGCAGACCACTCGAGAGAAAAGCACACAAGAATCCAAGTAACCTTCAGAGTGCAGACAAATTGGATTTGTTGCCTTGTACAGTAGACCTGCTTTATGGGTGTTGTGGTAATTTGGCATGGAAGATGGAATTTACCTGAAAAGGATGGCGAAGATGAAGGTGAAGGCTGGTGTGAGGTTGCTGATAGCTGAAGCAAGAGTTGGAGAACTGTAATTGATGCCTGTATACCCACAAATCTGGGATGAACTCCTGTTCCCAAGTCAAGAAATGGATTGATTAATAGCAAGACCCTTTTTGATTTTCTGTTTTAACATAAGTTTCAGAAAAGAAGAGAAGAGCTTGAACAGAGCCATGAAGATCATGAGTAAAAACTAAAATCAAACAATTGCATGTATTTGTAGGATTACCCTATGAGCCCGAGAAGACCGATTCTGCACAGTATAGAGAAGCTTAGTGGAGGAAGCACCATTGATCTGCAAAGAATTCAAAGGGATCAATACTAGTCAAGAACCTCCTGCATGTTATTCAAACAGGGAAATCATGGCGCTTAAGATTTTGTAAAAGCACATGTTGAGCAGTGACCTGCGAGAGAAGAAGGGTGCAGGAAGGAGGACAAGAGCAGCGACAGCATATTCATAGACAATAAAGACATGGTAGTTCACGCCCCTCGACGTAGCTGCTTTGAACAGTGTGTTTAGCCCCACGTTGGCACATTCCATCGCCACCAAAGCCGTAAATGGCAGCACACTCCTGTAACCGTACCCTCCTGCCATCTCCCTCTCTCTCTCTCTCTCTCCCTCTCTCTTTCTGTCAAATACACCCAGGAAAGAGAAAGAAACAGAGAAGGCAAAGGCTGTGATGAAACTGGGGGCACTGTCGATGGTGAGAGGTGACTGGACAATAATGTGCGAGGAGGTAAGAGCATATTTTTATATATATATATAAATGTCTTATACGTGGGCATAATGTTGGTGCTCTATGATCCATTTTACATAAAGAGGAAGAGCAAATAATGTGTTTTGTAGCTTGTAAAAGGTTAATAATAACGATGGTTAGGTTTATTGGACTTTTTGATATTTTGTAGTAAGAACAATCAAATGGGTATGCAGTGTGAAAAGCATCTTTGGTCATATAACACAATTTGGCTTAATCATTTTTATAACATATGTTCTGAGATACCGATTTGTATGTTAAACTCTAATGGCTTTTTTCATTTCTTTTTCATATTTTCTTTTTCTTTTATTTCACCGATGCAAAAAGATAATTTTTAAGAGTTGAAACTTTGATTACTAAACTAAATCACAAGTACCAGTTGGCATCACGTATTATTAAATGCAAGTGCCCGCTTAGTATCGATTAAATTGATTTTTGAAGCTTTTATTGTTTAATAATATTAAGAATACAATCCCATTGATGGCGCTGAATATAATTCATAGTATCAATTTTTTATGCTATGTTTAATTCATTACCTCAACTTTTGTTGTTATCTTTCATTAAATGCGTAAAGTAAAATAGATATAATATATAGTTTGTGTTAGGTTAGTTGATAAAGCCACTTATTGTCACATAACAATTTGAGATCAAGCTTGTCGCCCACTAAAATCTGATGAAATCATCCAACAATTCAATGGTTTTGTAAATCAAAATAAGATTATTATCTTATAAAGTTACTTGTTTGAGAACATGATCAAAAAACTTGTCTAACCAACCATCTTAAAGTCTTGAATACTAATCATACTCTAAAGACAAACAAGTTCCCATCCAAATAGTCTAAATCCAGCATCAGCTTTAACCGGCTCTATCTTTCTAATTGAACATTACAAGAAAAATTCAAAGCTCATGTTGTAGTAGTTGCAATACCCACCTTATCAAAGTAACAATAATTTCAGATTAGTGCAAGAAGGAATCATAACATCTCCATTGTCTACATCTTGCGTGGGAATAGGCATTATGTTTTCAGTGATGGAGACAGCAACTTGTAACTAGTTTTTTGTAAAGGCACCTGGGCTGCAACTGGGACTGGGTCCTATGTTATCAGAGGGAACACTTCGTTCTCATAAAATAAGCCTCCCCATATGAATCAATGAGGGCTTAAAAGGTACCACCACCTTCACTTTAACTTTGCCAGTCAAAAGCGAACCCAATATCAAAGTACTGTCCTTTGATATTGGGTCTTTAGAAGTACAATGTCATTTTTGTGAATAATGGCATGTAACGAAACACATGGCCCTGGCATCACCAAAAGGAATTTGGTTTAATGAGTAAAGGAGGCAAATGCTTCACATTTTCATGACAGAACATAGAGAAACTAACCTTATAAGCAGGTAAATAAGAGCTACTATGATACAATAGTTCATAAGATACACTAGGACAAAACATTTTCACTGACCAGCGAAAACATTGACTAAAACAAATATATATCTGTTGCAAGACATAAACACTCGAGGCCGATAGGCTAGTATATAGACAGCTACAAAAGATTACCAAAACATCCTGAAAATGGTGCATTTTTTTAACTCTTACCCTTCCCTGAACCCCTCTGCGCTACTCAACTCTTCCTCCTCTTCCTCTTTAAGAAAGGCATTGCACTTAAAGTGCTGACAGAAGCCGTCCCATTATCATTTTTGATAGTATCTTGCACTGGGACACCTAAACTCGAATGATCATCTCTAGTACTGGTAGTTTGATCGTCCAGATTTAGCTTCGTGTCAAATGTCTTCCTGCCATTTTGCTTTCCATACAGATCTCCTTGTAACCCAGAAATTGATTCACCAGAACCAACGTTGTACTCCACTTCATCTGTAAAACTGAAGTCAGAGGACCTGGCATTTTCCCCAATGGCTCGGTTGTCAGCAGCATTTTGGTCCTTATTTGTTTCATCTCCGTTCACACAAAACCCACCACCCATTGCCAAGTAGTCACTGGGAAATTCATCCTGAAAGTAAGAATCACCATTTTGGCTGACAAATGGTTGACTAACATCATCTTCATTCATGCAAAATCCACCTCCCATTTGAAGGTAGTCTCCACTTGAGCCTTCCTCAACTGGAGGATTTACTGCTTCTTGCTCCTTCCCACTGGGACCAACAGCAGCACCACCACATATATCCTGAGCCCCAGAGAAGTCTTGGTCCCCCGCTTCTTCATTGGGGCATTCTTTATCACTCGGGAACTCATCTGCTTTGTCAACTTCTAAGTCATCCACATTATAGTTCACAGGTTTCCGAGAACGCGTTGACTGAAGGTTACAAACAGGAGAAGAGCTTGAAAAGTTAGTCAATCTTGGATTAAAAAACACATCTTATGTAGGATGTATCAAAATAACCATTTAAATATAATGGCTGAGTACTGTGTTCAATCTACAAAATGCAAACTAATCCACAACTTGCATAAAGATCAATACAACCATTTTGTGAGTCCTTACTGTTGCTCAATATTGGTGGCAGAAAATATGCAGTTACTGGCCATATTTTAACCATCTTTCAGAATGCATATATAGCTCAACACCACTAAGTAAATGTGAAAACATAAGAAATTATAAAATATTATTTCCAACACCCCATCCCAAAGGTCTTATTAGCAAAGAACGCTCAAATAGAGAACATGCAAATAACAAAAGGTTATATCAATTAAAAATGAAGTTCGGTAAGTGGGAAAAACTTCATGTTTGCTTGGAGGAAACAACAGGTGTTTAAGAAGCCCCACTGCAGATTTGCTAGAAACATTCCCTCTAAGACCTCTACTACCTCTATATTGAAGTGGTCCCTTAACCCTAGTACAGCACTTCAAAAACTTATGGCCGAAGCAGACTAAGAATAATCAACAATCAAGTTTATACAAACGCTACCAAACCAAGAAGTTTCACAACTTATGCTCTTCATAAAATTTTACCAGTTTCAAACGTAATTGTCCTAAAAGGGGAGCAACAGAAAAGTTAATCTTACCCTTCGCATTTCTTGAGCCTGCTCCAAGTTCCCATTAACAGTTTGCCGGTCATCATTGCCACTGGTACTATACGTGGAACTGGTTTCAGTTAGCTCAAAATCAAGACTTCCCTTTCTCTTTTGCCCTCCTCTATTTCCATGTGATCCCTTATAGGAGTTCTGCTTGCTAACTACTTGCAATGGTGGCTCCAGATTCCCTGATTCAGATGAAACAAGCTTCCCAGGGCCCCCTTTTTTCCTGGATCTCTTGGGAGCTAGTTTTTCCATTGACTTTTTTTCCTCAACACTTTTCCCCCCTTTCATCAAAGGTTTCTCCACTTTGTCATCTCGGCTTGCAACAGGACTAACTCTTCCCCTTTTTCTAGTTTTAGAACCTTCTGGTACAGCATCATCCATCAGTTCCAAAGACTGTTTTCCTGTAATTCCTTTGACAGCTCTATTAATTCTCTTACTACGAATTTTAGCAAATCTCTCATTGAAAGAGTAAAATGCTTCCAGCCGGAGTTGGGTCTTCATGAAACATGAAACAAAAATTGTTATCAGCATTTTATTTCAAAGTAAGAATTAAATGTATGACAAATAGCAAAGGAAGATAGAGCCAAAAGAATAGATTGCTCATAAAATAAGCAAAACAGTACATATTGGCATGTGTGTGTGTGTGTGTGAGAGAGAGAGAGAGAGAGAGAGAGAGAGAGAGAGGAATGGGGAGGGGAATTCCCTGACCTCACGTTTCTCGTACTCCTTCAAAACAGGTAACAGCAACTCATCTGTCTTCAGACTAGTCCATCCAAACTTCTCCCAGCACAGCCTTAGCAAAACCATAGCAAATGAGAAATTGGAAAGAAAGTATATTTAGGCATGTGATGTATTGTTAATTTTGGGACTGTGGTGTGCATGTAATTCTAGGGCTGAAACACATAAATCTCTTCTCGTTCTTTCATTTTCTCCCATTCTATATATCTTTCTTCTTTTAATCTTTATCATACATGATATAATTAGTTATGGGAATATCAATGGGTATTTATAAGATTGATTACAGCGAGGAAAAGGTAATTCAATATACCAACACATATCTAGAGGCAAATTCAAACGTAGAATCTACATAAGATGCCTCCACAAGAGAGGTCAGAAACAATTAAAGAAAATGTTTGCACAAAATGTTTTCCAGATCGTGTACCAAAGAGATGAACATTGTTAGTAAAAGCAAGATATATGAAAAAAAATAGAAGCTTGAAAGTAAAACACAACTTACTTCCGAAGAACAAAAAGATCTGGCTTTCCCCATCGGAAAGGCTCAGTGGATGTATCCACTTGCGGACAAGAATATGCTGAAGTAACTGCTTCACTTGGAAAAGAAGAAGGTATATGCCAATTCTTGCTCACATTTCTCTATAAATTAAAAATGACAGATTCAGAATCATGAAGAAGTGCAAGATAATTCTTTCATACCAAAGCAAGTATTTAGAAGGAATAAGGGCAAAAGCATAATGCTCACATGTTTATCCATGAAAATCTGCTTCATTTCTTGGATGTCATCCACAGACTGCTGGCTCTCATCAGCTTGCGTAACATTTTGGTCAAGAGCAAGGACTTCTTCGGCACTACTTTTCAACCCATTTTTGCCAACTTTTGGCCCACTTTTCCTTGTATTGGATCCCTTTTGCACATTAAGCTTCCCTAGGATACTTGGATCTGGTGATTCTATCCACTCACGGAATTTGAGAAGACCATCTTCCTCAGGGAATGCATTCACAACCTCAATTGCATTGACAATGCCAATCCCACTAGATGAAAAACAAATCCCACAAATTTAGATAATTAAAAATCCACCATGTTATGAGTACAGGCTTATGGTGGTGTTGAAGACAAGAAATTTTGCACATCACTGAGCCAGATGTTAGATACATTCCTAGAAGTTTCAAAGTGAATCAAAATGCATGTTGACAAGCATAAGTTCCAAGCCAGAGAACTCCACCATTCAATTACCTAACCCCTTCAGTATAATCACTCCCAAGAAGCAGTGCCATATGAATTAATTTTTCCCTGGTCAAGCCAAGCTCCTTTTCAATATCCTGACATTTTTTCAGGGGGAAAAAAAAGTTCAAGCATTAAAATAAAGTAAGCAACTCAAGGGCATTAATTTCATTTTTTCAACAACATACATACACAACAGAGGAAAAGGGCCAAAATAAGGAGACAAATTAAAAACAGAAAAAGAAAAACCAATTCTCTTAGGAAAGGGAGGGAGAAACAGAAGTTTCTCAGGTCATAATAAAAGTAAATCCTCTGTTTGGCTTTTTATATGATGAATTATAATCATTTGAAAGCACCAAAAGCACAACTCCACACCTCCAGTGCGTTGGAAAAGTTCATCTAAATCTTAAATGCAAAGACTCAAACAAAAGTCAGAGAAAATTACAGAAGTAAAATAAAAGGAGAAAAGAATTCCTCCAGAAGTTCCTCAAAAGACGGCAGAGAAGAGTACAAAATTTAAAAAAAAAAAAAAAAGGAAGGGTAAAGACATCATGGAATTAAAAGCAGAGATAAAAGCACATGCACACCTTCATAAAGTACGTCTCAACATATTTACGATCATCAAATATGTTCTTGTAAACACTCCGTGCACCAAACAAGAACACATCAGAATCATCAGTGACAACACCATCAACAAGGTTTGCTAATTCCATATGAGCACACTGAGCTTCCGCTTCCATTGGTGCTATTATGTATGGTAAGCCAAACATTTGCAGCAGTTCCTACAAGGAAAAAAAAAAAAAAGCACCAACTCATATATGGTTTATCTTTTAAAGAAACAACAGATCTATCAACAGAGAGCTTATGCATAAGCAGTGAATAAGAACCTCCCACAAGGATGCTCAAAAAAGATAAAAAGAAAAGAAAAGAGACAGCCGCTGCCTCTCAGTCCCGAACACACCTCTTCCTCACCAGAGACTAGTGAGAGCAGGGAAAGTTTAATAAGAAGTCATGCAATAAGTTCAACCTGAACTCATGATTCTTGTCATTATTGACAACTAAATTCTGATAACATATGTTAAACTCTTAATCAAGTGACTAGCTATTACAAGGACTAATTGCTTTTCACTTTAATTTTGGGTTTTGTGTGCTGGGGGGGTGGGGAGGGGGGGTGTGGGGGTTGGTTGTTTGGGGGAGCAGTAGAAGTGCTTTTTAAGGGTTGACCCTTTAGCTTTGGTTAGGAATAGATGGATTAGCATTTTAAAGTTTATAGAAATCCTAATCACAAAATAACTAACCACATTTATAATATAGATGGCATCCCCCTTGGTGATTTATATATATAATATTATATTCTTACTGTTTCTGATATTAAAAGAAAAAAATTATTGGCAGCACTATGTTCCATTCAGCTGATTAAACATGTAAACCATAAATGATATGATGAGAAACTTCAGCACACACCTGACATTCTGCAAACATCTCGCTGGTAACAGATTCAGCATTTCTTTCCAGCCTCTTCTGCTCATTACCTAGATTCATAAACTCCCGATCAAGAAATAGCATTTCCTCCTCTAGACTTGCTTCTGTAAATTCAACTTGAACATTTTCATTGACTTCAATTGCAGAATTCTCCATGTTGTTCTCCCATTGACTAGGTTTTTCATGACTGCTTTCTGCAGCCAATTTTCGCTCATCAGCATCATAGGTAGATTCCTTCCCGGACGATTCCACCATGAGGTCAGAAGGGTCAGCCTTCTCAGTTGAATGACAAAGTGTTTCAGGTTCAAAATCATTGTCATTGATCAAGATTGATGATTTAGCTTCAATATTGTTTTTCTTATCACCGACTAAAACAGATGGTTCAGCCTGAGAATCACTTTCCTTCTGATTAAGAATATCAGGCAGGTCAGTGGCTACAACGTCAAAACTATGAGAACAATCCCTAGAATTGTCAGACAAGGTAGTTAGCCCACCAACATCCATAGAATCATCTGAGTGTTGCTCTGGAAGAAAGTCAACCTCCTTTGCATTTGGAAGGGTTACTGATTCTGCACACAGCATTTCTCTGTTCAAATTCCCCTTCTCTTCTCCTGATTGTTCAGAATCCACAGCGGGGTATTTTTCACATGATTTGTTTATCAGAACACCCATGTTACGTGAGCTATGAACTACAGAAGACTTCAGTGGCCTCTCTGAAGAATCAATGCTTTTTAAAACATGTTCTCTACCTGCAGTATCAATTTCTTCCACTCCACCAACAATATCATTTGAAGACTTGTTTTGTTCCCCTAGCATATTTGGCCCAACCGTATCATTTTCTTCATTAAGAAAATCTGTCAGTTCCTTTGAATGTTTAAGTTTTGATACCATGTAATTAGACTTTTTACCACCTACATCCAGAAGACTTCTCCTAATTGCCTCCTGCAAATCAGCCTCTTCCTCCAAATACCCTCTAGATACTGGTTTGCCTGATTCAGCAGGGCATGCCTCAGAATTTTTTATAGCATCACAAGGTGTTTCCTCCCATTCGACCTCACTCTCATCACTAATGTCGCGATCCCGGAGAGAAGGCTTAATATCAGAACTATCATCATTAACAGAGCTATGACCTTTTCCTCCAATAGGCACTTCTTCCCATTCAGTATCAGAAGCAGAATCAGAGAATTGTTTTTTAGGAGTAACATCAGTACAAGAGATATTCATTGGAACTCCAGCTACTAAATGAGCAAATACATCATCATCGTCATCAATGTTCTTGTTCCCACCATCATATTCAAAAGATATTTCTATAGAAGTCCCATCTTTTAACACAGTGTGTTCATTTCCTTCATTTAAATTTATAGATTCACCATTACCATCTTGTGAAGTTTCCACAAGCTGGTTTTGACTAGAAAGATACACTCCAGTACCAGTTTCTTCTTGGTTTGTCAAAGACTCAACATTTGCAATGTTGTTTGAAGTTGTTCTCCCATGATCATTCTCTTTCATCAAATCCAAGTTCCTCTGCAAATCACGGGTCATCCGGATCCCCATAGCTCTCAATCTACTAACACGTACACGTCCCCTCTCATCCACATATGTCTCAACATCATCATTGGGCATTCTTCTAGATTCATTTGAGCCAAATCCCATGTCATCATTTGACTTACTAATAAATACACTTCTGTTCATAGAATCTGAATTAGGTTGCTCTGCTGGAGTGTTCTGTTGCTTTTCTCCATTTGCCTCACCTCTGGCAACTGTTAGTACTCTGCAATGCAGAGGAACACACAGAGTATTAAAAAAAAAAAAAAAAGGAAGGAAGGAAGCAATGCAGCCACTCTTACAATACAGAGAATGCAATGGAGATAAATTTAAAAAAGGCGTGAGAAAAGTAGTTTCCGTACTCACTGTTTGTCTCCACTAAATGATGAGGAAAATATAAATTCTCTGTTGGCTTCAGAAGCAATTCTCGAAGTCTGTACACCACCAACTCCCCTCCCAGCAGCAGCTTTCTGCACTTCATCTATTTCCCGACGGAAAGCCACAGTTTTAAGGTAAGCCTGTATTTGTAGCTCCGAGAACTTTCCAGGAGCCTAGATGCACAAGAAAAGAACCAATTAGGTAAGATCCACAAGGCTCGCAAAGAGCTGCCAAATAGAATCAATAGAATACAAAATTATTTTGATGAAATGATGCGGACATGAAATGAAAACATTTAAGGAAGAATCAGGAGACAAATGGAGATCGTCCAACACTTATCCATAACTTCATCAACATTTCTTATAGTGTTTCTGTATCATAGTTCCAGGTGAAATTAATCCATGCTTAAGGATTTTACAGAACTTTTCTGAGATAAGAGAGTTCTTCAAAAATAAAATGAAGACCAATAATCATGTAGTAAAAGTTCAAAGCAAATTTGCCGACATCTATGTTTTCTATTCTGAAAACAAGTCACCTCATATAATGTCTAAATTAAGAATTTATTCTTGTTTGTAAAATATGGAAAGAAACAGTTCCATGTCTTCTCATTGTTCTTCACTTTTTTGTTATTAATCAGTGTTGGTTAGTGCATGTGCATGATTGGCAATCTAGGTTGCATTTAAATTTAACATGATTCTTAGTATACATAATGGCATTCGAGAACTTACCTTTTTGACTTTTTGATACTTTTGCCTGTTTTCTGCCATTAATCTCTCTCTCATCTACAGGAGGACAAGAAAACGACATCAGAGCCCTCTTAAAATTTCTGAAGATCCTGAAACTGAAGACAAATTTCAAAGATTACCTGAACAAGTAGATCAAGTTGCATTGATGGAGGCAAAGCAGCTAAAACAGCTGGATCAATATTCCCATGCATCATCGGCTGCAAAACAAATCAAAAATAACCACAATTACATATTTACTCCCCACGTTGTCATGAACACCTACGCATAAGCCACATATATCAGAACAAAGTGGAGGTCTTGTCTTTATCCCCCGTTAAGGGTGTTGATGAGCCACCATTATCGGTCCACAGAGGCTAAGTCACAGTTATCAATTGACTTCTGAAAATAAAACAAAAGAACTCTTTAACGACTTTAAAAATCATACAATCACCATTAATCTTGCCAAATTTATGTTTGGAGCTGATAAGGGACGTCAAATGGTTAACCCACTAAAAAATACATCCTAGCAAACATTAGAAGCATCACATCAAAACGGTAGCAATTTTACATGAAAATACACTAATAGACTCACCAATAACATCTCTTCATCATCATCACCATCGTCTTCTTCAGAGGGAATTGCAGGACCAGATGTAGATGCATTGCCAGTTAGACCTCCATCTTCCTCTGCCGCAATAGATGCGGCCAGCCTAAATTAAGCCATCAAAGAAATTGAGAAATCTAGTCAAACAACGCGGATGGAAATATACTTATGAGTATATCTTTATATGCCAATGACAGCTGCATACGCTGCGTACATCTCATCTAGCTTGTGCTGATCATAATTCATTGATGCCACATTATTCCCTTTGACATTACTCCATACTCTGTCAACTTGATCTCTTTCATCTGACAAAATCTTCTTACCTTTGGCATCATTTTTCTGTGAGTAGCATCAACTAACATCAGAGCAGAAATAATATGGACAAGGGAGAAGCTGATAAATCATAACTGATTAACAGAGATATAGAGACATGGAACTGAGCAATAAGGTGAAATTTCATGGAAGAAGGCAAGGCAGCTAAAACAGCTGGATCAGTGTTTTGCATGTATCCTTGGCTGCAAATTAATCCAAGGCAATAAACATTGGATACACACAGGTAGAACCTTAAAATTCTATCATGAAAGTAAACAACAAATTTTGCTCCACTGGCAACTCTAACACCATTAATGTAGCCACTCACCAGTATCATCTCCTCGTCTTCACCGGCATGTTCTTCCTCAGAAGGAGCTACAGCAGCTGCTATTGATGCATTGTTAGCTGAACTGCCACAATTTTCAGCCGCAATAGATGCTGCCAACCTAAGCCAGCTCATCAAAGCTATTCAAAACATCTAATTGAAATACCTCATGGCAGAAATGCAAATAAGCAGCTTACATTTCATCTAGCTTCTCAGTGTCAAGACTACTTGATCCCATTTCGCTTCTTTGCTTTGATTCAGCAGATTCAGACAAAAGTTTTGCCCCTTTAGCATCATTCTTCTGCTTCCGTCTCTGGTTCTCAAGATCCTCAGCCAGCTCTTTCAGCCTCATTGCCTTCAGCTATCAACACAAACCAAAAACAGAAATAACATGTTAAAACCAGAGCATTTACAACGAAACAAGAGCCATCCCTTGACAACCGAGGCCAGAGACTTGTAATCACTCACTTGGTTGAGGAGCAACTTTTCGGCAGTCTTTCGGACCTTAGCCTGAGCGTTCTCGCGCTGCCTGCGCCGCGCCATCACGGTTCGACGTTTGAGGGCCGGAGTGCCACCGTCGAACACGAAGACGGGCTTCGTCCGCAGGTACAAGAGTTTGCAAATCCGCCTAAAGAAACCCAGCAAGTGCGCGTTCCGTACCATCTCCCCCTTCTCGTCTCTCATCGCCTTCATGAACTGCACTATCCATATGCTCGCATCTGCAACATATACACAGAAGATTTAACATTCTAATCATTATGATCATATGTGATGGGAATTCCAGAGTTGGGGTGAGGGATTAGGGTTAGGTTAGGGTTTGGGTTTGGGTTTGGGTTCTAGGGGTACCGATAGCGACTCTTTTGCCGGCAAGGGTTTCCACGGAGACGCGGCGACCGACCGGTGCCAGTAGTTCCCAGAGACCCTGCACCCCCATTTCTGCTTGTTGAGCACGATTCCGGATACTGACGTTTCAGTTAAACCGTTGCCGCCATATTATATCTCTGAATAAGGCATGCGACTTTTTGAAAGGAGAAAACGGTGAAAACACAAGTTACGACACCGTTTTAGGAATTTATGTCTTTGCCCTCGGAGACTCCAAGTTTATTTAATTTACGAGTAGGCCCATCTGATTTTATGATATTTTATGACCTTTATGAATATATCACATAATTCATATATTAGTGTCTCAAAAGTCAAAAATAATTGACTATGTGAAAATCAAAGGAATCAATTTTATTATTTGTGGTAAAATTTTATTTATGGGAAATAAAAAAAGTGATAATTTCATATAAATTATTAATCCCTATTAATGCCGAATTATAATTAATTTTTTTTCTAAAAAATTATTAAAATAAAGTTGATTTTGTTACAAAACCGGCTTAGAGAGTGCCATGTGCTTCATGATCCCTTGAAGTAAATGATATTCCTTAACCATTAATGACATTACAAATTCAAAAAATGCCAAACAAACTTATTCTTTGAACTCAATAGCTGCAACAAATCCAAAAGAATCCAAATTCTCATTGTATAATCAGCCGGCAAATTATCTTAACATTGAGATTTCCTCCACTTTCCCCAATCCCGCCAGTCACTGGAAGACCATCACTTATTTTCTAAATCCAAGTTTTCTGCAACCAAGCTGTGATCATCAGAGCTCAGGTCATCGAAAATGAATCGAATTCCCATTTGGGTACTCTTCATTTCATTCGTTGTTGTTCTTAACAGGACGAATGCATTGGATGAGAACACCAGGACCTCTCTGTACATGTTTCTCGCAAAACTGTCTAGTAGTGATGGCCAGCGTGATCCCAGTTTTGGCTGGAACTTATCCAGTGATCCATGCAAGGACCAGTGGCATGGTGTATTCTGTGATTTGCGGACCAATAATTCTGTGAGAAGATTGCAGCTCGACAGGTCTGATCTTTCTGGTACTTTTGATGCCCGTTTGCTTTGTAATGTGAAGTCTCTTGCTTCATCTCTCACCAGGATTAGCCTGTCCAGAAACATGATTTCTGGGGGGATATCAGCTGACATTGTTAACTGTAAGCATCTCACAGGCTTGCATGTAAGCAGGAACCAACTCTCTCGAAACCTTCCAGGTTCACTTTCGAGGTTGAATAATCTGAAAAGGCTTGATGTTTCGAACAACATGTTCTCTGGTGATTTGCCAGACCTGTCCAGGATTTCAGGCCTCACCATGTTCCTGGCTGAAAACAATCAGCTTACAGGAAACATACCAGACTTCGACTTCACCAATCTAGAAAAATTCAATGTCTCCAACAATAACTTGAAGGGTCGGATTCCTGATGTTCATGGCTTGTTCCTTGCGAGCTGCTTCCTCGGCAACCCTGAATTATGTGGAGATCCTTTGCCAAATAAATGTCCAGACGAATTCCTTTTAGATGACAACTCAAAGGGCGTCTCGAAAAGTCAGATTCTTATGTATTCAGGGTATATTGCATTGGCTTTGGTTATTGTCGCTTTGATTCTTTGCAGGGTAGCTACACGTAAGAAGAAAGAACTGAAGGTTGAAGCAGTAAACAAGGTAGCATCCATGGATGATAGTTTTGACAAGCATAGTGCTTCATCAGGAGAGTACAAGACAGCCATGAACATGAGCAAATCAGGAGTTTCAGTCAATTCAGCTGAAACTTCATTGCTTTCATCTTCTCCACTGGTTCTTACGAGTCGTGTGGTTACTGGACTTAAATTTGAGGACTTGCTCAAGGCACCTGCAGAGTTGCTTGGTAGAGGAAAGCATGGTACCCTCTATAAGGTTATCCTTGACAATGGCATTGCCCTGGTAGTGAAAAGGGTCAAGGACTGGGCTATTTCCAGTGATGATTTTAAGAAAAGAATGCAGAGGCTGGACCAAGCAAAACACCCAAATGTATTGCCAGCTCTAGCCTTCTATTGTTCCAACGAGGAGAAACTATTGGTCTATGAGTATCAGCAAAATGGAAGCCTCTTCAGGCTTCTCCATGGTAAATAAAGTTCTTAGCTTTTCTTCCTGTCTGAATCTTTTCCTTCTGAAATTCAGCTGCTGCATGTAATATTTCAGGAACCCAGATTGGGAAATCATTCAACTGGGCAAGCAGGCTTGACATTGCGGCCAGAGTTGCTGAGGCATTAGCCTTCATGCATCAGGCGCTTAGCAGTGATGGAATTGCCCATGGAAACCTGAAGTCCTCCAATGTTTTGCTGAACAAAAACATGGACCCTTGTATCAGTGAGTATGGCCTTATGGCTGCATATGATCAAGATCAGGCCACTTCACAAGGCAGGCCCAGTGCATCATCCAGTGTCTTCAAAGCAGACATTTACAGTCTAGGAGAGATCCTTCTTGAGCTTCTCACTGGAAAGTTGGTGCAGAATGATGGGATCAACTTAGCTGTATGGGTTCACTCTGTGGTTCGAGAAGAATGGACAGCAGAAGTGTTTGACAAGTCCCTCATCTTAAAAGGCGCAAGCGAAGAGAGGATGGTGACCTTGCTTCAGGTGGCCTTAAAATGTGTTAACTCCTCTCCTGAAGCTAGGCCAAGCATAAACAAGGTTGCAGCCATGATCAACAGAATAAAAGAGGAAGAAGAAAGATCGGTAACCTTTGAAGCATGATATATCAGAAACAATAAATCTGGCATTGCCCCCATAAAACTTTTCTTTCACCCCATACTTAGGTTTCCAAAGAGTCCGAACAGATTAGCATTTTATTATTCATTTCAATTTATAATTCAGCAGTCACTCATTGTTTACTTCAATTGTCAGATATTTAATCCATTTCATTATACACCAAAATAATTCTGTGTCAAATACAGATCCTGTTACTCTTGCTTCAAAAGCTGCCCTGTTAGAACTTTCACACTACACAGCTATGGAAACCTGTAACCTGTTAGAGCATGCAGAAACAGGCCAGATAAATTATTTTCCAGGAACGTAACTTGAAATTGAACAGAATAAATTCTGCAGAAACAGTCGATAAAGCCTTCTAAATTTACATGAACTGATTGAAAGAAGCTAAGCTGCTTCCGGATAAGGCAGGATAGGACCCATCTAACCTCTCAGGCAGGCCTCGGGATTACTATTGTTGCTGAAATGTTGTAGTCAGTTAAGCGTAACCTCCACTAGAAGCTCATTCATTGCTACTAAGAAAGCTAAACATTGCCTCATCAGAAACGCTACACTGGTAGCCAACAAAATCATGAGCTTGAGCACATTTGGTGGTTGATAGAAACTACAAACAAGAAAGGCTTTAGACTTTCTAGTCATCCAAACAAATTATTCACACTGAGACCAAACCCGAAAGTCCTTTTGCTTCATTCTGAATCAAAGCTTGTCTGGATCAAGGAGCTCTCCTCAACACAAAGTCAAACAGCTTCACGAGGTACTAAATCTACTATATTATAAAGAGACAAAAATCACATTATCATTTTCTTCTTTTTGGAAACTTCTTGTGTTGGCTGCAGCTATTGAACAATATATGCAGCCAGCTTAATAACACTTCATAGCGTAAAGAAGTTCCATTTTTTGTTTGCAATCTATCCAGGAGTAAGCTTCCACTAATCAAAAATTAATACCCAATATTAGTATCAACTTGCCATTGGGTTCAATCAATGAAACCAAGAAATCAGACTAACCAGATTGTCAAACTTGCTCAGTTTTCTTCCAGGCCAACTGTATAGGGCCCCTGGATAAGCTTGATGACTTTTTTTTTTTTCCCTTGGCTTACTTAACCTCAACACTGACAAATTAATCTCAAATAGAAATCATGATTAAGGATTGAATTAACTAAAGAGAGGAGCAAATGCAATTGGAGAATGTCTAATATGTGATAAGCTCTCATTACCTAATGATCTGTCGCTTACTTCTTGTTTATCTTTTCTTAAGTAAGCAAACTATTGTGTGGTTGGCAGCCAAAACCTTAACCTAAATGCCTTAAGGCTTAAGACATGATTAAAGAAGCATTCACACATCACTAGTTTTATCCTTCAAAGGCAAAGCTTGGATAACTTACCAATACAAGTTATATACCTTTAACCAAAGCAATCAAGAAAATATGACTAATTGAAGGGGAAAGTTGAACTAGAACAAAAGATAAAACAAGATAGGATGATAATTTCTTATTCTAATAAATGATTTGGATCTTTTTTCTTTTAAAATCTTTATGGAACTAATGATGAAAATAAAATAATTTTTTAATATCATAAATAATAAAAATAAATATTTATTTTAAAATAATTTTTGCTGACTTAAAACATTAAAATTTTTGATTTTTAATTTTTTTAATTGTTCTCTTGTAATGTTGATTCACATTTAAAATTGTAATCTTTGGGTAAACCTTGGCCAGTCATATCTTGATTGGTGACTTCTCTTTGTCTTTTGAAACAAATGGCTTGATTTACAATTTCTTGCTCTCTTATAGTAGAACCTCATCCGCTGAAACATACCCCACATTCCTGGACTTTGTAAATGGTCCCAGGCCCATGCCCACCTCAGAGTCCATATATGCATATTGGCAATTTGTCGCTAATGGTTGACCATCTGACACCCACGCTCTGGATGGGCACGTGGGCCCAGTTCCAAGTTCTTTTTGGCATCCTTTACCCTCGCACTTTGGAAACTACAGCACTGCCACCGTTCTGGCCATATTTCTTGGGCTCTACCAGAACTTGAGAGAGACAGAGAAAGTGAAGCTTCATTGGAGATAGACAGAGAAATACCTGTTTGCACTTTCCTCTTCCTTGCTGTGTGACCGGCTTACAGAACTCTCTGGCTTTAGGGTTTTCTGCTGCAAAAGTATCCATCTCCAGAGCCCCTTTAAAAATAGATATGAAATCGAGTTAGGTAAGTTATCAAGCTTATTATTTTGTGTGTCAGCTTCTCGTATTATTATTGCTCAATCAGTGACTTGTGTCCCATTTGAAATCATTCGTAGAGTTCAAAGGAAAAAAAGAAATGGTACTTGTAGCTCTGAACAGCCAACTAGCTCATTCTTTTAGTGGAATTGTAGTCTCTCAAACCCGACAAAAGAAGCAGGTAAAGAAATTGTTGTTTTTTTGGTAGAATTTTGATGGAGGCAAGGTTAAAGGTGTTTGCTTTTTGCATTGTGAGTTGCAAAATTAGTGGGGTTTAAGATTGTGTGTGGATTCTGTTTGATATATGGTCTAAAAAGAGCATGGTTTTTGTGTGTTCTTACACGATTTGTGGGATGTTGGAAAGCAAAGATAATAGGTGGTTTTTGGAGCGTAGCCATTTGAAGATGTCTTGGATTCAGTATCAAATCAATAGAAAAGATGGTTATTTGGCATACCCACCTCCTCTATCTTCCTCTTCTTTATCTCCATATGCTGGTACTTTCCAGAAAGAGTCAACCCCTTCGACATCGTCACCTTCATCATCTGGCAGTAGAATAAGCCCAGCTGTTCTTTTTATCATTGTAATTCTTGCTGTGTTGTTTTTCATCTCTGGTCTTCTCCATCTGCTTGTTAGATTTCTAGTAAAGCACCCATCTTCCTCAGCGTCTTCTCAATCCAATAGATACCCTGATATTTCTAGTTCAGATGCTCTTCAGAGACAGCTGCAACAGCTTTTTCATCTCCATGATTCTGGTTTAGATCAAGCCTTTATCGATGCTCTACCCGTTTTCCAGTACAAAGAGATAGTGGGTCTAAAAGAGCCTTTTGATTGTGCTGTTTGTCTGTGTGAATTCTCTGAGAAGGATAAGCTGAGATTGCTTCCTACCTGTAGCCATGCTTTTCATATCAATTGTATAGACACTTGGCTACTATCAAACTCAACATGCCCTCTCTGTAGAGGCACACTCTTCGCTCCAGGGTTTTCAATGGAAAACCCGATTTTTGACTTTGATGATATGAGAGAAAATGATGAGTTTCCTGGTAATGGAGGAAATCTGTATGCATCTGGTCAGAAAACCGTGGAAATTGAAGAAATTGTTGTTGGAAAGGGGGTTTTACCTGTGAGATTGGGAAAATTTAGGAGGCTAAATGATGGGCCTGGGGAGGCAGGGGGGGAGACTAGCAGCAGTAATTTGGATGCAAGAAGATGTTTTTCAATGGGTTCATATCAGTATGTGCTTGGTGATTCAGTCCTCAGGGTTCCATTGTGCCATGATCATGATGGCAATGATTTGAAGCTCGAAAAGAGGATCGAAAACAATGGGAATTCTTTAGTTGATAGTGAGGTGGAAGGGAAAAAGATAAGCAGCGTGACTAAGGGCGAAAGCTTTTCTGTTTCGAAGATCTGGCTCTGGTCTAAGAAGGGAAAATTTTCAAGTTCATCAGATGCTCAAATTGGTTTACCTTCTCTTAATATAGATTTGCCATGGATGGAGAGAACACAAGAAAAGTAAGAGGTACTTCCTTGTAGTGATTAATCATTCATCAAAAGAATGTTTTAGCTTTTCTCTTGGGATAATTTTCAGCATGCTAATTGGGAAATTGTAATGATTGGTTGTGGCACATTGTTATGTTGTATGTCTTCCATATCCGAACATGAAATCACTCCTGTCAAATGAAGTTTCTTACTATAGGAAATGAAAAAGTAGTATTCATGTAGGTGATCTCAAGTGGTTGATAGACAAGGCCATGCTTTTATTCTTCTATTTTGTTGTAGGTTGAACTCCTTGGTCCTTTTTTTTTGGCAAAAGAATGTAATTAGTAGTAAGTGGTTTGTGCCTTCATTTCTGCATATCTCAATGTTGATTGTCCCAAGTTCTTTGGAAGCATAACTTTTCCGAACTGTGCATTGTTGATGAAAAATCACATTTGTGGAATGCCAGCAACACAAAATTTTCATTCCATATGGTTCATTGGTAACATCGTGAACACCCAGAAGAGCATTATGATCATCTTTTGTCTTTAAAGTCTTATTGCTTGTACCTTTTCAAATTATTCCATTTGCGATGTCATGTGTCAACCTAGGAAGCATGTCGAATCAATGATACTGCTTCAATTGTTTCAGAATCCTATTTTCCAATCACTATGCATTGGTAAAGTTAATGGGTGCTCTGGAAATTTGTAGTTCAGCTTAAATAACATCTCCATGTGCATTGTCTGGTCCATTTCCCATTTTGATACGGACCCTTTTTTTAAAGTAAAAATAGTAACCCAAATTCTCTCTCTCTAATCTATGTACTAGTGTTTACATACATGTATGTGATGTGAGCAGGAGCCAAGTGCTTCTGCTTTTTCTTTCCTTTAGAGGCATTAGGTGTTTTTTGTCTTTCCCCTTTTGATATTCACCTTTCAGGATAATGTGCATAAAATCTTTTGTGTAGAGTGATCTGGGCAGTTGGACAGTGATGGTGGGATCAATGAAAGCAGAGTGACAGAACCTTTAAAAATGTTTCAATAGCCCTTCAATCTTTGTGATGAGACCTTTATTTCAAACTCTTGGCTGTAGTGGCACTCTTGTGGGGTCTGCTTTTGCCTCTTCCCATGTGGCCTTGTTGAAATCAAACTCAATCAAAGCAAAATCAGTCAAAGCAGCAACTTTGAGCATACTCTACAAAGTATAAAAATTAAAAGGGTTCAAATGCAAAGGTGGGTTTATGATGGGTGGGGCTAGATTGATGCTTTTATCCATATTTATTATCTTATCTTTATTTTATCTTATTATTGTTTCTTGTTGAAATACAAAGAGTATTATACACTTAAGGGTCTATTTTTAAAATTGGTTAAAAGAGAGGTTGGTCGATTTGATGTGTAGATGCCATGTTGCCAATGCCTGGTGAGGAAGGAGACTGTGACGCCCATGTGGCATTGGGGAATCGGTGCGGATTGTTTGCATCCAATCACGGTTGAGAAAGTACCTTTTGATGTGGGCTCCTCTCAGTTCTCAGGTCCTGCTGTTTAGCTCTGTGTGGTTTCCATCTGAGATCGATCAGTCAGACAGAGTTGGTTGTCCTTTCTCTCCCACGTGGTGATCAATTTGTCTGTACCGGCAGGCCCGGCCCAGCCCAGCCCAGGTCATGGTTCCCCCGACTCAAGTTTAACCAACTCCTCCTTGTGTTTGTATTTGACTTTGTTTTCGATGGGGTCTGGGCCAACTGCAACTTTGCCGCAAAAGGCCAGTCCTCGTTTTTAATCCCAATTATAAGTTGACCAAAGCCATCTGCCGCTTACAGGATGCCAAAGAGATGAAAGGCTTACGATCTGGTTGCTTAAAAAAAAAGGGAAAAAAAGAGAAATTTTGACAAAAGATGACAGCAAAATTTGTTGCCCAGGAAAACCAGCCCATGCATTCTAAATGACTCCAAGCCATCAATCAGAAACACCGAGACATAAGTTTCTGGAGCATTGACAGATTGAAGAAAAGAGATATAAAAACAAACGGTAAAGGGGTAGTGTATCCCAATCAGAGGCAGAGAGCCCATTTATCATTTGCCTTCCTATGCATCTTCCATTGCAGTTGAGAGTCATGTCTAAAGAACAAATGTGACTGTTTCATATTGGCAAGGTCAGGCTATTGCACATGTCGTTACCAGGACCTGTTAAAGATTCCTTCAGTTCGGATCTTCTTGGCATTCACGTCACAACAGAGCAGACTCTGCTGGCTAGTGCAGTGCATCGTCACTCCCACCGAAAGGAATAACTACTTGAACAAACTGGCATATATTTATATGACTTTTAAAGACATATCTGTCATTACAAACAACTGATGACATCGAATGTCCACACTGTCTTCTTCCTTAACCTAAAACACAAAACATAACTCCGCTCCTCTACCTAACAACCTAGTTGACGTCAAATATCTGGTCTTTCCTAACAACATCACGAAGCTGTTTGTTAATAAAGATTATCAATCTCTAAAACCCATTGAACCAATCACCAGTAGATGATACTCATTCAGCATAAAGCCTATAAAGATAGATATGCCTTATGAGTAGACAACTAGAAAGACGAGCGTTTACATATGTATAAGCATGTGTGCATGCTCACAGCGAATTCAGTAAAACCTTGTGCTCTTCCCAGTTTACAAGCAGCTAGATGATGCCCATGCCAATACAGTCAACCAAATATCAACATCACCTGTCCAATACCAGTCTGTACACTAACATTGACTCTCAAACATCATCCAACAGCACTATTTCATGTGAATTAGCTTGCTGACTCGATTGGTTTTGTTTGGTTTGTCTCCGAGTAATCTCAACAATTCAGCATAAATAATGGACAGTGAAGAGAGATTAACTTTGGGTTTGAAGCCCATTTCAAAAATTCTGACACGTTGCGATAAAAATAAAGGTCCTTTCTTTCCCACCTTGTATACAAGAACAACTCCCGACCTCAGCCTTTTTTTTTTTTTAATGGTTCCTATACACAAGTCATTAACGAAATAAACAAAACAAACAATTTATTTTGAAAATGGAAAGAACAAAAAGGAAAAAGAAAAAGAAAACCTTAAAGGACGCCCGGGAATCTACTGATTATCCCATGTCACCAGAATGCCTTCCTCGATGAATGACAACTCTAAGAAATCGGCACTTTGGCCGCATGTTAAACAAATTTTGTATTACAGAACAACCCCAAAGAACCGCCATCGTTTCCCAGCACCACAAGCATTCGTCAGAAGTTGGTCACGAGAAGAGATGCGCGTCGTTGTCCAGATCCATGGAGCACTTGGTGGAAACCGGGAGCGAGGCGTACCTCGAGGAGAAATCCCTGTTCCCGAAGCCTTCATCGAAATGAAGATTCTGCCCCAGCCCGTCGTCGAAGTTGAGGGCGTAACTCAAAGGATCGTAGTGGAATTTCACTTGCCCCCGGGACCCCCCACCAAAGAAGCCTCCTCTACCGCAACAGCAATTGGGGTTCCGGCTGAGCCGCCGGATGAAAGTCTTCCATTTGGGTCCGGCCACAAGCTCCGACCACTCCCGCATCTTCCGCCAACCACGTATCCACCATCGTTCCTCGGCATAAGACTTGCCCAATTCAATGGTCCTCATGCGTTGCCACAATCCTGGAGAGGAGGACTGCCTGGACCCAAGGCACGGCATCAAGAAGCAGCAGCCCCTCTTGGCAAGCATGGCTTCGTGGATATCTTCATTGGGGTCGGATCCCGATGCCGCGATTGCTTGTGGGGGCATTATACGAAACAGCCAAAAAGAACAAGAAACGAAAAGAAATTAGGGTTCTTTTCTCTTGATTTGCAGGAAAGAGAGAGAGAGCGAGAGAGGGATACGAATCTTCCCTTCTCTGCAAACCCTAACGCTAAATTCTTTGAAGGATTCTCTCCCTTTAGGATTCTCTCTCTCTCTAGAATCCCAGTGCTGCCGGGGGCATTTCTTGAAGGGGGGCGTTGTAATAGCGGAAGCCTCGTTGGATACAGCAAGTTTACCCATACCTGGAAATGCCAGTTGCTCTCGTGTGAAATTAATTTATAGTGTCCCATTGTGTAACAACTGTCACAGCCGGTAACTCCCCTGACTGCCGGTCGATACATTCCGAACTGTTTAACGGTCCATACTCGTAAAGTGTCATGAAAGGGCGCGGCCTCGGCCATGATCGTTGTGTAGCTAAAATTCATTGCGATTTCTCTCTATTTTACCAAATTGCCCTTTATGTTTGCGTGCCACATTCTTATTGGTTCATATTTTTCTCCTACGAAGATGCAGGTGTCCTGGATGCGCACCGCCTCCACCTACCACGGGCCATAATGCCATTGCACTAACAGAGAATCTGGCAGTTACGATCTCATAATCTAATTCATTGGTGCATTTAATAATATTAATCAATTTTGATTTAGAAAAATTAATTATTATTATTTAACAAAAAGAAAGATTATTAAAAATAAATTATTTTGACTCTGTAAACTTTATTAAAAAAACGAAAATAATTAGCATAAATAAAGCATCATGTTAACGTTTTCAACGTTACAATTTTGTTTATATATATATATATATATATATATATATATATATTGGGATCCATTGCCCTTTTGCCGTTTAAAATGACTGAACCCTCTGAAAATATCGGACCTCCCCATTGAAATCTTTACAAGCCCAGTACTCATGGAGCATGAGCTGCAATTGATGGCCCACGAAAAGCCTAATGGTAGTTTTTTATTTTAATTTAAAGTAAAAATTTGACATTTATTTTATATTATTAATTAAAATTTTATATTTAAAAATATTAAATTTTATTAAAAATTAAAAATTAATACATTCAAATTGAAGGTTTTGTATAATAAAATTTAATTTAAAATTTTTCACAAAATCATTCAAGGTACCATCACTAAAAGTTTTATAATTTTTTTAGTATTAAAATATATATTTTTTTATATTGATAATATCAAAAAAATTAAAAATATCATAATTATTTAAAAAATTATAAAAAAATTTATACTATAGCTTGAATATTTTTTTACATCCATAAAAAATTTTAAGTGAAAATTTATTACATAAAATCTTTAATTTAAATGTCCTAATATTTTAATTTTTTGATAAAATTTAATTTAAATTAAATTAATAAATTAAAATTTTATTCATTATTTTTTAAATATAAAAATCTAATTATTAATATAAGATAAATATCAAAATTTTATGAAACTTTTATTTTTTAATTTATTTATGAATATAATCTCACTATTTATTTATTTATTATATTTCTAAGCTTATTGAATTGAATATCATAAAATTCCAATCAACAATTTTAAATATCTATTTATATATTATTTAATAAATATAATTTTTTTTAAAAGTAAAAGGTTATAATAATTCACCTTTTTCTCTTTTCTCTAAATTTTCAAACTTTTGAAGCAAACAATTTTCTTAATGGACTCAACAAAGTTATAAAAAGATTTGGCCAATAGAAATTCTAAGAATTTGATTAATATTGACCAAATAATCCTAAGACTGACTTGAAGTCCACATTGACTCATCATTAGTCAACACACATGCATCATTAAATTACCATTTTCTTTTCTTAAATTTTTAACCCATTCCCCATGAGTTGCCTGTCAAATCAATTTTCACACTGAAATTTCTAAGAAATTAGATTTTTTTTTATGAATTTTGGTATTAAATAAAAAATGATGTTTTATTGATTTTTATTTTTTGAGTTATTAATTTTATTAATTATTATATTAATACAGAAATAAAATAAAATAAAATCACTTCTATTCAAGTTTTGATGTATTACTATTTATTAAAAAATTAATTTAAATTAAATCAATTAAAATTTATATAAAAAATACTTTAAAATTTGACGTATTTGACTGAAATAAATACAGTTTGAAATGGATCGATTTTGGCCTAATTCTTCAAAACTGGTTTCCTAGTTTCCAACCAAATTGTTGAACTGCTTTCCATGTGAGTTTCCTTCCCCTCTTCCTAACATTGACATAAATTCCATTCAGCATCCCATCTTTTCTCTCTGTTTTTCTTTCCTCCCAAGCAGCTTTACCACTATAAATGCAGAACCATGCATGCACATCTCCACAATCACCCACTTTGTCTCCGATCACAGAAACTCTTTCAGGCCTTTAAAGCATGGCTAAAACACTCAAAGCCCTTCATGTTTTTCTTCTGGTTCTTCTCCTCAGCTTCGCTTTGCTTGGCTCCGCCATTGAAGCTCGCCGGTTACCTCCAAGCTATGACGTCACCCATGGCTCTGTGAAGGCTTGTCTTGATCAAGAAGGAGACACCCATCACCGGCTCGATCAAGTTGTTGAAGCTCTTGGTCTCTGGAACATCAAAGAAAGCAGTCCAAGTCATGCTGGGGACGGCCACTGATGATAGTTTTCATATATACCAAACTCCGTTGTTAAGGTTCACCGTCCAAAAGAAATTAGTCCTTTGTTTTCTGGTCATTCTCGTGTGTTAGATGTATGGATTTGCATTTGAAATTAATAGATTAAACCTCTCTTTCTCATGCCGCCCTCCACCATTGAAGCTCCCCTATTAGCTCCCAGCTACGACCACCATGGCCCTGTAATGGCCGGTCTTTACCTAGGGGAACACCCATCATTGGCCTGATCAAGTAATTGGATTTCTGCCAAAACTGCATGGTTCAGGATCATGTTCATCAATCTTCAGCTGGGAATTTGATTTACCCAGATATAATAACAGGGCAGTCCAATGGATGAATAAACAGGATAGATGATCAAGATTCATTGGTAAACAAGATCAATCACCCAGCAGCAGAACAGTTGGCAGGCTCTTTCATTCTTCATGGACAAAACTGGCTGCTCTTCTCGATTAGATTTCATTTACAATGATGAATTTTCCATCTGTTCTGACAGAAATTTGTAGCATCTCATGGGTGCAAATCTGTTTTTCTAACCATTAAATGCTTAAACTAATTTGATTACTGATAAGCAGAAGAAGATTTTCCAGAAAAGCTATAGCACAGATTAGATTCTATTAACTTAGTCAAGAAAAGGAAATACATTATATATTCCTAAGAGTCCTACTAAGAACAAAGATTGAGAACCTAAAACCTCAGCTGTCATATCTGACATATAGAACTAAAGATCTTTTTCCAGGCACTTCACTGATGTGCAGCCATGGATATTCTGTTTCAGTATGCATGGGAGTAACCCATGTAGTTGAATCGAGGCCGGATATTGTGGCGATTGTATACAGGATCGCCATAGTCAACAGCCTTTATCACTACAGCTTCGCGACGCCCATCTTGCTCTTGAACTGCACCGAAAACAATCTCATTTGTTTCGCAGCTCTTCTCATAATAAGTTTGTGGGTTTGAAGAGTAATGCATACGGTGATGATGATGATGCTGTTGCGGGTGCTGCATCTGAAAATGTTGCTGTCTTTGCAGCTGCTGCTGCTGCTGTTGGTGATAGTCGCTGTCCCACCCGTTATGATAAGCCTGGCTTTGCTTGCTATGGTGTTTTTTCTCAGGTGTATACGGGTAGGTTTTCTGGGTGTTTTTTCTCAGGTGTATACGGGTAGGTTTTCTGGGGTGTAGGAGTTCTGGTTTCTATGGAAGGTGGCTCATCTTCATCTGGAATCACGAAGCTCTCCTGCATCGGCCACCTGTCTGAATGCATGCTGGACTGCTGGAACTGATAGTGGTGAGACTTCCTTTTGAACCCTGAAAACAATCCCCCAAAGATTTCAGCCACAGAGGAGCTGGTGTTAAGAACAAGCCTCCCAAGTGAACCGAAGAAGCCCTCTTCCAGCTTTTCAGGTTCATCTTCCTTTGGAATCAAGGGAGGCCGGACTGATTTAGGGTGCTTGAAATTTGGTTCCATCTGCATACCTTTCTTTATTGAAGCTGCTCTTGAATCCTACAATATACCAACAAAATCATTAAAACTTTCCCAAAAGATATTATGCAGGGAATCAGAAAACAAGAGCGTAAGAACTGAAATCTGACCTCTTGGGAAGAAAACATTGCCCGTACTCTATGCTGCAGCAATGCCAGCATGTAACCAAAGAATCCGGCAGCAACAAGCACCGCTATCCCTGCAATGGTCATGAACAGATTACACAGACTTCCACAACCAGGTGAGGAACCAATAACATTGGAAGTTTAGCAGCTGGGCCATACCTAAATTGAAGTTACCGTCAGACTGGTATGAACAATCTTCATCTTGAAGCTGAATCTCCCTAATTGCCTGGTTTCCTCTATCTATAACTATAAGCGAGCAGCTACTGCCAACATAAACCACATCAAAATCATTCGAGAACTTTGCATCTTCACTAGGACCATCAACATGACCTCCTCCTTTAGCCCATTTTCCTCCAGCAATAGTCGTAACCCCTAAACAGATAAGTTCATCGTGCGGTCCAATTACATTATATCCAATACCCAAAACTGAGGCTAGAGAATCAGAAAAAGGTCATCCAGAATGGTATAAGAGACTGATTGATTTCTTTTTAAGAATGCTTCAACAAATTACCCGTATCACTGATCTTCCTGATAGCCATGTTCATGGTGTCTGCAACATATATATTTCCTCTGTCATCCACTGTTAGCCCTTTCGGGTGATTCATTCTTGCTTCTCTCATTCTCCCATCTACATGTCCTGAGTCACCTTCAGGGGATCCAGCAACCAGTTTCGGTCTGCTATCTGCATTTCATCCAGGCAGAGTCTCCAACTCAGTACCATAAAGACAGATAAGACACAAAAACTCTTACATAGAGATTAGCTCCTGCTGAAGAAAGTGATAAAGTTATACAGAACAAACAACAGTAGAACTCACTTTGCTCATCTAGGCAAGCAAGAACCTTACTAGTCAAAAAATGCAGCCAAGGAATCAGAAAGCAAAAGTGTGAATGAGGGTTTATTACTCGAATTAAAAAATGGGTTAACCTTCTTGAGGAAGCTCGGAGGGTACCTTATGAGTGTATTAAAGGGACTAGAAGTATAAAAAACTTCAAGATAAAGGGTACAGGGTGAGTAAATCCTAAGGCTAAGTGGTCAATAGAGAATGTCGGCCAGCAATAGAAAAAGTGAAAGTGCAAATCTCCAAAAAGATCGAATTCTTAAGACAGCAACAGAACTAAAACTTCCGGTGTCCTTTTAAAAGTAGAGTCTTCTTCTAAACAAAAGCATGCAATTCTCATTAGAACTTATTAAAGAATTAGAAAGCTACATCGATATCTGGCAAAGAAAACTAATCTAGTAATAAAGCCTGGATTTTGAAGCCAAGCCCAGGAAAAGATTGCCCAAATCACCAAATTCTATTGCTGGAAAAACGATGGATGTGGAAATTCCTCCGCAAAGATAAGTTACATAAGTAATCAAGATCATATAATTTCAAAATGGTGAAAGAAACCATTGAAATGAATAGTAATTTCAGAACCCATTGAAGAAAAGATCAACTTACATCTAGACAATGGCATTGAGAGCTGGTATATGTTACTGTTTTCGGAGTCTAATACAAGAAGCTCTCCACCAGGGGACACTTCAATGGAGTGTGGTTCAATCCCCAGCTTACTCCCATCAAATACAGTCTCCACAGAGTACCCACTCTCAAACCTCATCATTGAAGGGCTAGAAACAGCTGAGAAATCAAACTCATTTAACCAAAAGGACAATATCTCCTATTTATTTCAAGAGCACGAACAACGGATGAAGAGAGGAAAAGTAGAGAAAATGTGAGCTTATATAAGGATCTTTACCTGCTCTGGTAGTAGTAGATTTCAGAGACCATAGCCATTTCCAAAGAGCAGAGACCACATTGGATGCGATCCTACTTACAATTTCTGCGAACCCACGAGAATTACAAGAAAATTTGAGACGAAGTCAGCAAAAAATGACGGATTTGAAAGAGAAACGTGAAGAAGAAATAGATGAAACAGAGATAATTTAGTGATAACAAGGAAAGATGGACAAAAATAGATGAAAAAGGGAAGGATAGGTATATTGTGGTACTAACTGGCAGGAGGTGTAGCTGAAACTGATGAGAATCCACCAAAGAGAACCACAAAAACGAGAAGAAAAACAACCCAATTCTTCACCATTGTTGGGTTTCCTCAGTTGAGCATGAAAAGAACAAGAATTGCTCGAATGTAGAGATTCAAGCTTCCATTTTTTTTATATACCCACTGAAAAGGAGACCCCACCAGACAGTATTTTGCCGCTTTAAGTTTCACATATTAATCAGCGGAAACCTTTCAGTCAGTGAGTAGGGGAGTGAGGAAGTGAGCGAGAGAGAGAAAGAGACAAACAGATGATAGTGACAATGGAAGGCTAAATAGTTAAAGGAAGGGAGCTCTGTTCAAGAAAAGCAAAGAAAATAAAGGCTAGAGAGAGAAACAGATCAATGAATGATGCAGGAGGAAGGAATCATATGCTCTGGTTGTCCCTAAGTCTGTCCAAAAATAACTTTGAGTTTACTCCTAGTGAATTAAAAATTGGCAGCCCTTCTTTTCTTGCCACTTGGTATGACTCCTCGCTTAATCATCAAAAACCTTGATTTCTCTTCTATCTTTGTTTCAAAATCAATATAGTTAGAGAAAAGAGAAGGTCCAAACTTTTCAATATTTTGGAAATTTTGTTTAAACAGAATACCTGATGTTTGATTCTTGAACATATTTAAGAAGATAATTCAGTTGTTTGATCCTGTGGGCAAAAGATAACCTGTTATTTGGATTCTTTACACACTTCAAGGTAAGAGTGGTGTACTCATCTCTTTTACCAACTCTTCAAGAATTTTAATTTATTGCAGACTTCTGTTCAAACCCTGTTTGAGATCGTAACTGGGTTATGCCCTTTTGTTTCTTTCTCTCAACGTAGCATGTGCTGCAGGCTACATCTCATATGCCATATCGAAAGAAAGCTGGCAGAATTCTCTCTCCGCCAGAGGAATGTTTTCTTTTCATGTTCTTAGAATTTATTTCTTTTTTGCTTTTCAAAGAGGTTTAAATGTTCTTTGGGGTGGTTAGCAAGGCTTGTGATACGCTGCAACTGGCAATGATGAGTCCTTAAAAGAGTTAATAGTCTCTTTAATCTCATTCTGATTTTGTAATGTGAAACAGGGAACCCGTCTACTGACGAAAATCTGTTCATGTCAAAGATGTACTTCTGTTAGTTCCTTTTTTTCCTACAAACCTGTTTTTTGTCTTTAAACATCAGTTTTGATCTGCGAATTCCACTGTTAAACTGAGATCAGGGGGCCATCGGGTTTGGTCCTTGACAACAACCACTCTGTTATAGTTTGCAGGTTGCAGCATCCAGAATTACCACTGTGGGAACTGAACCAGCCCAAGCCCTTCTTGCAGGGACATTTACTGTTGCAAGGCTGCCTGGAGGATGAGCATCTTCCATTTTCAGGTGGATAATTAAGTGGACTTACATACATCTAGATTGGGCTAAGATAGAATTACAACATATGAACTGGGTCTGGGGATTCTGAACCAAGACCTAACCATAACCAAGTGCTGTCATTTGAGTTCAGCTTAATATTTGGTTACAAGCCCCTGTTAGATCCCTTGAGATAAGATCCTCCGACAACAAATGGCAATATTGGTCATTGTGTGAAAGAAATAAGTGCAGAAAGGTGAAGGAACAAGTGCAGAACTATGAACAAGTAAAACTGCAGAAGCAACACAACTTGCATTCTATAGGAGCTCTAACATCCACAATGGAGGACATAGTTGAAAAGCCGCTATCTATCATATACAATGACTGACATGGGTAATCATGTAATGCATTGTTACACAGTATACACAGATTTAAACATGGTAGATCATCCCCACCTCTAGAGTAGATGCATGAGGAATGCCCAGAGCATAAGTTGGCCCCCTGGAGTTTCTCCTCAAAAAATCATAACCAAAATTGATTACAAGTTTCTTCATGAAACTGGATCCTCTCTTTGCCCTCACATACGAGTGGCCCAGTATGAATGCCATCCCTGCCTCTCTTGCTTCCATCAATTCTCGCAACTCCTGCTGTGTTTCCGTGTCAACCCGTGGAGACTCTGGCACAAGAAACCTCACTCTCTTCTTCGGCTTCTCTAGGCATCTTAACTCCCTCAACTCTGATGTGCCTGCCGTTTCTGAAAAGTCTTCATCATCTTCACACATCTTTATGCCTTCTAAGTTTGAAGATGAAGTTCCAACAACTGTCATTTTTTCATCGTTTTCCAAATCTTCAAATCTTATATCACTTTGTGCTCTCTCCGACCATATGAACTCCGCAATGCTACAAACAAGATCTTTTTCAAACTCTACATCGTCCTTGTGGACATCACGATATCCATATCTTGCTATGCATCTATACAGCCGGTACTCCTTTGGCCCAACTCTTCCCACAAGGAATCTTTCGTCAGGCCTGACATGTGGAACTGGGACTGATTTGATGCAGAGAAAGACTACAACTTGGTGGAAAGCTGGGAGGTTTGTGACAAAATGAGAGAAAATAGCTGGGATTCCAGAAACGAGCTCAGTATTTATGAGGCCAATTCCTCTGACCCGCACTATTCCAAGATTGGGACCTAAACTGAGGAGCCAGTTGATGGAGACTTTGTTTTGTACATCAAACTCGTACTTCTTCTGGGTGCCATAGTGCCAAACATACATAACGAGTAGGAAGATAAATGCAAGGGCAATGGGTACCCAAGCCCCTTCAAGGAACTTGATGAGAGATGCAGAGAAATAAAGTGCTTCAATTGAGCCGAAGCAGAATATGAAGCAGATTGCTAGATAGACATGTTTGTGCCAGCATAAGACAATAACCAGAGACATCAGGCAGGTGGTCACAAGCATGACAGTTATAACTGCCAAACCTGTCAAACAGAAGAAACAAGTGCAGTCAGAGAGATTGTTATAATCTTCAATAATGCTTTAAGAATGACTACTTCTTGCATCTATTTATGTGCAGCACATAGAACATGACAGTACCTGATGCATTGCCCATGTGTTTTGTGTCTCTAAAGCCAATAGTAACAGCCAAGCATAAGAGCATTAAGGTCCAGTTGATCTCTGGGATGTAAATCTGGCCATGTATTTTTGATGATGTGTGTACAACTTTGACTCTTGGAAAGCAACCCAAAGCAGAACATTGTTTGATGATTGAGAAAGTGCCAGTGATGATGGCTTGACTTCCCACCACTGCTGCAAGGATGGCAATAGCCAGAACAGGCCATCGTATTTTCTCTGAAACAACAGGTATGGTGTTCTGTTTAGCTAATTAGAATCCAGGAGGTTAAACTGGATAAATCATTACTGTGAAGAACGAAAACTTACCAGGGACAGATACATAGAATCCAATCTGGTAGTCATTTTCTATTATATGATGCTTAGAAAGGTAAGCAGCTTGCCCCATATATGCCAAGATTAAGGATGGATAAACCACAAAGGTGAACGCAATCTGCAGCAACATGAACAAGAACACAAGTTCAATGTACACAAGTCTACTGAATATTTTCAAGAAAGTACAACCTGTTCATTCTTAATATCTTATTTTATGTCAAATACAAGTTTTAGTTATGGAGAAAGTAGATTGCCTCTCCTGCGACTACTTTTAAGGTAGATCATGTAGAGATCTACCATAAACGTGAGTGAAGAAGGCAAGGATTGGCAGAAAAGTTAGCAAAAAGAAGCAAGACTAAATTACTAGTTATTACTGCTTCAGTTTCTATTACCATTTCCCTCACTTGTGTATGTATCTATCTGGACATTCTAAAGCAACCTTCAGGTTTTTGTTGAACGGGGTAGATTCTGAAACTGCACAGAACTTTTAAAGAACTTCTTTTTTTCACATTTTAGACTATGTAGTGAGATCTTTGAAGGGCATGTTCCAGTCAGGACTAAACTGACATCAAAAAAGTTAATTATGTTCCTAATTCAGATACAGAAGTTGGTTAAGCATACTACTTTCCCAAGCACATACCTTGATTGACAACTGGGAAAAGTGTCCAAGATCAGCAAACATAGCTTCAGACCCTGCAATGCAGAAGAATCAGCAGTAAAACAGAAAGAAGGGAAGTGGCTATGAGGCAAATGGCAAGAAGAGTAAGTGCATTGTAAATTCTGACTTACCTGTTATACATAGCAGGATCCCACCCAAGGACATCCAACCTCCCTTTTGGGTCTTCTTCAAAAATTTATACATGTAGTAAGGAGAGAGTGCTTGGTAAACACGGGGATTCCAGTGGAATATATTGTAGACACCAATAGCACTGATGCAGAGAAGCCAAGTGAACACAATGGGTGCAAACAAAAATCCTACTCGATGAGTCCCGTAATGTTGGAGTGCAAACAAAAATACCAGTATGGCGCAGGCAACAGGGACCTCAACATCTGCAGAATGAATAAACTCTGAGGAAACAGAATATAAAGCACATAATCAATATTTTGAGTTTTAATTTCAAATTATATTCTGCTAGCATTACCCAAGCCCTCTAATAACCTAACATTTTCTCATTTTGAATCAAACTAAGTTCTTTTACCATCTATTGAACAATAGCTTAAAAGCTTTTTATCATCTTCTAATGGTGGACACAGGCTTAGTAGGGTAGAAGTTATCATCTTTGATTTAATATATGATAGGACAATGTCTAAGAGTCCAATACAAAGTCTATGCTGATAGCAAAGCAGACAATCCTTGGAGAGGTCAGTTGGAAAAAATAAAAAAATAAAAATTGCAGAAGACATTAAAACTATTGAGACCTGCAAGAAGAAGTTACTAGTGAAATAAAAAGGTGATAAATGGTGTAGCAGGCAGTAGAGAAAGCCATGTTATGGACAAATATGCACCAGTCAGCTTATGTTTGTAGCTATATTACATGCGAAAATATTTGTACACATTTTCACTGCTATGAATGTAAGATTTCATCCATCAGATATTATGTTTAAGAAATTATGTTTGACTTGAGGATACAGCATCTCAGAGTTTCATAACTACAAGCTTATAAATATTTGAATTTTAATAAGATCATGTTCCTTAATTGCCTTAGAAGAACCTCAACCAAGTGGTAGTTTATGCACAGGTAAAGGAAAATAAAAAGATAATCATAATAATTTTTGAAAGGGTATATTAAGTGCTGTGCATTCAAGTGAGAAATTAGTGCACAGAAGTGTCTTCTTGATAGCTTCTAGGTTGCAAACTAACATCAAAAGACTTAAAATCCAAAAAGCAATATGGATAGTGGAGGATATGACACCTGAAAATAGCATAAGTGGACAAAAAGACATTATAGATGAGAGACCCCACCAGTAGAAAGGACAAACTAATGAAATGCCAATCATATATTGCTCCAATGCTAAAGGTTTCTATGAGGAAGATGATTTGACCAAATGAGTGGGAGCAGTCAACCAGCCAATGATGATGACTCCGTTCCAGCATTTTATCCACTAAAATGCAATCGATACCAACAAGAGAAAGCAAAGGCTTGGTTATGCCACAGTGATGATGATGCAGGCCCTAAATTGGGGACTTCAGGTCATGGCTGTGCCTCAAATCCAGTCCAAAGATGACCATATTGCCAATTAGGGCATGTAATAAAGTTAAATAAGCTGACTGCAGCATACTTATATTTCTTCTTTTCACTTTTCCTAGTCTTATCCAAACCTAAACTACTTTCTCATCCACCTTACACTGACAGCTTAACTTTATGAAAAGATGTTAACTTTTATACCGCTAATCTTCTAATTTATGAATTAAACTTTTCTCCTTAGCTAGATGCATTATCTTTACTTTATGTCATCAACTTGACCTTCCACATTATCGAGCTAAATATATTATATTAGCTTGACTGTGAGTTGAGTTTTATTAAAGGTGGGGCAGCATGTCCTAATCATATGTGTGAGGACCCACACCGATGTGTCTTTTGTTTGAACTTCTCAACTTTGCTAGTCCACTAACCTCTATCTACAAGTCACGATGTGGGAGGAAGAGGAGCCTCTCGAAATTTCAACAAGTTTTTAAGTTCCACCTGGGGCATACGTCTAAGATTCAGCTACCTAACTCTGATCTTTATTATAATCGTCAAGAGTGTTACACCGCACGTCTTTCCCAAAATTTGTTGACAGATACTCCAAGAGAAGAGAGAAAAACTCTTTAAGACTATATTCCTGATTACCTATGAACCTCCAGCTTTACATATTTAATTCTACACCAGAGTTTCCCAGGTTAACCTTGAAGTAAATGGGTTTGAAAGTGATTTAACTGCATATACAAACTCTGTGAATCTCAGTGCAATCACAAACAGCAGGAGATCTTCCAGAAAGCAGAAAACCACTTACATAATTCAAAACAATGTATGGATTGAACATATAAGATCTCAACAGGGATCACTTCGTCTCAAGTTACATACTTTTTGTAATATCTCACAGCATTTTTGACACTTTTCTTTTATTGCATAGTTTATTGATTTAAAATTATATCAAAAATATTTTTGCGGATTTGTGGACTCTTCCAAAGTATATTTTAGATTTTGTGGCACCTTATTGAGAGGGAAAAAAAGCAATACTTAATTAGATGAATGAATAGTACATGAAAACGTGTGAATTGGAAGGAAAAAGTAACATATTATTCTGAAGAAAGGGAGCTTACATTGATGCTGTTCTTTTGACATGGAAAGCTCCAAACCCGACACAGCTGAGAAAACTGCACAAACAACATAAACAAAACCAATCAATCCTTAGTCATTAGTATCTAAACTCTCCAACTTGCAGAACCATAATCTGCAGTTTTTTCAAACTCTTCTGTACCTGAAATTGCAGGTGTAAGGACTCCATCTCCAATAACCATACAAGTTCCGATTAAAGCCAATAGAAGCAACACGGTTTGCAGAACTCTATACTTCTCCAGGGTAGATTTCAAGCTTGACCCAACAGTTCTGGTATGGCTTGACAAAATCCCATCTTTCTTGTACTCTGATAACTCCTCATCTGCGAGCTGGCAATTGGGCAGGGAGCTGACTCGAACATGGCGGCATAGCAGTGAATACAAGGCAAAAGTACCGCCTTCACCATTGTCGTCAGCTCTAAGCACAATAAACACATATTTCACTAGTGGTATCAATGTTAGTGTCCAGAACACAAAAGACAACACCCCAAAGATCTCCTCATTAGTCTCTGAATGTTGGATATCCTCTGCAAAAGTGCTTTTGTACACGTACAAAGGAGAAGTGCTTAAATCTCCATAGACCACCCCCAAACTCTGGTAAGCCAATGTTAACACTGTCTTCCATGAACCTCTCTACAAAGAACCAGAACATAATCAACAAAAACGAAAGCTGTGATTTTGAAGAGGCTAGTAAAGAACCATTGCCGCATGCATACCTTGATGGGATGATTGGGGATCACATCTTCGAGATCCATCACGGGCTGTGAGTAGAATCACAGAAAATCCATTTCTTCAGCCAAGAAAGGCAAAATAAAGACTACCCAGGTGAATTAGCACCCTCCCCAGTTCACACAAGCAGAAGGAAATCAAAGAAAATCACGAAAATAAAACATTAAAATAGAAATGACTCTTTTTCGCGTTAATATTAGTACAAGGTAGCTTAAGACAAACCAATGCAGACAAACCAGTAACAAACACGAAGCACCACAAACGAATATAGAGAGAAAGGAGAATGGTAACGAAACGAGGAGGGTGGTTGGAATTGGAGCTATAGAATAAAGAATATTGTGGGTGAGTTTTCAGAGAGAGAAACTAAGAGATAGGGATATAATAGTGAAGAAGAGGTGTGTTTTGTTCTTTGAATGAAACGGAAGGCCTGGGTTCTCACATAATCTTCTTTTGTTTTGTTTACTTCTTCAGATTCTATTCTAAATAGAATATGCATCGTTATCTTCCCCAATCTCCAATTGTCCATCTCAGGAAAGAAGAAAATTAAAAATGCTCCATCTTGTTTTGGCTTGACTTTCTAAGTGCTCTGTAAACGGGGCATCCACTACCTGAAATTCTTTATGAGACCCAACACTGAGTCACTGACCACTGAAAGGAACTCCTCTCTTTAACGATGTGATTGATTAACAATATGAAAGGTTTAGTTAACTGCTTATTTAATTCCAGTACCCAGACGGCACAGTTCAACAGGAAAGAAGCAGATAAGCAGATTATCTCAGAAATTTAACCGAAAATAAATTTTTATTTTGGATTTTGAAGAGCTACCAAGATTTACTGTAAGAGTAAGTTTCTTGTCATCGGTAAGGAAACAAGAAAGACGTTCATTAGTCACGAGATGATGCCATTGATGGACAGCCTTTGCTGATCGTGTTGAACCACAGTTTCGTAGATATTTCAAGAAACCGTAGGAGAAAGAAAGTGATGTATCAAATGAAAAGGAATTCATGATAAGAGCAAACTCTGATGCTAACGTGGTTACTCAAAGGTCCTCAAAGCAAGTTTTGTAGGTATAGCTGTCTAGCTTTCTTTTCATTTTCTTGGGTGGGATAATTGGTATTGATAAAGAGCAGTATTAGCAAAGGTCCTCAAAGCAAGGTTTAGTCTTAACCATCTCCTCTGGAAAATTTTAGAGCTGAATGTTCATACTAAGGCCTTTGTCTTTAGCTACCTAACTTCACTTGCCAAACTTCTTCCACATTATCAAACTCCTGATGGGGAATTAAGGGAGAACGAAGCTACTTGCTGCTTCTTCTATCTTCCACGCCGTAACCTTTGAATGAAAATAAGCCACCCAGCCTTAAACAAAACGAGCCTAAGCAAAATTGAATTTTTGAACAAACATTTGTTTTGCTGAAGATTAGTGAAGGAAAATTCAATCTTGGCCAAAAGGGTATGCCAGAATCTACTTTAGTGACTTAAGACTATTAGTTTGATTTACACCTTATGGAAAGAGAAATGACTTTATGAGCTTCACCTGTGTCTATTGGCCTAAATAATAGAAATCTTTGAAGAAATCCAAAAATATTTGCATCTAGAATAGAGCTTCACTTTATTCTCGAAACAAATTGAACTGTTTAGCATAGAATAAATCTTACAAGAATCAGATACTTTGATGAGAGATGTAAACACAGCTTGCTTGACCTCATTAAACTGGAGCATAAGCCAAATTGATCCAGACAGGCACTAACAAAAGAGAGGGAAAAAAAAAAAAAAAAGCTTCTGTATTCATTTAGCAGGGTAGGTTACTGGGCCATGGCTTCTTCATTGAAAAACATCAAATAAATCAGCTTCTACTTTCTCAACCAAACCCAATGAACATTTTGGAAAAATCTGTCCTGCTTCATGGTCCCCATGAACCCCACTGCTCTCAGTGTTTTGTTTCTTTCTTGCTCAATAATGCAAGAGAAGGCCATGGACCCATAGTATCCAAATTCAGTTCTTGTATGTAAGAATCTCACCATTCTTAACACGTGAGCAGTCTTTTATATCTGCCCAGCCAGGGACTGATCCCCTTAGCTTGGACTTCAAAAAGATCCAAAAGAAAAATAAAATGTTAGGTAAATAAGTTTAACAAGCAACAAGTGACATCATTGATCCTAACATAAAAAAGAAAACTACAACAAACTTAGTGCTAACATACTTTGTGCATTATAAAATGTGAAGATAAGGGAAACCTAATATGAGAGAAGCAATTAACACAAGAAGCTTGAAGGTGGAGCAAGAGAAGCTTGTACAATCTGATTTGTTGCATCACTTTCCCAAGTGGGTGGCCAACTTTCCACTATTTGTTAATGTCAGCTAATCCTACGCTCATCTTTTTTTTTTTTTTTGTGGGTCTTGTTCTTTGCTTCAAGCCTTTGAGAATTTTAATTGGAATTTTTTGGGGTCAAGTTGGATCCCATTAACTCTGCTTGATTGATAGTTCATTTGTTACCATGTAATAAAGCAAACCCAATTTTGTATGCGATTCCTTTCAATCACTTTGTTCTCTTTGCCTCAAAAGAACCCAGAGGCATCAACGACCAAGAAGGCTTAAGATATGGAGCTATACAATGGCATTATGATTTAGATAGCATGAGGAAACTGACATCACAAAATTCACCAAATAAAAGGATCTCAAAAAAAAAAAAATCCTTGGTAGTGCATGAAGTCAGGCCATTATCAAAAATATTAAAATGATAAGCTGATTGAAGTTAACATGATATGCTTTGAACTTTTAGGCCAATCAAGCGAGTCCTCAGAATCCGGGTTTTATTCTGCTAGCTCCAACCTAGAGCCCAGCTAAACTACACTTAAAGAGAAAGCACATAAATGCATTATTAAAATTTTCCTCATTAATGGATATCCTAGTAATGAGATTCAACATCCTTTGTTTCTGTTTTCTTTTAAGAACGAAAAATAAATGAGAGAGAGAGAGAGATCTAATGCTTGAGATGCTCTTATAACCTGACATCAGATTAGAGTTTCAGCTTTTTTTATAAATTTTCCTCATGAGAGAGACTGACACAGATGGTGAGTAAGAAGAGTGTATGTTTAAATTTAATAACCTGGAAATCATAGATACAAATTGTTTTTAAATTGTTGAGCTGTAATCTTCATTTGTCTGACAATAAACATGTGCCCCAAAATTGTTAAGCACTCAAAACGCTTTCCATGTCTAATTCATATTTCTCTCGTGGCCCTGAAAAGAAGTTTATGCTCTCAGCACTGATAACAACCTCAGCCGTCATTTCACTCACAAAACTCACAACTTTCCCCTTCATTCCTGTTTCTTTCCTCTCAAACTTTGCTTGGAGAATTTGTCCTGGAAGCTGCCGGGCATGTATGACAGGACCTGTTGTTAGCTTGACATTATCTAATGCCTGATCCAAGACCCTATCATCACTCTTTTGGAAGTTGGGTTTTATTCGTAGCTTAGTGAAAATCTGTAAAAACCCACCAAAGTAAGATGTCTACCCACCATAAATATGGATCTATGCAATAGACTTTATTGCTTCTTATTAAAGAAAAAATGCCTGATGTCACTACAGAAGTCTGTTACATACATCAGGAAGGAGGTCTTAAAAGTTGAGTACAGTAACATGAGGTTGTTATCAATGTCTTTGCTTGATGGGCTTGGAATTAAGTTGGAGTAGATGCAGAAGGGGAATCATTTTGCTGGCCAATGTATTTCTTGGGAATGGAAGGATTGAAGAACATATCTAAGCATCACAGACTGTAATATTTTCAGGAGTTAGAAAATGTTGAGGACAGTGAAGCCTGTCTAGGGTTGCCAATTCAGCTATCAAAACATGTTCCAACGGATCCCAACCGTGTGTCACACCTCCTACAGAGTACATGTGCATGAGCACATGACTACTACTACTGGCATTCCTCTTCTGGAGGTGATAGGCAATATTTAAAGAAATTTTACCCTTTAACATAGACGGAAGAAAGGTTAAGAGATTGCTTTGATTGAGAACCTGAAATTTATTAAAGGCTAAAACGTCCCTCTTGAAGTCATTGTTATTCTCAAGTTTATAATGAAAAGTAATTGTTTAGTCTTCTGTATTCAATATAATTTAAATGAAGCTTCATTTTAAGTTTTATCCTCCCGAAAAATCTCCTTCTAATACCGAGTCTTCCTTAAAAGTTCATTTTAAGTATACAATCAAGATACAGAGATCATGGTCTCCTCTAAGCTTTCATTCTCCACACTCTTGTTATTTTGGCACTACAAAAACACTTTTAGGGCCGAATCATTCTCTGTTTTGCACAAATGAAGTCCTTCCTATTTTGTGGATCACCTTTGTGGATTGTGTGTGATACGTGAATCAGAACCTTGACTTCAAGACATGAGTACCTCTATGTACCGCAGCCAGAATTCTTCACAGCAACCAGTGGCCATCGGGGAAATAGTACTGCCCACACTGTTCGTTTCCTCCTTCGAAATAGAAAAAGCAGAGTTCTTGATGGCTTCATTTTTTCTCAGTTTCTTGTTAGCCTACTCAGTGGAGGACCCAACAGAAGCAGCAACATTGGGTTATGATGAGACGAAAATTCAAAACGCAGACGGGGTTTAGGGTTTTCTACCTGAAATCTGATTCAATGTCACCCTATTGAAGAGAGATAAAAATGAAACTAAACATGGAGGTATACATATAGCTAACAAAATAGGCTTCAATCTCACAGAAGAAGCTGAAGCATAACAGTAGTTTACCAACTTTTTCCTTCTTTTGCACTCTCTTTTAAGAGGTTATAATGGGCAGACCTCTAAATGGAATTTAAAGCACCAGTTTTAACCGTCTCACTCTTTCTATATAACTAGCCGTTATAATCAAAACCAAGCAATGGAAGTCCAAAATTGATTTTCCAAAATTACCCTCATTTCCCGCTCTCCTTTCTTTGAAAAACTACCAGTCCCTCTTGCCTCCTCCGAAGTCGATGCCCCTTCTTCAGTTTCCCGCGAAAATCTCTCTTCTCTGCCAGCCCACTCTCTCCTCCCATGCCTCAATTTCTCTCTCTCTCTCTCTCTCTCTCTCTCTCTCTGCTCTGTTTTCTCCATAATCAAACAAAAACATGATCATTGTTCTCCCTTTTTTTTGGTCGCTGTAATTCATCGCCACTCTTTCTTGATCACCATCTGAGGACTTCAACTTTTATTGCCCATCTCCCTTCTTGGCCGCGGAATCCGCTTAACACCGGAATCCGCAATGGAAGATGAATAAAATCCGCCCCTTCCGCCGCATTCCCACGGACCCGCCACTCTCCTCCTCTTCCACCTCCCTCCCTGCAACGGTCGCTGCTACGTCGGACGCTGCTGTCGACCAGCGCCAGCACCAGAGCCTCCTGCTATGGCGCCATCAAATCCTGGACCCGGACAGCGATATCGTGGCTCACTGGAACCACGTTTTTTTAGTCACTTGTATCCTTGCTCTCTTCATCGACCCTCTCTATTTCTATCTCCCTTACATCGGTGGCCCCGCTTGCTTGACCACAAACACCGGCCTCGGCGTTCTGATCACCATCTTCCGGACAATTGCCGATCTTTTCAACCTCTTGCATATCGTGATCAAGTTTAGGACTGCGTTCGTGGCGCCCACTTCCCGGGTGTTCGGGAGAGGCGAGCTTGTTATGGATTCCAGGGAGATTGCCATGCAGTATTTGAGGTCTGATTTTGTCATCGATCTTGCTGCCATGCTTCCATTACCTCAGGTCCGTCAAAATTTGAATATGCTACTTTTAAATTCTTTCATGGAATCACAATGTGGCTTTGATTAGGCCACTTGGATTTCACTCTGGTAAATAAAAAAGTTTGGGACAAGTGAGTCTTGGGTTGTAAACATTGTTGTCAATTCATTTAATTTATTGAGAAGTTAGAAACTCTGACCTTTCTGAGATTCTGTGAAAAGATATCTGTGCGTCCGACATTGTGTACAACCAGGATTCTTCAAATGAGGATTAGGCTTGGTAATTGTTAGATATGGAAGTGGTTTTTTTCTTCTTTTTTTTTTTTTCTTTTGCAGTCAAATGATAAAGAGAAGCATTTTGAATTAATGATTTTTATGTGTGGCATTTAGTTTTTTTATGATTTTCTCAGCTGCTTTAGTAAGTAAATAATGTCTTGGCTGAATAGTATCAGGACTGGATCCGACTAAAACAGAATTAGGATAACAGTAAGCCAATGATATCTTACCCAGAGAACAAGATTGATGGCATTAGATGATTGTGAATATATCCGGTCTTTGATATTCAAAGAAAGGCATGATTCCACTAATGATTGCAGATACCTAGAATCAGGGTGGATGGCAGCATTTAATATAGCAGTGCCTTGTGTAAGGCTGAACCATAGAAGCACACTGGATCTTTATATTTGCATATTTTTCATATTGATGGAAGAATGAAATCTATATACAAAGATATAGTTTGAGAGCCTTCTGACAATCTCATGTTTGATTCAAAATAGTTTCTCAAAAATCTTTCATAGCTCGGACTGTCGCAACTTTTTTGCTTTGCAGATAGTTATCTGGATAGTTATTCCAGCCACCAGAAACTCCCGAGCTGATCATGCCAACAGCACTGTTGCTCTTATTGTTCTTCTTCAATATATTCCTAGACTGTTTGTTATCTTCCCTCTGAACCAACGAATCATAAAAACTACTGGGGTTATCGCTAAGACTGCATGGGCAGGAGCTGCATACAATCTCCTTCTATACATGCTTGCCAGTCATGTAAGCATCCAGGTCACCCCTTTTCATGCTACTTCATCTCTTATTCTAGTTGTTAAATCGTTGGTTATCATGATCAACTGTTTGTGCAGGTGTTGGGAGCAATGTGGTATCTGCTGTCCATAGGACGGCAGTTCTCTTGCTGGTCAAAAGAGTGCAAAAAAGAGAATGCGTTGCGAGTTCTAGATTGCCTTCCCAGTTTCCTAGATTGTAATAGTCTACAACGACCTGAGAGGCAGTATTGGGAGAATGTCACTCGTGTTCTTACTAATTGTGAACCAAAGAATACCAATATTAACTTCAAGTTTGGAATGTTCGCAGATGCTTTTACTAATGATGTTGCTTCTGCAGATTTTGCTTCAAAGTACTTATACTGTCTTTGGTGGGGTTTAAGAAATTTGAGGTATGTTTCTTAATTTTTGAGTGATTGCAACTTTTCTTCAAATCATTTTTTTTTGGGACTTCTACTGGGACACTTTGATTTCCTTGCTATAGGGGGTAGACAAGGCATGCCATACCAAAATTTACATGTCTCAATGTATCTCTCACAGTTGTATAACTCTTGCCTAGGTGTGCCTGAGGTCTTTTGGCTGTTCACCGGCCGGAGATTTGGGATAGCCTTTTGGAGAGGAAGGTTCCATCGCCTGTTAGCCTGTATTATGTTTATTGTGGCTTGAGAAGAATTGAGTGGACAGGCTAACATTCAATTATGTGCAAAAATTTACCGTTTGGATATTGATTATTAATAATAATAGCTTTTCAAGTGCCTTATGTTAGCATGATTAGATCATGATCACTTCCAAAAAAATTATACACAAAGTTGAATCCCTTTAATCTGTGTGCATAAGCAAGAGATGTTTACCTCTTTTGTATCTTTTACAACTAATTATCTTAATAATGTGGCTTTTCTTAAAACTTATTTTTGTTCTTTTTTGCAGTTCATATGGACAGAATTTGAGCACAAGCGTTTATATTGGCGAGACAATGTTTTGCATTGCTATATGCATTCTAGGTTTAATTTTATTCTCACTGTTGATCGGCAATATGCAGGTATCAAACTCTTCTACCTTAACTTATTATGTCCTTCTACTCAATAGTAGTTGTTACAGTATGTAAGGTTTGTAATTCTTGATGCATGTATCAAGTTGTCTTGATACTTACCTCTACAAGAATATAATATAAGACAGAGGACTGCATGAGAAAACAGGTTAAAAATGCATCACTTCTTTTTCGTTTGGGGTCTGTTCTCAGTTTGAGCTATGCTATGAACCAATTGATAAGAAAAGGATTTTGGTAGCCCAGGCACATGCGCTGTAAAAGGTTGTTCTTCCTTGCAATTACCCAGGATGCAGTCAATTAGTACTTTTCATCATTTTCTTTTTGATGAAGTGAGTTAAGAAAAGATTTCATAAGGTGGATCAAGTTACTGGTGGGTCAAGAACCATGAACGCATGAAAGTCATGCTCTCATTGCCATTTATCTCCGCAAATTTTCCAGAAACACAACTGCTGAGAGTATTAGAATTCAGTCTGAAAGCTAGCTTCTTTGCAGGATTCCTGAGAGGGTATTATTATATGCTAATAAGGATTATTGAATCCCTTATTGCTTTTATTCATCTTCTGGACTTTGGAATCATCTTTCCATGCTACTTATGGGATTCCATGAACTTGAATTGCAAAAGCAAACGATTTCAGTTAATAGCCTCTGGTTATCAGAATGATATATTACAGTACAAATGAGATATTTTCAGTCATTTAGATTATTTATTTGATGGTAATCAACATGAAAGTAAAACTGTTAAAATTGCTTTACAATAGTTAAAACTCTTTGGAACTTTTTCTTTTCTCGTGTTGGCTGGATTAAGGTACTTGCTAGCCAGCCAGTACAGACACGAGATAGATGCATAATGTTCTTTCAGGAAAACGTGCTAAATTTTAAGATTGCAATAACCCTGAGAAATGTTCTCCGTGGTATCACTGATATTAATTGGTGATATTTCTTTTCTTGAAGACTTCCCTACAATCTATGTCAGTAAGAGTTGAAGAATGGAGAGTTAAGCGAAGAGATACTGAAGAATGGATGAGACATCGCCAGTTACCTCCAGATTTGCAAGAACGAGTTCGTCGGTTTGTTCAGTACAAATGGCTCGCTACAAGAGGAGTCGATGAAGAATATATATTGCAATCCTTGCCCTTAGACCTCCGTCGTGAAATCCAACGTCATCTATGTCTCTCCCTTGTTCGCCGTGTATGTCTATTTTGGTACTTCATTTCATTTGTTCTTCATTTATCAATATGAGTAACAACACATTAGTTTCAAGGTGGCTAATATATATATGTTCCTTTCTTATTGATCTCTGATTAAACTACTGGATTTTCGTTGGCTATATGATATAATGTTGCAAACACTTAAAGAAAGCTTTCAGTCTAGTTGATTCAGAATCTTGTTCTTTCGTTGCACAGGTCCCGTTCTTCTCACAAATGGATGACCAGCTTCTTGATGCCATATGTGGACGTCTAGTCTCATCCTTGAGCACTGCAGGGACCTATATTGTTAGAGAGGGTGATCCAGTAAACGAAATGTTGTTTATCATCAGAGGACAATTAGAGAGCTCCACAACTAATGGAGGGAGGTCTGGATTCTTCAACTCAATCACCCTCAGACCAGGTGACTTTTGCGGTGAAGAATTACTGACTTGGGCATTAATGCCCAACTCTAGCTTAAACCTGCCTTCCTCAACTAGAACTGTCAGAGCCCTGTCTGAAGTTGAAGCCTTTTCCCTGAATGCCGAAGACCTTAAATTTGTTGCACATCAGTTCAAGCGGCTGCAGAGCAAAAAGCTCCAGCATGCCTTCCGGTACTATTCTCACCAGTGGAGGACATGGGGGGCATGCTTCATTCAAGCTGCTTGGAGAAGATATAGAAAGAGAAAGATGGCAAAGGAGTTGATTAGGCGTGAGAGCAACTTGTATTACATGTCAATAACTGACCAAGAGAGTGACTACATTGATGAGGTAACAGATGAAGATTATGTTGATAAGAGTAGTGGGACGTCATCACCGGACAACATGAACAATGCCCATAATCTTGGAGCTACCGTTTTGGCATCGAAGTTTGCTGCAAATACGAGAAGAGGGGCTAACCAAAAAGGCCCACTTCCATCTGTAATGGTTAATACTTCTTCTAGCAGCTTAAAGATGCCCAAGTTGTTTAAGCCAGATGAGCCTGATTTCTCTGTAGACCAAGAGGAGGTATAGTTAGTACAAAAACAACTAATCAAAAAACTGAGAATATGAGAGAGTAGTTGGTGACTTTTTATGACGTTTTATGTACATTGTACCAATAGATTAGCATTGACAGTCACGCTTTTCTTTTAACTCTTCAGTATTGATTTATGAACTTGTGCATTTCGTTCCCCACGAAAAAATCAAAGATTTTGTTCATTGCTTCAGCTAAGACTACATTACTGCTCCCTGTAAAAATTACAGCAAACTCTTGAAAGTATTATTTGTACACCTAAATGATAGAGATTACTGCTTTTCCTTTTTTTAATTCTGAACTGGGTAGATTTTCCATTTACAGCTGAATTCATCTTTCCTTAGTCAAATGCTTAGGGATTCCTGGCCCTGTTTAGCCTTTCTTCCAAAATTCAAATTCTTCTGTGTCTGCAGATATATGCATTAGGGTCCAGGATGCTACTGTGTAGCCATTGTTGCCTTGTGGTTCACAAAGGACATTTCTTTCACATGCAGGTACGGTGATGGCATCAGCTGCAGCGACACTATGAAAGCAGTTGGTGCTATGGACTGGGGTACTGTGTCCTACAAGGCTATAAATGGAGACCACACTAATGTCCATCAAAGTTACAGAGGAAAAAGCTAGATTTCTTCAGTAAGAAACTTAGGAGTGCCTTTTATTGTTTATCCAACCCGAACTGGCAATATTACACTTCAGGTTAGCAGTCCATGCTCTGCATTGCTGATTTTTCCCTTTCTTGCTAGTTTCTGTGAAAAAAGAAAAAAGAATCTTTCGTGCTTTGGCTAGCTTCCTGCAACACATTCAATTCAATGAACTTTAACTCCATTGCTTACAAAGTTAGTCTGTGTTAGGCGGTGATGTTGATTTGTGATAACACTGCAAAAAAAAACAAACATGAGATGGGGTTAGCATGCCAACAAAATGAGATCAATCAGACCCGGCAACAGGCCGACTATTTGCCATCCACTAAGCAGCTCTACTTGGCATCCTTTCAGCACAGGAAAAAAAAAATGTTCATAACAAAACAAAGAACAGTGTCTTCCTATTAAGGCGGCTCATTCTCACATTATCTTGTGCAACTTGTCTGGAGGATAAGACAAAGAACACTGCATACCTATGGAAAATACTCTCACGACTCCTAGGACTTTGAGTCTATGACAACGTTTTCTAGTTTCCTGGTCTGGCTAAAGGACTTACCTACTATATTTGGATATTACATATTACATGTAGAGAGAGCCCTCATTAAAAAAAGAAGACAGTAACACTGACTACAGACCGTAATCATGCCTGCTCAGAAGCTCTCCTGGCTGCTCTCTGCTTCTCCTGCAAAGTCCTTACGTTCGCTGGGTAACTTTCTCTCTCTCTAAACTTGTTGAGAACAAATTTTTCTTAAATTGGCTGTAATAACTTATATGTGATGCACTAAGTAACGCATTTAATTGAAACTCTTAAGTTGCTAGAAGTAACCTTGTTTGTTTGTGGATTACTACTAAAGTTCAAACAGAAGTTTGATGATTTAATGCGTCTTAGCATTCAGATAATCTTAGGAGGCAGTTTTCTACTTCCAGCTGACCGAAAAGAACTAATAAATTATCTCCAGGCCGATATTCTTGCTGGGGAAGAGGCATTAGTAGGTTTAGCACCTCCGTTGCAATTGAGGAACCCATTGCTCCACCTGTTCAGGTAGATCATACTCAGCTGCTGATCAATGGACAATTCGTCAATGCAGTATCAGGTTGGTCTTTCATCCTTTTCATATAAATACAGACGGACATTGACTTCCAACAATCCCCAAGCAACTGTTCGAAGAAAATTCTGAATCTGCTTGACTTAATTTAGGGAGAACATTTCCAACCAGAGATCCAAGGACAGGGGACATAATTGCCCACGTCGCTGAAGGAGACGCTGCAGATATAAACCGTGCAGTGGATGCTGCACGCAAAGCATTTGATGAAGGGCCATGGCCAAGGATGACCCCTTATGTAAAAGTTTTCCTTCTACGATTACTTTTCTTTGATGCTTGGTCTGCGATTTACTATAGCTAATTCTTTGTTGCTAAATATGTACAGGAAAGATCACGGATAATGTTTCGCTTTGCTGATTTGCTTGAAAAGCACAGAAATAAAGTTGCAGCACTCGAAACTTGGGACAACGGGAAGCCTTATGAGCAGGCAGCTAATGTTGAACTGCCAATGGTGATCCGCACCTTCCGTTACTATGCTGGTAGGAAAAATCCAAAGAGCTACCTCAAATGCTGTTGCTTACACAGGAATCCAAGACTCATCTTTGCATATTTCAGGTTGGGCAGACAAGATTCATGGCCTCACTGTTCCAGGCGATGGACCATATCATGTTCAAACCCTTCATGAACCATTTGGTGTTGCAGGGCTGATCGTACCCTGGAACTTTCCTCTTCTACTTTATTCTTGGAAGGTTGGTCCTGCATTAGCCTGTGGCAATACAATTGTACTAAAGACTGCAGAGCAGACACCACTGTCTGCACTCTATGTATCCAAACTATTCCATGAGGTATTCACTGATACATTTTATGTCTGGACATTAACATATGTGCATGATACTAATCTTATTGTGTTATCATGTGTGTGGCTTACCAATGGCAGGCTGGACTTCCACCAGGTGTTCTGAATGTGGTCTCTGGCTTTGGTCCTACTGCTGGGGCAGCACTTTCTGGTCATATAGACGTTGATAAGGTATTGGCTACTGATGTTTCTATTCAATAACAGGGAATCTCTCACAAGCTTCGCTTGCTTCTGGCTTTTAACCTCACTAATGGTGGGGTGACTACAGAAGCCCTTTGCACCCCTAAATCTCAAGTTCAAGTGATACTTTCCTTGATGGTGACCATATTTGGATCATCTTTTCTAGGGAAACTAAAACTGTCTGGTACATCCTTTTTGCAGCTTTCTTTTACAGGATCTTCCGATACTGGTAAGATTGTTCTGGGGTTGGCAGCAAAGAGTAATCTGAAATCAGTGACTTTAGAGCTTGGTGGGAAATCTCCTTTCATTGTATGCGAGGATGCTGATGTTGATAACGCTGTTGAGATAGCACATTCTGCCCTGTTCTTTAATCAGGCCAGCTTCTAAAACGATAACCTGAAGTACACCAGCAATGCTTCTTTCTTCTTTCTGGCAAATTAAACGAAGGACAAAGCTTCATTCTTGTTTGCAGGGCCAGTGTTGTTGTGCTGGGTCTCGCACTTTTGTGCACGAACGCTTATATGATGAGTTTGTAGAGAAAGCAAAGGCTCGTGCCCTGCAGCGTGTAGTCGGAGATCCTTTCCAGAAGGGAGTTGAACAAGGTCCTCAGGTGAGAGCTGTGAAACAACAATGGCAAAACCTTTTTTTTTTTTTTTTCTATGTTGTCCAATTTTACAATACAAAATATAATGCTCTTTTCAAGTTTTAGTCTTCAGAATAACATGAAAATGGTAATGCTAAAAGAGTAAGTCATGTCTCAGATTTTAAATTTTTTGTGGCTAATTGTGAATAAATCAGATTGACAACCAGCAATTCGAGAAGATCCTAAAGTACATAAAGTCTGGCATTGAAGCTGGGGCTAACCTCGAAGCTGGAGGTGCAAGACATGGCTCCACAGGTTACTACATCCAACCCACTGTCTTCTCCAATGTCCAGGTATCAATGTGATTACAATGTTCCAAGCTGTTTCCTAGATCCAAAACAAGAAAGTAGCTGTGTAGCTAACACATAATTCTATCCTTATACCAATCAGGATGACATGTTGATAGCCAAGGATGAGATCTTCGGTCCAGTGCAATCCGTCTTAAAATTCAAGTAAACTATCAACCACACCTCTTCTTTTACCATTCTCAAGACTTCTTTTGGCCCTTTCTGTATGTCTTGCTGCCTTTGATTTACTGATAGGGACCTCAACGAGGTGATCCAAAGGGCAAATGCAACTCGCTTTGGACTGGCTGCTGGGGTCTTCACTCGCAACATTGACACTGCCAACACCTTGACTCGTGCACTTAGAGCAGGCACAGTCTGGATCAACTGTTATGACATCTTTGACGCTGCAATTCCTTTTGGTGGATACAAGATGAGTGGACAAGGAAGAGAGAAAGGAATCTATGGCCTTACTAACTACTTGCAAGTTAAGGCTGTTGTCACTCCTCTGAAAAGTCCAGCATGGCTGTAACCTCTTCAGAAAACTTGACTTCAGCAAAGAAGAATCCTAGCATGAAAGCTTGGAACATACATAGTTTCCAGTAATTCTGTACTATTCTATGTTTGATGACAAATTTTAGGACAATTTATACTATGCTGATCATCTATTCTGCTAGTTCAAACTAGTCTGTCCTAACTGTTGTGCTCTTGGTGTCGAGTTGTTCCTGAACTGACTTGTCATTTCGGGTTTTCATGAGTCCAGAAGAGTACCAGTCAGGTGTAGTTTCAGGACTACAGGCTTTTGCCCTTGTAGATATGTCAAGGGCCTTTTCTAGATTTATGACAACTTGCTCCATTGATGGTCTCTGTTGCTTTCTTGCTGTGCATGATAGTGCCGGCTTAAGTGTTAGATCAAAAGCCTCTGCTGAGTACTTCCCTTCAAATTTGGGATCAGCAAATTCTGCTACGCTGCCACCTCTGGTAAGCATTTTAGCCTGAGAACCAGAAATCCAGAACAGTCAAGGATCAAACCCAGAATAGCAAAACAAATGAGGGATCATCTTCCTTATCATTTTATTTAATGGCATTGGTTTCTTCAGATTCAAGTTTACAACCTTTTTCTCAGAGAGGATTTGTAGCAGAACCATTCCAAAGCTGTAGACATTGCCTGATGAGTTGACTTGACGGTTGCTTTGGTACTCTGGATCAACATAACCAAAAGTTCCTCTTACTTCTGAGCTCACATAGGACTCACCCAAGTCAATAACCTTAGATGAACAGAAGTCTGAGAGCTTGGCTTCAAAGTGAGGTCCCAACAGAATGTTTGTTGGCTGCAACAGCAGCAATTGTGTCAGCTAGTGGAAGAAAGAAAAAACCTTCTCTGCAGATTCCAGATGAAACTTCATTTGCAATAAAAACTCAACTTTTCATGTAAAATGTAAGAATCTAAGTTACACCAAAGAAGATAAATGGAAGAGAAGACTGAAGAGTAAAGAAGCAACTGCTTCTAAGTAAGTGGTTGAATTCCTGCAAACAAGAAATAAGGATATAGCTTCCTAGAAGAGTATACCTGAATGGCTTGGTCCTAGAGAGCTATGATTTTGAGATTGACCTTGATATCTCAGTGAACGATGCAGCCTTCAGAATATGTATGAAAAAACCAAAGACTTCCGGCACTGTCAATGGCAATCTCAAGCCTTTAGACCCAGGACAGTACCTTATCCCTGCCTGTTTCAAATAACTTGGAATTCAATACCCATGATACAGAACAGCAGAAAGCCATATTAAGATAAGGGAATACCAAAAAGCCACTCAGAGAGATTTCCATTTGGACACAGTTCATAGATAAGGAAACATTCTTCCTCCCTCAGACAATAGCCCAGCAAAGCAACAAGGTTCGGGTGCTTGATGTTTGATAAGCTCATAACTTCCCTGACAAATGTCTCTACATTTCCATCGTTAATAATGGCTTAACTGCAACATTTTGGTTACTTGACGGCACGCCTTTATAAACCTTTCCTGATATGACAGGGAAATGGTGAATCAAAATCTGGAACTGAGGCCATATGTTCGTACAATTAAAGGGGTCATACATCTAGATAAGAACTTTTAAATTAGAACAGGTATTTTCCAGTAAGCCAGGGAAGATTGTGAAGAATATATGAGGACATTCAAGCTGTATTTGCAGCTTGACAGTCTCTTGTAAAGACATTTCTTAAGACAAAAGAAATGATACATTTTCACTTAGATACTCACCAGCAGTTCCTTCCCTGATGAAATTTAGCTTATTTAGACTGTTTGTTGCAGCATAAACCTTTTTAACCTGAAGTCCTGGACAACCAGGCTCCTCTGGTAGCAAGTTTCTGGGTGCTGTCAAGTGAAGGAACTGAATCAGTGTACACATCCAAGGCTTAAAAGCACGGAGGAGGAAAAAAAAAAAAAAACCAGTATAAATTGAACACACTTGCTTTACTAGTTCGACGTACCATGCTTTTCATGTGGTGAAATTGGCTTATTATATCGTTTTTTTTAAGATGGATATAGCCATAAGAACCATTAATGACACCCCTATAAGCCCTCCCATTAGGATCCAGATACCTGTCATGCAACTTTGTTGCTGGTTACATGAGAAGGGCTTTCTTATGTGAAAACTAGAAAGTTCAATATAGCAACGGCAGAAACTCACCTGTGCTAATTTTTAGTTTCCTTTTATTCACTGGTTCTGGATTTTCTGCCAAGGACAAAGAGTATAGACACCATTGTACTTGACTCTTGCTAGATTTTGTATAAAATGTACCATCAGGCTACTCACCCATGACCTCTTGCTAGCTGGCATTTGCAAAATTGTTGGAAAGATGAGTCATCTTCAAGCCTAATGCCTGTTAATGTTACAAGCACTGCAAATCTACAGATCTCATTTTCGACCTTTAGAGACTCAGCAGCAGTAGATACAGAATGCATTTCTCCCATGTCTTCCCGGCTCCTCAGACAGGAACTACATGTTTGATCCCACTGCTTCCCAGAACTATTAAATTGGCAATTTTCGTCTAAATTCCTCAGTTTATCTTCCAATCTACTTGTAACATCAGCAACTGAGTAGTCAAAACATCCACCTGCACCACTTGTCAGCTTCTCGATCCCACAAGAGAAAACCTCTTCATCAAATCTCTTCAACGAGGTAAGACAACCTGTTTGCTCACTGGTATTCAAGTATATCAGTCCTGTTTCATTTGCCTGACAGCCCAAAGCATAAAGGTATGACGGAATACTGTTGCACAGCAGTTTCGGCTTAAACATCCACCCCACTCTCCAGCTTCACAACTTGAATTATTCCGGCTGATGAGTACCGCAAATAAAGGCTGCAACTTACTGGAGGAGGCTGAGAAACCCACAATTTGATACTGATGATCATGATGAAGATATAGACAATAAGGAGATGTTTTGAACATTCAGTCCTGCCAGAATTGAGGGTGGAATTCATCATGATGTCTAGTCATTATAGAGAACAAGAAGAAACCAACAAACAAGCAGATCGTGAGTCTGACTTATGCCTATATCTACCTTTCGCTAAAAGTGAATGAGAATTGCTGGAGTTAACAATGGCGAAAATCACCTACTGGACTTTGCTTAAGAGCATTTCTCTTCACTCTTTCTTAGCAGAAAGTGTATCAAGTCTTCAACTTTCCAGAAGGGAAAATGGATTTTCAAAGGAGATTGACCTTACCTCCTCCGCAGTCCTTGAAAAGAGAGAATGGTAATACACATCTTGAGATCGATACAGCTTGAAGAAAATTCTGATAGTATTTACTGCAAAAAAGAGAGGCTTGCAGCTGGGACAAGTTGCAGGGCAAACGACCAGACAGGCTGCAGAGAGAGACACAGGAGAGAAGTTGTCTGCATTGCGATCTTGAGGTTGTTTGTACTGCAAAACATACTTAATCGACTGGAAAACATGATTGAATTTGGTTTGAACAGATTCAAGAAATCATCTTGGTTCTCGTCGTTTTCTAGTACCAAACTCAATTTGACAATGATTGGCTGGTATGTGGACACCGACCAAAAGAGAACCATAAAATATTAACTCCGTCTGCCTTCCGGATTCAAGTAAATGCCATTGCCGGCCAATGCAGAATCAAGGAATGGCAGATGATGTTGTGTGCATGCAACAAGAAAAAATTGGGCATTGGCTAATTCTATGCTTGTAGGTCTTTTGTAGAGAAAGGGTTGCAAGGGACATGACAAACTAACAGGACTGGCAGCTGCCAGTGACAGTCAAGGACTGTTAATCCAGCTTGTCTGTGTTAAATTGCAGTCTAACTTCACAACGTAGATCTTCAAACATTACTTGACTTCGATGGATTCCAATCCCAATCTGTGATTCAATCATCGAAAAGGATGTTCGAAGTTCAAACCAATTCAAACTATATTTATGTAAACTTTTTTTTTTTTTTTTGGTCGACGATAATTAATTGACATAAGGATCAGGTGCTGCTGAGCAGAACCCATAATTATAAGAATCTTGTCCGACCAGAATAATATTAGCCCTAAAGCCCAGTCCAGGCTTATAGGCCATTTCTAAAGGCCTCAGCCATGGTTATTTTTGGGGTTGGGCTGACCTGTGGGCTCAGACTACCTGTAGGCGGATGGGGCAATCCAATACGATGCAGTACGCAGCAAAACGCCATAGGATCTCTCATTAGTCCTAGTAACGAGAAACATCTGCACTACGCTCGTCGCTGTGATATCTGTAATTCTCCCTGTGTCTGTTCTCTCTCTTTTTCTCTGCGTTTTCCCTCTCTCGCTAAGTATGTAGTTATGTTGTATATATCTTTGTGCATTTACTTAAGAAAAAGGGATGTGGAAGAACTGTAAATGAGATTTAGGGTTTCGAGCTGTTTTCTGTTAGTTATTAGCTTAGAATTGAAAAGATAAAGCTCATTTCTATTTCGGGTATTTGCTTCTTATGGCTTCCGTAGAAAGTTAATGGAATTTCCTCTGCTTATTATTATTTGCAGGCCCGGTGAGGTTTGAATAGCAATGGAAAAGGAAACCAAGGCAGCAAGTGAGGATCCCAAAGTCGATTTGTTCGAGGATGACGATGAGTTTGAAGAATTCGAGATCAATGAAGGTAATTTGGGATTTGTTATTGTTAGTTGAACTTAATTGACTAACAGATTGATTTGTATATAAACATGTCCGTTTAGCTATCCTCATTTTGTAAATGCTTAGTTTTGTGACTAGCTAGAATGCTGGTCTCTTTTCCTTTATTCTAAAGTTAGTTAATTTGACAGGTATTTATGTGCAAGAATACTTGAGCATAGCTATTTTTGTTTGTTTTGGTTCAGTTATTGAAAGGATATCATCTTTACTTGTCTTAAGAATTTAGGCTTTGAGCTAAGCTCATGATGTGGATGTTTCATTTAATGATTATCTGCAAGTCTGGTTCTTTTAGTTTGTTTGTCTGATGGGTCCTTAAGCACACATAAATTGCTGTTGTCTTTTGTTTGTGTTGGTTTACTTCTTAAGAAACCATTTTCTTCATATGTCTTGCCTAGTGAATACTTAAGTGAGGAAAAGAAACTGCTTGCTTCTTGTCCAATATTGTTTGGACCTTTACTTACCTCGAAATTCCATTAGACTTCTCATGGATCTTATTACTAAGAGAATGGTTTTGGAAAGGTGCTTTGGCAATTGTAGCAATCTAGATTGCTCTAAACATCGAATGGAGTTGTTAGTCCATTTTTTAGGATGAATTATTGAACTCTATGAAAATCATAAAGGAGCTAGTGGCTCATTGAGATAATTGTGAGTTTCCAGTTGCTTAAGGTTGTGCAACACAAGGTTGCCAGTATGGATGATCACATTTCTGGTTTAAAGGCTTCTTGTCCTAATGCAGATACTTGATAGCATACCAGGTTCTTAATTGCATGCCAGCATTCGATTTAGTCTATGCTTTTGGGAAGCTTTTGTACGTTCAAAGTTGTGATAAATAGGCTAAAGATCTGAGCCTCATTTGTTTATTTAGGTAATTGTAGCTTTAGAATTGGAAAGCCTGGTGAAGGGGAGGAAGATGTGGGAGCTGGTGGTAAAGTTGAATCCTAGTATTGCTTATTACTTGGTTTTAATAAACATAAGGAATTAAACAATCATTTGATGTATGTGCTGCTATCTAGTGTTTTTTGCTTTGCTGCGTGTGCAAGATTTCAAGTTGAACCGTGAAGCACTTTATCGTATAAGGTATTTTCAGGGATTGTAGCCCAGCCTATTGACATAATCTTGTTGGTAAGTTGAAATTACTATTACAAGGGATCATTCCTCAGTTAACTTTACCATATCTTGTTTCTTTTCTTTTATCTCCGGAAGGAACATGCTGATGACGTAGTTGTCAAGTTTAAATCTGTTTGTTGTGATTTCAGTTAAAATGATTTTCATGAATTCTGATTTATTGCATTCAGATACCTGAGTAGTTACAATGAATTCACCTTCAGCTCTTCTTGTAAAGGTAGTGGTGGGGTTGTGTGCTAGAGTGCTAGTGTGAGGTCTGTAAAGTAATGCTGCACAGAATGGTCTGCTACAGTTAAACAAATCCATAACCCTCTGAAAGCCCTACCCAATTTTTTTCTTGAAAAAGAAAAAAAGGTAGATGGAGGAGTGGGAACAAAAGGAATAGAAGGAAAAACGGTTTAGTAAAATCCTTTAACACTGTAATAGTGAATATGTTGCTTGTAGTTTTCTCTAATTCAAGGAACATTGTTCTCCCCTTCCCCTCAAAGAAAAGATGAAAAAAGAATCATCTGAAAATGGACAAGCAACACTTTTAATGGTGTAATAACGGTTAACAAGCTTATCTATGCTGCTGTTCCAAATTGAGAAATTAATCTTCCTTATGATGGTTCATGTTAGGCTGCACTTGATATGCAATGCTATCAATTCCTCCAGCTTTTTTGAAACTATTGGGGATTTGTTTGAAGACAAAGTAGCCATTTTTTTGTTTATGTATTTCCAATTTTGAACTATGGCTGCCATTTTAGTTATAATTCTTTGTGTTAGCATGAATATTCACCACGATGATTTCTTGTTAGTTATATCATGAAGATAGGAGCAGCCTTCTCCTTTCCTTTTGGTTTTGCTTGACTTGTTTTGTGTTAACAGAGTGGGATGACAAGGAAGAGGGAAAAGACACAACACAGCAATGGGAAGATGATTGGGATGATGATGATGTCAATGATGACTTCTCTCTGGAGCTGAAGAAAGAATTGGAGAACAACATTGAGAAGAGCTAGGTTCATGTTGCTTTACTCTCTCAATACTCTGCGGTCATTTTGTTTTCAACTCAGATGAACTTTCTGGCAGCAAAAGAGAAATTGTGTCAAAATGCTACCCTCTCTTGTTGATCTGTTTATATGGAACTTTCACATTGTTTTATGCATATGATATAAGTTGAGTATGACTTCTACGCGAGAGGGATTATGCTACCTAGCCATTAACATATTAATTAAAACACATGAATATCTGATTTTGAAGCTGACCATAAAACCCGACTATAGCCCTTATGGAAAGTTATATACCAGTCTCTCGGGAAGCTACTTTGTTTTCTCTTAATATTTGACTGTTGAAGAAGATCTGAATTTCAAGATCAAACACCACAAGTGCATAGAATCCAATTTCAGATCTCACAAAGTACAATCCTGACATCTCCCATATGAAAATATTGTAAGTACTCACCAACCACCGTAATCCTTCCTATCATGGAGCCTTATGGGACCATGTTTGGAGGCTTATTAGGAAGATGTGGGAGGAGATTTAAACCACTGATGGGATTTTAGGGCGGATTTTGCCAAAAGTAATTTAGCGTGATGCTGGGTGCAGGGAGTGTCTAATAATTTGGTAAGACAACCTAGTAGTGTGTTTTGGGAGCTAAAGATTTTTTAGCTGTTTTCAGAGGATTTGTGCCTGATTGTGGATTTTAAAAAAAAAAAAAATACCCTTTTCTGAAAGATGAAATTGAACTATAAATTTCTGCATCAAACTTCTATTCAGAATCATTGAAGACTCGCAGCAAGAGGTACATTAGATATCATGGAGATTAATTAATGATAATTGTGCCCCATACTTTTTTGACTGCTTATTTTCAGATATGCTATCACACTTGTAAATGGAAGGCACCTTTTTGGTGTCACTTACAGTAATATAGAATCTATACTAGTTTCTATCAAGGCGAAAATAGCGTGAAGATCTGGTAAAGTTGATTAAGAATACAAAGATTAAGATCTTAAAATACATATGTACAGTTTATGAAGATCTTGATTTTCTTACAGCTAATTGTATCCGATATGAATATATATTATTTGTTTTTCTAAAGAGAAATATATATATATATATATATATATATGTGTGTGTATATATAGAGAGAGAAAGAGACATCCTTACTGCTTTTCTATCTCTTCTTCCTTTTCCACCTTAATTTATTCGCAGAAAGAAAGCATAATGATTGGAAATGGATCTTGACTTCAGTTGAAAAAAGCAAAAGGAAAGCATGTATGGCAGAAGGAATTTCATCAGCAAGAACAGTTTATTAATTAGAACTGAACTTTATATAACCCACCAGAGGATCCTCCATTGTAAGTGCCTATCAAGCTCTCTCTCTCTCTCTCTCTCTCTGTAGAATTACATGGCCTTCTCTCTGGGAGGTGTACGTAACAGTGATGATCCATGGGGAGCATCCTCCTTATGCTATCTTATTGGGTTTACATATCTCGCTGATGAGCATGTCTAAGTTGAGCCAAGACGACCCAGTTCCTTCCTCCATAGCCATTTTCGCCATAGTTGAAAGTTTCTTCACCTTCTTCCTCACCTCTTTGCCCATCTCTCCCTCCATCAACTCCTTCACCATCTTCGCCAACGCTTCTGGTTTGACGAACCCCCTCACTGTCCCATCGCTTGTCTCCACTCTGAGCCCTACCTTGATCTCCTCCTCCACCATTCTCGCATTCAGTGGCTGCTCTGCCAACATGGGCCATGCAAGAATGGGGACCCCAGCACAGATGCTCTCCATGACTGAGTTCCATCCGCAGTGGCTCAAAAAACCTTGTACGCTTTGGTGCATCAGTATCTCTCTCTGATCAACCCAGTCTCTCACCACAATGCCTCTCCCCTTCACTCTCTCCTCAAATCCTTCTCCTAGTTCTGATTCTTTCTCTCTTATCACCCACAAGAAGTTCACCTTTGATTCCTCCAACCCATTTGCTATCTCCTCTAGTTGTTCCGGTGAGATCTCTGATTGTGACCCGAATGCTACGTAAAGAACCGAGCAGCCGTCTTCTAGCTTTCGATCTAGCCACTGAATCCAAGTGGGCTTCTCAGCAGCAACAGCCTTATGTGGGTCAGCCAGGCATAGAGGTCCAACATACCAAGCCTTCAGTCCACCATGACGATTGTAGTAATCAGCAAACACAGACTCAAGGTCGTAGAAGCTGTTGACGATGAGGCCATGACTCTGATATGTTGCCCTGATTTGATCCATCAAAAGTTGAACCTCGCAAGCCTTTGGATCAGGGTCCTGGAAGACATGATTAAAGTCACCTCTAGTGACCTTAATCCATGGAAAAGCAGGCACTGTGATCAACTCATGATCTGACTTGACCCCTACCAGAAGCCGATTCTCAGAAACATTCTTTGCTACACAACTTGCGTAAGTACTCATACCATAGAAAACCAGCCTAGGAAAACCGAACTTTGTGGCAGACTCTAGTGTCCACCAGAGGAAACCGTCCGATACCATTAAGCTGACTGGTGGCAGAGTCTGGAGCGCTCGTTCGAAGTCTGGCTGCATCTGCTTGGTGGCTCTGGTGAACGGAACGAAGAGCGACATGGAGGGGAGCTTGTCTGTGCTCTCCACGCCGGGAGGTATCTCAGGGATCATTTGAGGAAAAGGGATGTCGGTGACGGAGGCTCTCGTGTCAGCCAGAGACTCGACGACAAAGAGACGGTTTGCTGGTGTAGTGAAGACCGTGACAGACATGCCCTTGCGGCGGAGGAGGAGACGAGCCAGGTGGAGCATCGGTATCATGTGGCCTTTTGACATGTAAGGGAAAAGAACCACATGATTCGAAGGTGAACCACAGTAGTCTGAATCCATGAATCCTCTCTCTCTCTCTCTCTCTCTCTGGTAGCTTCTAGTTGCAGAAGAACCAGTTCCTCATTTATACGGCGATCAGAGGAGAAAGCAATCAGGATTTGATTTTGTGTTTTGTGTGCATGCATGTAATGGATCAGGAGTATCCAAAAACGTGGCTGGCGTTTCTCCTTGGAATCAACCCTTATGGGTGCCTGTAGCATTAATTGCAGGGTCCACACTCCACATGCAATTATGAAAAGCACTGCTGACTCTGCCGCATGCCAGCCTCTCCCTCTCCCTCTCCCTCTCCCTCTGTCAAGTCGCCAGCAACTTCATAGAGAAACCAAGTCTAGCAAGTTTCTGTCACCGGCCGCAGGCCTCTGTCCTCAATTTATTGCATGGCTTCTGCCTGTCATTTGTCTTCACTTTGCAGGCATGCTTCTAGAAGAAATATATATTCTGCAGATGATTATACACAAACATATAGTATACATATGTAAGTATTTTCGGGATATTCAGATATCTGATTTTTTTTTTTTTTTGCATTATATATACATATATGATCTTATGATTTTTTTAATATGATATGAAAAAGTAAAATTAATTTTTGATTTAACATTTTATATTATTTAAAACAAAATTAAATTAAATTAATTAAAAATTTTAAAATTTAGATAAACTTATATTGTATTTTTAAAATCTCATTTATATTTTCTTATTTTAAACTCTCAAAAAACCTGGATAGGCCAGATCAATTCTAACATTCAAGCTGTGTTTTAAAGTGAAAAAATCAATCAATTTACCACAAGCCTATTTAATGACATGAAACAAATAATTTTCATAAAATTATATAAAAATCCACATTATATAAGTAAAATTATTAAAATAAACATAAATCAAGTTACATAAAATATTTTTAAAAAGCTGGAATCATATTCTATTTTCTTTTTGTTATCGTTATAAATTATTTACTGTTTTGATTGATGAATGAATTTTTTTTCATTTTTTAATTTTTTTATTTTACTTCCAGATTATTCGAAACCATGCTTTTCGTGCTTTTTCTTCTTTCAAGCCTCATCAAGCTAGTTTGGAAAACGTCGACATTCTTAATTTCAAGAATATTCAGTAAAATACCCATGTGGATTGGACCACTTGGATTTAGCTTCCAGAAGAAAGCAGAGAGGCGTGGTGGGCACGTATTGTAGGCTTTAGAGTACAACCGGGTTAGCTTCTATTCCTCGTAAAATTCCAATTATACATTATTACAAAGAGTCTCTTCTTGGGTCACTGGCACTTGAAAAGCACACCCAGATCACACATCACACGTTATAACATTTTATGCATTAGGCTCACATGTAATAATTAACTAACTACTAAAGAAAGTAAATGTTTTTTTTTATGGATTAAATATTTTTTATTTAAAATAAATAATAAAAAAATTGATTTTTTTCAACTTGGCATATTGTTTATTTGAGGGATTGCGTGAATAATTATCAACAAATAGACTACAATCAACATGAAAATAATTGGGCCGACAAAAGTAAGGAAACAACTTTGATGCGAGTAGCATAGTAACTGAATGGCCATAAGACATGCCGTATGAGATTTGTATATATATTGTCCTTTACTTGGCTAGTAATTATTCTCAAGTGACATGCACTAGAGAAAGGATAAGACATGTTTTACAATAATGTTGACGGTTGCTAATGCTAAGTGCCCTTCCTCTTACTTTTTATTTATTTTTTATTAATATTTAAAATTATAAAAAAATATTTTTTAAATAAACATAAAACAAAATATTAAATTATCGATACTTAAAATATAACTTCCTTCTTTTTTTGCAAAACAAAAAATATAAATCATATATAGCAGCACAAAATCTTCCTTCTTTTTTGATTTTTATCGATATAAGACTATAAGAAATAGATTTTTTGACCGTCTTATTTTTGTTAATCTTGAAATATTATTTATTTATTTTCTAATTTATTCTATGAATAAAAACAAATAATAAATAATATAATCATATTACTTTATTTTAGATAAGTCTAGTTCTGAATGTCTCGTGGGCCAACTCTAAGAAGATTTGGTTGGGGCAGACCACTTGCTTATAAAATGGGCTGCACTAAACAAACCGGTGTTCATTTAGAAGAAGAAAAGGAAACTTTTTGCAGTTCATGTGTATTTCAGTATATTATTTAATTAAAAATTAATCATATTAGTTATTGTTGCTAAAATTTGGTTTTTTTTTTTTAAGTTCTCATAATAATTACAAAATGTTATTACCAATTTATAATTTTATCTTATACTCTTATCACATAGTTATGTGAACTTGGATCAATATACTAATATTTATTAATCAACATGTCTGCTTTTCTTATAAAGGTGTGCAACAACTGAGAAAACTATGGATTGATTATCACAGCTGCAATAGCCATTTCGGTTGCGGCAATCTTAGTTTCAAAGCAAAGGTTTATATGAACAAAACTTTGTCGGTTAATCCCATTTTGAAGACCAAATCACTTTTGCATAATATTTTTCAAAATAACAAGAAAGAAAAATCCGCACCATTCACAGAAACGGAAATTGAAGATTTTTTAAGTTCAGTCAGAGTATATTTTTGGGTATAATTTGGAAAACAAAACAGTGAAAACCAAAGTTGAAAAGGAGAGCATTTCATCTTTTTGTGCTATTTTTTATCATCATTTGAGTTTATGACATACAATGCCTATATACTTCATACAGCAGGTTCTAATGCAGGGTCAGGCAGAAGAGCAGGACTTGAACCCAACTGAGGCTCATCTACACTTGTTTGGCTTTCTACTGAGTACCAATTCCACTGACATGGGTATCTGTCATTTCAAGTCTAGCGTCATTGAAATCGGCACTTCTTCCAGTCTGGTTCTCTCTCAGATCAATGCTTACTCCACTGAAATGGCTACTGTCTTCACCAGCAACCAACCCATCCTTTCCTAAGCTGGCTCTGGTTCTACAAATTGGGCAATTAGAGTTCTTCAGAAGCCAAGCATCCACACACTGAGAATGAAAGCTGTGCCTGCAAATAGGCAGCAGCCTGCACTTATCGCCCATCTTGAAGTTGTCCAAGCAAACTGCACAGTCAACTGGGCTACTTCGGTTGCTTCTTGCTATGTAATCATAGCAAGGAAGATTCTGTAAGTCATCCTGGGCCATACTTCTGCTTCCATTGCAGTCTCTCTGGACTGCTGCACTGTCTCCAAATCCTCTCATAAAGGCTCTTCGAACTATGCAAAAGTGAATGAGAATTAAAACCCCAATACCCACAAACAGCAGAATCATTGATATGACAATGGCCATTGCCATAATCCGTGTAGCTAATGCAATGATTTTGCTACTCATTACCGATCATTCCTGGTAAGTCCGTCCTTGATGATCATCCCAAAACAGAGGATCATTACCAAAACAATCTTCAAATTCCTGGAATGTATCTCTCACATGAAGTTCTTCAAAACTCAAAACCAGCAGAAACCTACGTATAGATTACTTAGAAACTCAACACATAAATTATTTACTTTTGACATTTCTCAAGAAAGGCAACAACCCCAGAAATTTGAAAAAAAATCAAATTCTGAGAAAAAAACTTGGGAGACTGAAAGGCTGTCTCAAAGGAAGCTAAGTTTTGGTGGGGAAGGAGAATGGTTAGAGATGGTAATCGCAATGAAAAGCAAGGTGATGGTTAAAGATGACAGTAGCAATGAAAAGCAGATGAGGATGTCTTAGAGAGGAAAAAATATTTCATGAGAACAAGAGTGGATAACCGATGACATTAGAGTAGGACTAATGAGATTCAATGTTAATGGAGTGGGTAGCAAAGTTTACAGATGGAGACAAAAAGGATAAAAAGAAATCAAAAGGAGTAAGATGGAAAGCTTAACCTTTTCTCTGTATCTTCTTCCTCTGTTTCTTTCTTCTCATGTTTATTTAAGTGTATCATTTGATTTCGGCACTTTGAAATGGGCCCTTCCTTTTTATGAAGTAATGGGGATGCTCTGTTTTAATTGAAGGACCACTCTGCTTTTCTGCATACCCATTTATCTGTTACGTCTGTTGTGTCTGATTATTTGGCATTCAATAGCATTAGCAGCCATAGCCAGCCTTCATTTAGAATATGGCCCCATGATCACAACAGAGGCTATCCAAGTCAATCTGAATATCACTTGAAATGGATCAAGATATTCAATCTAGAAAATCAATTTACATAATAAGAGAATATATGTTTTACAAAATTCAAATTTACTCAAAATTTCATCCAAAGTGAAAGTTTTAAGGGATGATCCAAGCCACATGAACAGAACTGATGTCACTTTCAACTCTTCTATAGATTGTTTTGTAGTCTTAAATTCTCACCTTTGGGTAGTTTGTTACTCAGACTTCATATTACCGATTCCCTACCAGCCAATTCATCCATTTAATTTTCATCCAACAGAAAAATAGTATTCAACTAAGCTTAAGCTATAAATGATCAGCTTGGTGTATCTTAATTTTGTAATGAAAATTGCACATAAATTATATAACCCTTACCTCATAATGACAGTAACGAGATAGATCCCTCCATGAATTCAAGTTGGTTGGTCAACCACCAGTATTAACTATTTAACCTAACAGCTCATCTGATCCACTCAGACACAACTACACTCACATAAGGCTTGGTAGAGAAAATAAAAAAAAGATACAATAACAACATCGACATCAAATCTGGCACCTAATTAGCTCAGACAATTGCATAATCTTAAGGTGGACTCATATATTTGATATAAAATTACACAATACTATGTTTCAATAGAAACATGTACATAGAATATTAATGAAAATAATTAATGTAAATATCAAGCACATGATAATCAAACAAAGCCTCAGAGGGAGATTTGTCTATATCATAGAGATTAATTTATAATAGCATTTTGGTGGAACATTCTGTCAGGAGCAATATTATTTTGAGCAGATTCAAACAGTAAAATTTCTGAGAGTAAGAATGGAAGCCAATGACAAAATGCCAGGCAGAATCCTGCTACCACAACACAACACATCAATCTGCTAATACAGCATATAATTTTAAATCAACATGCTTTTCTCCAAGGCTAAAGAAAGGCTCCATTGTTCCCCAAATAAAATAAAATTCCCGATCAAGAAGTAAAATACTACCTAGATCATGCAATCGACTCTTAAACAGGCTGGCCTAATTGAAACTGCAATTATCAGTGTTCAACAAGAATTATATTTAACACAGCTATATAGTCCTTTCTTCCCTGTGAAAACAAGTGGATGATACATAAACAAGGACTTTCTATAACCAACAAATCCATAAAAGAGGAAGGCTAGATGTGAACATGCAAAGAATATCGTAGGATTCCAACTCAACTAACTGCTCAATCACACGTCTGGATGTCTCAATTTCACAGTATACAAATGAACAAGATGAACCAAAAGAAAGTAAGAAAAGAAAAGAGGTAATTATAGACTCCGCTTGCTAAATCTCATTGTGTTGGCAAAATAAACAGAACTCACTAAAAGCTTATCCAAGCCCTGCATAACCTGTCAGGAACCAATAACCAGAGCCTCCCGAGCAATATTGGTCACACGAATTACAGCTTGTGCACTTAATGGAGAGAGCTTTGACTGACAGAAGTGTTCCCAAGAGCCAATCTCTGGATGCTCAGATAACGTTGCTGGCGTAAGCTTGTGAGATTTCTCATATACAGTTTGCAGCTCCAAAAGAAGAGTTCGAGCAGCCTCCCGTGACTCAGGAAGCTGGTCACTGAGCTGAGATGCAGCTACTTGAATCAATTTGTCAATTCCATATGCTTCAATACCTTCAACACCCTGTTAATATGAACATACATGAAAACCTTATTAGAACAAGACACATTGACACTTGGGATCAAACAAAAAGGAACACACCTTTCATGTTGAAGAAACAATGGCAATTTCAAACAGAAACAAATGACAGACAAGACACACTACCATCTAACTAGAACTCAAGGAAGCAGAATAGGAAGGGAACTACTGGGGCCAATTATGCCGGGCACAGAAAAAGAACTTAAAATGGAACAAGTACAAACAACATAGGACCAAGCATGCTTTGAATACCAACTGAAGCTTAAACTAAGAACCAATGAAGGTGACACCACAAGCTTTAGCGAGCAACATCAGGTAGACCAAGCCAAAGTAAGAAGGAAAAGCACCACTGAGAAATTCTGATAAAGAAAAAAAAAAACCAACAATGGAATATATCAAAATCTTTTCTTACCAGTCGTGGCACACTTCGACAAAAGCACATTGCCGCTTTAGCTCTAATTCGAGGATTCCTGTTCTTAAGATAAGGTTGCAACTTTGGCAATAACAAGATAGGGGAAACCCAAGTTGTCATTGCCACTAAAGCCCTCTCAGCTGCCTCACAAACAAACTTTTTATCTTGTGAAGACTTGAGAAGAAGTTGAGTGAGCTGCAGCCATGGCAGTTGAACACATTGTAAAATATAATTCACACAAAAGGTAAGAACTATTTAAAATAATGTAGAATAACTCAAGGTTACCACAAAGTTTAAAAGATATGAGTACCAGATGATCCAATGAATCAATTATGTTGTCATTATATGCACTGAAAATGTCTGCAGAGGTCATAATTGCAGTTTTACAGACAGCACTTCTTGGATTCTTCAAGGACTTCACTACAAGTGGAATCAGTTCCCCCCTGTTCACAGAAACATTGCGGCAATTAACAGATTTATCCAACTATATCTATGAGAATTAACCTACAGTGGAAGAAAATAGGAAATGTCACAGACTCATATGAGATTGTCTTTGTACGAATTTGAGACTTACAGCTCATTAAGCATCTCTTCCTTGTGAAATATTGATAAGCGACGTACATTGTTGAGAGCTTCACAGACTATTACCCAGTCTTTGGAGTCCAGTCCCACTAAAAGTGTCTGAAATATGAGACAACAAATATATAAAATTAAACAAATTGTTTAGCTCCAAAAATCAGAATATCAAAGCATATATCATGAGAGAGAAAAGGTCTATTATAAACAACCACAAATGCAGCATGCAAACAGTACCTCAGCAAACATCCCTAAGGAAATGAAAAAAAAAAACAAAAGTTCATACCTTCAGAGTTGTACCAAGGTCTTCAACATCACTCAAATTCTCAGATTCAATATATTCGACTTCTGAATTACCAATCTCTGGTCCAGAATTCATAAGTTCAACTCCATTGCTGTGAGCTGAAACCAAAGGGGCAGAAATTTCTCTCGGTCTTTCTTCAGTGTTTTTGTTGGCATTTCCTGCCCAAGGCTTGGTAAAACTCCCTTTAGTACAGTTTTGGGTCTTCCTCTCAGAAGCCGCTAGACTATTCAGATCTTTGAGTGCGTTCCCTGACATTACTGCTACAATTAAATTCTGAAACAAGAAGGAAATCACATCAACCTCATCTTTCCTGAATCATCCATATTAGGCTGTTGAATTTGTCAATAAGAATAGTCTTCAATGCACAATTGAGTGAATTAATTATTATGAATCAATGAAATCCATTTTTAGATTGAAAAATGTGGTTTCTAAGGCTGAGCACTCCATCGAAAAAATTACTTAGAAGCAGCCATAAGTGCTAGAATGAAAAGCAAGAGAGAAAAATTCAAAATACAAATAAATAAACCCCCAAGCAATGCCAAAAATAATTATCAACCAGTGTCCCCTCATAGACACTAACAGATCATCCTAATTTTAAGCCAGGATAGAAGCATTTTGCCTAACACCCTCTCAGTTATACATAATAATAGCAGCATTCTTGCATGAATTTTGAAATTGCAAATATAACCTTCACTCTCCAAATTGCAAGCTGAAGTTCCTTTAAACATTTGTCCTTCCTTGATGTGGTTGTTTTCTAGCTTCTGGTTAGCTCCCTTCCCCTGGCTAAACTAGAACTCCGCTTATTAAATATGAATCTTCTCTAGAATGAAGTGATAATTCCCTAGAAGATATCTCACTTTCACTTAAATGGTATCATGTCTACTACAAAAACTTCAAATTCTTCAATTTGCCCTTCCTCGCCCTTTAGCCATGGGATACACAAATAGGCACAGCACACACAAACAGGTCATTAGCCCACCAATATCCACAGATGTGCACATCATAAAAATGGCAGTGCATGGGTGCATATCTTAAATCTTTAAATACATGTACAAGACACTTTCACTGACTATATCTCACCCAGATATCAATATTAGGGCCCAACAAGCCCTTGAATTAACCAAAAGCACTAGACAGAAAGAATGGAGGTATAATTATCATTATCAAAGAAAATAGTAGAAAACGCTGAACTATGTGTCAATGACAATTGGAAGCCAACAACCAATCCCTAATCAATAATTTAACAAGACCTTCTAAAGAGAAAAGAACTATCCGGGGAATGGAGGATGATGCTAATTCATCAGAAACCAAACCAAACGGGGATCTAACTTCTAACTTCATTGCAAAAACAGCACAAAAAAATGGAAAAAGTGAAATCACTAACTCATCAAACAGCATGATCTCGAGGAAAGCCGTACAACAGATCCTACCTTCTCCATTCAATCCGAATCCATCATTATACATAACAAAATTAAAGGTCACAAACTAAGCTAAAGGCACTACGCATTATATCTATATAGACATACATAAATTAACAAATAGCATACATATATTTACAAATGTGTACCTATACACAGAGCGAAAAGGAGAGTACCAGAAATAGAAACCAAATGTGATCGGCAAAGCAGTGAGGCACTACTCTCCAATCGTCTCTGGCAGTGAAAATGAGCAGACTTACACAAAAGCTGTTTTCCTAGAGAGAGAGAGAGAGTTTAGACACAGGAGATTGGTAACTGGCAGACTTGGCAAGCAGAAGAGACGACGCCGCTTTAAGTAGGAACCCGACCTGGGCCGGCAGGAGGGACAAGATATTTTTATTTTATTTTTATTTTCAACTTTACATGTGACAGAAATTAATATTTGGTTCCTGCAGTTTTTCGTAAATGCCCCCAGTTTCGTGCTAAATACCGAGACTGACACGGTTTTGATTTGTTTTTAATTTTTAAAAACTTTGTTTTAATGATTTTTGAACTGACGCTCCAACCGAAGAAAAGGAAGTTTTTGAAATGATGCTTTATCCCTTGACAATGATTAATTAATTCATCAATTATTATATTACAATATTGATGACTTCATTATTTGACATGAAATGAGAAGATTATGAGGGGTAAAAATATAAGAAAAAAATTATTGGATGAAATAAAATTTTTTGTTAACTAAAATTTATTTTAAAAATAAATTAAAATTTCTATTAATTTAACATGCATAATTATTTTAAAAGATCATGCTAAGAAAAAATAGAGAAAAGTTATATAATAACTTTAATATTTACCTGATTTTATTGATTAAACTTTTACATTCAAAAAATAACAAATCAAATCTTAATTTATTAATTTATTATTAAATTAAATCTTAATTCAACTAATCATAAAAAATTAAAGATATTTTTGTTATTAAAATATTTAAAAATTAATTAAAATAAAAATTTTACTTTATTTTGGGTTTATTTCTTAAATTTAAATAATTTTTTATGTAAAATTTATTTTTCATAAATTTTTTCCAGTATAAATTTTAAAAATTATATTTTAAGTATTTAAAAAAATTAAACTTTTATGTGATAGTAGTTTAAATGATTTTTTAAAAAAAATTTACATCAAAATTTGAGATCTTTAGTTTGAAAATTTTAAAATTTTAACTTTATAATCTTCAATTTAGTTTAAATAAATATATTATTTTATTATTTTATTATTTTAAAAAAATAAAAATTTGATTGATAACATAAAATAAATATTTAAATTTTATATATTATTTAAAAATATTAAATCTACAAAAAATTAATTTATCAAGTTTTAGAAATATATTTAAAATTATTAAATAATTATTAAAAATTCCAAGACAACCAAATCAAAGCAACTTTACCATTAACAAAGCAATAAACTCAAGAACATTTTTTAACAAAATTACATCATTACAAATTACATAATAATGATATGGATTTTTATATATTTTAGGAGAAAGGTTATATAAAATTTTGATGTTTATTTTGTATTATAAAAAAAAATTTGATGTTCAAAAAAATACAAATAAAATGTTGATTTAACAATTTGTACCAAATTGAATTTAATCAAAAAAAATTTAAAATTAGATATATTTAAATAAAAATCTTGTATAATAAATTTTGATTTTAAATTTTTATAAATATCAAAAATTAAATTATCATCATAAAAATTAATTTTTTAAACAATAAAAAAATTAAAAAATTCATAAAAATAGCTTAATAATTAAAAATTATTTAAATTTAAAAGATAAACTTAAAATATAGTGTAAAGTTTATATGAATAATTTTTTAAGCCTTCTCACAATGAAAATATTTTTAATTTTTCAATCAAATTTTGATTTTAACCAAATTAATAAATTAAATTTATCACTTTTTAAATAATATAATTTATTTAATAATATGTCAACATTTTATATATTTTATATTTTATATTTTATTAATATATATTTTAAAATTATAGATGCGTAAGTTTAATAAAAATCTATATTTAATATTTAATTTTTTATCTTTTATTTGTATGATCCAATGCATGAGCCATTCATTAGATAATAGGGAGAACTTTATTGTAAGAATAGGCACATGGAATGGCCATGTCGGTGTTCCATCTACCCTACCCCAATTATTCAAGTGAAGATGTGGACGTTATGCTCGAGGCTAAAGCCACTTGCTTTGCATCTCATTGTAATATTTATTAAGAACTTATAAAATAATCTAAATCTACAATAATGTCTTCATTAGATCAATTAAACAAGAATTTAATTCACACCAAATTTAATACACCTAAAATTAAATTAAATATTTATATATAATTTTTTATTTTAATTAAAATATCAAAAAATAAAAATGACTCATCTACTTCATCACAACCCAAGACTTTAAAACTGAAAAAAGAGGGCATTGGGCTTGACAACAAAAGCCCAATAATATTTTGATGATGGTGCCATGTGACATGATTTGTATAGATTCTATTCTTACATAAACTATTATCTTTATAGATTAACAGTTATGAATATTTCAAAATTGTATTCATTATTGCATTTAATTTTAAATTATAAATCTTATTAATATAATTTTTTAATTATAAAAAATTTTGTTGTTGATTTATTAATATTTAATATTAATTATTATGAAAATGTATACATAAGATGATAAATATCCAAATGTCACATAAACTCCTTAAATGATTCTCAAAATATTATATATATGTAAGGTATATTAAATTAGTTTAAAATTTGTGCAAAGCATAAGCATACAAAACAATTTTTTAAAATATATTTTTTTACTATTATAAAAAATTTCATATTTTTATATCAACTGTGACACCAAAATTAATTTTTATATTATTATTAAATTATTAATTTTAATCTTAATAATTTTATTGTTAAAAAATATAAGTATTATTTTGTTTAACAAGTTTTTTAGAACAAATAAATTTATATTTTGTTAAAGAAAAATTTATATTAATTATATTTTTGTATTATAATTTAATAAATAATATAATTTTAAAAATAAAATCAATAAATATAGATTAATATAAAATAAAATTGGAAAAAGCTTAAACTTAAAAATAAATGGAAATATTTTAAAAATTAGGAATAAAATCAATAATAAAACAAATTTAATACAATTTCATGAAATAAAAAAATAGAAAATATATTTATTCATTTACATTAAATTCATCAAGTGATCAAATTAAAGATGCACATATATATTTTAAGAAAAAATCAAGAAAGAAAATTGCATATGACACCTTTTATATCAAAGGAATTTGATAATTTTGAAACAAAAAGTTTCTCTTCCTTCTACTTAGTCATTGATTTAAAATAAAAATAAAAAACCTTGCATTATTTTTTGGATCAAGATAATTTAACAAATTTAAAATTAAAGGGTTTTTTTTTTTTCCGCAACTAATTAACAAATACCTCAAATTCAATTTAGTAGGATTCATCACAAACACATAAAATTAGAAAAATAATTAAAAATAATAAATTATTATTATTTATTATAAATATATTATATATAAAATTAAAATGAAGTAAAATATAAAAATTTCTAAATTTAATAAAACTTAAAGATAAACAAAATAATTATAATTATCAAACTTGTTTTATAAGTTAAAAGGTTGATTTATATATAGTGATTAGCACTTTAAGATTATATTTCAAATTTTAATTATAAAATATCGTAAATTTGAAAATTTTATTATTTCAATATTTTAATAAAATTGTAAATTAATATATGGATTAACTATTCAAAAATTAAAACTTATTTTAAATCCATTTTATTTTATTTTTCTAATTAAACTTTAATTTTTAAAATGTTTCAAAAAATTTTGATATATTAATTTTTTAAATTAAATTTTAGTGAAATTGATTAAAAAATTAATAATATTTTTATTATTAAAATATCTAAAGAATTACTCAAATACATTCTTTATTTCATTTTAATTTTATCTCTCAAATTCGAATAATTTTTCACTAATGAGTTATTTTTTACAATTTTTAAAATTTTTTATAATATACTTTTTTAAATTTATTTTTAAATTATTTTATGATTGTAACTTGAATATCTTTTTATGTACATGAAAAATTTCAAGTCAAAAATTTATTGTAAAAAAATAGTCAAATAATATTTACTCATATTTTAAATTTTTTTAAAAAGTAAAATCAAAATTTTACTCATATATTTTAATTTATGTTATAAGTTATCAATATCAATATATATTAAAATATAAAATTATAAAATTATTAATATTAATATTTAAAAAAAATATTCTCATGAATGCTAATAAACATTGATTTAGACATTTTAAACAGATTTATTTTGTGTGTGTATATATATATATTAAAATATTTAATATGTTATGCAATTTTTTAAAATATTTTTAAAAATATTTAAATTAATTTTATATAAAAATACGTTAAATTTATATTAATATTGAGGGATTGCCATCTCATTTACACAGTTAATTTCTTCTTATAATTGGAAAAAATTTTAGTAAAAAGGATGTGTCATTTTCTACCGTAAATTTAATATTAAGATTATACAATGCAAATAAAAAATAATATTTATTTTTTAAAAATAAAAAAATTATTTAAATAAAACAATAATTAGTAAACATCATTTTAAATCCTGAGTTTTCCTTTATTTCTCTTTAATCAAACTTTAATTTTAAAAATATTTTTAAATAAACATTAATATATTAGATTTGTCTAAATTAAATTTAGATAAAAAAATTATGAAAAATTAATCAAATAAATTTTACAATCTATTTTTAATTTTATTCTTCAAATTATAAATAATTATTTACCAAAGAGTTATCTTTTATACATTTTTTAAAGTTTTTGATAATATAGTTTTTTTATAAAATATTTAATTACTCACAAATTTTAAAAAATTTTATAATGATAATTTGAATTTTTTTTACACATGTAAAAATTTTTAAGTCAAAATTAATTAATTTTAAAATTTAATTATTTTTAATTTTTAATTTTTTTAATAAGATTTGCTTAAATTGAAAATTTTAATAATATTTGCTTAAATTGAAAAATTGAAAATATTTTTAAAATAGTTTAATTTCAAATTAAAATTTAATTAAAAAATAGTCAAACTTTTGAATAACATTTACTCAATAATAAGACACTGACACTTACTCATCCATTTTATGTGCATTCAAATGTTTACTTTAAAAAAATATTGAATATACACATATCAATTGCAAAGTCTAAAACAAACTTAAATAAATAAAATAAAACCATACCATTTTAGTTTAAACTTGAAAAATATATGATAAATTTTCTTTTTAATGATTACTGGTGGCCTCTTTTAAACTTAAATAAATATATAAGTTTTTTATAAACTCAAATCATAAATAGATTTGTTGAATTAATTTATTTAATTATTATGTTTGTCAAATTAGATAAAAAATAACAATTGAATCTCAAACCATCATCTTCTTAACAACTTTAAAATGAAATTTATAAAAAAAAAAGCTTGAGATAAAGTTCTTTTCTTTATGTTTTACCTTTTTCATATTTATTGTTTGTTGTGTTTTGAGTTTTGGTTTTTCGTGATTATTTTTTTAGACAAAACAAGAAAAATCCGACTAAAAAAGGTATAAAATATACTAAACAAAATATATGAAAAAAAAGAGAGTCATAGGATTGAGTCCTAACTCACTTGTTTTCTCAAATTATGATGGCCACAATGACTTAAAAATCACTTAATTTGACTTATGGTTTAAAAATTATAAATCTTAACAACATGATCATTTTTTTTACATTTAAACATAGATTTAATTGGATTTCACCGATTTCAAATTCGTATGTAAATTAATTTATAATATCGTAAAAAAATATCAAATTTTAAACTATAAATTTCTTGAAACCTTTGAAATATAAATATGATTAAACTTTAATTTTTTTTTCATTTCTTATAATTAGAATTAGTGATTAGTAAATGTACTTGGATATTTGGATGAGATGTTAACAATCAAATAGTTTCTATTATCCTTCCTCATTGTATCTTTAGATTTCGTGGCATGATTGCTTAAAAGAATGATTGCACATGAACTCATGAATTAACTTTTACAGCTTGTAGAAATTATTATCTTGAAATACTAAAGCAACAGAGATGAAGAGATGTTATAAACCTTTTTTAAAATTAAAAAGAAAATTAGAAAAATAAAAAACAAAAGTTTGACCATTTGACGTTGGAGACCAACCTGCACACTAGCTTTTTAGCTTTGGAAGATTTGCACAGTACTTGAGGACAACATCCTTGCTCCTCAAGGGAAAAAGGAAACAACGATCCAGTTTGGGTCCGGCTTTTGGGGGCCCACTGAGTCCACGTGGCTCTATGAGGAAGCGAGTAGCGTTCAACCGATGCAGATGACCCGACCTGGTTTTCGTTTTATCCTTTATAATTCGGGTAGTTTCTGCTAATGGGTCTCTTTTGGGTCACATTTCTCTTGCTCTGTCTCGAGAAACTCACGAAACGGAAACTCAAAGCGCAAACAAACAGCAACACGAAACGGCCGAAACACAAAGGAGGGGACTTTTCTCTCTCTGTTTCTCGTTCGGTTGGTTAAATGTTTGCCTTTGGATTCATTTATTTGAAGAATGCTTGACTGGAAATTTAGACTTGGATAATGGCACTTACTGATTCGAATGATGAGCAACTCATAGAGTCGAAGACCGAGACGCGCTCCCCTCTTGGTATCGATCTCAATGAGATCCCTACTTGCTGCTTCGCCGAAACCCTAGCCATGCCTGAACCTGAGGTAGATTCAATCGACGTGGTCCGTGCTTTCCATGACAACCCGGACCCTGCACCGGGGCCTCCGGCTGCACTGCCGTGGGGAGGTCGGGCAGCCGCGTGCGGTGCATGTGGCAGGCCCGAGACGGGCGACGCCGTTATGGTGTGCGACGGGTGCGAGCGGGGGTTCCACCTGGAGTGCGCCGGGATCATCGGGTTGCAGGCGCCCAGTTTGGCGGACTGGCTGTGCAGGGAGTGTGTGAGCGGTGGAGTTAGGAGCAAAAGATGGCCTTTAGGGGTGAAATCCAAGCGGATTTTGGATATCAATGCTTCGCCGCCCAGTGACGTTGACTGTGATGGGAGCGAGGAGGTGCAGGACTTGAGGTACGGGGTTTTTACCCTTTTTCTTTGGCAATGTGTTAGGGTTTGTGGACTAAGATGTATGGCTATTATATAGAGCAATTGGAAGCTGAGTGAGTTTTAGTTGGCATCAATTCGAACAAGTTGTTGAGAGTGGAGTAAAGAAAATCTTGCTTGTGTTAATCTTGAATGAGTGAACTTAATCTGGCAGTTGGGTACTTTAATTTTGGTATAGATGAGCAGTACATTAGCTTGCTTGATAAACTGCTTTTTGAAACTTGGGCTCAGTTTTGTGTAAGTGCGTGTGCTTTTGTTGTTTGTTTTAAATAAGCCACGGCTTGGCTTGTTTGTTCCAAGGAAGAAAATGTATCGTCTGGTTTTTGAATGCATATGAAGCTCAGTAAATTTTGTATAGGCTTTCATATAATCAAATGGTGGAATGGAAATGTTACTCATTTGCATAGAGATGCAGCCGTCAGGTCTCGGTTTTTGGTATTGTAAGTTCTGATACTTGGTTGTCCATTTTAGTGTATCAAGACTGTTTAATTCCTTGCTTGGTTAATTTTTTGTAATTTATTCCAGTGCATTCTTTTTTAAAAAATTTTACTATTTTTTCTCTGCTCTTTGATGATAAAAGAATCGCTAATTACACTGTTGGAACAGTTAATCAAGTCACTGGAAGAGAGAGGAGGAAAATGTGAGAGAATTCTTGTGATACTATTGGGAGAAGATATCTTTCTATTAAAGAGTATCGTGAATTGAGCTTTAAATTATTGGCTGACCATTGAGTCTAAAATATTGATGCTGTTGTTGTTAAGTTTGAAGTCATTTTCTATATCTATATATGAAGGTTTAAGTCATGGCATCTATATATGCCTGGCTATTGTTCCCTGTTAATTATTTTGCTGCTAGAAAAGCCTCTTATTGCTGCTTCCACTCCTCCCCTTGTTCCTAGCTATTCTCACAAAATACAAGGACTGGAGTTTTTTAGTTCTTGTGCCTGATTTAGGCTCAGAAAAAACTATATCATTCTCATCTTCTTTTCTATTTTGTTGCCAATTGCATGCCTTCTCATGATGTGGATGTTGAGATTAGTCTAAGTGTCTTGACTGGCACTGAGTTTTGTAGCTTACTTTCCATTTTGCTACTTGTAATGCCATTACATGCCTCCTCTAGGCACATGGATCTTGTCATGTGGCCTGGAGGTTCCATCACATGCAACTAACTAAAGGTTGACAAGCCACCTTTTTTGGAAGAATCAACTTTTTCTTTGGACATTTCTTTTAAATGTTCTTGCTCTTCTTTATTTGTAATGGTTTTTTGCTTCCACCACAAGCGTGTGATCTCAAATCTGATCTATTTCTCAGATCTTTCCATGCTCCTGCTTCTTTGTGGTTTTGGTGCTTCTTTTTGTTCTTTTTTCATTTTATGGCTTCAGCTGTTTGTGAATCATAATCAGTTTTATTTTGGTCCAGCCAAGTTGCATTTGCTATGTCCTCTTTAACTACATTCAATAAATCTGCTATGCCTGGCTGCTTTTGCAATCACAGATAGGAAGCTGCTTCTCCTACTTGTTGAGTCACCTATTTACCTTTGAGGCTTGGCATGAACCACATTGAGTCGAAATCTTGCCCATGGATTGAATTGTGAAACGGGAGAAACTTATAAGTTCCTATTGATCCCTGCCGCAGGATCAATGGTGTTATATTTAACTTTGACAAGCCCTTGAAGGCAAGGCTGAACTAACTATGAAGTTGGCTCATGATGGTTCACATAGTGTAAGAGAGTTTGAGAAGCCTAGATACTATGGGGATGGGTTATAATTTAGATTCTTATCTTCTCTGTGAAAAGATAACTTTAGTTTGTTAACTTTGACCTTATAACTTCAGCAATACTTCTCCACCGGCATGCACAACTGCTTCTAAATTGGGTCTTTTTATTTTGTTCCGAAGTCTGTTGCAACTTTAAAATTTCCTTGTGCCTTCCCCATGTATGATCTAAATTGGAAATGCTGATAAATCCCATGCCAGACCCATGCTGCTAATGGGATTATTGTTTCGTCATTTAAACAGATAATGACTGGAATTGTTTGCTACCACAATATCTTCCCATGCTTATTTTAATTTGGTGCTTTTATGTTGATTCTTTTTATTCTTGATTCTTTCTGTTATTAATTAATTAGTGTGTATATATGGAAATGATAATTATAACACGTAATTACTGGTTGTATTTATTTTTGTTTTAGAAAGCATGCTTCAGGTGATAATTCTTATGGTGGCAATGCATTTGGTGCTCCAGTAACTCATTCAAATTTTGTGTATGCTGGAAAGGAATTTGGTTGTCAAAAAGCTTCTGGGATAATTTCTCATACTGCTGAAGGTTTTGATAATTTGTTTGCTTCATGTACTATGGATAGAAGTTTTAAGGAGGTGGGTTCGGGGTTCCAGCAAGGAAGGCTTAGGAGTGGTAATAATGCAGTTATTAGGTTTCCATCTCAGAATGCAGGTGAGGTATATTTGCAGGCGCTTAGACAATTCATTTCGGAAAGGCATGGAGTACTAGAGGAAGGCTGGCATGTGGAATTAAAACATTCTTTGAACAGTTATGGGTTGCACGCAGTTTACTATGCTCCAGATGGGCAAACTTTTGGTTCCATGTATGAGGTTGCACATTATCTTGGGTTAATGTCTAACCAGAGTTCCGTGGACAGTGAAATAAGAACTGAGGGTTCTCCTCTGCAGGAAAGGTTGCATTTACCCAGAAAGAGAAAGTTAACAAGATTTCCTGCCTATGGGTTTTCTGAGAACAAAGAAACCTTGCTAAGCAGTTATTGTGAGGAGATCCCATCCAATGGCCATAATATGGGAACCTGTGCTATTAAATCTGATAATTTCATGAAAGCTACAGAATCTGGGACTGTTGGAAATGGTGGCATTGTGTCTGAGCAAAATAAGGTAAGTGCATATGATACACTACATATCATTTTGTGCTGAAATGACTTGAGTCCTTTTTCTTTTTTCTCTTTTAGTTTCTAGTTTCCTTTCAAATTAACATGATGATAGCCAAGTGAGATTCTTTCAGGGATTTTTCTAATGCTTTTCTTCTTCTTCTTCTGTGATTCTGATATTCATTTTATTTTTCAGGGTGGATTTCCTGTTCAGTTTGAAGATTTCTTTATTCTTTCTTTGGGACAAGTTAAAACAAGACCTTCATATCATGATGTGAATCTGATCTGTCCTGTAGGTTATAGATCCTGCTGGCATGATAAGATCACTGGGTCTCTTTTTACATGTGAAGTGTTAGATGGTGGTGATTCTGGACCTGTTTTTAAGGTCCAAAGGTCTTCATGCACTGCATTGGCTGTTCCGACTGGATCAACTGTCCTCCTTTGGTCAAACCTTGGGCATGGTCAAAATAATGAAAAAAGGGATGTTATTAGTGACTTTAATTGTGGCTCTGACAATGATGCTAATATCCAAATGATCCTTTCAGATCCTTGTCCTCCTCAGGAAAATGACATCTTGATCTGTTTTGGGGATAGTAATCATGTCCAGGCATTTGAAAGCTCGCAGCTTGAAGCTTGTTGTTCTCTTTTTGATAATAATGAAAATCCTTTATTCCATAACTTGGAGTCGAGAGATGAAATTGGTGTGATTTCTGTGGAAGACCGGTCACCATATGCCGCATGGAGAATGATGTCTCAAAAATTTATTGAACTTTGCTCTGACATGTGCAAACGGAAAGGCAAATTGAAGTTTCTTTGCAAGCATGTCGAGAGAGAAACAGGGTCAGTGAACTGGAATGTGCTGGATGAATGCAACAAACTGAGGTTTGCTTCATTAGCAAAATTTTGCAGCTCTCAGGCCTCCCGCAGCATCCCTTTTGAGTGTCAGGATGATGAAGAGAATGGCACTCAAGCTAATATGTTGTCAAATTGGCTGGACCAGGATAGATTTGGACTCGATGCCGATTTTGTGCAAGAGATGATTGAACAGCTTCCTGGTGTTGAAGCCTGTTTGCGGTATGAATTTCTGAAGAACAGAAGTTCTTACTCTGCATCTGTGACTGTTGGAAATGGACTGCTAATTGTTAGAAGGAAAGCTGGAGAAAATATGAAGGAGGAAGGATCGGATGGTTTCTTTGGAACTTTTGGAAGACCAAGGTTGGGTGATGATCATGTGATGGATGATTATCATCCTCCTGGAAAGCCATTATGCTTGAGGCTTCCTCCTGAGCATACTGGTGACTTTCATGAGGTATGTTTGTACTACTTCAAATTATTGCAGTTGGTTGCAAGAATAGAGCTGTGATTTTTGATGCAGAATTAGTTGTTCAATGTGAGAACTCATGCGTTTTCTGTTCATCTATCCAGGTATGGGAGTTCTTTTCGCGTTTTCATGATATTTTGGGTTTGAAAGAGGCTTTTGCATCACATGAACTCGAGGAGGAGCTTATTAATCCATGGTTTGACCGCTCCATTCTGAATGATAAATTGGAGAAGGAAATCCAGGGTACTGAAGTTGTAAATTTACATAGAACACATGGTGTGGGTAAAGAAATGGTAGCTACCAGCAACAAATCTCGTCTGGTGGTCTCGAAGGAAAATCCACATGCTTTTATACAAATGGAAACAGAGGCAACAAAAGCAGCCGCTGAAAGTAGGCTTGCATCTGTTACTTACAGCAGGTGCTTTGGTGTGGCTTTGACGAAGGCTCATATCTCGCTGCTGAAAGTGCTAATATGTGAGCTGCAATCGAAGGTTGCTGCCTTTGCTGATCGAAATTTTGATTCTGGAGAGATACGATCTAGACGAGGAAGGAAGAAAGATTTTGATAGTTTTCTTCCTTCTAGAAGGATTAAGATCAATATGCTCCCAGTTAATGAATTGACCTGGCCAGAACTAGTTCGGAGATATATTTTGGCTGTCTCATCCATGGATGGGAATCTTGAATCAGCAGAGATTACTGCTCGTGAAAGTGGTAAAGTCCTTCGCTGCTTACAAGGTGATGGTGGGGTGCTTTGTGGTTCACTTACAGGAGTGGCTGGAATGGAAGCAGATGCGATTGTAAGTTTGGTTTTTGGTCCTTTTTATCCTCTGGTATACTGTTTGTTCGTAGACCTGGCAAAACAACAGAAGTACTGCCAAGCACTCTCCTAGAACAGGAACTATTTCCTTGTCATTCAGCACTCATTATAGACTTAAAGTTGGTAGTTAGATTGCTATGACTAAACTTAGTGGTCAAGGGGAAAAAAGGGAAAAGAATCACTGGGTAAATGATATATATATTTTTTCTTTGGCGAGTTTTTCCAACAATGATATGCAGATTGAGTTAGTCAGTTATGAGCTAAAAATGGTTCACAAGTCAAATTAGAAAAACTTGTCTGAGTTAAGTGGATATAGACTATAAAATTCATCTTTTAAAGTTCTTTAATTGCTAGCTTCTGTTAAGATTTGAGTTTCTATGTTCCAATTCTGCTTCGGAAGTTGGTTTCTTCAGTTCTAGTAAGTTGAAGAATCTCCTCCACCCTAGGGCTCACCAAATGACAAGTCAGAAGACAAGAACCAGTGTAGACCTTACTCTGCATTTTTAAATTTAACTTCCTCTCAAAGTTAGGCTTGGAGCCTCGTTCTATGTGATGGACAATGTACTCTTTGAAGCATCAAAATAGAAATCATTGCTGTTTCTTAGTGTCTTAAGAGTTTGTGTGAGGCCACATTTTTGTCTTGATAATTTTAGTATATAAAATGCAGTTTCTTGAATTTCTTACAAATTGGAGCTCTTATTAATTGTATTTAACACTTCTTTTTGTGTTCTTCTTTCCCATTGTTTTAAGCCACACAATTTTTCTTGTTCTATGTTTCTTATAACATCTTTACATGCTAATGTTGTAGCCTCATTGCATACTTCTGTGGAGTTAGATATGTGATTGTAACATGACAGTAAATTCTTTTTGAAGTTAGGTATTCTCAATGGTTTATTGCCTTCTTGGAGATTCATGATCACATCAATAACTGGTCAATGCAATTGGATGAAGTTCAGCATGATTTTGATGTTTTATGTTAGTTTCTCTTAAATGTTTGCATGCTGACCTGTTTTGAGCATTAGTGAAGATGTCAAATTTGTCATTTGAAGTTTACTCTCCTTATGCAGAGTTGGACAGAAACACGCAGTAATGAGTTTGATTTGATTTGACACAGAATGATGTGATGTTTGAGAATATTAGCTGCATGCATATGGCATGGCTTGTCTGTTATCTGTCAGTTTTCACCTTGATGAATCTTAGCTTTCTGTGTACACAGGGAATAGATATTAACTTCAATCTTTTTCTGCAATCATGCACTGCATCCTGTTTCATATTTTTGTTTTCATCTCCTTTTGGAGTTTAGATCTCAAAGTTTTATCAGTAACCTTTTTAAGCTTGATGCTCTGTCTTTACTCCTTTTTTTTTTTTAATCAGAGTCCTCTTGTTGCTCCTGTTTTTGGATTAATAGTGCATTATTTATGCATTTTTTTTGTTAAATGTTCATTTCACATTTTCTAGGCAGTAAATATTCACCAAGCATTTAATTGGCTAGGTGTCTTTCTACTGCTCAGAATTTGCCGTTATATTTCTCTGTTACAAAAATATTTGTTTGGTTTTTGATCTAGATTTATTACATTGAATTAGTAAAATTGGCATGAGTTAAGCTGCAGATAACATCAGCAGTTTAACAAAGGGAATTTCTACTAATGTTTTAACTCTTGGTCTTCAGTTGCTTGCAGAGGCTACAAAGAAAATTTTTGGATCTTTGAACATTGATGATGATATTCTCACAATAGAAGATGAAGCGCATGATGTAACAGGTGCTCATGAAAAGAATGTTAATGGGGCTAATATTCCAGAGTGGGCACAGATGCTGGAACCTGTTAGGAAGCTACCCACAAATGTGGGAACCAGAATCAGAAAGTGTGTTTATGATGCATTAGAGAAAGGTCCACCAGAGTGGGCGAGGAAAATATTGGAACATTCAATTAGTAAAGAAGTTTATAAAGGGAATGCATCAGGACCAACAAAGGTTTTATTCAAAGAAACTCTTTGTCTTTTGTAATTTTCTTATTCATGAAACTCTTTAAGAAAAGTGCATAGTTCCCCTAGTTTTAATGCTTGTAATAATTGATTTTTGGTTTACATGTTGTCCTAGAAATGATTTCTCATTATTGTCTGTGTAGGCGATCGCACATTGTTCAGTTCTCTTTTCTCATCTGCAAGTGCATGATTTACCCTGTAAACAAGAATTGGTCTGCACATTCTTGTACTTTAGGAGATTGGAAAACAACATGCTTCGTAGATATGAAGAGCAGTCCCCTTCTTCAGATGGATAAATAAGTGTGCAAATTATTAAGTAATTGAAGATAAGGAAAAGAGAGAAGTTCCTGTTTCTTTTGCCAAAAAGTGGAATAAAGACTAGAGCACTACCCCAGGAAACTGCCTTTGCTCCTTTTGAACTTTTCTTTTGACAAATAAAATAAATTGAAAGAGAATTGTTATGAGGCTGTCACTACAAATTGAAATGGTATTTTTGTTTTGCACTTGCTTACTATATATCTTGTACCTTGTAACTAACATCATTTATCCATAAACTTTACGAGTTGAAATAATTATTATTGTGTCTGGGTTTGTAGTTGTTTCTTTCGATTGTCTGTTATCTTCTCCAGTTATGGCTCTTCAATTGTGAATTGTGGCTAATGAGATTGTCTTCTTTTTAGGTAGTAATTTTACCTAGTAGGTTTGTCTGCTCAATATATATATATATATATATATATATATATAGTTGGCTTGATTCTGAATCAAATATTTTATATCTGATTGACAACAGAAAGCAGTACTTTCAGTCCTAGCAGATGTACGGAGTGAAGGTCTGGTGCAAAAGTCTGACAGAGGAAATAACAAGAAGATTGTGGTACCTGTATCTGACATTATCATGAAACAATGTCGCATTGTATTACGCCGTGCTGCGGCTGCTGATGATGCAAAAATTTTCTGCAATTTGCTGGGAAGGAAGTTAATGAATTCCACTGACAATGATGATGAAGGACTCCTTGGTTCTCCGGGCATGGTGTCTCGACCTCTGGACTTTAGGACTATCGATTTGAGGTTGGCTGTTGGGGCATATGGTCGTTCACATGAAGCTTTTCTTGAGGATGTTCGGGAGGTCTGATTTTTAGAGCAACATATTGCCTTGAATTTAGGACTTCTTTTTTTCTTATTCAAGTTTTCCTTTCATTTTTCATAAATTAGTTCCTTCCTTTTTGACCTTATGTGTGTCTTTATTTTTGCAACATACTTCTAGGTTTATCTGTGAGTTTCTGACTGCGTTGATGTTATTTTCTAAGTTATGTTGTAATCTGTTTAGAGTAGGCAGGATTTAGGTAGCAATTCGGATCCATGACTGAGCTATGTGACTGATTTTCTGATATTTAGGGGATATGTGTCTGGGATAGCTATGAATATATGAGAGAATTCTGACATTTCTTTGCATATGACTGTAACTTGCATGTTTGCATCTTTTGACTGAATTGAAGGACCCTAAACACTGTTCATCCTGGTCAAAATTCTCTCCTGTATTTATCTTTTTTTTTTTGTTTAAAAAACCCCTACCCATACAAATGGTGTTAGATATCTATTATAAATGTAACACTTTGATGGTTTTTTCTTAAGTATAAACACTGTCTAGGCATCCTGAGGAGAAACATTTACATGTTATTTTCATCCCAAGGCGTTTTCATCCACATCCCAGTGCTCGGTTTTTTCACCTCTCTTTTGTGTATTCCAGTAGCTGATTCTATTTTTTAAGCTAACCCTATATTCATGTCTAATTCTTTCCTTGCATCTCTTCTGCTTGTTATGACACACACCATGTTTGTTCTGTTAGTGATTGTTACATAAACATGAATTATTGCTCTGTGGAATCAGCTAATTGTTACTTTCACCTGACAGTTATGGAATAATGTTCGCGCTGCTTATGCGGATCAGCCTGATTTTGTTGAATTGGCTGAGACATTATCCCAAAACTTCGAATCTTTGTATGAAGCTGAGGTATGTGACATCCTGCTCTCTCTCTCCCCTCCCATCAAACATTGAGTATCCAATTCTACTACTAAAAATGGATAGTACTGAAATGTTAGGAGTTTATGAAAATGGAAATGCTCAGAATTTTATTAAGAAAAATTTTGGGAATCTGAAAACAAAAGCTAATGAAAAATCTTTCTTTACTTTGTGTAATTGAAAGGTGCAAAGTCAATTATTGTGAGTGTTAGTCTAGTTTGATCATTTTTTTTTCCTTTGTATGGAATGCAAGAAACAAGACATGTTTCATGGAGGAGATCCAACAGGTTTAGTCAGGGATGAGTGGTTAAACCATTAAAATCTTTTTTATGGTACCTTTTTTCTATGAATCATGAGGACCTTATAGGTCTTGTGGAGCTTTTGTCTTGTAATATTGTTTACAGTTGTAGATACAAGTGCTTTTATGTATCAAAAAGATTTTCACAAGTAAAATTAATGAGATTTAAAACCTTTAAGTCCAAAATACAGTGGATGGTCTACTCCTTGAACCCTTGTCTGCCTGTTTGTAGTAAAAATGGATGGGGTAAAAGGAAGCACATGGCAGTGCATCCATTGTAAATTAGGATATGCCTTTTTTTTTTATCAGGTGAATTAGGACAAAGAAGGGAGTTGGCTACACTCTTCCTGGAGGTCATGAAGATTTGTGGCAATGTGCTTGGTTTGGAATCTGTAGGTGCTTCAGGGGGAAAGAAATAAAAGGATTTTCTAAGTTCATGTCTGTGCATTTGCTTTAGGATAGAGTCTTTCCCTCTCCTCATGTTCAGCTTTAGCTTCACGTGTCTTCAGGATCTTTTTGACCTTAAATTAAGGTCAGATTCTCCTATTCTTTCCTGACATTTGATGATTATTTATTCCTGTCAACTTCACACTTTGGAGTACGGTCCCACCCGTTATATCTCACCTGGTCTAGACTACTTTTGGAGAGCTTAATAATATGTGTTGTCATTTCAGTTGTTCTAGTGGTCTTGTAATAGCCAGTGACCTTTTACTCTGTTACTTGTATGGTGTGTCATATCTTCTCTTTGTATGTGTGCGCCCGCGCGTGTGTGCACATGCGCCATTGTTTTTGTATTGCCGTAACTGCACATTGATCTTGCAGATTTTGTTGTACATATTTTGAGTTTTAAAATTTTCTATTGTGCAGGTTATTGCACTTGTTCAAAAACTGGTGGGATACTCTAAGTTGGAAAGCTTAAGTGTGGAGACGAGGAAGGAAATAAATGATATTCTCGCTTCGACAAGTGAAATTCCCAAGGCCCCTTGGGATGAAGGAGTCTGCAAAGTATGTGGAATCGATAAGGATGATGATAGCGTTCTTTTGTGTGATACATGTGATGCTGAGTATCACATGTACTGTTTGAATCCTCCACTTGCAAGGATCCCCGAAGGAAATTGGTATTGTCCATCTTGTTGTGTTGGTAAACCTGTGGTTCAAGGTGCATCAGAATGTTCTAAGGTAATCAGCCAACGTGGAGGTAAAAAGTATCAAGGGGAAGTTACTCGTGTATGCTTGGAAGCACTTACACAAGTAGCAGCAGCAATGGAAGAAAAAGAGTATTGGGATTTCAGTTTACAGGAGGTTTGTTTGTGAATTCTTCCTTATTTATTCTAGACTTAAATTAATGTGCACAATTAGCTCCGTCATCTTTGACATGGACTTGCTGACCTTTGGTTATGTTTACACTTCCTCTAAATTAATCTGGACTGGCAATTATAGTATTGTATGCACCATATTCTTGTTTGCATGCATAATGAAAGATAACTGATTTTCATCTCCTTTATGTCCTGGACAATGTTTGGCATTAGATTTCTGATTGTACCGTTCCATCATAACTGCTTCTATTTAATGCAGTCTTACTTAATCCTGTTGATGGACCAGTGCAGGATAGAAAGGGAAAATATTACTGTAGGAGGGGCTAGAAGTGTGGAAAGTTTGGTTAGGGCTAGTGAGGGACGCTCAATATTAGGATGACCTGATGACACCAACAATGAGGGCAATGATACCTTAATGCAGTGTATATAGGGAATTGTTGTTGGTGCCACATGGGATGTCTTTGTTTGTTCTAGATCATGCTGCAAGTGTGGGTTTCTGAGAGACACCCTTATGGACTCTTTCGCTTCATCTTTTAATTATATCCTTTCCACTAGGACATGTTGCTGATCCTTGGTGGCAGGTTTCTTTTGGGAAGTGTTCGGGTCATGGCATACTGCCATGCTTTGCATACATTTTTCAGAAGTGTGATGGAGAAAGGAGTACTCACATCTCATGTGTAAAACCATCCAGTAACAAACCCATAGCAGTGATAATTTGGGGTACTAAATGATTCTTCAGTTGATTATAGATGCCTTTTCCTTTTTTTTTTTTTTTTTGGGCTGTCGATGCAACTGAGATGAGAAAAGACTGTACTGTTATTGCTTGGGTTTGGGGGCCTGCGTATTGACGTAGGAAGGTAGATGATAGGGATAATGAAGGACATAATGTAACTCTGTAAGCTTATAAAATGTGAACACCCTTTGCATGGGTATAAATCTATTGCTTCAATTCCTGGGTCTAATGCTGACATCATCTTAGATGCAGTTAATAGCATCAGTGCATATTGTAAAATTTATTTGTACCTTGGGCTTATAAAATAAAGTTAAAGGTAATTAGAAATAGCCATTCGTCTTAGTTATGCCAACAGTTTAGATGACTGCCAAACTCAAGTTATTTGAGGATCTGTTCTGGCATGATCATGATGGAAATGGGGTCTCCTGTCTCACAACTTGACACTCTCATCATTGAACAGCCTCCTAGCTACTCTGTCTATGATAAAATTGAGGTTTGCAAAGTGGCATTTCTTTACTTGGTCAGGTTCTGGTCATGGTGGATGTGTTTCATATTGTTTTAGCACAACTTTATGTGTTGATTGCCCAGCTTTTGGTCACTCTGTTTCTCTCTCTCTCTCTCTCTCTCTCTTGGAGCCTAGAGGAGTGTTTTTGCATGCAGCTCTCTCCTGGCTTTGGTTGCTGAACCTTTTATCCTCTTGTTCTTCTGTCATTATGTGAACCTTTAAGCTGTTTCCTGCACATGCTTGGAAGTTGCAAAAGAAACTTCAAACCTTGAATACTTGTACCACAAATCCTGTATCGACGCATCTTGCTTTGAAAAAAATTAAAATCCTTAGTCAAAATCATATATCTAAGTTGCATGATTTTGAAGGGATGACATGCTAATGGTATTAAGTTTTTCGCTATTTTCATGGGATTATTATCTTCTTCTTTTTTTCCCCTCTTTTGTGCTTCGTATGTTTTGTTGTTATCCTTTGATGTGGTTGCATATGGCTTTAACTAGTTGTGGGGGTGACTTGTCTCAACTCCTGGGAGACATAACCATGTGGCTGCTAATTGATATTTTTTGAAATCTGTCATAGAATCCGTTGTAGCTTCCATATGTTAAATACTTTTTTTGAAAAGACATAGTAAATACTTTAATCTAAATATCTTTAAGAAGTCTTAAAAAATTAGACTTTTGGACTATGTTGTGCTTACTGAAAATTACATGTATTATATGAAGGTACTTCCCAAAAAAAAAAAAAAAGGATAAGCAAAAGAGATTTCTGGTGTCTGTCATCTTCATCTTCATCCAGTATTATGTTGGAGTGGCTATTGGCAGTAATAACACGGGAAAGGAGCATGTTTTTATGCTTTCAGAAATTACTCTTTGCTCTCTCTTTAACCTATGTGCTGTTGTGCTGTTTTGACTGATGTTGACTGATGTTGTGATCGAGGGTTGCCTTTATTGTGGTTGCAGAGGATCTTCCTGCTAAAGTTTCTATGTGATGAGCTGCTAAACTCAGCTCTTGTCCGTCAACACCTTGAGCAGTGTGTCGAAACAACCCCTGAATCACAGCAGAAGTTGCGGTCATTTTCTGTAGAATGGAAGAACCTAAAGTCTCGGGAAGATTTCCTGGCAGCAAGAGTTGTACAGGGTGATGAAAATATGCTTAATGCAGTTGGAGAAACTGGTGTAAAGGAGGGACTGGCTACTGGATTTACAAACCATGGAAGTTGTATCGGACAACTGCAGAACTTGAGTGATGGAACAAACAACTTAAGCATCTCCTACGATGATCCACCTACACAAGAGGGTGGGCAGGAAGGAAGCCATATTAATTGTTCCAGCAAGCACCCTTTTGCCACTTATTCTGAAAAAAATCATGCCTACAAGAACCAACATAGAAATTCTTTGGACAGTGAGATATTACAAGATGCCCATACTGTAACAGTTGACAGCAATGTTTCTTCTTCGAAAAGTGAAAAGTCCTCTGGACTCAATGAATTGCCTTGGTCAAATCCTCTGTCTCAGGAAATTGATAAATCGAGTAGCCATATAGACATCCAGGGTGACTTGCAAGACTGCATGGGAAAAGATGTTTCCTCTGCAGCTTCACTCCCTTCAGATCATCATGCACTTTGTCTTCCTTCGGGGGTGGTGAACCTGGAAGCAGTGCAGGGTGTCCCTTCTGTTGCTGCTAATGAGTCACAAGCTTACCAGCTTGAGTTGGATACCATTAAGGGTGAAATTAGGCATCTGCAAGGTTCAATTACTTGCTTAGAATCACAGCTCTTGAAGCAATCTGTGCGGAGGGAGTTTTTGGGTAGTGATTCTGGTGGTCGATTGTACTGGATTTCAGCTACACCAGGTGGGCATCCTCGTATCATTGTTGATGGAAGTTTGCAGCAGAGAAAAAAATTATTGCACACTGAACATTCAGTTAAGAAATTTTCAGGCCTCCGAAGCTGTGCTTCGTCATGCACTGATACTGGTTTTAATTTGGTGGGTTCAAAAGCTAGCTGTCCGTTTCTCTATGATATTAATAATGCTTCCGCTACGTGTTCACGTTGGACTTTTTATCAAACAGATGCAGAAATTGAAGCACTCATTAACTGGTTGAAGGATAGTGAGCCAAAAGAAAGAGAACTGAAAGAGTCTATCTTAAACTGGCAAAAGCAGAGATTCTGGGACTCTCAACACAGCAGAAACCATGTTGAGAGTCCCCCTCAAACTGCTTTGGCGATGCCTGACAATTGTGAGAAAGTTGATTTTTCTAATTGTCTGGTAACTAAGGCTGCTGTGTTGCTGGAAAAGAGGTATGGTCCCTGCTCTGAGCTAGAAGGTGACACCTCAAGGAAGCAGGGTGAAACAACAAAATTAACTAATGAAGGGAAAATGCATAGGTGTGAATGCTTAGAGCCAATTTGGCCTTCAAGAAGCCATTGTTCCTTGTGCCATAAAACCTTTTCAAATAATGCCGAATTTGAGGAGCATAATAATGGTAGGTGCACCCCAGGTCCACCAGCCAACAAGAAGAGCAAGGAAGTTAGCGATTCTTTAAAAGGGAAGGGGAACTTGATGCCTGAAAATCCTTGGGAAGAGTGTTTTGTTGAGAAGGACAAGGTTGAAACTTCTAAGCATGGATGTTCCAAGTTCAACTCCAGGTTGATCAAATTTCAAAACGAAGAGTCAGCTTGCCCATATGACTTTGAAGATGTCTGTCGCAAGTTCGTCACAAAAGATTCTAACAAAGAATTGGTGCAAGAAATAGGTCTTATTGGCTCAAGTGGAATTCCATCATTTGTCTCATCATTGTCCCCTTTTCTTAGTGATTCTACTCTTACATTAATAACTCAGAAAGAGGCTAGTAGTTCAGGGGATGAGGTCAGGTCCGCTGAGATGCTTGCTTTCTCACAAGGTAACAGGAATGCTACTAGTACAGGCCATGATGGTACACCTGAAAGGTCATCCAGAAGATCTGGTGCAAATGATGTTGGTGAGGTACTGAAGGTTAGTGAACCAGCTTTGGGATGCTCAGAACAGAGAGATAGAAAACCTTATTTGGATAGCCATTCTCTAGATCGTGGGGTTGCTAGCTGCTGTGTGGTCCCCCAGACTTCACTTAGGCCATTAGTAGGTAAAGTTTCACACATCTCAAGGAGACTTAAGATCAACTTACTTGATATGGATGCTGTGCTTCCAGAAGAAGCTTTGAGACCATCAAAGGCACACTTGGAACGGAGACGGGCCTGGCGTACGTTTGTTAAATCTGCAGAAACTATATATGAGGTTGATCTTGATCTTTTGGTAGTTGTTTGTGTTGATAGTCTATCATTCTTAAATGTCCATCAAACAAGTAGTAGAAATCACGTTACTATCTCTTGTGCTAATAATTAATTTATTAATTTTCTTTTTAAAATTCGGTTTAAGTCTTTCAACCATATTTGCTTATGTCTCTGGGGTTGATGGCAGTCTCTTCTAGTCTTCTATTGATGCGATATTGTTATAGTGCTTCTTTTTTCTTTTTCTTTTTCTTTTTTTGTTTCCTTTTACCTTTTTTTCTTGTAAGAAGTACTGTGTGTTGCTTTTATATGTATCATACTTCTATTGGTCAAATCAAATATCTGATTTCTATGTCTACCACTGTCCCTGACATTTTGTGCTTGCCAATATTTTCTTTTCAACCCCACTTGCGAATCGTTTTGGCTCCCTGGATGTTATACAGGCCTATAGGATTATAGTTCTTTGTTTTGGGACATGATAGATTTGTGTTTACTGTCTAAGCTGCTTGGACAGAGTTAGCAGACCATTGGAACATCTTACTTTTGTTTTTCATTTGATAATTTGGTTTCAATGGACCTTATGTATGTATGCACTTGGTCCCTATGCTGCTGTCACTATTAGCTCCCCAGCCCAGTTGTTCATTTTCTTGATAATGAGAATAATTATTTTTTTATTTGTCTTTCAGATTGTTCAGGCAACGTTTGTATTGGAAGACATGATTAAGACAGAGTACTTGAGGAATGAATGGTGGTACTGGTCATCACTCTCAGCTGCTGTGAAAATCTCAACTTTGTCTTCCCTTTCCCTAAGAATCTACTCCCTGGATGCTGCTATTGTTTATGAGAAGGCCTCATCTGATTTACATCTAGTTGATAATTTGAAGCCCAGTAGCATATTGGATCAGAAGTTGTTGCCTGCTTTGGATATGCCAGAAAAGTACAGAGCTACTAGAAAGTCCAGTAAGAAAAGGAAGGACCCTGCAGGTTGATTTTGGGATCTAAAAACATCAAATTCATGCGAAAGTTTGATGTTGACAAAGTTGTTCTGGGTGAGTCATATCACCAGATCAAAACCTGCTGCAATGATCCTGGACTTAGAGCCAAACTGTGGCTCGTCTGTTTCAGATTGACCATGAGTACTTTTTGAAGACCAGAGGGTAATGCTGCTCCTGAACTTCTGTCCATGTAAATATGTTAAGAGTTGGCATGCTGCTTCTGCGGTCGGAAGCACATAATGTTTCCATAGAGTGACATGGCATCAGTTTTGGGCTGATCTCTGCTGCCGCTTTCAGATATGTTTCTCGGAAAGACAGGTGAATGGAATGCAGTTTTGTCACAAAGACCGAGATCTTTTAGATATATACAAAATGAATTGATGTAAAAAGGTAAAGGATAAGAAAGAAAAGAAATATGAAGAAAAACAGAGAAGAATCAAATGCACAGCTTGATTTCCTGCCATCCAGAAACAAAGTGTTTATGCTTTTGCAGTGAGGAAATGATTAACTTATGTGATAGCACATTTCCTTTCAATGAACAGTGCTGGCTGAAGGGATTCAAATGCTTCTTTAAAAGCCAGAAGCCTTCTTAGGGACAAAGCACGAAACAGGTATTCTTTGCTTCATAGTCACTTTTCGTTACTGCTTGCAATCTTTTACTCAAATTATTGGCACATTGAGATGTACGGAGCTTTTGCTATCATGTTTGTCTTATATTCAACCAGTCCGATTGAATATCTTGGTTGTTACATTTTTTCTTTTTCACCTTTCTTTGGTTCAAAAAGTCACTAGGAATACCAGACAATAGAGATTCTTATGGTTTTCGAAGTGCAGAATTTAAATTTAGGAAATTTGATATTGGATGCATTCTCACTTGGAGCTATTGTTAGGTAGGCTTTTAGCTTCATATGTTTTGTAAGGAATTCCTAACCTTCTCTGCTTTATTAGGGTCCGGCCTTCCCCAACACTTGGAAGCCCAAACCCTTTGGGCTTTATTTAAGTGTGGGTTGGGTTAGGCCTAGCAGAAAAAACATGGCAAATAGCCCTACTAGCAGCTTTATATGAACCTTATACAGGCAAGCACAATGATCCAGCTCGTTTACCGTTTTAAAAAACAGTTTTAACAAAAAAGAAATGGAGACCATTGTCTTTTAAGAATCCTAATGGTCATTGCCCGGGCTGGCCTCTTGGGCTCACTTTGTTGGCCTATTCAAGTTAATCTTGAGCTTGGCCTGTTTCCCATCTTACTTTGGAAAGAGGCCGGCCACAAGGACTTTCTGCTGAGCCTGACTACTTTGATAGGATGTTAGTAAATTCCACATGTTTTTTGGTCAGCAAATTCCTCTCAACACATTGGCATTATTCGGGGGTAAAGTTATCCATTTAATTTTTTCTTACTCATTGTCTCACTTCTTTCTCAGTCTTGCTTGTCTTTAGATTGCACACAGCCTTACCAATTCCCATTCTCCAAGACAAGCATGATGCCGATGCATAACCACTGCTATATGGATATCATTTACTGCCCATCTCACTTTCAGTTCTTTTCTGGTGGTAGATTTCTCATTCACTCAAATCACTATCCAAGAGCATAGATTCAAAAGATAGAAAATAACTTCTGAGTCATTACCACCGGAGGATTTAGTCATGCATATATACCTAAAAGCCACAATGAAGCTATAGGAACTTAACTAGCACAAGAGGTTACGTAGAAGTGTATGGGGCATAGAACCTTTTTGCTTGATATTAAAGCAAAAAGATTTTTTCTTTTCTAATGGTTCGAGTGGGATAGCTCTCTTGAAACTTAAAGTTGAGAAGTGTATTTTTGACCAATATGACTCTTTCTAATGGTGTTTTCTTTTGTTTTTGGTCTGAGACATGGAATTTTAAAGTCTAAGATTTGGTCAAATTTAGAATCGTCAAACACATTTATGGGCACGAGATTGGCACCTTAGTTTCCTGTTCTTCTTCCTCAATGGGAACTGTAGAAGAAGTATGATATTTTCCTTCATTGAAGCTGAATCTACATAAGAATTGCTCGAGACTCTCTTTCAAGGAGAGCAAATTTGAGTTTTACTCAAAGGCAAGAAATGGATTCGTGAGAAAGTTATGATGACATTCACTCCAACAGAAGTGGCTGAAGATGATATCCTCAAGTCGACGAGGAGAGCAAAGCAGATGGTGGTTTTGATAGTGGCAGAGGCGAGGTGAATCGATCGAGGTGTCGATTACCTATGGGCCTAGACCTAAGGCCATGTAAGGGACAGGTAAATAATCGGAGAGAATTCAGTGCGAAGAATTCGGGGACTTCTACTGGAGGAGAGGATATACTAGCGAAGAGGGGAACAGAGGTGATACAAAGTGGGAGTGCGAGGGACAGTTTGGGCACCAGAAGAAGAAATGAAGGCAAGGAGATTTGATGGTTATGGCAGAAGGGAGAGGAAGAATTGATACCTTAGGGGAATGCACTAAGAATGTGATGGAGAGATCAAATGGGAGTAAATAAAGTCTCGAAATGGGGACTAAGCAGGAGGTAAGAGGAAAGATTGTTACAAGAGATCCCTAGTGTGAGAGGATGGTTCCAGGATTATGGGTTACTAAACTAGAAACAGCAGTAGAGCAAGCAGTGCTGTAGAGTTTCAAAGAACCGTTTTTGTTGGATTTCTATAATAAGGGGTGTGAAGTGGACAAGATGCAAGGGCAATGGTAGTGTGTGATAGGGCAATTGAGTTGATAGAGCAAGAGTGAAAACTGGCATTATCAAAGAGGGCATTGTAGAATATGAAGAGTATGTAAAATAGTGGGAGTCTCCTTGGAAGGATTTGAAGAACTAGTGGGAGAAGTATAAGCAAATCAATCTAGGAGAGGTTCTTCTTGTAAGAGAGGAAAAAGGGCAACTAGTTAGGGAGTTAAAATGGTTGAAATTTTCAGTTAATTCTGAGAGTGAGGGAAAGGTGCAGAGATGTAAGGGTGTGGTAGAGGGTAGGGAGGAAATGTGTGATGACGATGCATGGAATCCTACCTTGGAACATGAGGGGTTGAACCAGTTTTAGAAGAGGGTGGTGGTCAAGCATGTTTTGAAGAAGTGCTAGGAACATGCATTGAACAGATGAAAATTGAAAACATAAATGAGAGTATGGCTAGAAGCGCGTAGGGAGCAAAGGATGTGGAATGGAAAGCCTTATTGACTCAAGAGAATGCAGGTGGCATATTAGTAATGTAAAATGGGAAATAGGATAGATACGTGGAATTTTTTTGTAAGTGTGGAATCTATCTCTTACGTCTTTCAAATGGAGGACGACAAGTTTGAATGGGTGCTCATTAGAGTACACACCAATAGTTTAGTGGAAAGACGGGCCAATTTATGGAAAGAGTTTAGAGATTGTACAAAATGATGGAGTACAAAATGATGGGTGATATGGGCTTTAACATGGTGTTGCACATGAATGGACGAGGAATGATGGAGGTGGGGCAAGCTCTAGTGAGTTTATAGACATGGTGTTGGAATTTCAACTTGAGGAGTATTCTATTATGTTTTGAGGCGGTATTCATTTTGAAGGTTAATTTGAGAAAAAGCAAACTTATTCCTTTTGGTGATGGAGTGGACAAAGAGAGATTTAGTAAGGGGTTGGGATACAATTTGGGGATCCTTCCAATGAAACACATAGGGCTGTCTCTGGGAGCTACAATCAAGGAACCAACGTTGCGGAATTCGGTAGTAAAGAGATTTGAGAAGAGGCTAGCGAGATGGAAGATAAAATACATTTCTGAGGGGGGGAGAGTAACACTCTTTAAAAGCACCCTCTCAAGACTTTCAATATACTACATGTCTTTATTTCTTTTACCTACGATGATTACAATTACATTGGAGCAATTGCAAAGGCAATTCTTATGGGAAAGCTTAGGGGACAAGTTTAAGTATCATTTTGTTAAACAGTAGATTGTGAGGCAACCAGTCATGAATGGGGTCTTCTAGATTAAATTTTTAAGCTGGTTTGACAAGGCTTTCCTAGGCAAATAATGGAAAAAGGAGGCCTTTGGATGAAAGTGGTGGAAACGAAATATGGAGAAATGGAAAAGGGGTGGGTAACAGTTATGGGAAAGTTATGGAACTGGTGTGTGGAAAGCTACAAGAAAAGGGTGGGATATTGTAAAATCACATGTGAGGTTCAAAGTTGTTATAGTCGACAACATTAAATTTTTTCATGACTTGTGATGTGGTGATCAACTGCTTACGGGGGTAATTCTGGACGCATATCAACTTGTTTGTAACAAGGAAGGTTGCGTTAATGAGTATTTATCTCCACATAGGGGGAGGTGACATGGGAGATTGCATTTAGAAGAAATGTGTGAGATTGAGAGTTGGGGCTAATAGGGCAGTTTTTAAAACATACATACAACTTTAAACCAGATTTGAGCATTGAAGATAGGGCCTGAGGGGGGATGAAGAAGAAAAATTTTCGATTTACTCTTTTCTCAAGAAGGTTGCTGCTGCCTAAGGATGAAAGGTTATGGATCAGATTCCTTGAAAATTAATTGGGAGGATTGGAGCACCCCTGAAGGTCTTGACAATTTGCAGAAAAGGGCATTCACTGTTATGAATAGGTGCTTCCTATGCAAAGGTCAAACAAAAACTGTGGATCATGTAGTGCTTTGGTGCAGATGGTCTAGAGAAATTTGAGAGTGTGTTGGTTTTGTTGGGGCAAGTTTGGGTGATATCGGGGTTGGTGGTTGTAGAATTGAGTGTCTAGGGAGGCATAAGGGCAGCTGGGGTTAAGAAGCAAACTACTCCATTGATTCCCCTTCTCATTTTTTGGCTAGTGTGTGAGGAGAGAAATAGGAGGGCTTTTGAAAGAATGGAAACACCCTTTACTATGTAAGAAGTAGATGGGTTTATATACTTAAATTATGGGATTCAGACCTTGTAGAGTTCATAGATGTCTATAAGGAATAGATGGATTTATATACTTAAACTATGGAATTCAAACCTTGTAGAGTTCATAGATATCTACTTTATGTACATGGGTGGCACCCCTTTGGTGCCTCATGGCTCATAGAAAGTTAATTCTTTCTGATTAAAAAATATATATTTATAGTTATGAGCAGCAGATTTGAGGTGGGTTGCAGTGAAGCTGTGGGTTGGTAGTGAAGGACACGGAAAGAGGCAAGACAAAGAAGGATGAGATACTCTACTTTAGTGGCTAATTTAGCCCTTAGCTAATATCAGTATTGAAAGGTATTTGTTGTCCAGAAAATGTGGAGTTTACTATACCTACTCTCAAAATGGAGGTTGGCAAGCCAACATCTAATCAAATGAAGCTTGATTAGCTTGGCCTTCAAGCGCCTACGAAGGTTGAGCCCAACATAGTAGAGAATATTAGCAATTCCTTATAAATATATGGAGCTAGAAGTTCACAAGCAATTACTTCAAGTGGGAGTGCATGCTAATTTCCTGGGCTTGGCTCTATAATCTTTATGTGAACCTTTTATGGGTTAGCACAATGGACCACCTTGTTCACCATTTTGAATAACAATTTGAATGAAAGAAGGGAAAATGAAGACCAGTATCTCTTACAAAATTTTGAATAGGCATATACCAGGCTGGCCTATTAGGCCCACTTTGTTGGCCTATTGAGGTCAGTCTTGAGCTCGACCCATTTTCTAAACAGACTGAAGCCATCCTGCTTTGAAAGCAAAACTGGCTCACAAGCTGCTGGTTTATTTCGTAGCATTCTACTCCAACGAGAAGTTAATAAATTTCACATCTTTTTTGCACAACTGATACCTTTCGACATATTGACATTATTCAAGGGTAAAGTTTTAATTTCTCTCTTACTCCCCATTGTTTCACTTCTTTCTTTGTGTCTCTCATCTTTCCCTTGCACGCAGCTTACCCAATCCTATGCTTGTCAAGCATGTTGCCCATGGATAACTACCACCGTATGAAGCCCTCTTCTGCCACTCCATATCACCGACCATTCTTTTCTTGTAGTAAGTTTCTCTTCACTGAGATCACAATCCGATGGCTTAGATCCGAGGGAGATAGAAAATTGCTTTTGAGACATTGCCAATGGAGGATATATACCTAAAAGTAAGAGTGAAGTTACAGGAACTTAACTAGGACAAAAGATAACCAAGAGCTCTATGTAACCTTTTTGCATGATATCAAAGCAAAATGGTTTCTACTTCTTTTGAAATGGTTGATGAGTGAGTTTGCTCTCTTGAAACTTAAAGTTGAGAAGTTTATTTTCAACCAATAAGAACCCTTTCTAATGTTGCTTTCTTCTGTTTTTGGTCCGACACATAGATTTTTAAACTCCAAAATTTGGCCAAATTTACTATCTCAAAATGGAGTTATGGGTACATGATTGCCACCTTAGTTTCCTGTTCTTCCTTGGCAGGAACTACAGAACAAGTATACATTTTCCTTCATAGAAGCTGGATCTATGATAGACTTGCTTGAGACTCTCTTTCAAGGAGAGCAAGTTTGAGTTTTGCTCAAAGGCAAGAAATGGATTTGCAAGAAAGTGCTAGGATGATGATTTGGTGAAGAGAATGGTGGGGGCAATAAATTGTCGTTATGAACAGCATGTGTCAGGTAGGCTGCAGCTAAGCTATGGTGTGGTAATGAAGGACATTGAAAGAGGCAGAGGTAGAGAAGGTGGAGACGCTTTAGTGGCCAATTATATCCCCAGAAGATGTTGCTGTTAATGGATATTGTTATCCAAAAAATGTGGATGTTGATAATTTGTGTGTCTACTCAATTCCTTTACAATACACTGGGATCAGGGTTGACTGCTTCCTAGGAAGTTGCGTTCACTCCTTTTGGTGGCTGGGTCAGTAGGATAGAGTTGTCTACATTCTCAGGACCTGACCTAGGTCTGAATGCGATTTCAGTTAGTCATACTAGGTTAGCAGTTATATCTTCAATTTTGAGACCTATGTTTATATATATGCATATGTTGCAAATATATGTTGCCGTGGGTTTGAAACTAGTACAATGATAACTTGCCTTATAGATAGTGCCAACTGGATCTGGTGATGCCCAGATTGTCACTGTGTGACAGGAGTCATGGTGCATGTTGGATCACTATCCAGCCCCAAATCTATAAAATGCAGAACATAGCCATTGTTGATATATGCTACAGAGAGAGATGTAAAGCCAAAACTAGAGAGGAAAGAAAGTGGGGAGTGACATATTAAAGTTCATTACAAATCGTAAGTATTTTGATACATGTTTTGTACTCTTTCACATGCTACTGCCTTTAGTGAGTAAGCATTTAGGAGAATCTTGTTCAAGCAAATATTCAAGTGTATAAGATTAGCAGGGTGTCTTTGTTCCTTTTTTCCTGCCATGTGAAGCATCTTTGAGTTTAAAAGAGTGTATAATATGTTGAATTTGCTATCCAGACTTTCTATTAGCGCATATGAGAGTTAAATGTTACATTTACAAGTGTTGAATAATATGTCCTTTTTCTATGTTGCAGATTTTGTGGGCTTGTCCTCCCCTTGTGAGGTGACTGAGGTTGTAGTTTGGATTTCTTGGAACTTAGGTTAGTGAATTCAGATGGTTTTCACTTTGAGTTATATTCTACAAAAGCGTATCTCTAAAGAGCACCCCATGTTTGTAGACAAAAGACCCAGCAATTTTCTCTTATGCTGTGAGTCGTACTTCTTACCTCCAGTAAATATTTATAAGGATCGGTTTTTGATCTCAATCAATGGGGTAAGCTCAGCTCTTGAAGCATAATTAGTTGTAGATGTCATTGTAACAAAATTTTGTAGCTCACAGAGGTGTCCTGGGGAACCACTTCACTTGAGGGTTAATATGCTCAAGCTGGTCTGTGGCTTGTCTAGGTTGCCTTCTTGTATTTATCTCAAGCAAAATTGCTGAAATTATTGAGCTTCTGATGTCTCAGGTCAACAGAATCATCTTAGGATCACGGCTGTTATTTAGATACTAAATTGTCTGCTGATTAAACATAGACATCCGGTTAAACGTATACATCCTTGCCAACAATAACCACGAGATGTTTCTGATGATTATGTTTTCTGATTCTGATACAAGCTGCCTAGATATAGAGTACAATAGCTGTGACATCTGCTCAAATAACAGCTTCACCAGGCATAGCTACTTCATACCACAGGTGAAAAGAATGATCAATCCATTGATGAGTTTTGGTTTCATGCAAGAGTTTCTCAATTATGAAGTAGTTGAAAACAGATTGAGAAAAAACGAATTAATGCAGTATAAATTTGGCATAACTGGTCAAAGTAACAGGACCCGACTCTCATACTGGGCTTTTTCCTTTTCCCAACTATGAATTCGGGAGGACATTCGGACTTAAACAGGTACAATCAAAGCAAGACATGAAATTTCATTCACCAGGCTGCTCTTCTTATTAGACAATGCCAGGATTCATTGACCCAAGCATGATTTTATTCATCTCATACATCATCTATTTCTCTCATTTTTTCTTTTTTCATAACCATTATTTGTTTCAAGTCTTTTCAGTTTCTAACCCACATTCTTCTTAGAAGAACTACCCATCGTCTGATGACACATATTACAAGAGACACAAATAGCTTAGTAACTGACTAGTTCAAGGACCTAAGACCTTTACTGCCACACCCACCAGCGTAAAGGTTCCTCATGCTGCTGCTGGTCTGCACCCACGAACACATCAGAGAAGTAACTCCGGCCATCATCACTGCCGTCATCCTCCTCTGACTGGACAGTACCTACACACCCCGGGTATTCATTGCTTGGAAAGTATGAATCCCCACTGTCCAGTAGCTGTGGACCATCCTCATCCACCACAGCACTTCCAACACTACCAGAACTTAGCCGATCTTCAATCTTCACATTGAACTGGAGGAGAGAAACATTGGCCACATCAGCTGGGAGTGGATCAGATGTTTGACTCGATATAAGTTGTGTGCCACCTTCTTTAGCTTGAAGTTTCTCAGTTAAGGCAACAACCTGTAGACCAGAATATCAATCCACACTTATATTTCAGGTCAGAAATAGATAGGAGATGTCTTGGTTCTCTATTCAAGACTACATTTGCCTCCTTTCCTCCCTCCCTCTCATAAAGAAGAAACAAGCCTATATATATTCCCGGAAAGCTACGGAGGTATATTCTCTTTTTCATGACTTTAAAAACTCTCTTTTCAACCAAGGTGGGGTTTAGAACAGATGCTATATTTGAAAGCTCATGTCTGCCAGGAATAAAGTCGAACTCATACCCATGACCCACGAGAATCAGGTCTCAAACCATCTATACCATGTCCACAGGAATATCTAGGAGTTTTAGTCAAAACATCAGGTAAGAATGACCCAACTGTCATAATCTTAATTCTTATTATGCAGTACCTAATATATCATAATAAAAACACATTTGAAGGACCATATGATTGCTTTTGTATGCTCAAAGTTATCCAAATTACAATATGTTTCAATGATAAATCCAAAAGCGCTACGTGAAAACTTATTCATTGTGAGAGAGATAGATGGTCAGAATGATAGATAAGTACCTCAGATTTCAGCTTCTCATTCTCCTTAACAATGGAATCATAATTGGAGAGAAGAGAATCATAAGAAGATTTGAGAACATCATAGTCCCTTTCTAGCTGCTTTGTCTTCCAACGAGCCCGGCGGTTTTGGAACCACACAGCTACTTGCCTTGGCTGAAGGCCCAGCTTCTTAGCAAGCTGGGTCTTTCGCTCTGGCTCCAGTTTGTTCTCAGCCTCAAAGCTTTTCTCCAGCAGATGCACCTGAAAAATATTCTAGGCCAGCAAGTCACAACAAATACTCCCTCCCAAACAAAAAAAAAAAAGAATCACTCTCTCATCAAAGTCTAGTATCAATTATGACTATTGATATATTTATCCATTCATGAATTGAAGACTAAAGAAACATAAAAATGAATTAAGTTTCTTTGGTTTCAATTTAACTAATCCAATTAGTCAAATACATAGTTGCTCAATCAGCCTCATGGCTATGGATTGGGTCCTTTGAGGTCCTAATATTGTAACTTTCAGCCTGAAACTTATAGAAAAAAAAAAAATTGCCTCATACATGGGCACCGAGAGAAATAAGGACAGAGCAGAAAATAATTATTGGATCTAAAGAAGAAAACCAGTTGTGTTATACCAGAATCATAAGATCTGAAATTTTATAACTTTGATTACTTCTTATTCCTTCCTTTTCCTAGCAATCAAACTAAGCATTACTAATATGATAATTTTTTTTTTCATTAAATCTTTGCCATGCTTCATTCCACAAGAAAACTAATGCTATGTAGAACCGAACCAAGTTTTGAGGGAACATGTCAACTGCATTAAATCTTAAAGAATGTATCGCTCAAAGGTGGATCAACGTGTACTGATACGAATAGAGTCAAAATATATGCTGATTTCTTCTTCTTCTTCCCCACCCACCCACCCACCCACCACCCCTCCCCCCCCTTTTTTTCTCTGTGTTGAGTAGGTGAGAGAAGTTTTCAGGTAAAGAGTGAGTCATAGTCAACACTGACCTGCTCAGGGGTGAGGCGGCGCTTCTTCTCCGGCAGCTGCTCGTCGTAGTATTCCTCATCGAACAAGTCATCCGGTGAGCTGAAGAAAGGTCCCCTCTTTGAGGCATCTTCTGATCTCACTCCTTCCACACCACAAACCAAATACAGCAAATAAATTATTGACGTGTGTATGCATGTGATCTCAAAAACCACAGAATCTCGAACTTCTCTCACTAAGAAATATTTTGAATATATATCACCACCAAAAGACCACAAAAATTGCATTCTTTTTGCTGTTTCATTTTTTCTCTCAATTAGGAATTGAGAGAAAAGAAAAAAAAAATGAAGAGATTGAAGATTTTCTATCAATTTTAGCCTCTTATTCAACAAAAGAAAGGATCTCTTATTTTTTTCCACCAAAATTCAGAATTTTGTAAGATTTGTGCTAGAAATCATATAATAAACAAATATAGCTCACACATAGCATTAATTGTCAGGCAAAAGTAGACTTTTCAAGAATGAAGATAAACAAAGGGAAACAAGAACGATCCATGCTTCTCTCTCTCTCTCTCTCTCTCTCAGGTTGCCAATTACAAGAGAACACCAGTCCTTCGTTCTCTTATTGACTCAAAGGAAATCAAATGAATCTCAAATAATCCACGTCTGTGTCTCAATCCCTCTCGCACATCAAAAACATGCAAACAACACATGCTCTGATACAAATATACAAAGAGAGAGAGAGAGAGAGAGAGAGAGAGAGAGAGAGTATTACCTCGAAATAGGGGATCGCGACTCCCGAGGAAGAGCATGTTTGCGTGGCAAGCGGAAGGATCGAAGAAAAGACGGCCAGACTCCATTGATCAAAAACCTTCTTCTTCTCTCTCTTTTTTACTATAAGTGAAGGAGTACTTTCGTGCGTGTGTGTTTCTCTTGGAATCTCCGGCGAGACTCGCAGGACAAGTAGCTGAAAGAGGTTTAATTCCTTTTTTCTTTTCTCTTAATAATTCCTACAGAATGAATTTGATTAGAAAATCATTAGCTTATGACGGAAGAAGCTTGTGGTCCACAATAACCTCGCCGGCGTCTCCAACAACCAGATGCATACTCCCATCATCCCAACCCCCTATTCTCAGTTTCCCTCTTTTTCCTCACAAAACACACCACCGCCACGCTAAACACAAACTCACTCACAACATCTCCATTAGACCACAGTAAAATCAAGTCCTATTACTCGACACACTAATTCAACCACTTTCTCACTTAGAGAGGGAAAACGGAGAAAGAGGGAGAGAGACCGGTGACAGCCTGCGTCGCTTCCAGGTGTTTTCCGCAGCTAAAGGTCACAAAAACGAGCACACAGGGTTTTATAGCCGCACTGACCGCGCAAAATGACGAAAAAGCCCTCATGCGGGCATTTTACATTTATTTATTTATCATCCCTCCGGGATCTGGAAAGATGGATGTGGCGTGGACTTGTTCGTGGAGACGGTGGTGAGGAGAAATCTGGACCGTTGGATTTCAAGAATCTTTGTTTCTTCTTTTATTGATGTGTGGTCAGTAGAGAAGTTCGTGCCAGGGTGTGTTAAATAGGCCCCATGCTTCTCGGTCGGGTAACTGTCAGATATTGCGGAGTCAACTCATTCGCTTTCCGGTTAACGGTCCAGATGCTCCCTGGGTCATATTCACTCTTCCTCCGCGGTGTATGCTATCAGTTCTCTCCTCAATGCATACATGAATAACTGAATTCAAGCTGTATGAATGAACGGAAATTTTCAAAATATAATTATTATTTATTTTTTGTGTTACTGTCAATAAGTCAGCCTTTAATAACCATTCCAAATATTTATTTTATTTTTATTTTATCTTATCTATATTTTGTTTTATTTATTTTAAAATTTCCAACTGTCTCATGTGTCAGGGTTTATTAATATCAAATTGGAAACTATATAATCGTGGGAATAAAATATCACAACAAAATATGAATTTTTATTTATTCTTCAAATATGAATAATAAATATTACTGTTGTTTTTGCAATTAAAAAATAAAATTTTGTTTAAAGGAAAAAATATATAGCACTGATGCAAAGGCATTAAGCTATGGGGCCCATGGAACCATAGCCTTTCTGTTTGTAGTGGAAGGAAAAAGAAGTAAGAAAGCACAAAGCCAATTATTCAAGTGAAGAAAGAGACAATTTTATTAGCTTAATCAAACTATATTATTAAGATTAAGTCAACTAAATTGCAGGCTACTGTATGATTATTTTAATAGGTGGAAGTTAATTTATTAATCATTAATTAATTCATAATATGACATATTTATGTATCAATTTTCTTCGTGACACATCATAAAATTCAAGTATAACATATATAAAAATGATGCATTTGTTAATTGAGATTTATTTTCATAAAAAGTTATATGCTTTTATACAAAAAATAAACATATTTTCATGAAATAAATATATAAAAATTCAAATTGAATGATTCAATATGAAAACAGCAAAAATTTCACCAAGTAAAAAATGTGATAATCGACTTTTCATAAAGTTTATTTCAAATAAATTTTGATAAAAACTCAGTCCAAATTAATGCAACAAAAAATATATTCAACTAAAGAGAAAATCCTACCAAGATACTTCGTATAGCATTACATACTATGGTTAGATATATTTTATAATATTTTTAATTTTATTTTAAATAAATTATTAATTTATACATCATAATCTCTTAACGTCGTCAATAAAATTTATCATAAAATTAAATCACTAAATTATTAATAATTTAATTTTATAATTTTTATAGCAAACATCTCTTATATTAAGAAAAACTACAGAAGCATCTTGTTAGTAGAAGTCTCATATGATAAGCCACAAAGATGTAAGTTGTGTTCATGAACAATGAACAAGCTTAAAGCTTGGGTTTCTTCTTTTTCTTTTCTTCTAATAAATATAGTTATCCACTTTCCATGTGTTGGCCAGTTGTCCACCAATGACTTGCAATATAGGAATATCTATCATCACCCATTGCAAACAACAAGGGGTCAAATAAGAAAAATAAGAGAGGTGGGTATAATGGGCATTTCAGTTCTCCCTCAAAAGATTCTGCTTTTAGGCAAAAAAGAAAGATGATAGAAATCCACAATGCTTATCAAGTTTAATTTAATGCTATTTGGTTTTGTGCTTCTCATCTGCTAAGCATTATTTCTCACTCTGTTAATGGAATCAAGGAAACAGCCTATGGTTGCTTTTTCTTTCTTTGCACTGAAAGCTCCCTCCCACCAATGCACATAGTTTGCATCTTAAAACATGATTTCTTTCTTGTTAGTGTAAATTGTGTCAGAATTTTACTATGTGGATGGAGGATCTCATGGGAAAAAGAGAGTGAGGATTGTTTATGTTTTTAAGTTGGTGAAAGTTGTTTGGCTCCACTAGGGAAGTGGATAGTGATCAATTCTTTAGGAAAAAGTGTTGAAGAAAGCTTAAAGAAGGTTAAATGTATATAAAATTCTTGTAAAGTGCAACCATTTCCAATAATTTAAGAGTTTTTCAATATGATTTCAGATGTTGTGTTTCCCTTTCAAAATTTTTTTTTAAAAAAGGTTATGTGCTTTCACTGTATTGTTTTTTTATAAATAATTTAATAAAATAAATTATTAAAATTTGTGTGGTTTATTTTTGTTCATTTTTTGTATAAACAAAATAAATTATAAAGATATTTTAATATATATATATTTTTTTTAAAAAAAATGAAGGTTTTAAGGAACAAATTAAATTCTACATCAACTATAAACTCGTTAATAAAACATTATGTGAAGTTTAAGTCATTATTATTTAACATCATTTATATATATATATATATTTTGAAAGAGAAAAATGTAGTTTAAATTAACAAATATTTACAAGTATTTTGAGAAACATGTTTATGTATATTGATTGATGAAGTGGTTTTTTAAATATTTTTAATATTTATCTGATGAAATGAAAAATGGGCATTTGGAGAAAAAGAGATGTGTGGAGAGAATAAGAGTTGGTGGGACAAAATATGCCAAATGCTCTCTTACATAGTCAGGAAGAGGAGAGGAAGAGTTTGTGAGGTTAATGAATTGCTTAACAACTAAGGTAAGAGAAAATGGGGTATCTTTTTGACTGGAAGTGGATATTGGAGAGCCCTTTATTAACCTTTGCTTTTCTCCACTGTTTTCTAGCTTTAGAAAAAAAGTGAGGAAGGGGAGGAGGAAGAGGAAGAATGGTTAACTTGGGAACTATCAATGGAGATAGAATGAGAGAAGGAAAGGCACCTGAGAAGGAACAATGCTTTTGAGATATGAAGTGGGAGGAAGCATAAGGCATAGTGCCACTTTCTTTTTGAACAAGAAAAAAAAAAGAAAGAAAGAAAAATGCTGTTCTGTTCTGTCACATGCTTGTAACCTATTGCTCTGTCTTTGTCTTCTCAACCAGTCAGTCTCTCTCTCTCTTTGTGGCTGTCTCTCTCATGGGGACCATCTTCCACTCTTTGTTTCAAAGGAAGATTATGAACCAGCTTGGTTGGGTCTGCTGAGCCAACAGCCTTGAATGGCTGGGCTCACACTAGAGTTGGGCTTTGGTACTTTTCATCAAGCCCACACAAAAAGCTCTAATATGTTAGTGAATTTTTCTCTTTTTATTATTTATAAGTCCTCATATTTAAAAAAAATATTTAGATTTTTTATTGATTTGGTTTGTGTCGAATTTTTGATAAAACGATAATACGGGATTTTATTTATGTTAATTTTTAAATAAATATTAATTTATAATAAATTTAGTAAAATTTAATATTAAATATGAAATTTTTGTTAATATAGTTTACATTGATTTTTTTTTTAAATAAATGTAAAGAATGGGCTAAAATTTTGCTTTAGTTTGGCACTATTGATCAAGTTGACACATCATCTTGAATGTGTTAGTAAACTTTATCTTGTCATTGTTTCAAAATAAAAAATAAACTTTAGCAAATACATATTCCAAACAAAAATTTTATTTTTATTTAATTTTGAACATGAATTTTTTATTGATTTAATTTATACTATTTTTTAATATTAAAATGTAATAATAAAATAAATTTTTAATTTTAAATATAAATTTTATATTCGATTCGTGTTTCAACAAATCCCTCTTTCAACGTAATCTCATATATGAATCTTATATTAATTTGATTGATGTTAGCCTTTCAAATCGATGTCAAATTGTAAAAATTAAATAAAATTCGATTTTGGATCAAAATATTTTTTTATTATCATTTATGTTTTTTAATAAATGGTAGATTGAAGATGAATGGATATATTTATTCAACGTTTTTATTTATATGATAAATTGTAAAAATAATTTTAAAAAACCCAAATTAAGTCTAACTCAGCAATCAATTCAAATGCTTTTTATAATCTTATCCATATTTTCCTTTTTAAGGTAAAATTTGAAGTCAAATTCAAAAGTCCACAGCATCCCTAATTATCCATCTATAATTGTGGGTCCCTTTCATCGCTAATGTGCCCTACAAATTAGCGGCCTACATTGAACAAAATATTCAACAACATACCAATGGGCGCTGCTTGAAACAACAGTATTAGGTCTCCTAACTTTATCCGATAAAAAAAGGAATCATCTCCGTGGCTTATACAATTATAGTTAAAACAAAATTGAACAAATCCATTGTAATGGGCAACCTTTAATTTCTTTGTTTGGTAATTAGCCTAAGTGAGATATTTGAATTCAATTTGATTACCAATTGATGGGAGAATTCTTCAAGTGATCATAATTAGAATTTCAACACGAGGAGTCAATCACAACGAAAGAAGCAATTCACGGACCAAAAATGGATGATGTAAATTGCATTGAAATTACCTATTTGCCTCTTGCACATTTATGCCTGCATGTATATATAAGAAGAAGAAGAAGTTTTTTTAAGTAAGAAAAATAAAAATCTCAAGCATCTATTATAATTTTGAATAGAATTATTTTAAATTTTAAATGTTAAATAAAATTTTGATTAAAATGATTATAAAATTTTATATTATTATTAAAATATTTAAAAATTACTCAAATAGATTTACACTTAATTTTTATTTTATTACAAATTTAAGTAATTTATAATTAATAAAAAATTTTAACGATTTTTTAATTTTTTAATAGTGTAATTAAAAAAAATATTTTCAACCAAAAAAATAAAAATATTGAATTAATTACATAAAGAAAACCTGCATTTCAGTTATAATCTCAAATAGAGACTTACAAAAAAAATTTTATTTATTTGAGATTAACATTTTTGTTGAATTCTTAATATCAAATTTTTATTTATAAATTTTATTGAAATTAATAATTTTACGTACATGAGATATACATATAACTTTTATTTGTATAATTATTATAATATTTTTTAAAATATTATCAAAATGAACAAAATATTTTTTATTTTTATTTTTTAAATATTAATATTTTGCATGTTTCTACTAACTTTGTTATAAAAAAATTAATAATAATATTTGATTTATTTTGATAATTTTCTAAAAAGTATTAGGGTAACTATAGTAGCCATATGCACATTTAACGTGCACATAAAATCATTAATATTAATAAAAAATATAAATAAAAATCTTATAATGCAAATTTAACATAAATCTCAAATAAAGGTAATTTTATTTGCAATAAATCAAATGCATGTCCCTATAATATAATTAACCGTAAGTTTTTTATGATGATACTTGAATCTTTTTAATTATAAAACTATTGATAAAAAATTAATTTAAAATTTAAAAATTTTAATTTTGACAGATTTTAATTTAATTTTAAAAATTTTTTTAAATTACTTTGCTTGGAGAGATTAAAATTTATAAATTTAAAGAACTACTTTTCCTATTAACTTCTATGTTTTCTTTTTTTATTTTATAAATGGTACTAATGTAAAAATATGCGTAGGCTACTGTTAAATCTCAAACCCGAATTTTCCGACCGACTTATTGAGTAAATAAAAATAATTCACTTTTTACCAATTGACAGGTTCCTGTCAGAGGCTCGCTTCCACATCCTACGGTGGACCGAACTGTACACGACCTTCATCTTGCTATACGTGCATGAATAAAGCTACAGTTACGTGTAACAAATTAACGGCCATGCATGTTAGACCCAAACACTAGCTCTATTTGAGACTTCTTGTGCATTTATTTGTTTAAATTTAAATTAGTTTAAAAGCCACAAAAGATAAATTTAGTATATTTTCCTTATTATAAAATAAAACTTATACTTATTATATTTTTAAAATTATAATGCATAGTTTTTAATAATTTATCATTAAACTAATTTTATAATTACTTTGTATAATACATTTTTACAATAAATCAATTTATATTTTGTGAATAAAAACTTTTATTTTATTAATTATATTATAATTTAGCTCATGAATAGTTTTATAAATTAGATAACCCAAAAAATAATTAATGAAATTTAAAAGAAATAAAATGAAAAAAATCTTAAGATGAAAACAAATAAAATATTTGAAAATTATGAACAATATCAATAAAAATGAATATGACATCTTTTAATAAATAAAAAATTATAAGAATTAATATTTATTTATATTTAATTCCATTAAGTGGTTAAAAAATTTTAAATATAAATTTAAATCGGTTTTGCTTAAATAATCATGGTCTTAATCTAATTATTACATTCTTTCTTAATTTTAAAAGACACCCCGTTACTTGTAATTTATTATTTGCATTTAATATTTTAAACAAGAAAAATTGGAAAAACTACCATTTCAACACATATGTATCTCAGACATCACATGTGTCTGATGTTACTGATGATTTTATTTCCCATGAGAAACGTGACAACTAGTTTCACAGTAAACTAATTAGTGAGAGAAACACATGACGTCTGCACAACTGCGTGCATGATGTAGATCAGTACATGCATGTGATGCCGAAGTCTAACCTCAACTAGATGACACTTTTCACGCAACTGCCTTTTTATGTTCCACCTTAATTATCGATGACTGGAATTTAAATAAATATAAAATTAATTATATAATATATGTAAATTATATTTAGTTTAAATTATAAATTATTATTTGATTAAATTGTTTTTGTAATATTTTACTTTAGTTTAATTTATAAATTATTAAAAAAATTTAAAATTAAAGATATACAATGAATTTTGATTTAATTTTTTAAATCAATGGTTACAAAAAATTTTAACTTTTTTGATCACTAAAAATATTATTCGTAATATTATATTATTAAAAATTTTAAAAAATATGTAAATAGATCTTAAATAACGAATTATTTAAATTTAAGAGATGAATTTAAAGTAAAATGAGAAATTTATTTAACTTATCTTTGAAATATTTTAATAAGAAAAGTATTATTAATTTTTTATAATTGTTTAAATTTAAATTAAATTAAATTGATATATTAGAGACATAATTGAACTAATAGATACTTCATGGTTAAAATTTAAAAGAGCATATGATTTAATTTTTTTATATTTATCTTAAACAAAATAAAAATTATTTAATTTTCATTTACACGGCCACGTGTCCTGCTATTAATGTTCGCCTCGACAATCCTACAGTGAGCAAACTGTACAGAATCTCCAACTACTGCACGTAACATGAACAAAGCTGGCACTTTAGGTGTAACTAACTAACGGCCAACAATATTGAAATGATCGGGTCCCCACCAACATCCGGAATGCACCGCTCTTAAATAGACACTTTAAGAACATTTACTTTAAAAAGGAAAAAAAAAAACTTAAATTATAATTCTAAATGCTTATTACGTTTTATACTTTTAAAGGTGTCTATCTTTTTAAGTTTGTATCTTTTAAGTACTGCAAATTATTTTTTCTTTTAGTTTGTATTTTTTAAAATTTATAATAAATAATTTGTAAGTTGAAAATTTTATTTAAAATTAAAGAATAAATTAGTATAAATTTTTAATTTATTTAAAAGTACTTCAATCATAAAAAATATTTTTATTTTTATATTAGTTTAAATTAAGATTTAATTTATGTTTTTTAAATATTAATATTTGATTTGACATGTAAAATATAATTTAAATTTAAATAATTAATCTTTATTCAACAAATTATAATGCAATCTTTTAAAAATAATATGAAAATATGATATTGTTGATCTAATGGGATTTATTTCCAAACTGGTAAAATTCAGTGTTGAAATCAAATCTTAACTTTAGCGGCAATTAATTCAGAGCACATAATTGCTATTCTATGAATTTCTGGTAGCATAATTAATTCAGTCTTAATACTGCATTTATGAATTTATGTTATTGCGGTAAGTGAGATCTTATATTCTGGAGGTGATATGATCTTTGATAAGGATATTGGAATATCCAAAATAAGAATTAAATTAAATAAAATATATAAAAGTTATAGCACAGTAAATATGAAATTAGCAGAATATGATGGACCAACCGTCCTGCAAGACATTTTTATTTTTGAAAAATAAAATAAAATTACGAATTAAATGGTAATAAATAACATTTTACCGGAATTTCAAATTTAAATATTTTGTTTTGTATGACAAATTTAATGGGACAAGGTGGTCAAAATATTTAGGACAAAATTGTCTTATTTTAAATTTAATTAATGGCTGTCAGTTTTTTTTTTTAAATAGAAACCAAAATTACTCTGGTGGAGAATGGCAATTAGGGTAATTTTATGAGAACTACAAACCCGATTGAAAATCTACGATAACAACTCGAACGGTCACAACGCGATTGTGGCCCCAATAGGCACGAATTCCATGCAGGGAGCAAAGATGGAAGGTGAGAAGAATTAGCGAGAAGATAGGATGCTGAGTAGGATCAGTCCTAATTAGGATCGATTTGCGGATAAATTGATTTACAGACTGGATGAAGTGAAGGAGATGTATCTTCTATCCGATTCCGACTCCTATTAGAAGTCGATCTCCTTTCTTCTCTCTCTCCGTTTATATAGCCCTCGCTGCCTCTCCTCTTGTACTTTACACCATCTCGTTCTCTCTCTCTCTCTCTCTCTCTCTCTCGATCTCGATCTCGATCAGTCTTGCTAGAGCTCTCGCCCTCGCCTGTCGCTCGTGATCAGTCTTGTTCTAGCCCTCGCTCTGTTGCCCGTGATTCAGTCTTGCTCTCGCCCTCGCTCCGTCGCTCTCAGAAAAAGCTTTCAAGATGGTTCATGCAGCAACCATTCGTAATGTGGTCGGCATCATCGGTACGTACATACACCAGTACATATTGTGTATGTAGTGTTTGTATTGCTTTTATATCTGTTGTTTTGACATGAATTAGACGTTAATTAATTTACTATTTTTCTCACTCAAAATCGCTTGCGTTTCTTTCCTAAAGAAAATTGCATTTTCCCATTTTAGCTCAGAGTAGAGATTGATATTTGTGAAGAGTTGTTCCTTATCTATTTGTTTATGTTGCTGTTTCCTTTGCTTGGGAGAAGTTATATCTGCTTCTTTTTTTTTTTTTTTTTTATTTCTTAGCTATAGTGGAGATGGATTTTTTTTTTTTTTTTGTGGAAGATTTCTGTTCTTAATCCTTTCTTCTGTCATTGTGTTTTATTTGATCTCTTTTGAGATTCAATTCAATTCTTTGCGACTTCAGATTAATTCAAATGGATGAGTAATGGACATTCATATGCACTTTGGTGTTTTGATTGATCTCTAGAGCTTATAGTCAAATTTGATTTGTCCTTTACTTTTATTTTCTCTTTCCTGCAGGAAATGTCATCTCCTTTGGCTTGTTCCTCTCACCAGTGTAATCTCTCTCTCTCTCTCTCTCTCTCTCTCTCTACACATACACGCACATAAAAAGCAAACACACATGATGTGAATAATCAGTATTGCTATTCTCTATGGTTATCAAAAGTAGATAATACTTTGTTCAAATGACCACATGCTTCTATTCATCAATTGATTGAAATTTTAAGATTTAAAACAAATTAATTGGTTTCTTATTTTTGAGGTGTCTATCATTAACCAACTTGTTTTTATTTTTCAAATTAATTTTTGATCATGTAATTGTTTTCTTTTTGGTTTTCCAATATCTATAGTTTTTCTGGAACAATTATAGTCTCTTTTATGGCAGTTAAGAAAGATAGTAAATTATGATCCAAAACTTGCCAATAATATGAGTATCTCTTTTCTTATTTCAAAGCTCAATGTAAAATCAAAACAACTTTAATTCCAATTAATCTCAATTTTAAATTTGATTGTGATATTATGTTATTGTGTGTTGGAGATACTCCATGTTCATGCATAAAGAAATCATATTGTATTTTTAATTAATAAATAATCAATAGTGTCCATTGTGTGCTTGTTACTCTCTTAATTTGTAACAGTGATTTTACCTTTAGTACTTTGAAATTTTGACAGTCCAACATTTTATCGCATTGTGAAGAACAAGTCAGTGGAGGAGTTCCAGCCATATCCTTATATTGCAACAGTTATGAATTGCATGTTATGGGTCTTCTATGGCTTGCCTGTTGTTCATCCAGACAGCATTCTTGTGACAACTATCAATGGCATTGGGCTAGTAATAGAGCTCATCTATGTGTCCATATTCTTCATCTTTGATGGTGAGAAGAAGAAGGCTCGGGTATGTGTCTATTAAACTTATTGACCACTACTCTTATTTAGCTAAAAAACTAAGCACTTTTGAATTGTTTATTCTGTTGCTTATAATTAAACTCTTTTATCAGGTGATAACTTGCCAACGCCGCCTCAAAATCCATAAACTTACTAATTAGATTGACATGACTATGTGTATTGAAGAGTTTTTGATCTTAATTTAGTTGCCATGACATTATGGCCTTTCTTGTTTCTACACTCAGTTAGCGGAAAATATTGTATATAAAAATGATGGGATTTCGCGGTCAACCTGTATATACTTGTAATAATCCACATCCATTTAATTTGCAAGGAAAAAGTATAATGTACATTAATATAACAGCTCCTAGGTTTTTTGTTTGCTGAGTCTTTCACCTGTTAATATTTGGTGTTCTCTTTCTTCTATTCTAGTCTATGTATATAGTTTCAAAGATTTCATGTATTTGCCATGCAACTCATTCTCTAGTCTAATGTCCTATGGACCTTTTTGCAGAAGCAAATTTCTCTCTGGCTTCCAATTGAAGTTGTTGCAACAGCTGTCATAGTCATCATAACTTTATGCGCTCTTAAAAGCACCACAGCAAAAACTGCTTTTGTGGGTGTCATTTGCGATATATTTAATGTGATGATGTATGCGTCCCCAACCCTTGTCGTGGTAAGTGATTCCAATGCCCAGACATTTGTTACTCTCGTTATGTGGCATATGGATCTGGTCTTCCCAGTGTTTTTGTCCTTCCCCTAATATCCTTGGTTTGTGTTGTACAGAGGAAAGTTGTTGCCACAAGGAGTGTGGAGTATATGCCCTTCTGGCTGTCATTCACTGGTTTCATTAATGGTTGCATTTGGACTGCTTATTCTCTCATCCATAAGCTGGATCTTTATGTCCTGGTAAGTCAGGTTCCTATCATATTATTATCAGTTGATTTATTCTTATGTTCACAAGCTGAAATGACAATAGTTGCCATGCCAAAACAACTTTGTCTGGAATGTGGCAACTTCCCAAATCCCAAATGAAATAAAAGAAGCTTGACAACCATTTTTGGTGCTACTCTTGCAGATTAGCAACGGTCTCGGATCACTTTGTGGTGCACTTCAACTCGTTATCTATGCAATGTATTACCGTTCTACGCCAAAGAAGGAAGATGAGAAGCCATCTGAAGTCCAGCTTCCAACTGTCTAAATCCATGGATACATCCCAGCCTTGCATCCCTCTTTTTTTTTTCCTTTTTCTTTTGTTTTTTCTTCTATAAGTCTGAGTAACTCAGTGTTGTAGTTTTGGATTTGGTAGTCATTTGGCAAAACCATTCATTATATTGGATTTGGATTTGGTTTGTGTAGACAGAATTTTGCCTCTTTGAGACTGGTTCTTAAATTAGTAACATTAAGGTTTTTTTTTTTTTTTTTTAAATTTTTGACAATTTCATTGCAATTATACATTTAACTGGGTAATCTTCTCATTGACTTGACGGCATGAAAACATTGTTGAACTGCATAAAACACTGTTCCCATTAATCATTACTTGTGAAAATCCTTTGAAGGTAAACCTTCTGAGTTTTGAATTACTTTTAAAGTCACCGATTAATCAGAAGAGGAAATTATGATGGCTTGTACCAGAAAGAACCAGATGATACGATGATTCTTCTTAAATATCTTTTTTTTAGATGGAATTCTGCCTAAATGTCAGTGATGTAGTTTCCTCATGAACAGAAACCAGAGCAGTTCCGGATTCTGTTTGTAAATCTCAGCTTTTCCCATCTGGGTTGGTTTGAAAATTGAAGTTGGTGATCTCATGAACTTGGTCAATTCTATGTTTTCTAATCTCATTAAGCTTTTGATAATCTAATTTCTTAGTAAGTTATGGTTATTGCATTTAAATTAGATTTTATTTTATTTTTAAAATTATTGAAATGATTAATAAATAATTCAACTAATTTTTGTATTTCTTATTAACAAACAAGTATACATTATTTTTAAAAGATTAATATAAATATGTTAAATTTTTAAATTTTTGAATAAAATATATTTAAATTTAAATTAATAAATTAATATATGTTTTAATTTTTAAAATAAAATATATATTTAAAAAAAATTAAGATCTTTATCTGAAAAATAATTATTGTATATACTTAATCATTTAAAACTGGGTTTCACGGCGTGCAGAAGCCCATAGTACACGCATTGAAATCTAGTTCCTGTAATTGCCATCTGGGTTCGTAAAAGGTCTTCATTTCCTCGTCAGTGGTCATGCTCAGACACTGTTTAAGTCCTTTGCCATGGTTGTTGGGCTCGATTGCACACTCAAGTCTATGGCCTGCCCATCTCTCGAAGATCCAAAAGATTTTCTTCATCTTATCCAGAGTGTGAGGACTGAGGATATGATCTAACCATTTTACCTTATCCACAACTCTCCTCTTCCTCCCTCATGTCCCTGAATTCTCTCATACCGACAGACTGGCCTTTTCTTTCTCCCCAGCAGACCCTAATGTCATTTTAGAACTTAGCCGTTGTGATCCCTTAAAATTCTGCACTACTTACTTAGAACTCCATGGCAGCTTTGATCTTATGCCATCATTGTACTTCTCTACCAAACTCTCAAATCATCTACTGCCCAAGAATACCCACCAACAGAAACAATGCCTGGTCTACTAGGCAGCTAACTCGTCGATGTTCATCAAAAAATCAGCACGGCCAACAACGTCATAAATGTCAGCTCCCAGCCAAACAGGTAGGTAATTAGATTTTTCCTCATTCTTTAACATTGCTTGATTGAATTATGGGCTGCATTTCACTCCTGAGAAGATAAAACGGTAGTTCAATGGCTTTAGATGGACGTGGGAGTTCATCATTTGACGAGTATCACTTCTTAGCTCAACTGTGCTTTGAATTTCTTTCATATAATGAATGTGCTTCATGAATTGAATTTAAATATATGAATAGTCGTTATTGTCCTTTAGAATTCAAAATTACATTAGTTTAGTTCGTACTTCAGTGTGTACATTGAATTAATAAGAGTCTTCTTTGTGGAGTGAGAATCTAAATGTATGATTTTGGAGTTGTGAGGATGTAGATGGATTGTGAGCATAGATAATTATTTATGATTTTTTTTTGTCAGTAGTTTAAACTATAGACAAAAGACTTAATGTGAACATTCTTTTTGGGCAGAAAAGGGATTCATTTTCCTTAAAGGAATGTGCAATTTCTATAGCTTTGGCAGTCGGGCTGATGACTGGAGTACCTTCAATGGATTGGACTCCTAATGCATATGCAGCAAATCCAGTTTCACCTGATCTATCTGTGTTAATCTCTGGACCACCAATTAAGGATCCAGGTGCATTGTTGAGATATGCTTTGCCCATTAATAATAAAGCTATCAGGGAAGTGCAGAAACCTCTTGAAGACATCACAGATAGCCTCAAGGTTGCTGGAGTAAAGGCACTCGATTCTGTTGAGAGAGTAAGGACGCAAGACATTTTTGTTTATGTTGGAATATCATACTTCTGATACTTTTAGCTATTTATGCTTCAAAGAGACACTGAATGGATAGTGACTGAGATTTGATGTTTTCTTGAGACGTAGAATGTGAGGCAGGCATCACGATCTCTCAAGCAAGGAAAAAGTTTAATTGTATCAGGCTTAGCTGAATCAAAGAAGGACCATGGAGTGGAACTGCTGGACAAACTGGAAGCTGGAATGGATGAGCTACAAAAGATTGTGGAGGATAGAAATAGAGATGCTGTGGCAACTAAACAGAAGGAGTTGCTTCAGTATGTTGGTGGGTGAGTATCATAAATCTGTAAGAGAATCATTTAAAATGGCAGGCTGAACATTTACCATTTCCTGAACCTGCAAAAGTTGAACTCCTGTCAAGGAAGCATATAGTGAAAGATTCTTCTTTGATCTTGAGTTTTTTGAGAAAATCAGAAAATCAAAGACCTTATAACTTCAGTTTCTTTTGCTTGTTTTCAATTTTTTATCAGCGAATGTCCCAGTCATAGTTTCTATTGCTTTTTTAGCTTTAAGTGTAGAGGCCATTATGAGTCACCTAGGGTTAGAATTTATGGTTCAACATAATAACAAAGGAAGTGAAATTGATAATTTCAAAATTTGGAAGTTAAAAATTGATCCACCTCAGCTCCTATCTCTTGAAAGGATTATATTTGTTCTCTACAACCTTGTTTAGGACTTTTACTTCTGCATACTGTAAATGCTGATGAGAAAGGTGATGAAAATAGGTTGATGAGACCGAGAACTGGTTATTCCTGCTAGATTTGCTCATTAAGACCTCAATTCCCTGATCTTGAGGTGAAGTTCTTGTTATTACTTGTGTATATGGCTGCTTTTGTTTTGGCTGGGGAAACTCACAGTGTTACTTTCAAAAAGATTCCCAGATTATGGTTCGATTTCTGTTACGAGCAGCATTGGTTTGTAATTTTTGTCAGATGTCCCACATATCCTCAAAAGTAGATTCACAAGCCTCTTCATGCTATTAATTGAAAATCCATATTCTGCTATAGGTTCTCAAAATAACTCAGTTGACTTCTCATATTATTGTTGTTTAGCTGTTATATTTCATGAACTTAGATCCCTTAGGATTGTTCTTTGTGTAGCAAGGACAATGACATGTGCAATTGGGTCTCCAAGACAAATATTAGGTTATTGTTACAGGGTCCAAAATAATTTTCTGTTGTGGATCATGGGTTTTGATACCAAGAGATACCTACTTAAAGCCAAGAACCCTAACTAATATGTCTTGTTTTAAGTTTCTCCAGTAGAAGGTGACTTTAAATGTCAAGACTTGTCTGTAAGAACTGTGTTCTAGTTTCAACACAAAAACTGGGAAGGACTTGTAAAAAGTTAATCCTCTGAAAATGAACTTTTCTCATCTGTACCTTGTCATTGACTGCAGCTGAGATCTTCCTGGGGCATTGGGTTTCTGCAGTGTTGAAGAGGATATGGTAGATGCCTTCCCATATGAAGTGCCCGAAGAATATCGGAATATGCCTCTTTTGAAGGGGAGAGCAGCTGTGGACATGAAGGTTAAAGTCAAAGACAATCCTAATCTCGAGGAGTGTGTATTTCACATTGTACTGGATGGCTACAATGCCCCTGTAACTGCTGGGAATTTTGTGGACTTGGTGGAAAGACATTTTTATGATGGCATGGAAATCCAGAGGGGTAAGAAAACTTAAAGTCCATTTGCTATAATGTGACAGTTAAACCGTTCCTTTTTTCTTCCTTATTTCTCAGTTCATGCAAGAATGTTTCGAGTTTGCCAATAGGGAAGAAGCTTTGAAATTTAACTATGATTAATCACTTTCTCAAGTTAACATTTGCCATCACACACACGCTGGAAAATTTTCAATGCTGATGATATTTTTAGTAAGAAGAGTATTAATCCATTGTTAATTATATATTGTAGTGGCTTGCACACTCTCTTATGTTGCAACTAGATATTGAGATTTATCTAGTTGTGGCTCTTTTATTTAATTACTATTTCCATCAAAAAGTTGGCAAACTGATTAATTTCTTGTGGTACTAGACCAGGTTAAAGCTAATTCAAGATTTTTTAGTTATATCTCTGAAAGCTTTTAGGAATTTTCTGGCTCTTCTGCAGCGGATGGCTTTGTTGTTCAAACTGGTGATCCTGAAGGTCCTGCAGAAGGTTTCATCGATCCTAGTACAGAGAAAACCCGGACAATACCGTTAGAAATCATGGTGGAAGGAGAAAAATCACCTTTCTATGGAGCAACCTTAGAAGTAAGCTTCACAAAACTCTCTCTTTCTCTCACTTTATGTGATGAATAGTATGACAAGAAATAAGAACATCCAAAGAACATAAGATTAAAGCTAAATAAACTAAAATTCTATCTAGTTGTCATTCTGAAACTAAAATGAAGTTATTTTGTCCTCCTTGAAAAGATTGAGTATCTTAATGTCAGGAAATTTACTGTGTCTGTCTTTCATTTCTGCTCTGCTCGTCAACCTTTCAAATTGTCACTAATGTCATTTTATGGTTATAGTTCTGGAAGAACTTCTGCTTCTATGAATTTACTCATGTCAGATATAACGTGTTTTGTGAAGGAGCTTGGTCTGTACAAGGCTCAAACGAAGCTTCCGTTCAATGCATTCGGAACAATGGCAATGGCAAGAGAAGTGAGTATTTGAGTTTCAACATTGCTTCTCTATATATATCAATGGTGTTTCTGTCAATCTAGAGACTGACAAGAAATTGCCTTTTCATGTTTTACTTCTGACATGACAGGAGTTTGAGAACAACTCAGCCTCGAGTCAGGTCTTCTGGCTACTGAAAGAAAGTGAACTAACTCCTAGTAATGCCAATATATTGGATGGCCGGTATGCTGTGTTTGGTTATGTGACTGAAAATGAGGATTATTTGGCAGATCTCAAGGTTGGTGATGTTATAGAGTCCATGCATGTGGTGTCTGGCCTGGATAACTTAGTTAATCCAAGCTACAAGATTGCCGGTTAGATTGTTTTCTATTTGCTATTGCTTTGATAAAAATCAGATGATCCAACCTAGAATAACAATTCTGCATTCTTTTACTCTTGAGAGAATTTTTTACTGTTCAATTTGACAATCTATTCTTTTGAAACAACAGTGTTACTGGAATCAGATCTATTTACATTTATGACCATCCTCTTGTTGTTTTTTTTTTTTTTGAATACTCATGTATATGGATAAACAATGCCAGGTAGCAAAATGACATTAGTAACATTCTGATTTACAGACTTAAGACAACTAAAGATTGACAGATTTGAAGCAATAATCAGCTCTCTGCATTGCATGTCCATTAGGGAAGGCATTGCCTTGTCTTTCAAAATCCAGACAGGTAACTCCAAGATTCAAGATTTTAGTATCTGTAACTAGCCAGCCAATCAGATAAACAATAGTTTGTTTAAACTAAAAGGTGGCGAGGGCAAGGAAAAAAGAAATAGAAGCTTTACAGAATGCAAGATCTAATAAAGAGCAACAGATACTGCAGAGCTTCTACTACAGCCAATAGCCTAGGTTCTCTATGCCCTCAGCTCATAGATCCCAATCTTTTCAATTGAATTGGATACAAATTGTAGGACAAACATGTCCTGCTTTGAGGAGTAAAGCTTCAAGGACCCCGGTATCTGCGGAAACAGAGACAACCTTGGGGCTGATCATGAGGGATCATGCCTCCGCCCTTCGATGTGTCAATGGCCTCCAACATGGTCACCACCTCGTCCATTTCAGGTCGCTTGTCAGGGTTAGCATCCCAACATCGCTTCATTACATTTGTAAGAGAACTCGGGCAGCATCGAGGGATCTCTGGCCTTAGATTCTGAAATTTCAAACACAAGTTTGATCTCTCTTTATGCTTTCACACTTGAAACTGGTTTTTTTACAGAGCAAGTAACACAATTTCGATTACATCTTGTGAAACAAAAAAAAAAAAGAAAAAACAGTTAGATATTTTATCTAACCTGGCGGACAACAGCAGATGTCACTTCTGAGAAGCTGAGGTCAGGATACGGCATGTCACAGCAATATATCTCCCACAAGCAGATACCAAAACTGTACACATCGCACTTTCTATTGTATGGGCTGCCATTGAGAACCTATCATCACAATCCATTGATGATATGTCAGAAACTTAGAAGCTAATAGAAAGCTGCATACAATCTGACCAACAAAGGTAAGCCATGAATGGCATCTACATACTTGTATTGCTCAACAGGAGCTCCCCCAAGAGATGGGTTCATAAAAGCAGAAACGGAGTGCATACCTCTGGTGCCATGTAACCGAGGGTTCCAGTCTCTCCAGTCATGTCATTAGGATTTGAAGCTTCAAGACGAGCAACTCCAAAGTCAGCTATCTTCACGGTGCGTGTCTTGTCCAGAAGCATGTTTTCTGTCTTAACATCTCTGTGGACGATCTTCTGAGAGTGAAGGTAGGCCAGCCTGAAAAATGTAGAGAATAATGAATTCAACACATAGCTCGAGTAGCAAATTTTTATCTATTTGCAGTACATTATTAGTTAAGTACTACTAAAAACAGATCTTGAGAACAAAATATAATATAGATTGGGTTAGAGCTTTTCACCCTCGAGCAAGATCCAATGCCAATTGAATAACGACTTTAAAAGCCAGCTTCCTCCTTCGGTTCTTTATGAGGTAAGATTTCAAGGCACCACCAGGACAGTATTCCACAACAACACAACAGACATTACTGGGCATGCCAATGTGACCATTTTCAGTCTGTATGTTGAGCTCCGACGTGCCCATTGTTGCCCCTATAAACTGCAAAATGATTAAGAAACATGTAATCAAGAGACAAGCTGCACATAAAGATCTATCATAAGCGTAAAAGATGTCTGTCCTACCAGCTAGCTTTTCACTCAACAGTGTCCACCCATTCTGCTGTCAGTGGACAGTAGGCAAGAAATTACGAGCACACTTTGGAGGATAAATTTATTAGCCAAAGTCTCATCTTTGGGAATGCCAGTCAATAATCCATTAATGCTTGTAAATTTCAAAGAATTTTCTTTGGAATGATAATTATTCAAGGGTATGAAAAGAAATGGAGAGGTAAGAAGAAAGGGAAATAAGTCGAGGAAGGAAGTATTACCTTAGTCACATTTGGATGATCAAGCTTGTGCCAAACAGCAACTTCCTGTGTGAAAGCAGCTCTAAGCGATGATATTTCAGCTTCGGACCTGTGACCCTCTTCCCCCCAGTCAAGTAGCTTAACTGAGCACAAGGAAACAAATCTAAAAGAATTAATCATGCAGAATAAGAAAAGGAAGTTCAGGATTTACCTTTCAACTAGGAGACAAGAGTAAAGCAACAGCACATATAAAAGAAAATTACAGAAATGTGCATGAAAGAACTTAAGCTTACTTGCAAACTTGGTTGGAGTTAGTATTTAAGCATTAATGTGATAACAAGCTCATGAAGCTAACTCAGAAATAGCTGTGATAAGGCTTTCATGTGATCCTGAGGTACGGATCCATCTGGCTGCTTTATAGCTAGCCAGAAAATGAAGTGCCTTTATTTCTCTAGCTTTTTATCTCCAGAAAAGAAAGATAAAAAGATGAGTGCAAGAAAATAAGATGGAACACATGAAAGTATTTATGAAAAGAATAACATCACTGAAGTCACTGAAGTGACTGCAGCTAACTGCAAACTCAATCAATCTCGTGAATCACGGACTTCGGGTATGCTAGATCTACAAGGTTCAGTCGCAAATTGCCCCCTCTACAATTAGCAAAACATTTTCTGTTTGGTGCCTGAGAAATCTGTGGAATGGAAAAGAAACCACAATACAAATGATATGTTTCTCATTGCTTGGTCTTGCAAATTGGTTTTTGCTTTCTTTTTTTCTTGAGGCCACATCTCCTAAAGATCTAATGTTTGAAGTTCCTAAATATATCTTATCTTCATATTTTTTCTCCTACTTTTCCTGCATCTTCCGAGCAACAAAAACAATCAATTGGGATCAATCTACCAGCCAGTTAGGACAAAGAAAAGAAGGGAAAGCATTTAAGATAGCATAGGCAGCATTCACAGAAAGCTTGCTTAGTTCTAATAAGCCCGAAGTACTTCTCCTTCAAAGGCACTTGCTAGAGGATGCTATAGAACTTGAGCTTCAGCCAATATAAAATTAACATTCCTTCACAAAGAAAAGCTCAAAATTATGTATCTCCTAGCAGTCTGTCAAATGCAAATCCACATAACAGTTTGCTTAGCATAGAAAACTCCTACATATGAACCAATGATCTTACACAATCATAGATGTAAACGTGTGCATGTATATGCCTAGGAGATCCTAGTTAGTAAGAAATGTCAAAAGCTAAGGCATTTTGTCAAATGGGTGTGGGAAGAACAAAACAAATAGCAAAACCCAGAAAAATACTTGGGATATGTAGATGCAGAGAAGGGAAAGTACGAATACCAGCAACATCTTGGCCATCATAAATGCCACGGTGAACGGTGCCGAAAGTGCCGCGAGCAATAACCGTTTTGATAATAAGTTTAGAGGGATCAATCTCCCACTCTTGCCTTGTGGCGACAGAGTTACTGATGGGTCTTTGCAGTTGTTGCTGTTGCTGGTGGCCTTCTTCTCCTTCGTCCCTCTTGTTCTTGTTCTTCTCCATAGTCCATGCTCTGCTGAGGTGCCTCTGTAGCTGCTCATCCAAGCTCTTTAGATCTATCTGATCTGCTCTCACATACCCACCTCCCCCACTCTCGCTCTTCTCCTTCATCGTTGGCTCTCTAGAGACCAGTAAAATCTATAGAGCCGAACAACAAAGACTAGCAAAGCAACTCCCTTTGCTTTGGTATTGATTGTGCCGGTGGTGTTGGTGCTTCGGGTGGTGGGTTTGGCTCTTGTGAGCTGCAGTGTGCCTATATCATATGGTGGTGATATGGTGGTGATGATGATGATGGTATTCCTACGGTGTTAAGTGTCCATTAATAGTAGTAACACAGTAGTCTAGTACCTGTCCGTTTGTCTTCTAAAGCTAAGTACTTAAAACAATGATACATGTGGGCACATGGATTTTGCCCTGAACACGACGTGTGTTAACTGACCCACCTCGGTTTTTTCACACCCTCTCCTTTATATTTACGACCAAAGGAGCCGATCCCTCTCTTCCTCTCTCTCTCTCTCTCTCTCGCCTTTGTTTGTTATTTTATGGGATTCACGGTCAATGTGCCTTTATCATTAGCCTTTTCTTTTTAATCTGTCACTGTCGCTTTTCCAGAGGGTGCCTTTCATGGTACTGGAAAGCGGAAACAGTTAAAACACAGCAACTCCTAAGTCCATCATTTCTACTATATTTATTTCATTTTAGAAGGTAAATCTCTCTTTCAGTTAGTTACAATAATATTTTATTAAAAAAGTAACATTGTCTTTTTGTCCATGAACTATTGGCTGGTTAGAAGATGTTTTTAACTAATTCTGTATTCAAATATTGTCTATTCAGAAAATTAGTTTGGAAATTTTTTCAAATTTTGGTCTGGGTGGTTATAATCTGATGAGTGAGATCATTCCAATCGGTCATCAAAAGGGCTTTTGATGTGTTGGCTGGTAAATGGGTGTGAGAGAAGAATACTTGTACGGTAAAGGGCATAGGGAAAGACTTCGCAGAAACAAACATAAGTGAATGAGAAACAGAACACAGAGGGTTGATGCAAGGAAGGTTGTATGCAGTGTAGTGCAAATGGGTCTGCTTGGAAACCAATTATTTGTTTCAAAGAACCCAGCTTTACAATCTTTAATTAAATAAAGTTAATGGTACCAAAAACATGGAAGCAACATTAGAGGACGCCAAGTACTCTCCGTGCAATGTTGGGAATAGAATCTGTACATGAAACCACAAGTAGATGCTCATGCAATGACCAGAAGTTTCAGACTCCAAAAAATTGAAGTATGAGAAAGAAAGGTGCATCGTCACCACCCTTTTCTTAGTTTCAATGATTTAACAATACTACCATGCCATCTAAGTGGGGACATTAAAATGTCCTCAAAATCTATGCAGGGAGCAGGAATGCAAGCATCAGATAATAAACAACTCATCATGAAGCACTAAAAGATGTATGTATGGCTTTTATGCCAATAAGGAACTTCAGTTTTCCAGATCTGAATATCAGCACAGCTGGTCGTGTAATATCAAGCAGAATCGTTCGGTTTCAAGCCAATTTCTAAGGTCTCCCCATGATAAGTAGGTCTAAAACTGATTCTTGCATTTATCCTCAGGAAGACAGGTAGAAATTTCTAGGGTTCTGATATTCTGGCAATGTAATGTAATGCATGCATGTTAAAGTCTACCAGTGAGGGTTATTTGATTGGCCTTGTGGCTAAGGAAAAACGAGGGTGCTATGTACTACCGATTGTGTACCAAGATTTGTTTCTAGCAATTGAGTACATTTAGGACCACAGTGGAGAATCAATAACCAAGACGGTGATGAATTACTTTTTCCAGCTAAAAGACTGAGCTATAAACGGAGCTCATCTGCATGTTTGCCTCCTACCCAACCAGCACTGGGGCTTACAACTCTATTATTATTTTTATTTCATCAATCATCACACGTAGCCAGCTAGGCGCACACACACAGATAAATGTACTGCCATTGACAGCCACAATTGCAGTATAGTTCTCTATGTTAATGTTTCAAGATTTCAAACTGTTGGGCATTGAAATCTTAACTTGGAAAACATACCAAAAGAAAAGCACAATTGATTGGAAAAAAGGGAGGAAAGTGACATCACCTAACTAGTATATGTCTCTTGAATTGAGGCTATTCTTACTGTTTCACATCAACTTGCCCGTGAAGCTCACCCTCTTTTTGACTTCATGTGACATCAAAAGAAGAGGCCTTGTAGGGGCTCAGGGCTCACGGGGCCTGAATTTCACCAATTTTCTTAAAGAAGAATGGCAAAGAAATTACAGACATTTCCATGATTTTGACTATAATGGTCCTTAGCTTTTCCCAAGAGTCAAGACTCAAAATGACTATTATCTCACTAGATACAATTGCCAGGACCAAGAACATAAAAACAAGGAAAAATGATTCTTACCGGAGACAACGGCAAGTGGTTTATATGATACTTTTGTCACATATATAAAAGTGCCTGAACTAAAGCAGAAAATGCTCCATCTGCCCAAGAAACCTACATATCCATACAATTAGCAAAAGTAGAGGAATCAACAGCCTTGAATGCATTTGAAGCACGAGAATTCAGAGTAATTCAAATTATTTCAAGGAGGTTTTGTAAGATGAATTATATAGGCAAATATGGTTTCCTTCATTTGCAGAGGGATGATGCTATAAAGGGGAATGTTCACATATTTTCTTCTCCTCTGCCTAGGTGGAAGAACACAAAAATTCATGTTTAAAATCTTTGGAATTAGTAGTATGGTGATGGCACAGTCTTACATTGGCTACTTATCAACTAAAAAGTTTTGACTTCTCTGGTAAGTTTCATGAGAACTGAAAGTTACACATTATATCAGCTAGCAGTCAGAAATGAAGCAGCAATACACAAGGTAAAATGAGAAAACCTGTTAATAGACAGAATTTAACCAATATTTTAAAATCACATCAACTGGCAGCTTTCAACATGCAAACAGAAATAAAGAGGGAGAAGCATGTCCGGCTTTGCATTTTCAGCAACAATTCTACTTCCAAAAAAGAACCATCTTTTCAATGTTTTCTGCCATTTTTTCTGAACTGTTTAAGGATCCAATGAGAAAATGAGAAAGTTCATTTAAAAGTGAAAACAAGTATTCTCCGCATTATAATGAAGGTTAAGACCAAGCAAAGCTTCAAGGTTAAAGACCCATCCAAATATTTTTGAAAGTATAAAATAACAGAACATAGTTTTCTGTTTTTGTTTTCAAAAACTGTGTTCTGAGAAGAGAAAACAGAAAACAAAACATACCATCAGATCTTGTCATCAATAAATCCACAGTATACTAATGCAGCATAAGATCTTACCAGATTCATCAAACTTACTACCAACTAGCTGTTTGATATTTCATTCAAATGTAGTCTGAACTGATGCCACAAAAACATGGCAAAATCCCACATAAGAAATAACCAACCATACATATTGCTTTTACTTCAAAAAGGTGGGTATGAAACTCTCATGATTCCAACTTTTATGGAAAGTGAAAACATGGAGGCAAAAATATTTTAATTTCCAATGCCCTCTGATATTTAAAGAGGCATCGATTTAGCATGATGGAGCGGATTTATGTTCTGGGCATTTTTTGAAGACAATGACAAGTAAAGAAAGACAACTATGCAAAATCATGACCTCATAAGCGCCGTTTTTTCTTATCTGGTGTTGCATGTATTTGAGCTTTGATCCCATAGGTTTTTAATTGAAAGTTTTCAAAAGCTTCTGATACTGCTCCTACCTGTATTCATTATATGCAGATATATTAATGTTACAGGTCACAGAATATAGGCAAAGATGCATGACAGAAGCACAAGAAATTCACAGACCAGTTCAGGTTTCTTGGAGTACACCCTCACTATCATATCCTGATAAAATGAAGGTAGCAAGTGACTAATGCGTTCATCAGATATTGAGAATTTCTCCTCGCTTTCATAATCCTGAACATAAATCAAATCTATCAGAAGCTTTGCTGTAAAAGAAATAAAACATGAACAAGGCAGACCATCACAATCTCTTAGTTCAGCTGCTTGGAATTTCTTCTGCTTTTATCTGCTTTAACTCCTCTTCTGAAGTTGTTCTGTCAATTAAATTTTCATCATGTCCCAATTCTGTATATCATTTGCACATAGCTGCCAAGCCAATATTCTCCAGGTGTTCGATTTGAACAAAAGTTTGAAGAGCAGATTGACCTCTACATGACATAATGGAACTTTCTAAATTACGGTGTTAGGCAGGGAGGCCTATGGTGCTAGGGGTTGGAAGGTTATTAAGAATGCTTGATTCAGTTTCAGCCATGTTCAGGTTTCAAGGTTGACAAGGGACATTCTATTAGATTTTGACATGATGTTTAGGGTGGGCATCAACCACTAACTGAAGAAAGGAGGTCTGGATGGGCAAGCATGTGAGAATGTTGACGAATGGGATGACTTTGAGTGGTGGGATTTAGGAGAGAGGCGCAGGATTAGGTGGATACATTTGGACAGTTTTTTGAGGGAATTTTTATGCAGTCAAATGACACACAGTTGTTTGGAAAGAGAATGACACTAAAAAATTTTTTAAGTAAAATCTTTCTCCAGGATAATGGAGGATTTTCAACAACAAAGTGGGAGGCAACTGTTTTCATGGAAAGTGATTTAAAAAGTAAATGCCCCTTCCAAAGCGGTATTCTTTACTTGAAGCATTGTGAGGTAAACACTTCACTATGGACAATTTACAGAGAAAAAAAGGTGGTCATGGTAAACAAATGTTTTTATGTAAGATGCAAGAGGGATCTGTTAATCATATTCTCCTTTGATGTAGTTGGCCTTGAAAAATTTGAAAGAGTGTAACTTTAGTTTTGAGACAAGAATGGGTGGCTTCTTAATCTGTACAAACTGAGTTGGAAGCAAGAAAGGGTCTTCCTATTTTTTAAAATCAAGAGAAAAGTCATTCCGCTAGCTCCCTTATTTTTTGGATGGTATAGAGGGAGAGGAACAAGTGGCCTTTGTAGGAGGTGAAACCACTTTTAACTTTGTTTAAAGACAGATGGGGTTGCTCTTGAATTATTGAGTTATTGGAAATTATTATGTAAACGGGATAGAGTTAGTTGGGTTAATGGAACTTTCACTTTCCAACTAGCTAACTATAACACTACATGGGTGGCACCTTTGGTGCTAAATATATATGATATATAATACTTCATCTCTGCTTAAAAAAAAATAATAATAATACAGAAAAGATATATGTTCCATGACATCAAAGCATTCAAACAAGATATTCCACAGAATAAGGAGCTTCACTTAGATCACTGCCCAATGCTTGCCAATCAATAAACACATGCATAAAAGGATGAATCATTGCTACAATAATTCAGTGAAACTATTTTCATGGGCAATTCTCAGATTGCAATTACACAGAGCTGTGGTCCATTGGGGTTAAATATATAATATATAATACTTTGTCTCATCTCCGAAAAAAAAACACAAAAAAGATATATATGTTCTGTGACAAAGCATTCAAACAAGATATCCCACGGAATGATGAGCTGTGCTTATATCACTGCTGAATGCTTGCCAATCAACGACATGCATACAAGGATGAATCATTGATGCAATAACTCAGTGGAACTATTTTTACAGGCAATATTCAGATTGCAATTACACAGAGCTACATTTTCCTGTAGTTGAAATTTTCTAAACAATCATGAAATATCACATACAATTATCATTTTAGAAGACAGAGAGGCCAAGAAGAAAGTCTGACCATTGTTGCATGCTTTACTATTTAATTTATAAGATGTGTGCTTCCCCGCTTCTCTTCCTATTCACTATTTTGGGTAGTTACCGCTATTAACATCATGAAAATGGTAATACACACACCAGCACATACATATATGCATACATATATTCTAAGCAAGCAATGATCCAAGTTTTAACTGATTAAAATGAAGAACCAGATAGTACTATGAAACACACATCCATAAAAGGTTCAAGAAGGAAAAAAGGAGCATTACCTTGAAAAAGTTGATGCTGAAGGGAATATGCATATGAAGATGGAAAAGAAAGATCAGTATATAAAACCAAAAAAATACAAGAAAAAGAAATGGTGTGCTGAAATCTTCATGTACCTTTCAAGAGGATTATGCCTTCCACGAGTCAAATCAATCCTCACATTGCTAACAGCAATATCCTGTTCTTTCAACATCACTCCCCCATCTTTCTAAGAAATGAAAATGCTGACTAATCAATATTGAAAATTGATTTACTCCCATTGCTAAGAACAGATACATGAACATACACAGCAGATATTTGTAACCACCTGGGAACAAACAATATCTTGTGCAGTTACATCCTTGAAATGTTCTAGTTTGTCCTTTGGAACCGCATATTCATTGCAAAACTGCCATACATGAGAGAATAATACACCATAAGCTTCATTTTTACAACACATAATTGCTGAATGTCAGGTACACAATACAACGGCATAAGAGAAAATGAGCTAATTACTGTATTTGTTTACATGTGAACACTAAAATGTAAAATGGAAGTGACTAATCAGAAAGATTACAACCTGATACAAATTCCTCCTGCGTATACGCAGAACCAAATCCCTTGCTTCCCTCAGTTGTTCGTCTGGAGCTGTTTCAATAGTTTTAATTATTGTGTCGTCTAACTGCATTTCAAATGAATAATAAAAGATCAATAGAATTTTGTAAGTACGAGAGCCAAATTATTATTTTCTTGCCAAAACAGAAAAAGAACAAGAGCTATATTGTTTACATATCCAACACATAGTGAGCAGGAATTTAAACCTTCCAGTATTGAGATGGGTCTTGAATATAAGATGAAATTTCTAAGTAATCATTGGCTTCCAACAAGGCATCTACAACCATAAGCTCTATTGCCTGTGATAATAACACCAAAAGCTGAGACCATGAAATTACAGCTGCCACTACTAAGAGAGAAACATGAAAACAATTAAGAAGAAAAATCTGATTGAATGGGAGACACCCCCTTGATGCCATGATAGTAATATAATGTTACATGTTTCTATCAGACAAAAAAAAAAAAAAAAAATCTGATTGAGGAGACATTATTTCTATTTGTACCTTCACTTTTGGATGTGTATAGACTGTCCGATACAGATCAGCACGTGTGGCAAATAACTTGTGGATGCTAAGATCTAGGGAAATTACCCAACACTAAGCAGGGACTACAAAGATCATATACAAATAAGAAAAATGAATTAACAGGAGATACTAACAGTCCTTAGCACGATAACAAATTTCATCACCCAAGACCCGCATCGTCTCCATTAATCTGCCAGCAGAAGCAACAATTCTTATTCATCATCATAAGGAAACAATGCTTAACCAGAAGATTTAACAAAAACCTCTGGAACTGAAAGTTGCATCCTAGCCCACAAGCTCTGCAATCACGGACAATATAGTCAAACCTGTATGCCAAAAGCATCTTCAAACCATTAAATTCTTCATCAAACCACAGGAACCTTATAAACATGAGGCCTAGGTGAAAAAGCAAAAGATTAACAAAAGAGGACTTACTTGTCTACATCAATTCCATTTCGACCATTAGCAACAACATCATACAAGAAACACTTTCTTGTTGTGTCCTACAAATTGAGCACAAAATGAAGGCACAAGCATATGCATGTTTCACGATATACCAACTGGAAGTAAAGCATAACTACAAGATGGAGACATCCAAAAGAACCTTACTTTTGGACGAGTAAATTCGGAGCTAGCTAGTATCATCTCCTGCCAAAGTAGAAATGTATATCAATCATGGCAAATTAAAATTCAAGCATCTAAACGGTTTAGGTTATTATAAACTTTGCACACACGATTCAGCTTCAAATTCAATGTCAAGCAATCTTTGCTGGTACAAGAGAGAGACTTTATAAAGCTGATATAAATACTACCCACACTTCATTCAACTTCCATATTGTTAGGAGGAGAGATAGGGCTTTAGTTCAAACCATAGTAATTAGGGCATCAAGTATGCATATGATACAAACTCTTTTATAGGGATAGTTGATACAGGAAATAAAATTTTCGCTTCTCAACTGTACTTGTTAGGAAATGACCAATAAAACACTTCCAAGTTAACACATCAAGTCTTGAATTACTTGGAGCTAGTTAGATTGAGAGTTCCTGAATCTTGATTAGTTATTCTCTTTAAGGAAGATGTTGAATAATATCTCTAAATAAGCTAAAGTTTCAGATTTGAAGGGGATAAAAAAATGAGCAGCAAATCTGGTCACTTTGCGCTCTTGGTAAAGAGAAATAGAGAGTTAAAGAAAAAGAGGGCTTTTATTTTGTAAAAGATTTGAGAGCTTAAGGTTGTAATTTTATCTAGTGTTATGGAAGTTCTTTCCCGGTGTTTTCATCTGAGGATGTAGGTCTTGCTTGATTGAACCTCATTAAAAATTCTTATTCCTTGATTTCTTTATTGTTCTTGTTTCTACGATGTTTCGAGCAAAGAATTTTTTGGCAAAATACTGCAATTTTTGGGCAGTTTAACGATGAACTCCCAAGAATTTACAAGCTCATCACAGCTAATTTTTCTAGAAAACAGATGAAGAATCAAAGAAGAAAAGTAAGAGAGAAAGAGAGAGGAAGGAAGAATTCTAGAAAGAATAATTTCAATGCTCATGTAATCTATCATCAGCCATATACACCATAACAGCCTGATGACTCCTGCAACAGACAATACCAACATAAAATGACAAACCAACATAACAACCAACTACACACATAATTAGGCTGGACTGACCCGACTCTTGCTAATGGACCATTACACTAAAATAGCGATGCATCAAATACTCCCCCCATAGCAGAATCCGTCACCAAGGATTGAAGTGAGGAAATCTTTAGCGCAGCGCAAAAAAATTCTCCCAAGTGGCATCTTCAGGGGAGCTATTAGTCCATTCTACCAAAAGCTCCATCATTACTTTGTTTCCCCGTTTAACCATTCTTCGATCTAATACCTTGAGAGGTTCCTTCATCAATGTGCCTTCGTCTGTAAGCATTGACAACTGGGATTGAGTGATAGTGGCTGCTCATGTGTTTCATGCCAGCTGTGAAACATGAAACACAAGGTATAGTTTTGCTCCCACCAGTTGCTCAAGATTATAAACAACGCTACTCATCTTGTCAGGAACCTTGTAAGGACCAAAGAAACAAGCAGATAACTTCACATTGGTTCAAGACACAACAAAATTTTATCAATATGGTTGCAATTTTACATAGACCATATCCCCTACAAAAAATACTCTTTCACTTCTCTTTGATCTGCATGTAGCTTCATCCTAGTTTGAGCATGATGAAGATAAAACTCCATCATGGCTACAACAGCCTCTCGTATTTTCAAGCTTTGATCCACCTTAGCCACATTAGATTCCCTTGGTAAATAGGGCATATGCACAGCTGGACATTGGCCATAAACGATCTCATATGGGGTAATGTGAGTGGAGCTATGAAGGTGGCATTATACCACCATTCAACCAAAGCCACCCAATTTGACCAAATCTCTTAGGCAGTCACTGGCCATGCAATGTAAATAAGTCTCCAAGCACCTGTTGACAACATCAGTTTGCCCATCAAACTGAGGATGGTAAGTGATAAAGAGGTGCAGTGCACTTTGGTTCTAAGGCACTTGAACAATTCACTCCAAAAGCAACTCACAAATATTTTATCACAATCAAAGACAGTGGAATTTGAAACTCCATGTAACCTTACCACATTATCCAAAAATAGTTGAGCTACTGTGTTAGCAGAAAAGGGTGTGCCAATGAGATAAAATGAGCATATTTGCTCAAACGATCTGCTATTACCATCATAACATCTTTGCCATGAGACTTGAGCAACACTTCAATAAAGTCCATGGAGATGTCATCCCATACCTCGTCAGAAATTAGTAAGGTTTGCAATAGACTAGGAGTGGCAGCATTGTCATATTTGCATAGTTGACAAGTTGGGCATTCTCAGATAAATTGTCGAGTCAGTTTCTTCAATCCTTTCCAAAACAGTATACTGCATACCCGAGACATCGTTGATTGAGATCATAATGTCTTGTTGTATTGGAGCAATGAAAATGTTCCAAGAGTTCTCTCCTTAGTGCATACCAATATTTTTGAATTTTGCCATAAAAATCACTTTGTAGCATAGAAATGGCAGTCAACATGGTGGTAAGTCTTCAAGACGAGGCATCAAAAACCTTGTTAGAACTCTCTCGCCTATAGAGAACCTCATAGTCCAATCCCATCATTTTTAGGACCCAATGTTGTTGGGCAAGAGTTAAGGTCTTTTGATCAAGCAGGAACTTTAAACTTTGATGGCCTGTTTTGATCTTAAAGTGTCTTCCCATTGGGTAGAAACTCCATTTCTTCACTGCTACCAGAATAGTCATCATCTCTTCTCATAAATGAAAAGAGTTTGATGTTTGGGGGAGACTCCCCTGTTGAAGTAAGCAGTAGGCCGACTCTGTTGACTTAAGACAACACCTATTCCCTGACTTGAAGCATTAGCCCCCCCCACAAATTCTAAAGTATAGTCAGGCAATGCAAGCACAGGTGCTTTAACCATTGCAAGTTTAAGTTGATCAAATATTGTTTAAGCAGCCTCATTTCAGTAGAAGTTCTCTTTCTTTAAGAGTCAGTTAGAGGTCGAGTAATGGTGCCATATTCCCTGATGAACCTATGATAGAAATCCTCAGAATCTCTTAACTTTTCTTGGAGTAGGCCACTCAGTCATGACACTTTCTTGGGATCCATAGACACCTCTCCACTTCTGATGATATGCCTAACGTACTCCATAGAAGTAGCACTAAACTAACACGTGGACAATTTGACATATAATTGGTGTTTCCTAAGGATATCAAAGATTACTGGAAGATGCATTCAATGATCAAACTAGGATTCAGTGTAAACTAATATATCATCAAAAAAAAAAAACCAAAACAAAATTTGGAAAATAAGTTTTGAAGAAATGGTTCACGAAACTCTAAAATGTACATGGTGCATTTGAGAGTCCAAAAGGAATGGCCATGAATTTATAATGGCCTTGGTGCGAGCGAAAGGCTGTCTTATGTATGTCTCTCTCAAACATTCTGATCCAATGGTAGCCAGATCGAAGGTCTAACTTGAAAAAGATTATTATCTTATAAAATTCATTAAGCAATTCCTCCGTCGATGGTATAAAGAAGAATCTATCCTTGATATTGATCTTGTCGAGCTGCCTGTAGCCACATAAAAGGGCTAAGAACCACAATTTTTTTTCTTACTAAAACTACATGAGAAACAAAGGAACTACTGCTATCCCAGATGATTCCAAGCTCTAGCATTTTAGCTACCAGCGATTCCAACTCATTCTTTGGACCATAAAGTATTGATAAGGCCTAAGCTCATTCATTTTGGACCTAATGATTCTAACTCATTCATTTGTGAGAGGTATTTTTATGGACTTGAGCTCGTCTTGGTGGAAATTTGTTGGCACCTCAAACAAATAGTTATATGCTTTTAGTGATTTCAATTCTACTAGAAACATCTTAATGTGTTCATTCATCTCCGTAGTATCGCACTTCTCAATTTGGTCTCTGTTAAGATCATTATTAATGTACCACTCTACACTGAGAAACAATTAATCTCTGTGTCTTGCTCATTTGCAACACTGATCCTAGTTGCAACCCTTTCCACTCAACCTTGTGACCTTGCCAAGTAAATTGCATGGTTAATTGTTGGAAATTCCAAACAATAGGACCTAGAGACAATAGCCACGTGGACCCTAAGAAACCATATCATATCCGTTTAAAGGAATTACATAAAAGTTAGCAAGTTTATTGACACCTTATACCTCTTACGATAAACCACAACACTTACCTTGCACTCTTTAATCTCTTTCCATTGACCTTTATTGTTGAAGGCCCTTTAATGTTTTGCACAATACATCCCAGCTTCTTCCCTACCTCTTGGTCTACAAAATTATGAATGCTTCATGTATCTACAACTATGACGATTGATTTATTCTTCGCATGACCTGCATGGTTTGGTGACCATATGCTCCAATCAAAGCATGCAACAAAATAATAAGACAAGTCTCTTCTTCCTTTGGCACACTATCCATCTCCTCCATAAATTTCACAAAATTTGCAAATTCTTCTAGTTACTCTTCAAAATTTGCATTCTCATGCATTATGAGATGATACAGTTGAGACTACGAGCATTTATGTGTATTGGAATACTGCATAGCACATGCAAAGTCCATTGTGGAATGTTACAAGTTGACAAAAGGAGGTAAGTTGTTAGTAATGGTTCTGATTGTAAATTTAATGGTGAAATTAGGCGGTGCAGAAGGTAATGTTTTAAATGAAACAAAGGGTTGTTTGGTTTGTTTAAAAGCCAATGATCCCAAGTGTTTGGCAACGCTAAAAGCATGTGAAATGATTTTGGAGTAAAACAATCAAACTATTATTGAAATATCTTCATGAAGATATTTGATGAAAATATTAAGAGCATGGTCTACAAAAAGTTTAATACTATTAAGAAGACTTAAGAATCTACCATCACAAAACCTCTTGCGCATCTCCTTCAAAATGTGTGTCCATTAAATGGCTAACATACATCCATGGTTTTTACAAAAATGTTAGTGCCACCGGAGTGCTCTTCCCTCAATGTTGAAGGTATTTTCAATCTCAAAGTATTGCTCAGCTTGCAGTAACCATCCCAGGAACTTATATCACCTTCAAACTTTAGAAAATTTAAACGATATGACCTGTAGCCCTGCTACCATAAACTTCCTGGTTCACTAATTTAGTCACTCGAATAATTTGTTTTAAAATGAAGGGAGCTAATTTGTTCTTTGCTCCTATCCTCCACAACATCAGATTTCACCATTACTGCTTTGCTTATGTTTCTTTGCTCCACAACTTGTTCAAATAAACAACCCATCTATGATCCCAATTTCCCCATGTCAACCCAAGTTTTCGCAACTTACCTCATATTTCACTAACGCATCCATAAAAAATGGCCTTGATCCTTTCAATTTCTTTATGTTGATTAACAAAATCCTTGTGATCTAGTAAGTACACCTTCCATCATGGCTAGAAACTGTTGCTTTGATACATTTGATGAACTCCCATAAGCTCATTGCATATTAGTTTTTTAGAAAACATAGGAAGAACCAAAGAAGAAAGGAAGAGAAAAGAGAGAGGAAGGAATAATTCTGATGATCATGTAATTTGTCATTCACCATAAACATCACTAGCCATATACATCATAACGGCTCGATGACTCCCCAAAAAACAATAACACCATAAAATAACTAACCAATATAACAATTAATTACACATAATTAGGTTAGATTGACCTAACTCTCATTGATGGACCATTACATTAAAATAGCTATGCATCATTTAACAATGTTATTAGTTGGCAATTTCTTTAATAATTGTTTTGGTTGATTTTTGCTGGTCAATTCATTAACAAGTACTATTAAAGCTTACTTCAAAAACAACTTTGGAATGTGGCATATGAAGATGAAGGACATTCTTATGCAACAAGGATGCATTTTGGCTTTGGGTGAAAGAAAATTTTTGGGAGTTCCAAGCCGTAGCAACAAGTTGAAAGATTTCAACTTAATCCTTTCGCTAAAACCTATCAGAGGAGAACATGTGAGAAGTTCAAAATAGCCACATAACAGTTAAGTGAAGACCGGAATTGACATGTTCTATTTACACAATGCTAGAATTTTAGGAGTTTAAGTTGTGTGAAGTTAGCATGTAGGCTACTTAGTCAAAGTTTATGTTAATCCCCTTTATTTTTCCATGTATCCAAAAAAAAAAAAAAAAAGTGAAGTGATATGTATCTAAAGACTGATCAAAGAATGAAAAAGACAAGCAAAATTTTAACTAAAGCTCGCTTGCAGATCAAAGAATTCTTTCATCAATTGAGCTCTCGTCTTTAGATATTCAAAATAGGCATAAAGTGAGGAAATCAAGTAAATCACCCAGCATGGTTGAATTTGAACACAATTTCACTATTCAAAAACCCATAACTCGATCTTAAACACCAGACCTTAATAGATTAATATGAAATTAGGGAGCTATAGGAGAAAGACATTCCTTACAAAAGCAATTTGATGAATTCCTCACCATTTATAAAGCAGAAAAAGTTGCATTTGAAGCTTGGCAGCAAAACATGGTAGCTCAATTATAACAAATCACATAAACCCTAAATAGTGTGCGAACAAACAGAAATAATTATGGAGCAACCAATGGGAAGGGCAAAAATTCCGTTCCCAAGTATACAAAAGACTTGACTTCTTTTATTTTGATGATAATGCTGACCTTTTCTAGTTTTTTAAGCCGCTGTGAAAATTTTTTCCTTTATTAATGGACCTTGGAAGAAGAAAAGGTATCTCTTGCCACGTTCCACCTTAAAGTGATGCACAACTCTGGTATTTGAAACTGCAACGAGATAAGCCGCATATGACTTTCGACATTTTTAAGCACTACTACAACTTACAATTTGGGCCATTGATAATAAGTAGAAAGCAGGGGAAGTTGTTCAAGGAAGCCTGCTAAGACCAATTTAAGAAATTCTCCGCTCAGACATCCACCTCAACTTCAAAACAAGTGATAACCATCTTCATTCAGTGGATTGTGCAAAGCTATTGCAATAGAAGTTGAGTTACACCAACCCACTGATTTAACTACTGCGATGAGCCTTGCTCATGTTTATAAATGAATGGGTGAGAAAATAAAGATGAAGGGCCTCCTCACAAAGGGCCAATTGGTGGAACTTTTAACACTAACATTTATCAAATGTCTTTCTCGCGTTAAAATGAGGGATTGAAGGTCTAAAAGGTTATGTTTAAATTGCAATAAAAGATATGCACTTGGGCATAAATGTAAAAAACTCTTTTGGTTTGAAGGAATTAAGAAAGAGGATGAAAGAGAATATGAAATAAAGCATCCAGAAATATCACTACATGCAATTTCTAAAACCCAAAATTCAAAAACCATGCGAGTGGAAGGGAACATCAATTAATAATCCGTTGGAATTTTCATTGATTCAAGATCCACATATATTTTAGTTCATGAATCGTTGATACTAAATCTACAAGTTCCTATAGAAACAAATGTCAATCTAAAAATTACGATGACCAATGGAAAAGGCTTAACATTCTCAAGGTTTGCAGGAAGCTCCCTAGTAAATTGGGTAACTAGAAATTTCCATTTCATTTATTCTTTCTTCCTTTATGGTGTCGTGTTAAGAGTAAACTGGTTAAGGACTCTTGAGTCCAATCCATTGGAACTTTGGAACCATAAGAATGGAATTTCATGTGACAAGACAAGCCTACAAAATTACATGGGATTAAAAACTTCAAACAACAATCATCACCAACTATCTCAACACTTACATTAAAGGCAATAAAGGAAATGGACTTAAAGAGATTACTTTCAAACTTTCAAGCTATTTTCCAAAGCTCCACTACTCTACCACTTCCTCAAAGTTATGATCATCACATTTTTCTCCAACTATTATTAGATCTTGTAGTTGCCAGTCCATACCGGTATCCACATATGCAGAAAGATGAAATAGAAAAGCAATGTCAGGAATCATTAAATGACAAAACAATCAAGGACAAATTCTCAATTTTTGTCATTGATAAGTTGTTGGAAGAACTACATGGGATGTGTTACTTCTATAAATTGAATCTTAGGTCTAAGTATCATCGAGTTCATATGCATCCAATAGATATTAGAAAACAACCTTCCGACCCCACCATGGCCACTTCAAGTTCCACGTCATGACTTTCAAGTTGACAAATGAATGCACCATCAACCTTCTAAGCTCTCATGAATGATGTGTTTTAACACTATTTGTGTAAATTTTTTCTTGTTTTCTTTGACGACAAACTCACTTAGAGTAGATCATGGACTAAACATTTACATGATTTAAGAATAATTTCCTTCTAGTTGCATCAGCATTCTTTATTCCTAAAAGTGAAAGTTAACACCCAAAAGATTGAGGCTACGTTGCAATGGCCAAGACCTAACATCATAAGAGCTCTTTAAGGCTTCATTGGTTTGACAAGCTACTATTCAAAATTTGTTCAAAATTATGACATGATGGCAACACCTTTCACTAACATGCTTTGCAAGAATTCATTTGTCTAGATAGAAAAAGCCTTCTCTTAATTAATGAGAACTGTAAGGGTGTTCTCAAAAATCAGTAAGAAAAGAATATTCAAGCCCATAATTTAGATTAAATGTATCTATAAACTATCCCATGCTAATTGGAAACAATGTTGAGATGCCCTCGTGCATCTTGTGCAATATAAAGAACCAGGTGTATATTCCTTACTTCAACTCTGTGTTCCATAGTTCCAAGTGGCAAACCAAATTGTGATCGAGGTAATGCTTTTCTGCCAATATATCTTATGATTTCCTAAAGTACGAGTTTTCTTCAGGAGCTAGGAGCCCTTTTCTTTTCATCGTCTCATTAATGGATGCCTATGTGTCCTCAAACAAAGTTCAAGCTCTCGTGTTTTCTAGTTTTTGATGATTCAGGGTGGTCTTTTGAGGTTGTTATTCAAAGAAGTTGTTCAGGAAAATGTTTGACCGTAGTGCCTCTTATACATTGAATTGTTTTTGGGATGCATTGCAGTAAATTCAATGCATTATGATCTTTCTATTTAACAACATATTGTAGATACCAGCTGAGATCACTGCCGCCTTGGAGCCTATCAAGGACAACGAAGAAGCTGTCAAATCCTACGGGATTCACCTTGGAACAGAAATGTGTTGCCTTTAAGACGCTAAGACTGCAATGACAACGACCAATATTGGCCTTGCCAATTTTGATCAACTCTTTATCGTGGAATGTGATGCTTCAAATTTTGGTTTAGGAGCAACGCTGCAATATGAAAGGTGACCAATTGCTTTTTGCAATGATCCCGTTGTTCATAGATAGCTTTAGTTACTTGCATATGAAAGGGGCTTATTAGTCTTACAAAAGCAGTGAAACACCGAAGCTCACATTTATGGGACAAGACTTTTTGTAAAAAAACACATAATTATATTACTATAATGGTACCAAGGAGGTTGCCTCCCATTTACAAGTATGATATACCTATTTAGAGATAAAGAATTCATGAATTCCGTTAAGTCATCCTTATTTACGAAATTCGCCCATTTAACCAAGCTCCCAGTATTTTAATCCATTTCTCTAAACAAAAAGAGAGTTTCTCTCCGCTCGAAAGCTTTTCTATTTTTTTCATTCCATACTAACCAAAAAATCAAGAAAAGAATTTTTGCAGCCATCTTCCTCTTCTCTTTGACCATATGCAACCCTCCTTGTGCACCAATCTCATTTGCCACCAACCTGACCAACCACCACCTATATCCCAAAAACTCTAAAACAATTTCCCATATCCACCTAGTCTATTTACACCATAATAATACATGGTTGACAAACTCAACACATTCTTCACATAAGAATCACCTATTTACCAAAATCATTCCTCTTGCAAGCAACTTCCCATATATAGAAAGCCACTCTAGGAGGCACTTTGACCTTGCAAGCTACCATTCATGGCAGCAAACCTATTTCTCTCTATCCAAAGACACGCTTAATCTTGTTAGAATAATCTTTTAAAGCAAACACCTTGGTGCTATTCTCTCTCCAAAGTATTGTGTCTAGATCATCCCTATTTGCACTAAAATTGTATATTTTTCAGAAAAATGTCCCACAATGTCTATCTCCCAATCCTTCAAATCTCTTCTAAAGACAACATCCCAAGTAATGTTTTAACTTCCATTAAAATAACCTTCTCTCCTTTCCTCCTCTTCATCCACAATTAATATGATTTCTTGTCTCCAAGAGATCATCCATAGCTACCACAATCCATATCGTTTCTTCCCTACTAAAGAACATGGAAACCCTCTTGCCTCTACTCCACTCTACTACCTTAAGCCAATTTTCGATTTCACCTACTGTATGAAGATCAATGATCTTCCTTTCTACCCCAATGGAGAAAACCTCCATTGATGAAGTCCATACAAAATCCTCAAATTCAGTCTAATCCTTGTCCAACCAATGGGCAAGGCAATTTTAATAACGACTAACTGCTTCAGTTTAAAATATTTGTTAAAGCAATGGATTTCCACCTCTCCACAACAACAATAGTCCGACAAACTTCTTGGGTTTGATTTGATAATGAAGAATAAAGCTGATCAATGATGCCTTATTGCACAAAGATGAAGATGTTGGAATAATTAGTGCTTTATCCATGCTACAACTCAACCTCTTCCAAGCTCTAAAAGCAAAGATTGCTAGCTCATTTGTTCTCCAAGAGCTAGTGGAAAAAGAAAAAATCAACACTAGAGAAATGTCACCTACTTGGTCATACAATGATGGTTTGATTTACTTCAAAAGCAAAGCTTACTTGCAACACACATCCACTTTCATTTAATTTGTACTTTTGGCTTTACACAACTAACACCACGAAGGATACCCGAGAACCCTTCACGGGATCTCAACTGATTTTCATTGGGCTGGCATGAAAAACGTCTATGATTACACTAGAACCTATGCAACCTATCGAAAAAAAATAAGGCCAATTACCTTCAACTAGTAGGTTTACTGCAACCTCTCCCAATTCCACATTAGGTATGGGGACATTTCAATGGATTTTATCGATGCTCCACCTTTTTTTTTATGGCAAAACTATCCTTTTAGTAGTAGTGGATCGATTCTTTAAATATGCTCATTTCATTCCCATGTCTCACCCCTACTCTGCTGCTTTTATAGCAAGAAATTTCATGGATAATATTTTTACATTGCATGGGTTGCCTACGACAATTGTTAGTGATAAGGATGTCGCTTTTACTAGCTCCTTTTGAATAGAGCTTTTTAAGCTCAGTGGTACAAAATTGTGTTTTAGCTCTACATATCATCCCCAAAGTGGACTAACCGAGGTGATAAATAGGACCATTGAAATGTATCTCAAATGCTTCACAAGTGATCGACCTTGCAAATGGATGTCATGGATTTATTAGGCAAAATACTGCTATAATATCAACTACCATTCATCTCTCAAAACTTCATTTGAAGTTATTTATAAAAGGTCACTATCTCATCTTCTCGATTATTTCCCAAGAACAACTTGAATAGAAGTAGTAGACCAAGAATTACAAGCTCGAGATAAAAAATTCAAAGATTTAAGACACTGATTGTTACAAGCTCAACAAATGATGAATGCTACTTATGACTGTAATCATCATGAAATCTAATCCTAGATCGAAAACTTGGCTACAACCATTCCATCAATTGAGCTTGGCCTCCAAGAAAAACAAAAAGTTGTCACCTAGGTTTTATGGTCCCTTTTCAGTGGAATCAAAAATTGGAGCAATCGCCTATCACCTAACACTCCCTCTTATTGCCAAAATACATCTTGTCTTTGATGTCTCATGTTTAAAGAAGTATCAAAGGTCCCAAGTTGAAAACAATCGGCAATTACCTCCTATTTATCAAGGTGAAATCCTTCCTACTTCAAAAGTTATTCTCAACACTAAAAAGGCCCAAAGAGCTCCCCAACTCCTTATCCACTGGGAAGGTTTATTTTAGTTAATGTTTCATGGGAGTTTGCTAATAAAATTATCTCACATCATCCAAATTTTGCGCTTAAAGTAAGCGCCATTTAGAAAGGGGGAATGATGTTAGCAATCCCAAGATGCAGCAATAACTTATTTGCTAAAACCTATCAAAGGAAGGCACAAGATAAGTTCAAAAAACCCATGTAGTAATTAAGAAGGGAAGGTTGGAATTGACTTGTTTTGTTTATGTAGTGCCAGAATTTTAAGAGTTTAAGTTGTAAGCAATTAGCATGTAAGCTACTTAGTACATGTTTATGTTAGTTCTTTTTATTTCTCTATGTATAAAAAAAAAAAAAGTGAAATGATATGTATTTAAAGACTGATCAAGGAATGAAAAAGGCAAGCCAAAATTTTCACCCAAACTTGTTTTTGAGATCAAAGAGTTCTCTCATCAATCAAGCTCTTATCCTTAGATATTCAAAATAGGTAGAATGAGAGGAAAATCAAATAAATCACTCAGAAGGATTGAATTTTGAACACGATTTCACTCTTCAAATGCCCGTAACTTGATCCTTGACACAAGACCTTAACAAAAATTAACTCAAGTTCCTTATCAAATGATCAGAAAATGGTCTTGAATTTTGGAAATAAGATGTTAAGAGAAGTCATGCGTGAAACAATGCCTGTCAAAAATTTGGACGAAATTATAAAGTCTTAATATGACAAGAAGATCATTCACTAGCAGGTTATATTTGAAGGAACAACTTTTCGGTTCAAAATTGAAGAAGAACCATCACTTCTTGATAAGTTTAACAAGATTGTCATTTACCTTGAGAATGTTGGAGTCAAAATAGATGACGAGGATCAAGCTATGTTGAATCTAATACACTGCCAAAATCCTTTCAAAGTTCAAAGATTCAATAAAGTATTGCCAAGAGTCTTTAACATTTAAAGAAGTGCAACAAATTGAAGCAAAGGGAAACTAAAAGTTCTAAAGAAAAAAGAGCTACAGAGTTGTTAGTGCAAAAGTAAACAGAGTGAAGACCAAAAAGTGTTATTTAAGTGTGACAAAGTTGATCACTTCAAAAATCAATGTCAAAAACTGAATTGGATACCAGAGGAGAATGAAGTTCAATAGATGCCGATTTATGGGAGGGATATGAAAGTACAAAGGCATTGTTAGTCACCATATTAAAGGTGGAATATGGTTGGGTTCTTGACCTAGATTGTGTAGTTAATATATGTTCGTGGAAGCACATGGACTACAAGAAAGTTGGTGGAGACTTGGTTACTTTAAGAAACATCATAACTTATGGTGTTGTAGGAATTGATTCCATCAAGATTCAAATGAAAAATGGTGAGATTCAATTACTAAAAGAGATGTGACATGTTCCAAGGTTAAGAAGAAGCACGACGTTTTCAAGAGTTTTCGATTTGCATGGTTTTTTTGTTAAAATCAAAGAAGTTCTCACGGAGTCTAAGGCGATGATGGAAGGTATCAAATATAATGGCCTTGTACCCTTTATTTGGATCAATTTTATTTTATTCAACCATGAAGGTTGCTATTGTAAAAACTCAAAACAACTTAGAAGAAATTGAAGTTCAAGGTGGAACTGGAACAAACAACTCAACTGAATAGTCTATCAAAAGGTATATTACATCAAAACTCCGAAGGTAAAAGATGAGGAAGAACACTAGCAAAGATTTCCAATGGTGTTTTCTTTGTGCTAAGTGGCGATTATTAGCAAATGGCCCAACAAAACACTTCCAAGTTGATGACTCAAGTCTTGAATTAGTTGGAGTTAGAAGGGAGTGCTTAAATCTTGATTAGTTATTCTATTTAGAGAAGTTGTTGAAGAATGTCTACAAATAGGTTAAACTCAAGTCTTATTTGACTGAACCTCGTTAAGTTCTTGTGCCCTGATTTCTTTACTGTTCTTGTTTCAACTATGTCTTGAGCAACGATTTTCAAGGCAAAGTACTGAAATTTTTTGATAGTTTAATAGCATCATTGCTTGAGTAGAATCTGTTTTTGGCGGTTTTTCCTAACAATACTCAATGTTAAGAATAACATAACGATAATATAGATAACATCAGAATGGGGTTGGGGTGAAGGGTGAAAGGAAAAGACCTAAAAGAAGAATGTTCCAAAAGAATAAACTTACCTTCACTCTTTTAATCATATCAGGTTCAATTTCGATATGGTGCTCATCAATAATATTATCAATTAGCTTGGTTGACATCTCCTCATGAGACCTAGAAAGTGAAAAAATACAACATAAAATAGATGAAAGAGTCCATAAAGCAACTAGAGAGAAAGGGAATTGGCAAATCTAACGATTCAAAATTTGAAAATATATATTAACATGATTCATTAATAACTACAAAGATTGAGGAGAGTGCACAGCAAAATATGCATTTGAAACTGCAAGTCCAAGAACATACGTTACAAAATATGCCACAACCACGTGAACCCACCATGCCCCTCAAGGAAAAGAAAAGGGAAGAAAAGGTGACAACAAAAATCCTTATATCATCATTTACTTGAGCAGTTTGGGAATACCAGCAAGAGGCTGCATAATATGCATCTGAAATCACAATATTTTAGCTACCTTTCTGCAAAATTTAACCTATAAAAATAAATCATAGCTTGCAGGAATAGCTAACAGATTCAAGACTAGAGATCACCAAACTGGACTCCAATGCTCTTATTCTTAGTAAAATTGACGAATTAATCAATTATATTGAAAAGTGTAGCACATACCATTTAGAACCATTGAGAACCCTTGGCAGAAATTCACGTTCAAACAGGTGACTGAAAGGACCATGGCCAACATCATGGAGAAGTCCTAAATTGGATGACAGAAGAAGTCAAGAAACCAGATCCATTCAAGTAGAGTGGTAAATGGGATAAACAATACTACCTGCAAGTTTCACTGTTTGAATATCAAAGCAGTCAATACCAAGCTCCAGGCCCTACAAAGATATATTCATAAAATACTTAGAATATTGTACACAGTGCAATAATACAGGACTAGAAGATGTATAAAAACAGTTCCCTACTTGGTAATTTTTCAGCTTTTGAACAGTTTCACCCGCAAGCCAATATACCCCAAGAGAATGTTCAAACCTGGAATGCACAGCTCCGGGATAAACCATGTGTGTCATTCCTGAAACATGTAAAAGTATTCCTCAGGAACAAATTTTGGCCTCATGAGTCACCAGAATTAAATAAATCATGGCATGGTAAACACTTGACATGTTGAGTATATTTGAAATAATAATCATCATCAAAGCTATCATATTATATTCACATAGTCTGTTGCAAGTGACTAAAGAAGCCAGATAAATGAAGATAGACTTTCTCTGGCACCCAGTTAAACACTACATATGAATACAACGAAACATTAGAGGATGTCAATGAAGACAAATAATGTACTGATCAACAGAGGTAGAAAACAAAACATTCATTTATCAACACCTAAGTTTCCAAACCATTAATCAACATAACAGGGGAAGGGGTTGGAGTCAAAAGAACTAGCTTAGAGAATTATGGACTAACATTTTAAGTATCAGTCTTTTAAAATGCTGGTATTGGGGATTGCTAACACTGAGAGATAATCACCTGGGAAACACTTGGCAGTGTGTCATGTGAAAACGCTTTTGGTAAAGTTTAAGCAGGGTCCCTCATTATTTAACAAAAACACAGCTTACATCTGTTTCTATAACCAAAAACCGCATCCAATTATCTCATGAGCATTCCTTGTTGGCCAACAACAAAGTAAAACTAGAGAAGGTTCAAGATGCTTACCCCCAAAAAAAAAGGGCCCAGAAGTAACCACTATCACAACTTAAAATGTATCATTTTTCCAGAGCATATAGTTTTAACGTGTTTTTTTCCTTTCATTAACAACAAAACATAAAAAAAAAAATTAACAGTTGAATTTCATTCATCAAAATGCTGTTGATGTTAATGAACTGCCACAATTCCAGAGCAGCTGCCATCAAAGGGGTGAATAAAGAAGTTGAATGCTTCTGTCAAGCTGCCCACATTATACCAAACATGTTTCATGTCTAGTTCACATATATCCCCTTTCTGAATCCATACAGATGTGCATTTCACTAAATTAAAAAACCATCCACTCTCTTTATTTGGCTACACCAGGATGAACTCAGATGAAAAGAAAAAGGAATGCAACTCACCAAGTTGTTTGAGGTCACGAAGCCTGTGAAGCAAAAGCTCAAAGCATTAAACACAAACATAATAACATAAAAAGCTTAAAAGACCTATGCCAGAAAAATAAAAAGCAACATCCAATAGGGAGTACTATCCAAACTTGCCTTTGAAATTGCTCAGTATCAATGAATTTCAAACTAAGCTGCAATAACAGAGAAAATGATTAAACTCCATCAATCGCTAATAACAAAATCAACAATTTCATAATGGTGTTCAGATTTCAAATTGTAGTCAAGACACTGGTGAGCCTCTAATAATGAGTACAAATGAGTCTTCCTCCCTGCCTTCCAACTTAAAGTCCTCCTTCCATCTCATGAAAAATTCCCATTCTCTCTCTCTCTCTCTCTCTCTCTCTCTCTCTCTGTGAAACTCAAAATGCTCCTCAACGGTGGAGTTATAACATTTCAACTCTCTATTAAACCTATAGAGTTAAACCTTTTCCCAACGCAACAACAAACTCAAATTATAAACTCACTGTTAGTTACAGACTAATTTTCCTTTAATAACACTAAGCCTATAGATCTTGTTGAATCCATGCATAGACTAACAAACATGACACGTACTTTTGGAACCATACTCTGTGTCCATGGTCAACAATTCATTGCAGTAAAGAATCACCAATATTGCCAGCTCATCAAATACAAACCAATATAACTAGCAGCAAGAGAGAAAAATAACAGGGAAACTGAAATAAAAGATCCTTTAAGCACTAAATATTCCAAACTACAATTATCAGTTTCCCTTAACTGGCAAAAGCAAAAACTAGCAACAGCATTCCAATTCCCATTCCATAGGATATGATATCAGAAAAATATCTACTCCTGAACCTTAAAGATTCACTACTAACAACCAAAAAAATAAAAATAAAATCAACAATTACATAAGAGTAATAAATAACGAAAAAGAAAAACGAAGAGTGAGAATTACGGGGTCGAGGTAAATGCTGCCATGGACGTTATCATGAACGTGCTTGGAGACTCTAATCTCTTGTGACGAGGCCAAACTGTGCGCAGGAGATAAAGGTACCTCTCCATTGCAATAAGCTCCCATTTCTCGCTGTCACTGAGAATTTCTTCTTATCGAGAGAAGAGAGAAAAGCAAATTGAATTTATTGAAGATAATTTTCGTGTCTGCTTTACAATTGTGCCGCCAAATATTTGTAGGCTTGTGGAATTTTGTGAAGCGGGAAGTATAAATCCTCTCTTTAGGGTCCTGGTCACCTAACCAGAGATTTCAATATTGAAAAATAGTTACTTTTTTGAAATACATAAATTAGTTTACAATAAATGTTATTTAAAATTTTAAAAATATACTTTTTTTCTATTATTTATTTTAAATTTCAAATTTTTAAACAATTTTGATTTTTAAAAAATAATAAATTAAATTTTATTTAAAAATTAAAAATATTTAAAGCAAAATTTTTATATTATAAATTTTAACTTAAAATTTTGAGTAAATGTTATTTTCAACTCTGAATTTTGTACTCTCACTCTAATTCAATCTTAATTTTTAAATTGTGTTCAAATAAATATTTATTTATTAATATTATTCAAATTGAATCTTAATAAAAGTGATTGAGAAAATTAATAATATTTTTATTATCAAAAAATATAAAAAATTATTAAATAAATTTTAAATTGTCATTCATCAAATTTAAATAATTTTTAACCAACTAACTATTTTTTATAATTTTTTTAATTTTTAATAGTATATTTTAAAAAATTGATACTAAAAAAATTTGAATTTTTTTTGTGGTTGTGCATGAAATATTTATTTACTTCTATAAAAATTTTAAACTCAAATTTCATTATAAATGATCATCAATTTAAATATATTTAATTTTTAATTTTTTAATTATTATTTAATTTGGTTTAAATTGATGAATTAAGATTTATCTAGAGATATTTTAAAGTTAAGACTTCATTAGAGAAAGAGAATAAAATTTAAGATTTTATATGATATTAACTTTAATTTTTTTTGTAAATATAAAAAAATATTCAATATATCATCACAAAAAAATTTAAATTTGTCTAAGTATTGAAAATATTTTTACTAAAAATTTTAGTGTCAAAATTTTTTAAAAATTATAATAAATAATTTATGGGTAAAAATTTAACTTGAAATCAAAATAAAATTTATTTATAAATATTTCAATAATAAAAAATAAGCTTGTTTTTTACAATAATGTGATTATTTTTTATGAGTTGAGATTTAAAAATGTTTTAAAGTTTATGATAAAAAATAAAAAATATTATTTTAAATTTTAAATAATATTGATTTATTATCAATTTCTTTGTTTGTTAATTTAAAATATAATTTTTATATAATTTAACCTAAAAAATTCCATTCCTAATTTAAAACCTATCAATTTTTGTATTATTCTATTGTTTTTCTTTTGCGTTGCTTTCTGTCTTCATACCGCCCAATCCAGGAGGCCCAAGGCCACAAGTTGATGTATGCTTAGGCACACCATTTTTATCATGCATCAGCAACCACACGATCTCACCCTTGCAGTGGATAACATATATAAACGTGAGGTCTTTATTGATAACAAAGCAAAACCAACTGGATTAACTTCATAGACTTTCCTCGCATTCACAAACATGGTGGCTGTGACCCAAGTCTTCACTTCCTGCAAGCAGATATCGCCGTCTCTGTTCCATTTCTACCAAATCTACAGCTCTACAAGACCGACAAGGCCAAAATGGCCGCTCCCTAGGGTGGGTGTCTTGTCTGTTAGAGCTTACATGGAAAACACAAATTCCATCTCCAGTTTCGCCAACAAGGTCATCGGTTCTCTTCCTGTGATCGGCCTCGTGGCCAGAATCGTCAGTGAAGAAGGCGGCGTAGGTGGCGACGTCATCGACTTTGCAGAGTTCAGGCGGAGGGTGGGCAAGAAGTGCACCATCACTGACTCTAGAGCTTTCTACGAATTCCAAGATAGAAGAGGCAAGGTAATTCTTTCCTCTCCTCTTTTATCTCCTAATTCCTCTTTTGTATCACGTAGTGTTCAAGGAGGACTTGTATGCATCTTACTTGGGAACTGATTTCAAGGTAGATTTGCTGCTGTTTTTGCCTTGCTAGTTGCTACTTGATGTCTGAAGTTTGATATTGATTGGTGATGCCTGAATTGCTTTGAATTTCATGTATTATACTCATTCCAGATCTTGAGTTTTCAACTAGTGTAAGTAATAATTGAGCTTGGTGTTCTTACAGTTTAATCTTACTTATGTCCTTTCATTTAACTTTATTTTGTTAGAATATCTTATATTGATGGATCATGCCTCTTATGATTCTTGATTATTTTTCAGGTTGTTGAGGTGATTTCATGATTTGTTCTTGTTGCTTCGACACTTGGTTAACTGACACTTGGTTATTTATAGGCAGGGGATCCTCTGTATGTTCTACTGTGCTGTTGGGTGGCGGCTGTTGGTGCTTGGTTATTTATAGGCAGGGGATCCTCTGTATGTTCTACTGTGCTGTTGGGTGGCGGCTGTTGGTGCTGGTCTTCTGAAATCTGAGGAGATCCTAGAGGGAGTAGCAAGGCTGCGGATATCAAATGATATCGAATTCGAAGAGCAGAATTTCATTGCATTGATGAACGAGGCAAAAGAGGTTGGTTCATTCAACATTCATCTCATCCCAACCACTGTCCCTTTCCTGTTTCCATTCTCTAGTTTGCTGGCTTGTTGTGAATTCAAATCTGCAAATAATTTGCCTCTTTTTATTTGAGCACATTATGCAGAGTAAAATGGGTTGCAAAGTATAGTACTAATACTTCTTTATTGGCGAATTGTTTCTTGATCTGGGATGCCGAGATTCTAATTACAATCAACCTATTGTTTGCAAATCTTTGTTGTTTCGTGTTGATATGGTCGCTTTAGTGGTATCTTTTCTTACTGATGATTTATGTATATACTGCAGAGACGAGCAAAGTTGAAAGTTGCAACCCCGAACATCCCCATGGAGATTCGAGTAGAGAAGGCTCTTGAAGCCATTTATGTGTGTGCCTTTATGAAGGAACCTATAGAAGAGGAAGATGAGAGGCTACTAAACATCATGCTTAGTGCCGTCTTTCCATCAGTGAAGCAGCAAGGAATTCAAAGAATTGTCAAAGACAAGGTAAGGAAAGTAGAAGAAGGAACAGAGGAGGATACCATTCCAGAGCCAAAGCCTCTATCAAAAGAAGCTGTACAGTTGCAAATGAAGGATCTTCAATTCCTTCAACAGAACACAGAGGCTTGAATAAATTTGCAGCATGTGATCCTAGTGGAACTCTTAGAAGTTGCTTGATTAAAAATTCCAAATGGAAACCATGGGAGAGGAGAGGGTGGCTCCAAAAACCACAATTAGACTGCAGAAGTCACCCAAAATGGCCTGCTGCTTTGGCCTCCCTTGTTTTTGTTTTGGCCTCCCCTGTTTTCTTAGCCTTTGCTTTGATCACAGAAGTTAATGATTAGACTAGGATTTCAGTTATGTTATACTGGTTAATATAAGCTTTCACATACCTATGTGGTTATATGAGCTTTCTTCTATTCAGCTTTCAATGCCTGAGATTGTTTCTACCAGTAACTCAGCTTTCACTGCCTCTGGAGTAGTTTTACCCAATTCCACACATGGACAACATACAAGACAGTTAAGATTACAAAACTTTCATAATTCAGGAAAGGTCACTTTAAAGCATCACGAAGTTCAGGCATATTATAGCTTTATTCTAAAACAGTAAACTGAAGTTAATCACATAGTAAACTGAAGTTAATCACAAAGGTGCATTGTTTAGAAGGAACAGGACAGAGGCTAGAGTAAAAACTCAGCATGCACAGGAGAGCATGATCACTGGTACTGACTTGCTAGTTTGCCATCCTTAACAATGTAATTTTGTGGAGGAAAGTCTTCTCCCTTGAAGTACCTCTCAAGCATATCCTTGACTCCAGCAGCATATCGCAGCTGTATAATGTCCATTGATCATGTGAGTTGTTGGCACTGAAATGGAATGAAGAAGAGGTTTAGGTGAGAGCTAAAAGTACCTGTGCATCAATTGTGGTACCAGAAATATGAGGAGTCATAGCCTGGTTTGGCATATAACGCCATGGATGGTCCTTTGGGGCTGGTTGTGGGTTCCAAACATCCCCACTGTAACCTGAAATTCAAGTGTAAGGAAAAAAAAAAGAAGTTATGCTTATATAAACAAATCGATAAAACATTGTTCATAAATCAATTGACATCTTCGATGTCTCAAAACTTTGAATGGTTGTTGGAAGTTGAACACTCTGCAAGCAATTCACTGATCCTCTTCTACCATAACTTTCTCAACAAAGGGGGTTTGACACGAAGGAACGTGCTTCAAGAAACTAACAGAAGGTTCAGACAAATCATTTACTTAAGGGATTAACAAGAAATCTATCCATGACAAAAACTTATTTAATAAGGCCACTTTTGAGTTATATAGAACAAGTGCATACTTAATAAACTGAGCACCAGAAACAAATTCTATTATTGGAAAGAAAAGAAGGAATCCATGAAATGCTATTCACCATTCACAAACAACAATAAGATACCATATAATCTCTGTAGCATCATATATAGGTTTCATCACTTCCACATACCAACTTTAAATTAGTTCTTACCTCCAATATGTCCACTGTTGCAAGCATCAACAACTGCTTGTGTATCCATGATGGCGCCTCTAGCATTGTTAACAATCAGAACTCCCTTCTTCATATTTGCAATTTTTTCTTTGTCAAACATCCCCCTGATTTGAAAAATGTGGCAAAAAGTTCCAGCAATATGAATAGTCTATGTTTAAGGGCAAATAATGCCTGGAGTGTCCAATTTACCAAATCAAACTATTTGAACAACATGAGGCCGTTGCAAAACCGTGAGTCTGGACAATTATATTTAAGTTCCATTGCTAGCAGCAAACAGTGATTGCCATTTGTTTATACTGATCAAGCCCTTTATGCTTAGCTAGATGCATAGCACTCTTAAACAAATGAAAAAAAAAACTGCCTAACAACTTAGGAACATGACCAATATGCCTGCAACTGCAACTTAACTTTGCGTAGTTTGGCCGAGCAGGAGTTTCTATCACGGTTACTAGCCCCTGAAACTTAACTTTCAAAAGCCTAATCTCTTAGCCTATTTCTTAAAAAACGAAAAAGAAAGCAAATTTTAATAAATAGATATTGATAGTGTAAATAAGGATGCAACGATACCTTGTCTTCTCTGTAAGAGGAGTATTGACAACGATCACATCACATTTTGGAAGCATTTTATCTAGATCCTCCTCAAATGTTGCCCCAATCTGATTCTCCAATTCTGGATCCATCTTGACCCGGTCATGGTACAGCAGATTACAATTGAAAGGCTTCAGCCGCTGGAGTAAAAGCCTGCCTATTCGTCCAGCACCAACCGTCCCAATAGTCTTCCCTTCAAGATCATAAGCTCTATGAGCAATTCCAGCAACATTCCATTCTCCATTAACAACTTGTTGATATCCAGGTATGAAATTTCGCATGAGAATGAGGATTCTCATGACTTCATCTTCAGCAACTGAGACCACATTGCTTCCTGTGACTTCTGCAACAGTTAATCCAGCATCTGCTGCGGCCTTCAGATCAATGTGATCAGACCCAATTCCAGCTGTGAGAAGCAGTTGCAAATTTTTGGCCTTCTTGATCCTTTCTGCCGTAACATAGGCAGGGTGGAAGGGGGTAGATATGAGGACATGAAGATCAGGAATGTGCTTTTCAAGTTCTGCAGCAAGATGACAGGCACAAAGGCAGAAAAAGCTTATATGTTGAAATTTAAAAGTTAGACAGCAACTGCATTTACTTTTCAACCCCTTTGACTGGATAACAACCTATTTTTGATGAATGACATAATATGATAAAATTATTATTAGAGCATATTCATACTTCTGTATGATAATGAATATATGCAGGTAGTGAAAGATTACTTTCTATATACTTACCAGAATTAGGTCCTTCTTTGTCATCAGTGACAATGTATTGATGGCCTTGTGACTCCAGCCAGTTCCGTATGCCCAATGCATTCTCCACACAACCTAAAAAATTGGGATTCTTTGAAGCATATTCATTGGCCTTGTAGAACACTCCAACAATCTTTTTGCTCCCGGAAGAAGCCTGCTTGTGGCAACAAGAGGTCATCACCATCCAAACACATCAGGTTTCAAGAGAGAGAGAGAGAGAGAGAGAGAGAGAGAGAGAGAGAGAGAGAGAGAGAGAGAGAATGCAAAACAAAAGAAATCCATTATTCAAACATCAAAGGCAAGAAATTAAAAATAGTATAATCTTTTTCATCAATCTGCAACACTATATGCCAACTGAAATGATTATACAAAGCACAATCACTAGAAGCTTTGTTTTCTTAATGAAAAGCCCTGCTCAGGGACTCTTCCATGCCTATTCCTAATTAGCAGCAAAAGAAAAAGGGCTTTTTTTATTCTGCCTGAGAGTCGATTTGTGGAGAAATAATTTAACCTAAGAAAGTCAGAAAGACATTTTAGAGATGATTAAGTCCATGTAGTTAGTGATATTCTAAGCCGTGGCCTTAGGTGTGCAGCTGCACGTCATGCACACAAGATCAAATATGTTCATCAACCAAACTATAGACACATGCAGGACTGGATCAAGACCGTTCATCGTCAAAACCATACCCTCGACCATCATCTTTCCTAAAATCCACGGAAACAGAATCTCTGAGTCTAACAGAATTAACAAATCAGCCATAAAAGATGGCCTCTCTTTTCTTTTCCAAATTCTAAGAAACGGAAAGAAACTTGAAGAGAGGACTGAGATTTAAGCGAGCAGTCTAGTCCTAAAACAATGATTAGTAAGTAAGTAAAATTAATTGAAAGATAGAAAAATCGCTCACATGGAGCTGCCGGGTAAAACTTGATGATGAGCCTGAAAGTGAACTCCTGGAAGAAGCAAAAGCTTTGATCGCTTCGGTAGCAGCACGCTTCACAGCCATTTCTCAACTCTGAGGAGAATTTCAGGGAGAGATTTTGCTAATCCTTGATGACAATACTTTATATAGGCAAACCCAGTACTACAGTACAGTAACCAAACTAGAAAAAGTCTTTAGGCATTTGATTTTTAATCATATCCAGACACTATAATTAGTCAGCAATAGAGCAAAATAATTATCTTTTTTCTTTTTATAAAAAAAATGCAACGCTGTTCTTTGCTTCTGTGTCAGAGAGCTGGAGTGTTTGTATTTGATTTTCTCTTTTTGATTTGTTTGGTTGGTCTCCCCATGTGATGTGATGGGACCGTTACACGCCTAGGAACCGTTGGATGGCCCTGGGGTTTTGCCTTAAAAGATTATCCAACGGTGTGCATTAACCATCTGTTTGTCTTAAAACGTGGCATTATCTTTTGAGAAGCTGGTCGCAAATTTTGTTCGTGGTTTGTCTTATTCTTATAATTGGGTAAAACATGCCCAGCTTCTGCAAAATATTGTACCAATAGTGATTTTATAATAATATAAAAATATACATTTATATTCAGCCATTCGGGGTTCTTTGGTGATTTTAATTTTTCAATTGATTTAAAATTGAGCATTTTTAAAATAAAATAAAATAATTATTAATCAAATTTTAAAATATATTATATAAATTTTTAATATTTACTTTATATTATCATCAAATTTTTATATTTAAAAATAATAAATTAAATTTTTATTTAATATTTTATTTAAATTAAATTTTATCTTAAATTAATATGAAAAATTAAATATATGATAGTGATTGAAATGACTCAAAAATAATTTAAATAAATTATGTATTTTATTTTTAGTTTATCTCTTATTTTGAATAATTTTTTATTTGATATTTATTTTTATGAATTTTTTTAAATTTTATAAGTATAAATTTTAAAAAATATATTTGGTACTTTTAATATTTTAAATTTTTTATGATAACTTAAATGTTTTTTATATATGAGAATTTTTAAATAAAAATATATTGTATAAAATAGTTAATTTAAATATTATTAATTTTTAAATTTTTAATTAAATTTAATTTAATAGGCCATTACTTTTTAAATATAAATATTTAATTAATAATATGAAACAAGTATTAGAGTTTTATATGAGTTTTATTCTAATTCTATTATCCTCACTTACAGTTTTGTGCATCTTCAATTTTGATGCACAAAGCAAAAGGGTATTACGAAACTTGGTTCAATATCCACATTGGCATTCAATTTTATAACGTGTTGATTTATTATTTTGCAAGTATTTTTTCATATTTAATTTATTTATTGCATAATTTAAGGACTGTTGGTACAAAGATTAAAAAAAATGTTCGCATATAATCATGTTTAGTAAAAATATGATGTCACATGAAAGTTTGTTTTCATAGTGATTCATACAATTATTTAAAATCATTGATATAGATATTAGACTTCCTAATATTGCACAGCTCTTAAACTATAACAATAATAATAATAATAATAATAATAATTAGTATTACTATAATTGTAATTATAATAATAATTATTATTGTTGAAAGAAGGAAGATTAACAGGAGTCATAATGGACAAGTCCTTTGACAATTGAAAGAGGGAAGCTTAACAGGACGAGTCATGTCTGGGGAAGGAGGCATCTGGTTCTTGTGGCCCACCTAAACCACCGAGATACAAGACATTATCTTTTCAGGCTTAGATAATAACGCCATGAGAATGTGGCCCATTCGATTTTCGACTCGATCCAGCCCATTTGACAATGAAATTCGCGCTTGCAGTTGCCAGAGGGAAGTTGTGAGAACCGAGTTGTCAACTCGGTCGGAGCTAAAAAGGGGCAGAAAGGAGTTGCTTAGCAGTGGCAGAGGGAGTGAAGTGATGGAAGCGCCGACGAGTTTGACAGTGTCTCAACGGGAGCAGATACTGGTTCAGGATCGGGTTTACGAGATCTATAATATCTTCTCCAGCATTCCTCCTAACTGCCAAAATTTCATGTGAGAAAGCCCCGTTGTAATTTTCTTTTGCAGTTTTTTCATAGAAATAATACTAACATTTCTACTTGGAATAGTTCTGATGCTTGTCTATTGATTGTATTTTATATCGGTTAATTATTATTTCTTTCACAAAATCGTTTGTTCAGGTTGGAGCTTCAACGTGATAACCACATGGAGTTCCTCGTTAAAGGTTTAAAGAAACTCGGTCCATCCTTTGCAGTATTGGATGCTAAGTATGTATCTAACCAAGCTTAAACAGGTTCTGTATTTGTTATTTTCATTGGAATTTGAAATTAGTACGTTGCTTGTGGTGTTTGATTTCAAGTGTTTGTTTTAGCCAATACATTTTGCAAGCTGAAGTCACAGTTAATTCATCAATTAGTTCTTGTATACATGGACTTCAACTTGAGAACTACATGCAGTTTGGCGTCAATTTTGAGATTAGTGATATCAAGTGGCTCCACTCTGCATAATTTATGTTAGAAGTTTCTCTAATTTGCATTCCTCTTGTCGTAGGATCTGCAATTTATATTTTGGTGGTGGAAGTGTGTGCTAATTTGAAGGCTAAGCGGGACCAATCATATAAAAATGGAGTCATGAAATTGTTAATTTGCTTTGGCAATCCTTTCTTGCACATCATGCATTTTAATGGAAAATTTGTGTTAGTTGCTGTGAAGAAGTTGTCTTCCTCTAATATTTAAAAATGGCAAAGAAATTAGTGGTTATTGAAGGTGGAAATCTATAATCTGTCTTTGAAGATCAGGTGCTTTGATTAGGTGGTAATGCAAACATTAAGATCCTCAAAGGGAAAAGGAGAGTTCATTTTTAATTTCTTGTTTATATCAATGGCTTTATTCCATCGACCAATGAAATCGGAAAGCCCATTAAAACAGGATTTAGCGTGACATGCGAGGTAGAATATGCATGCATGTGTATACTTCCATATGCAGAAAATGAGTAGCATACTAAGAACGTTATTTTATTTTATTTTTTTGTTGACAACGTTCTTTACCCAGTCGACCTTGGATTTGCTACTGGATCCTTCATTCAATTGCTTTGTTGGGGGAATTTGTTGATGAAGAGTTGGAAACTAATGCAATTGACTTTCTTACTTGTTGTCAGGTAGTATTTTTATTTGCTTTTATTAAGGCAGTTGATACATATCTTTCTTGATTTTGACATGCAAACAAGAGTTCTTGACTTTTTTAATTTTAAGTCCTTTCTTTTTTCCTTTCATTTTACTTGCAGGATCCAAATGGTGGGTATGGTGGTGGACCTGGCCAGGTAAGTACATGTTTCTCCTTTGTACAAAACAATTTGGTGCTGATAACATATTACTTTCCTGGATGCTCAATAATATTTGCAGTAACCTGACTTGAACTGATTATTTTTTAGCTTCAAACTATAAAAACTTCTCTTCGTTCCTTGACTGAGGTTGGTCGCTTACCATCCACTAACTGTAATGCATCATATGAAAGAGGACTGAATTATCTTATCATAAATTGTAGAATAAATAGATGTTTTCTGTTTTTCATGAACTTGAACATCTATATACATGTGTTTACTGGGAGAAGGAATTGAATTAGTAGTTACACTTTCGATTTGAACTTTCTATTTTTTGTTGCATCTGAGGGATTGTAGTTTCTGTCATGAAATCAGTGTTTGAATGTTGTTTGTAACTATTCTGGAGTGTGGTCTGTTACATTCTTTGTTTGGCAAGGACTCTTGTAGCTTTTTCCTCGAGAAAACTTGCATGATTTCATATTTTTTTCTTCTATGCCATAGGAAGTGAGGCCTTTTTGTTTTCTTGTTAAGATCTTTTGATTGTTTAATTATGTCTTGTCTATTTATAACGAACAGTTTTCCTGTTAGATGCCTCATCTTGCAACAACTTATGCTGCAGTAAATGCACTTGTTACTTTGGGTAGTGAGAAATCATTGTCATCAATTAATAGGTGGGATCCTTTTATCCTTGTTTGGAATGGCTCACTTAGATTGCAGTGGTATACTTTTGAGTCTTATAAAAGAGATTTGAAATGACTTTTGAAATCTTTTTCAGAGATAAACTCTATGATTTTTTGCGGCGAATGAAGGATACTAGTGGAGCTTTCGGGTGTGGCTCTTCTCTTTTGTAGTTGAATTGAGGAACAAACTTCACTTAGATGTCATCAATTTTACTTGTTAAGTATTTTAACTTCTATGCAGAAAAATAAGCTCTTACCAGTTATTCCATTTTAGCAGTTTTAATGTTACTAGCTGTTGGCCCACTCAAAATTGTGGTCCCATAACTTCCCCTCTTGGATTCCATCTTCTTTCTTCCATCCCTTTCTTGCTTTCTCCATCTTAACAGTTCAAGATTCAAATTATATGATAATCAAAACAATTTGTGGCTCAAAAAGATTTTGAGTGAGCCCCATAATAGGTGCTGTGACATGCAACTTGATGCTTATTTATTGGTTTTTTTTTCTTTGCAATGTGTGTAAAATATGATCTCAAGGAATCTTTGTTCACCTGTTAAACATCATCGAATGCTTTCTTTCAGGATGCATGATGCAGGAGAAATTGATGTCCGAGCATGTTATACTGCCATTTCAGTAAGTTAGCTAGCCATTTCTCTTTCTCTTTCTCTCTTTGTCTCCCTCCCCTTCTCTCAGCATCCCTCCACTGAAGCGTACATGATACTCAGGCAAACATTTTTTACTCCTAATGCCACCTCAATATACAACATGGCATGTCAGACTTGAATATCATATCAGATAAGACTGTTGAAGTTTGATGCAGCTATTGAAGTACTCTCTTCTAGAAGGTTTATATAAAGAACAGGAGGAGACAGTATGCCTCATCTTCTATGGTGCAGTTGGTCTAGACAGCTTTGGGAGAGAGCTCTAGCTACATTGGGTTCGCTTTGGGCAGTTATGGGCTGTGTATGGGAGGGGTTGAAAGTGTGGACAGGATTGAGATTTGCTAAGGAGAGAAGGAAGATAATTAGAATGATACCTTTATTGATTTTTGGGACAATGTGGTGCAAAATGATAGAAGGGTCTTTTGAGGGGATTGAGATGGCAGTAGACGTAGTTAGGGATTACTGGTTAAACATGCTAAAACTTTGGGTATCTAGTGCTTATTTTGTAAGCCAGTAGGATGGCAGATTTCATAGAAATCCTGACCCCTAAAAAATAACTATACTTGTAAAGGGTTGCTTCTCTTGGTGCTATGCAAATGATAAATATATACATATTATTCTTGATAGAAACAAAAGTGTTATTATCATTGAAAACATCTTTTCTACTGAAATCCTATCGCAAATCCTTCTTTTTTATCAGAAACACAGTTGCATATGTTCTATATATTTAGCACGAAGGGGGTGACATCCATATACAAGTATGATTAACTAGTTAGATAAAATAAGATCCAAGAACTGTATAAGCTTACCCGATTTACACCATAATCCTATCGCAAGTCCTTATTCTTGAGTAATTTTCAGCCTTTCCTAAAAATCATAATTTTCTTTATCTTAACCTCGTATGGCCCAGGTAGTCGGGTTGATGGAATCAATTCTAAATCAGCAGTCACTCCATTTTGTTGCAAGTAGTTTGTCACCCACCAAGAAACTGCTTTTGGTGGTAATAACATTATGGAGCCATATGTCCAAAATCATTTTGGTGCTTTGTCTATTTTTGGCCCCACTCTTTGCATCTCTTGCAACCATGGCTTAATTATCTTGCTTGAGAAAGGGCAACTGTAACATTCATACTAGCTGAAGGTATGCAGAGTACCAATTATCTCAATTTTTAGAGGAAACACCATCCTTAGCTCCCTCATTTGTTGCATTTGGATGTAAGTTATATGGTTGTCTTTTTTGTAAGGTGTTTTGAACATTTTACCTTTTACATGTGATAACTTCTACGTTCTTGTCCTAAGCAGGTTGCAAGTATGCTCAACATGTTGGATCTTGAACTTGTTCAGAATCTTGGAAATTACATAGTAAGGTTGGCTCAAGTGGCATTTAACTTTGACTATGGTGTTAGGAGATGGCAATTCAGCAATCTTTTTGTCAATCTTGGATGTGTGCTACCTTTAAATTGTTGTTGTTCCTTGCTTTTCCTATTTGTTAGCTGCTAAAAGCTCTTTGGTGGTGTTCCATGTTTAAAAACTATTAAAACACCATACAGGTGGCTGTAAGGTTGGAAAGTGGACAACTAAATACATCAGGTTCTTTATTGATGAAGAGACGTCGGACCTATCATTGCTGGTTGGCATGTGAGTTAATAGCTGAGTATGAATCCCCGAGAGCTCTCAAGATAAATAGGATTAATATAGTGCACACAGATTGGAGAGATCTATTGATTGTATAGATGAGACCTAGATAGTGGAAAGAAAGGATGTTAGAATTTCTGTTGATTACTTCAGAAATAGCAATCAGGTGTTTTTAAAGCTGTCATCAGCAGATGGAGAGGGAGGACTTGGGAGTTAATTCATGTTGCAATTGCATTGGTAATTATTTTTGCCTCAGGGTTTGGATGGGGGTAGCGTTCATTTTAAATGGTCTTTCAAAGCTCTTAACTATGCTAAAATTACTTTTCAGATTCATGTCTCTGTTAGCTTGCGTTCAAAGTGAAACATGCACTGCATAGAGATTAACTTAGTACCATGAAATTAGATACTTGAATTCTGTCTCAAGGTGTGATACACTGGATTACTAGAATTCTATCTTGATGTTTGTTGCCTGATCTATACAATTAAGTAACGTTTTAGCTTGCTGCGTCTCTGTGTAGCTGTCAGACATATGAGGGTGGCATTGCTGGGGAACCTGGTTCTGAAGCTCATGGTGGGTAAGTTTCGGCCAAAATACTTTCTTTCAATTTGGTTTATCTGTTTCAAATTTATAAATTTTCTATTTACCTCTGCAATGGGCTTCCTTTCTTATTCTCTCATGCTGTCTTATGTATACGCATATCTTGATGTCACACTCTTCCTTGGCAAAGGCCCTTACAGATTAGATAATTTGTGCAATAGGTACACTTTCTGTGGTTTGGCTAGTATGATTCTGATCAATGAGGTCAATCGTTTGGATTTGGCTTCTTTAGTGGTAAGACAGTGTTACTCCTCTTTGGTGATTCATTATTTGGTTTATTAATACATGCATACATACAACATACGTGTGTACGTACACGTGCGTGTGTGTGATATGAACATGTTTGCTGAAATGTTTCCATAGGATTGGGTTGTATCTCGACAAGGAGTGGAACTGGGATTTCAAGGGAGGGCAAATAAATTGGTTGATGGTTGCTACTCTTTCTGGCAGGTTAATTCTGATCTTTCCCTTCTAATTAGTGTCTCTTATGAGTAATAGGTGATTATAACTGACAAAGTGACCAGGGAGGTGCATTCGTGTTATTGCAAAGATTGAATTCAGTTATCAGCGGACAATTGGGTTTATCGGTTGTGGGAGAAGGAGAATGGTGTCTGGATAGCCCACAATCTAATTCATCATCAGATATATCAGAGATAGAAGAAGAGGAAGAAGAAGAAGAAGAAGAGAAAAAGGAAGAAAAAGGTCTTGATAATCCATGTGATAATAATTTGTTTCATATGTTATACTAGGCGAATCTCTGTTGTTGGATGCTCTGTCATCAAGGGAAAACTGTTTAATACTCATTATTGCTGCTTTGCAGGTCCAGGGAGTACTTGCTGTAGACTTGATGCTTGTCATGTTGATTGTACTTCTACTCAGGGCCATGCAAAAATTAGACCTCTTTTCGACAGCCTGGCTTTGCAGAAATACTTACTGTTATGCTCACAGGTTCAAATTTTAGACGAAGGCAGTTATAGATTGTGCTCACATGATGCCTAATTTACTAATATTTCTTGGCTTTGTTTAAGAAGGCCAAATATCTATTCAGTTTGTTGGAGCTGCTAGGTTTACATTCTGTGGTATTGTTACGGTTGCAGGACCAAGAGGGGGGGTTCAGAGACAAACCCGGAAAGTACAGAGACTTCTATCATACATGTTACTGTCTAAGTGGCCTCTCAGTGTGCCAATATAGCTGGTCTACAGATGATAACTCTCCGCCCTTGCCTAAAGCTGTCTTGGGTCCGTATTCCAATCTGGTGGAACCTGTCCATCCCCTTTACAACGTTGTTTTAGCCCGGTACCAAGAAGCCCGTCAGTTCTTCTCAAGTTCATAAGCAAAATCATTTGCTTTGGAAGTGACTCTAGCTCATAAGCAGAATCTTCTCCTTTTATAAGGAGGTGAAATTTAGATTGATTTGTTGTATGCTTACTGTATTAATTACACATACTGTAGTTTTCCCTTGCTAAAGCTCCTAAATGGGTCCTTCCCATAAACTGGCTGTCTATTTATGCATCCAGTCAGTTCTTTGATAATCTGGCCTTCCCAATCTGTGGCTGTTTACATGATAGATACTAATATATACAAAGTACCACTGTATGATTGAAGCAGAAAATACATAGTAGCCAATGATGTCTCATACTAGTGTTCCAATCAATTGTGGACAAACATGTATTGACGAGGACAAGGGAAACTCACAACACCACTTCCGACTAAAATAATGTTTTGAAAGTCCAACCTAACCTTAAATCCAGAGATGTCTCACTTCCTCTCTCTCAAAGGATGCAAGTGGCCCGTTTTCGTATAGGCAAGAATATATTCCGTATTTGGGGAAGTTCAGGCAAGTTGGTCCTTGGCAATGTCATTTGATCTTCACTCTGCGAGTCGTCTTGAAGTTTCTGTTTTGGGCCAAAGTTTTTGAGGTTGAAACCTTTTCAACCCCCTGCTCTAGCTTCTGTAAAAACTTACCTCGTTTTCGTCGCTGTAAAGATTGAACCGTGAACTCAAACCCAACCGGCAGCAAAATGAAAGAAGAAGAAAGAAGGCAACAACAGCACCGGCAACAAGAAAAAGAAGAACAAGAAGAAGATGAAGAAAAATACCAGTCACCAGCACCCGTTATTGACTCACCACCACTATCATCACCATCCACTGTGCACTCACCACCACTATCACCAGCCTGCACTGTGCACTCACCACCATCCACTGAGAACCCACCACCGCCCACGTTGCACTCACCACCAGTATCGCCTCCACGGTCACCACCACCCACTAAGCACTCACCACCGTCTACTAGGCACCTGCCACCACCCACTATGCACTCACCACCCCTTTCGCCACTACGGTCTCCACCTCCCAATACGAACTCACCACCGTTCGCTGGGCACCCGCCACTACCAACTATGCACTCACCACCACCGTCGCCACCGGAGTCACCACCACCCACTAGGCACCCACCACCACCAACTAGACAACCGCCACCACTCACTTGGCACTCGCCACCACGTATCGTTCTCTCACCGCCACCCGTGGCCAATCACAACGACCTCAAGCCCCAATCATCACCACCATTAGATTCCCCACCAAACTCGGACTCTGTCTCCTCTGGTCACGCCTCTCCCAATCACGTCTCCTCCCTACCTGAGCACCGGCCACCTCCCGTCAAATCCCCGTCTCCAGCAACGACGACCAAGGTGGAGCCCACAGTGGCAGATGGTTCCACTAGAGGCGCTGAAGAGGGAAAAGTTGGTAGTGGTGGGAGGAGATTGAGGCCTAATCTGTCGATACTGAAGAGAGCTAAGAGAGAGAGTATGGTAAAGAGGGCTTTACTTGGGTTCAGGATTTGCGGCTTCGTGTTTTGCTTGGTCTCCTTCTCGGTCTTAGCCGCTGATCGGAATCAGGGTTGGGCTCTTGACTCCTTCCATCGATACAAGGAATTCAGGTTTGTTTGAATTTCATTTGCTTCCCGTTCAACATATTCCGTATATGTTAATTATGCTTATATCTTTTAAACCTAGTATTATTTGAGTTAGATCAAGCGTTTAGATTCAAATTTTTGACCTCACCGAGTTCCTAATCTTAGCAAGCACTAGTGAAATCTATTGGTTTAATGACTGTAATAATTTTGGCAGGTACTGTATGGCAGTAAATGTGATAGGGTTTGTATATTCAGGTCTTCAGATTTCTGATCTAGCCTACCAATTGAGTACCAGCAAACAGAGATCCCAGAACCTCATTCGCCATTACTTGGATTTTGCAACTGATCAGGTACACTCTGTTAGAAAGTGGAGATTCTTCACTTTTCAAGCTGATTATCATATTCACACCTAACTAGGCCCCTGTTTAGTTTCGGTTGGCAATATAATTCTGATGATTTTCAGGACCACAGCCTGTGTAAATGATGTGTAAGGCAATAGTGCGGTATCGATTAGTCACTAATTTTTGTGAAAGTGTTGTAAAGCTAATGAATACTTAATATTCTGTGGACATTGTTTCACACAGAATTGGCTAGGTTAGAATATTTTTGACCTTTTAGTTCTTGGACAACTTTTGCTCACCTTTTTTCATCCTTTTCTCCATAATGATTCTACCTTTACCTTCTAAATCTGTTCCCTGTTTGTTCTAGTGCCTTGTGAAAATTGATTCTTTAAAAAGCAAAGACTTTGAGATGGCTAGATGTTGCTTTCCAGTTTCAAAATGCTTAATATGCAAGCGAAATTGATGAATTGAAAGGGCATAAAGAAAACAGAAGCGAGAATATTAGAACTGTCACTGGAAAAAGCTGATGGACATCACAAGAGGTTAGAGATAGCGGCATAGTGGTTTTTTGACTTAATTCCATTAAACTGTTGGTGCACATCTCTTTTTCAATTTATTACTCTTGAATTTGCATCATTTGGTGAGTTTCCCTTCAATGTGGGCTGTAAGATATTCCAGCTGCAAAATTAATCATGCCAATTTAGACTGGGGAGCTGAATTGAGGCTCCCCTGCAGAGAGGCAGATGACAGCTGTGAGGTCTGTGTTATACTGTCCAATGAGTCCATTGTTGATCTTCTTGTTTGACATGGCAGATGTTGACTTATCTTCTCATGTCGGCATCTACTTCGGCCGCTGTCAGAGTTGATGATTGGCTATCAAACTGGGGCAGTGATAAGTTCCCACTGATGGCAAAAGCATCTGTGTCATTGTCCTTCCTGGCTTTTGTGGCCTTAGCATTTTGCTCACTCATATCTGGTTATGCTCTTTGTATTCTCAAATCGATGTAGCTGCTCATATTGCTGCTTCTGCAAGCGCTCAGTTATATATTTCAAGTTATGGTTATTTGTCAAAGAATCTCCAAAGTTCTGTACAGAGCAGGTTGTTCCATATGGATCATGGATGATATAAAAACACTGAATCATATAAATGATTTGGCTGGTTTTCTATTTTGTGTTTTTCATTTTTGGATGTTGTAGATCTCTCTGTGGCTTAATAAGTGAATTGAGTGAAAATCCTGTAGTTTATATCTGTATTAGATTAGGTTGCTGCGCGGGACTTACTCAGAGTCACCCTTTTTAGCCAGGAGAAAAACTATGACCACCACCACCATTGCAGGTGAGTTAGAATAACTGGATGTATAAATTAATCACAAGCTGGCATATAGACTTTCATAAATTTCCAATTGATTTTGCTGAATCCAGCATTGGTTGTTCGCTATCACGTCTGATTGCTCTGTTCTTCAGAAACTGAAGCATTTCAGGAAGACTGGGAAAGTGAAACCAGTTGTTTACCCAGAAGGGTATACTTCTACTTTTCCAACCTGCAAAAGCATTTTCCTTATCTTGAAACTGGGGATGGTTATGGCTACCAGAGAATAGGATTAATATCCTCAGTTAATCTGAACAGTATTGATTTTTTTAAAATATTCATATCTAATAATTTGATATGTTCTTTTTTAATTTTTTCACATCAATAAAATAAAATACTTAGATTAGATCAACCGTTCAGATTTGCAGAACATCTAAATCCAAGAATCGAAATCGATTTTAATAATGTGGTTGTATAGTATCTTAGTTGATTAAATCTTTGAGAATAAAGGCTGGGACAGTGTATGAAGTACCTCTGCTTTGTGAGAGCATCTGGGCTAGCTTTACTGGAAAAGGATGTAACCATACGCAATAAGTGAAACCTAGCAAGACAGGAATAGCCTGGTAAAGATCTTAGGGGTAGATACCTCAATCACTGATGAAGGTAGAAGAAGAGATCTATTCATGTCTGGACTTGGATTGAATGCAGTAAAGCCCACTTAAAAAGGCCGCAACATATAGTCCAATTGAACAACAGATCAATTCCAAGCAAAAGGTATGAGGTTAAGGTTACAACGACCTGAGAAAGTTCTTCCCACTTTCTTTCTTCTTTACTCTTCTGCAAATTCTTGAACCTCTGGTGGAAGCACTCTGGTGGAAGCATCAAAGAGCTAAGGAGTCTGATGTTCACTTTTTCTGCTTTTGCAGGACTCGAGGAAAGAGGAAAAATTCCGATCACCGCCATCAATTTCAAAACATCTACAATATCGAAGTTGTCAACATTGTGAAAGGTGAAGAATAATTGGTTCAATTCTGCATTAAGTCCATGAACAAATAGTTTACAAGGATTACTGTGATCTAGTTGATGTAGATGAAACTATCATCTGAATGGGTGGTTCAACACTTCCAAGTCATACAATAACCCAAAAAGAAAGTTTTCAGCTTCTTCTACCTTGGGACTGTTCATATGCTTGGCTCGTTTTGATGGTGATGAATTCTGGCTGATCTAGTTCTGGGTATCAGCTGCTTTCTCGTCTCCATTTCTTGGAACTATCAAGTTCCCATGCCCAAGATTCACAAGTGCTAGCCAAGATTCCCTTAATTGCAAAATGTGAGTCTTACAAATCCTTTATTTTTGCTGGATGGCATGCTCTCATGGGCGACAAATTTGGCCACCGAAATCATCTTTACTTATCGTATAGAAGAAATATGCTGGAAAGATTCAGTTGACTGAGGAAATTAAGATTTGCTTTTATTAATTCAGTTATTTTTCTTTTTCTTTTCTGTCACAAGATCCCATCAATCTTCCATTTTTCATGCTCCGAAAAGAGTGCATGGCCATATAAATTCAGGATCGAGAACGACAAGTTCTTCCTTCTGACTATTCATGGATATCTGTGAGATTTACAGTCAGAGTGAGCAGTATAGATTGAATAGACAGAACTCCTCAGATCATTTTGTGCAATAATGATTATTCATGCTTAAGTGCAAACTACTTTGCCATGATTCCAGTTCAAAACTGGGAGCCGAAGATGTTTGTTGCCAGAAACCGAAGCAGACAAGCTAGTTGCATGTACTGTGTACTGTGTTTGTCTGTAGAAAGGGAATCATGATCAATAATAGGAAACCACATTCATGTGGTTAATATTGGTTTCCTTGAAGCTAGAAAGCAGCCCTAGTTAACCAGAAAATATCAAAGAACCTCAAATCCAGATAGTCTTGCTAATCCTAGCTCTTCAAAATATGAAAACCTGCTGGAAGACTCAATCCCAGGAAATTTATTGCTTAGGTACCTGTTTGTCCATTTAAATTCCTGGATGTTTTAAGCAGGACTTAGCGCTTCTGCACTTCAACCCACACAAATTGTATCAATAAGGTGACTAAAATATTAACTTCATACATGTAAATATTATATGTTGATCATGCAATCCATTGAGCTTCTACAAAGAACATCCACAAATTGAGATAATCTACTGCATGAACTCAATTCTAATTGCACCCATTCTTCTAAAATCATACAAAGGGAGTTCATAATCCTAAGCTAACCACTCAACAGAGTCTTTGCATGGTACTTTTATGGCGAATTTCCTCCTCCTTTTCTTAAAGCACAACTTTAACTTTTGAAACTATGATTTAACTCTATATGAAGCTTTTGGATAAGGCTCATTCTTTTTCATTCTTGTGAGCAGGACTAGAAAACTTATCAAGTATACTGCCTCTGACAGGAGTTTCATTGGCATGATCAGCTGTTTTTGCTCGATGCAGTCACCCATGTATATTCTTTTCCTCTATAAGGTATTGCTTATACATTTGTACTATCCCAACCCATTTGATCAGCTGAATCCAAAGATCACATAGGGAAGTACCTAAATCACAAGCCATATAGTATGACAGGATCAAGAGCAAACATTGCAGAAAATCACATAATATAGAACTACATTTCATTGAAAAATAAAAGATGGGTACAATGGAAGTTGGCCTAACATCTTTGTTAGACGAAACAGTTAATAATATAAATCTTGAGTGACTTCCACTTGCTACTAACATCTCTTCTACATTAATTTAACTACATATAGTATTCTCTTATTGACTTGGTTACACTCACACTCACATACACATACATACTACATAAATTTATAACTGTAAGTATCTAATGGAGATCATATATCTCCTTTTATTGGTATTTCTAGTTATGCAATATAAATATTTTGCAGTCTCTCTTTCCCATGAAGGTATGTGATTCCTGTAGGCTTCAGTGTTCAGGCAGAGTCCAAGCACCAACAGTAGTAATCAGACCTTGAAATTGCCAGCATTTGTTGCGGGGTCATCCTCTCCAGCTCATTTTGCTTCCATGATGCAAAATTGTTGCGGTTCTGTGGGTCAGAAGCAAGTGGGTAATCCTCAATCCTGTGAACTTGGGATCTCATTCTCATGTAAAGCCTCATTGTTGCAACACAATCTTCGTACGGGTCTTGTATGCCCACTTGAATGTCATACCTGCAAATAGATAAATGTTGGATTCCTCTCTCGTCAATGTGCTCTTGAAATTATAACATAGTTTGGGAACAGGAGAATAATAGGTTAGAAAAGGGAGAGCACTACTCACCCAAGGTATGCTTGAGTTAAGTACTTGAGCGGGTTGCTGAGCTTGCTCGTCTTCATCAATGGCGGGTATTTTGCAGTGTCCCTGCATACGGCCAAGTTCATCCAAGAGACATTGGTATTAGTTATTTAATTTCTCATAGTGGCCTACATCAATAATATTGTGTACGTACCCTAAAAGGTTCAACTATTTAGAGCAAAAGTTGATCAATGTGCATTTGTTTAGACTTTTGCAAAGTTCATAACCTTTGTATTATACTTTAGGCATGCAAATTCTCTTGAAATTAAAAGATTTACCTGATCATACTTGCTGGATATTCAACTTGTAGACGGTCAAGATCATGATCCAGACCGTGACCCACCAGAATCCTTGCTTTTCCACCTTTAGGTCGAATCTTCCACATTGGTTCCCCATTGCAAAGAAAGTCCTGAATCTTTTTCTGCACCTGCCTCAGTGCCATTGCATCCCTTAGATACTCTGGTCGAATGCCTGTTGTCTCATACCTAAGTATCATTATGATAAGAAAACGTGAGTCTATCTTGACATTCTTTATTAATTAAACCATAAAATGCAGGCAAAAGAATGTCAATTACCTGTAGTTTGTGACCGGAATTTGTGGTTTCACATAAGTATGGAAGATGACAGAATTGTGCTCATCAGTAATGCAAACCCTCGCACAAATGTCCAGGGAGCCATCACTGCCACCACCAATCATTTTACAAGCCAGTGCAACGACTTGGGAGCCTCTTACTGCACTGTTACCATCGGTCAAATTGTCACGCAGACCTAAGTTAGCCATGCGAGCAGCGAATACCTAGAAGATGCATTGAATAACAATTAAGAAATTATACTAATTACAAGATCAAATTGGGCATAATTAAGCATGAACAGATCAAAGAGCCTTAATCTTGACTTGTGTGTTGTTGTAAGTTGAAGATTGTTACAGCATTAAGGTTGGGGAACTGGCATCTTTCTTGGTGAACCAATCGAGCATTAGGGCTGTCCAGGATAGTTAAGCAGAACTTGCATCCACGGCTGCTGAATATATTTTTGCATTCTTGCTTTGGCAGTGGTCCTGGAGATCGAAGTGATAAAATTCAATCTTTCATCAAGAAACCAAAAAGAAAAAGAACTTCAAATGGAAACATGAATGAATATTTAGTCAAAAAAGTTTATAGTACCTATAAGATGTTCCCTCAGTGACTCAAAAGATCTACAGTGTTTCCTGCAGATTCCACACTGGGGTTCATGAACTGAGTGATATGAAATCCTCATGTGCTCCACTAGGTGTTCCATTCTGTTGAATTGCCTGAAACATGCTGCACACCTATTCCTGCAGGTTTTGACAGTAATTCAATTAACTATACTCATCCAAAACAGATGAAGCATATTACTTTCAGCTAAAGCTGCTTATAATCACCATATATTATGGATTAGATCTTGTGTATGCATGAGAGAGAGAGAGAGAGAGAGAGAATACCTTAGGGTCTCCGGCAGCTCCATGTTGGCTGATTGAGAGTATAAGAACTTAAGAGTGTATTAACTGAGAATAAGATATAGGAGAGCCTGAGCACCAAAGGAGGCTGCAGGCAAGGTATTTATAGTGAAAACAGTAAGGAAAGCTTGGCTTCCAACTTGAGGTCAGTGATGATTCCCCGAGACTATTTCATGAGTTTTGGAGTCTTCCACAGCTACACATGCTAGAAGAGCCTGGTTCTATCCTCCTCACATTGGACATTCGTGATAATCCCAGATGCTTTGGGGGCCCATGCATTCCATCAACCAGAATATTTCTCTTGCTATCTATCTAGTGGCTCTGTCTCTGACTCCCCCTATTTCTCTCCCTCTCTCTCTCTCTCTCTCTGTACGGGGTCCTGTTCCCTGATCACAGTTTGTGTTCATAGTAGAAGAAGCTCTACATGCCAGCCATTTGATGATAATACAGGGTTCGTTTAATTAGTTCCACCAGAGAACCTTCAGCTGGCAGCTCATCAGGTTTTCTCTTTGTGTTTGCCCTAGTTGACTTGTTCATAATCGATCAACTATCTTGACCAAAACCTCATAAAATATAGGGTTGCCTTCATGACCCATCTATCAGGAAAAAGAGAATTCCAACTCAATTTGACACCATTCTGGAGTCTCTCTTCCAAGCCTTCAATAAATACACAATGATCACAAATTAATGTGAGGTCAGCTAGGCATTAGGTAATTGGATCCACCATTAGTGATACACAGATTGTATCTTACCTTTTGTACTTTGGTATAGCCAGTCAAAGATATGTAATCTTACTTTATCTTTTCTTTTTTATCTAGGACATTGTTTTAGTGGTCTAGGGTGAATTGAACTTTTGACTATGCAACAGTGGAGTAACCTTGGTTCAGATTAAAGAGGAGAATACGTATATACCCATATGGCTGACATGACAAAATGGTGTGCTGATGCATTTGGGTAGCCATGCATGGAAGAGATAAAAAGTAGCAAATATCAATGTCTCATCATCAATATCCTTAATCCCCTTTCGGCAATGGCATAAATACACTTTTCAAGCTTATGGCTGATTTATTTCGCATCATGCACAAATATTTTGGATTGAGAACTTGTCAATGATCAGCTATGGAAGGGAAGAAAAGGAATGAGAAAGATGAAGAGTGTTTAATGTTGATAATGTGGGTTTATATCTTTGCATGGTGTATACAGTTGAAGTTGCAGGGAATGTCAGGAAAGATTGTCTTTTGACTGTGAAGGGGGCCACTGAGTAGATTCCATATTCTGTGTTTATAATTCAAAGATATCTTCAAAGGAAAAGAAAAGGACTCTCACATATGGAAGAAAGAACATTTTCCTCTTTTATGCAGAACACACTAATTGACTCTGGTCCACTACCATGCATGGTTCCCATGCCCGTCTCTATACCGCAAGTCAAAACCCTCCCACCACCTTTGCTCTTCCCTTGTCTTTACACGGCAGAAATGACCCAATCTGTTTCTTCCCACTCTAACACGGGAATTCTGTTTGATTTAAAAGAACATCTAGTATCATGGGTATGCTAATTAATCAAAATTATCAAACCACTGAGAAAAGTTTATCATTAATTTATTCCTCATGATCACTTAAAGTACTCTTTTTGTAAATCCATTCTGAGTTTTCATTTTTGCTTGTTTTCGCATCTCTTCCATCCAAGTTTATGTGCAAAAGCCTTTTTAATATTTTATTCATAATGTAAATTTGCAAAGGACATCATGTGTAGAATTCTTTTCTTTGCATGCAAGAGAACTCATGAGAGTACACTAATTACTAGAAAGCAAGAAAAAAAAAGAGAGAGATTCTGATTCCATCAAAGACAACACAGTGGTCAAACAACAGCCATTACTTTTGCAGATTTAAAAGGTGGAGCCGCTTAGCTCGGAGCTAGGCACCGGAGATTTCTGTATATTCCTACAGCGAGTGACTCCAAATCCAACCTTGTTTCAACAAGGAATTAGAATTATGTGGGTGTCATTCATCTATCTATGTATATATATATATATGATCACTGAAGCCATTTACGGTTCTTCACAGCTACATGGAATTATGAATAAACCCTGGTCCATGTGCCTTGCAGTGTACTGGCTTTCTCATCAACATAATCAACAATATTTATTGACTTCCTTCTCCCTTTATTAGCATTTCAGTGAATATTAATTTAAGCCACCAACTTTGCATCCATAGAACCAATAAGGTTTTACTAGCTACTACTAAAAAGCAACCTGTAAACAAAGGAAACTTCACCCCAAAAAACTTTATTTTGATTATAGAAGAAAATGAAGTAAGCAAGTTATTATCAGATCGAGTCATAAAATTAATTACCTCAGGTAATGCAAAGATCTTGATTGATCACAAAGGGAGAACCAGAATCTATTAATTGCATGAGGGGGTTTTAATTTGCTTAAATGTGTGAGTTGTATGCCTTTTGGAGAAGATGCATGGGTGATGGCAGAAAGCATTTTCTCTTTTGGAGTCAGATCTTTTAGATGAATCAATGAGAATAAAAGAAAGAAAGTAATGCTTCTTTTATCATGTCCATGTGTATCTCTGGTAGGGACAAGTACCACTGAAGAAGAAGGCCAAATTAAAGTTGACTCCTTTTGAAGCTAATTTGGTCAATGGGAAACAAGTCGTTTTATGGTCAATGGGATATCATGAGGCCATGATGTGAATGGTCCATCTTTCACTATATGTGTTGAAGAAAAACAAAATGAAGTCAAAACTGCAAAGGAAAGTAAAGAGAACCTTCAGAAAAGAGAGAAATTCCAGACCATAAACGCATTGATGAGCTTTTCCTTTTGTCTTCTTTTCTTTATGCATATGTTTCCTTTTGCTTGACATACACACATGCGCCCGATGGGTTAGCCAATGAAGATCAGACCCCTTGCCCCTTTCCCTCTCTCATCCACCACCTTTCTTTTGCTAGCTAGCTTTGTTTTCTGGGTATCTCACTGCTTCATTCATTCCATCTCTTCTGGGTGCATGATATGTATACATACATATATATTAGGGTTCTCTTTCTTTCTCTCTTTCTTACTTTCTTAATTTCTAATTTCTTTGATTTTTCCTTTCTTTAATTTTCTGGGACATGACGTAGGTGCGTTAAAACATCCACGCATACTTCTTTGAGCTCAAGCTCTGATGATCATATCTTTATATTTACATAGAAGATTTTTTAGTTTATATATATATATATATATAGAGAGAGAGAGAGAGAGAGAGAGAATTTTGTCCCAACAAATTACATATGATGTAGACAAGTGATTGCTGGATGGGTATTAATTAATTAATTATCTACTACAAGATAATTAATTAAACATAAAAAAACATGTTGCATGGATTAGGTGATATGTTATGCATCAATCCTTCATATGTCATGGTTGTTAATACTTCATATAATATGATTGTCCACTTTTAATATTTTTCCCAATTTTCTCCCCTTTGAACTCTACTTGACGCCATCATTTAAGTGTTGTTCAATAGTCTATTCTTTTCCCACTGCTTGTCATGGAATTGGTAGGGCATCACCGCTCAACCAAACCATGTTATCCGGATTAGAATCCAAATTGCCTAAATTAATTAACAACCATATATTTATTTATTCATTAATTAATTAAAACCGACAAATAAAAAACTTTATTATATATAAGCACCACAAAGATTGAATTAAACTAATTAAACCTGTGGACCGAACCCATGACCAACCTAATCAGTTTTGAACATTAAGGTCCTAGCCGGTACAGCAGCAGAATATACTATTATTATGATAATATTAATGTAAAGCTTATATAATTACAAACACATCAGTCATTTGATTTTGTCTGCCGCTTGCCTTGTGTTGGTGACCCTACCCAGATTCTGCATACTCAAAATACAGGTCAAATTGAAAAAGAAGAACAGATATACAGAGAAAAATATAAGTATGTTAAATCATAATCATAATGCGTAAAATTTTTTAATTTATTATGTTATTATATGTACGTATCAAAATTTTGTCAAAAAATTAATATAGTTCAAATGGGTCAAAATTTTTGATTTGATCAAATTATCATTTTCTTTACTATTAATTTTTTTGTTTTTAAATGTAACATCGTGCAGAAATTATATAGTTAAATATTGATATAACCAAGGAAGGGGAAATTGGATAATAAGGATATGCTTATATGAATTTTTATTTTTCTACTAGTGTAGTGTTTGGGCCAGTAAATTGGGCTAACTGGGGGACCACGATTGGCCCAAACAGCCCAGTTATAGCTGGAATGCGCTGTGTGGTCCACGTGGAACCTTAAAAAGGCAACTAAATCATCAGACCAAAAGCCCGTTAAAAAGCTGTAATAACTATTTCTTCTGCCACGTGGTGAAAGCCCGACAAAGCTTCACAGTTCCCGACCCGACGGCGCTGTCATCTGATTCCTCCCGTAGACTTCTCGAGTTGAAAAGCCGTTAATGGCGCCATATTTTTTAACGTCCGCTTCAGAGAGAATTACCGAAAAACCAACAGGCAATCGGAATTAAATTTTGTTTTAAAAAGCAATTTTTGAATAAAAAATTAATAAGAAAATTGGCTGTTGATGAGAGGGAGGGTGGGAGAGAAGTCGCCTTCCTCATTGCTTCAACATTCCCTCTCCTCTGCAACCCCACAGCTATGCACATATTATCTGTATATCTTCAATTATTTTGATTTCTTCATTTCCCATTTTGCCCCTATTCCTTCCTTCAAATTCCACCACCCACTGTTGTCTTTTCCCTTCTCGTCTTCCACTTCTAGTATACCCTTCGAAGTTTCATGTACACAAAGCAAAGCAGAGATAAATACAGGGCACCCACCATCCAGTTCTCCACATGTGTACATAAACACCTAGAGAGCGCAGAAAGCTTGGGCTTTCCTTTCTTGAAAAGAGAAATAAGGTACAAGTCCTTTATCGTTTTTTATCGCTTGTTCATTTCGAAGTTGCCGGGTTTCTTTCTTGTTTGTGTTTGGCTTTTCTGAGGTTCTTATAGCGTCTTTACTTGCCTTCATTTTGGAGTTTTTTGGAATCTTTATCAGTGGATGCTGTCTTCTAGTGAGAATGCAAATCAAGAAACTTACCTTGCTTTTGGTTTTTTCTTTTTCTCTGTGGTTTTGTATGCGAAATGACGTGCTGGGGAGGGAACTACTTGTGCTATGTAAAGCATTGATAGATTTGAACTGAATTGTTAATTTCTGTAAAAATTTTTGTTATAATGCAAGAACGGAAAGCAGTTATATTTGTATTAAATGCTGAACTAGAATGAAGATGCGCAATTGATATGGCTATTTTAATTAAATTCTGATCATGACATTCAATCTCATTCTGAATTCTGACATCTGGGTGCAGTTTATCCTTTTATGCATTCTACAAGTTTGCTGTAATGCTTGTGAGATGTGTCTGTTGATGAATTAATATGGGCTAGTATGGGTTTGTACGCACTGCAGATTGTTCTCCTCCGTGAATTTTGATGCTTTTTCCTTTTATGTTGACTCCTTGTTCTTCATTGCATAGAGAGTATACTCCGCTGATCAAGGTCGTTGGTGATTTCTTCTTGGTGCAATGCCTGGATTAACTATGGATGCACTAAATGGAGACAGTGGAGCAGAGGAGCATAATGGAAGCTACGCGCAATATAAGGATAGTTTTGCTGTTCAAAGGTCTCCCAAAAGTCCATTGAGTCCAAAGAGTCCTCGGAGTGACTCCATTGATCTAGCTATTGATGATGTGGTTGAAACCTCTATTGAGCAGCTGTATCACAATGTCTGTGAGATGCAGAGCTCTGATCAATCCCCATCGGTTACCAGTTATGAGTCATACGGGGAGGAATCAAGAATTGATTCAGAGTTACGCCACCTTGTTGGTGATATTGGAGAACTAGAAATAACAAAAGAGGTTGTGGCGGAGAATAAGGAAGAAGGTAGTGCTGGTGAGTTGACTACTGAGAAAGAAAATGAATCTAGCAATAAAAAGTCTGAAAAGAAGGTGAAAAACCAATCCGCAGGTGTTAAGTGTCCTTCCTTTTTGAAGTTGGAATCTGCAGCATCTGCCAAATCCAGTCCTAAGAGCAAATCCTCTCACGAGAAAACTCCTGTTGATAAGCGGCATGAGAAGAATACAAGAAAGCAAAATGGAGGTTTGACCATGAAGAAGCAGAGAAGTTTTGCTTCATTTGGGCCAAAGTTTCAAAGTGAGCTTGAACGCCATCTTGAGGCAGGTCTAAATAATCTTGATCTTGGAAGGTTTTTACTCAAACAGACTAAAAATATGATCTCTTCTGGTGAAAATCCCCGGAAAGCTCTTGAACTGGCTCTTCGAGCAATGAAATCGTTTGAGAAATGCGCAGATGGTAAACCCAGTCTAGAGCTAGTCATGTCTTTACATGTTTTGGCAGCCATATACTGTAGCTTGGGCCAACACAAGGAGGCAATTCCTGTTCTTGAGCGCTCAATTGAGATCCCAGTGATTGAGGAAGGCCAAGATCATGCACTTGCTAAATTTGCTGGCTGCATGCAGTTGGGCGATACCTATGCAATTCTGGGTCAGATTGAGAATGCTATTCTGTGTTACACCGCAGGTTTGGAGATCCAAAGGCAAGTGCTGGGAGAAACTGACCCTCGAGTTGCTGAGACATGCCGATACGTAGCTGAAGTACATGCTCAAGCATTGCAGTTTGACGAGGCTGAGAAGCTTTGTCTACTGGCACTTGATAGCCACAGGGAGAATGGTTCTCCTGCTTCTGTTGAAGAAGCAGCTGATAGGAGACTCATGGGACTCATCTGTGACTCCAAAGGAGATTATGAAGCTGCTCTTGAGCACTATGTTTTAGCAAGCATGGCCATGGCCTCCCACGGCCACGAAGTGGATGTTGCTTCAATTGACTGTAATATTGGGGATGTATATTTATCCTTGGCTCGCTTTGATGAAGCAATTTTCGCCTACCAGAAAGCCCTCACAGTTTTTAAGTCAGCTAAAGGAGAGAATCATCCGGCAGCTGCTTCAGTTTATGTCCGTCTGGCTGATTTGTACAACAAGATTGGAAAACTAAGGGACTCCAAGTCTTACTGTGAAAATGCACTCAGAATTTATCAGAAGCCCAATCCTGGGATCCCAGCAGAGGAGATAGCCAGTGGCCTCATTGACATTTCTGCCATTTATCAATCCATGAATGAATTAAATCAGGCACTGAAGTTACTCAGAAGGGCTTTAAGGATATATGGTGATGCCCCAGGTCAACAAAACACAATTGCAGGCATCGAAGCACAGATGGGAGTGATGTATTATATGATGGGAAACTACAATGAATCCTACAACACCTTCCACAGTGCCATTTCCAAGTTTCGGGCTACCGGAGAGAAGAAATCTGCTTTGTTTGGGATTGCTTTGAATCAAATGGGTCTTGCCTGTGTTCATCGCTATGCAATAAATGAGGCAGCTGATCTGTTTGAGGAAGCAAGGAGTATCTTGGAGAAGGAATATGGCCCTTATCATCCTGACACATTAGGGGTCTATAGCAATCTCGCTGGCACCTATGATGCAATGGGCAGGTATTATACTCATACTCCATAGAAGTCAATCAAGTTATGTATGCTTGTTTCCTTTCTGATTTTCCACCTTGGTTTTGTGATTCTTTCTTAACCAAGACAGCCTGTGACAGTATTCTTGATGACTTTGTATTTCCATTAAGTTTTGAATTTGTCTTTAGCTTCAATTCTGCACAGCATCTTTCTTACTTTCTTATCAATAATTTCACAGGCTGGATGATGCAATTGAAATCTTGGAATATGTTGTTGGCATGAGAGAGGAGAAGCTTGGAACCGCAAATCCTGATGTAGAGGATGAAAAGCGAAGACTGGCTGAGTTGTTGAAAGAAGCAGGCAGGGTTAGGAACAGAAAATCAAGATCTCTTGTAACCCTCTTGGATCCCAACACTCATGTTATAAAAGATGGTGCAATTAGGGTATCTTAAATGACTGGTGTATATATTGCATGTCTGTAAAATATGTTGTAGAACAAAATTGGGTGGTTGTTTGTGAGATTTTTGTTGGCAAAATCCGAGATTATAAGAACAAGAACAGGGAAGAGATACTCAGTCCTGTCCTGGAAAGTGAAAGAGAAAGTTGCATGTATAGTTAAATAGGTGGTACTCCTTTTTCATGATTTTCTTTGTATGTACTTTATTCTTCAATAAAGTAATAGTGGAACTTCATTTTCCCTTATACCAAATTGATGTGACATTCTGAAAAATCCAACTTGCACCATACTTGTACTCAGCTTGATGCCCTCTTCTGGAAATAAAAATCCTGTTTTTGCTAACCCTCTTCAGGAAACTTGAGCACATAGGCCTGGATATGGCATCATTCAGTTTTTGATGGCACCAGAACTTAACAATGGAGTATCATGTACAGAAAATGACTTCTTCAGACACTCTACTATTGTAGCAATTTTTGTAAAAAGGTTACCCATCAAGGACACAGCATATAGTGACTATGAAATATGAGAGGTTGAACTATACATACACAGTATTTGAGTTCACTTTTCTATGCGCATAGAAGCTCAAATCTGTTTTGAGTGCCTTGAAAGGAAGCTCCAAACCCTGTCTGTTTCTCCAGGTCAAGTCTAGACTCTAAGACAATTTGCTTTCTATTTTTTATTTCAGACAATTTCCAGGATTTGATAACCTTGTATATTAGTTGGGTTGGTCCTGCTTTGAGGTGAAAGAACACCAGAAAGTTTTCTGGAAACTGAAAATAAAAGAACTGATAGATTAACCAAAATTGAAAGGCATGTATGAGCATAAAACTTGGTCTTCCCTTCTTTTGAAGGTAAATAAGGTGCATAGTTTCCTGTTCTCGAAGAATCTTTTGACCTAACAAGGCAGGCGCAGAGAACAGATTGATATGATCAATGGGTAGAGAAGTATAAAGACAATATTTTTCTAGCCTTTGTGTAACATGCGATTCAAATGAAAATGAAAAAGCTTACTCTAAAAGAAGCAAATGATTTTCCTGCATGGCTAAATGATGAACATACTATTCAAATCTTCAGAATGAAAGTTACAAGTCTGAGACTTTATTTAGTACAATATCACAAGCAAGATAGAGCACAAGAATCCAATCCAAATTTTGACAGAGAGGGACTTAATGATTTTATAATCTACAATTCTCACAGCACAGAGGAAAACAACCTTCTCTGTATCTTCAACATTTCTTATGTAACATCAAATCCCATCAATGCTATGAAGTTATGAAGAATACAGGTTTGATCATATATTGTAATTTCCAACTTATCTTAACCCTAAAAAAAAAAAAACTCCAACAGATAGATAATCAATTGGTTGACCTACAATCATGCGAAGATAACCAATATAACATTGTTCCTAGGACCTGCGACAAGCCTCCCAAATAGGAACAGGAGGCTCAGACAAAGACCCATTGAGAATAGAGTTTGCAACCCACTGGTTTGCAGCCTGAGTGTAGTGTGTGCCATCCCAGCTAATGTGAGTTGATGGATTGTTACATGGAATACCAAAAACAGTCCCATTCACTGTTGCTGTCTTTCCACAGTCAATATGGTATCCATAGTAATTACCACAGCAGAAACTCATCGGATCAACAAAACCTGCAATGATATTTCGAAGTTTAGATCAGAAGCATATAAATTGCAATGTGTTTATCTTGGATGATGAACCCAAAGAAAAAAAAAAATTGTTCAGCCACATTTGTTGAGAGGGTTGTGTTTACCTAGATCCCTTGCATTGCTAATTAGTGCATATTTTGCTGAATATACATCAACAAAAGTGAGTACTGCTTCAGGGAGTTGTGTTCTCAACCAAGACAATTTCTCCTTCAGCTGCCTATTGAACTCCTTACTTAGCTCATTTTGAGTAATGACACACCCATTTTGATCCAAGTTTTGAGGCTTTAATGGATAATATATAACACTGTAAGGCAAGCACCCGTATGGACTCGTGTTGTGCACCCAAAAGAATCTTGCCCCTTCTTTGTACAGTAGCTGAAACATGAACCATGGCAAATTGACCATGTGCTAGAGTATGACTATAAATGTGACACTTATCACGATCAGTAGAAGTTATTGCTTACCTGCACTGCATCAGAGAACTGGCTAACGATATCAGGAAGTGAAGCTCGAACCTGATCCTCTGTCCCGTGTTGCAATCCATACCCAATATCATTTTGTCCTATATCAAATGTGTATAAAGCTTTTGAGAAGTCCTCAGGCCTGGGCAGGCTGCTCCCACACAAAGGGGTTTCTTCTGGATACAAGGAGTCATGAATTTGTGTCATTTGCTAGCTAACAAGCATCTAGTGCCCATACAAGCATCCTTAGTACATGAGAGAGCATTTAGTTTGCAAATTTTATGTCTGTACAAATGCTGTAACTCACAGAACTATGCTGTTAAAATACACAGATAGGAGAGAGAATGACTAACGGTTGGAATGGAGTTGATTATAGAGAGCTGTGGTGCGAGCTTTGAATTGTATGAATTGGGAAATCTGAATGGCAAGATGGAAAGGACTAAAACCGCCTTCTCGTATGGAAGAGCCACCAGTAGCAAAATTTGCACCGTGTCTGAAATTTGCTCCAATTGAATCCAAGTAGGGGCGCAGGTGTGGCAACTTGAGGTTCTCAGCTGCACCAACAATAGACAAAAACGTTTATTTCCAGATACACACACAGTGACATGTAAACCCAAAATACTGAACATAAATTCAGACAATTTCATGAGAGGAGGTTTGTTAATTAGAATTGACAAATGATGAAAATCCACACATAATTCACTGCAGCACCACCCAGGTTCTGGGTTCTACACATTTTTGCAACCTGAAAAGCACCTGTGCTGATGTGCTGATGAGAGACCGAGTAAGCGCCAGGGAAGCCTCTGATCTCCTGAATTGCTGCTTCATCTTATATGGGAATTACGGATAAATAACATTTTTAAGTTTGTTTTAACCTTATGTCAGCCTTCCAAGTAATCTTCTCCCTTGTTTCAATCACTAAATGGTCTTAGCCAAAAGACATGAAACTTTTGGATGATAGTATAGTCATGCTCAAGAATAAAGTTGATTACATTGACATCATTCTATTGATTTTTTGCACCCAATACAGTTTCCACATATATAATACATATATTTTTTTCTTCAATTTTGGAAAAATAACTAAGGGTTTTCAGGCATAAACTATAAAATAATCACATCCTTTCAATACTCAATTTGCATCTCCCCAGAGAAAAAATTTTGGCTTCATCACTGCTTTCAACCAGCAATCTTAATAAATGTTCATGGTGTTTTTTGCCCTCAAAAGGTACACAAGCCTAAGTTATAATCACAAATCCAAATCAGTAAGACACCAATGAGACTACTGGATCATGCTAAGGTAAGGAAATTGGTGATAAAGCACAATATCAGAAGTCCATATGAACATTTCTATGAGAGCTTTGTTTATGTAACAGAGAATACAAAGGAAAGTATAATGAAAACAGTATTAGTTTCCCTTACCCACAAAATCTATGATAAGCCGACCATCACAAAGCCTCCCAGAAGGTTTCCCAAAGAAGGTTTCACCATTTGGGGAAACGACCTCTGTCATTGCCGCAGATATTGCTCCAGTGTCTGAATTTGAGTCCCCAAAGTTGTATATCGCCGGAAACCCACATCCCTGAGAACCACCGAGGCTCCCTGCAGCTACTGCGGGTTCCCCTGTTAACCCCAAAACTAAAAACCCAAGTAAAGAAAAAAGCTTCACTGGGTCCATAACTGTGATAGCAATGGAAGAACCTGTTAAGGTCATAAGAGTTCAAGCAAGCAGAGCTGTTAAATAAACCAGTATAAGCCCAACAATTACCTACCCAGATCATGCAAGAAGTCACAAGTTTCGATTATTCAAAAAATTAAAAGGTCAAAATCCTCAAGCGTTGACTTGACTTCATGACATTGTGCGCGTTCCGCACTCCGGCAAACCATCAATGCTTTTGCTATTGCTGCCAAGTGGGACGACGAGGGACAAAGAATCCGCCAATCACCGGATCAGAAATCCGGCAGCCGTGGCTGGAAACATATCAGCTGGATAGGATTATGAGTTTACAACCGTTTAAGTTTTCTACTGACATAGGCATGCCATGTGCATGACAGCATGAGGATGACCAGCGTGCTTCCAAGTGGAAAGAGTCTGTTTGCCCACATCATTGTCAAGTTTTCAACAGTTTTATTTTCTTTTGGGTCAAAAACTAATTTTAGACTTTCAGTCTCTTTAATTAGCTTTTGCGTATGCCTAACTTTTTTTTGTTCACATTCTTCTGTGCGACAATTAAGATTCAACTGGTCTGGACAACCATGGGAGTGTAACATACTTTAAGGCAGGGTTCCAGGGAACCTCATAGTTTTCTAAATTCAACCGAAGGAACAGTAAAATCCAGGAAATTGCCGTTTCTGTTGTTACTTATTTCCCTGCTTTCTTATATGCACTTCAGTCTCATGAGAGCAACCAGTATTCATATCAAATTGTTTGTTAAAATCAAACCTGACCAATCACATAGATGCCTAAAACCCTGCTGTGATGGTTTCTGGCTCCTCTGACAGGTTATAAGCAAATGAAAGATGATTTATTACATCTTGCTAGGATAATGACAGGCTTCATCAATTGAAACAGGTGGATCAGACAAGGACCCATTGACGATTCGATTTGCAACCCACAGGTTCGCTGTCTGAGAATAATGTATGCCATCCCAGCTGATGTGCTTCGATGGATGGTGACATGGATCACCATAGACGGTTCCATTCACTACAGCTTTCTTTCCGCAATCAATATGATATCCATAGTAGCTACCACAGCAGAAGTTAAATGGATCCACAAAACCTGCATCCAATAGCTCGTATCATGACTCATGCCTGAATAACAAATTCTTCAAACAAATCAGGTTTAAGAAAAAACTATCGTCACCTTGATTCTTTGCATTACTGATTAACGCATACTTAGCTGAATAGACATCAACATAAGTGAATACCGCAGCAGGGAGTTGTGTCTTCAACTGTGATATCTTGTTCTTCAGCTGCCTATTGAACTCCTTAGCTACCTCGTTTTGAGGTTTCACACATCCACTCTGATCCAGGTTATGAGGCTTTGATTTGTAGTATATAACATTATAGGGCAAGCACCCAATTGGACCTGTGTTATGCACCCAAAAGAATCTTGCCCCTTCCTTGTATAGTAGCTGAAACATAAAATGCAGAATTGTAAGAACCAGTCGTAGTATAACCACGGAAGTCAATGCTCGTCATGCTCCAGTAGATGCTGTTCCTTACATGCACTGCATGGGAGAACTGGCTCAGGATATCAGGTATTGCTGCTCGAACTTGTTCCTCCCTTGTGTGTTGAAATCCATAAGCAAGATCGTTTTGCCCAATATCGAATGTATATAGAGATTTTGGGAAGTCCTCAGGCCAGGGAAGTCTGGTTTTGAGCAGTGGGTTTCCTGAATTCAAGTAGCTAAACATGAAATTTAACTGCCATTTACTAGCTAGAATTTAGCGCACATATACAGGGAGAATGACTGACTATTGGATCCAATTTGCAGAGTCGTAGCGCGAGCTTTGAATTGAATGAACTGAGAAATCTGAATGCCAAGATGGAAAGGGCTGTAGCCGCCTGGACGTATGGATGAGCCACCAGTCGCGAAGTTTGCACCGTTCCTGAAATTTGCTCCAACTGAGTCCAAGTACGGGCTCAGGTATGGCAACTTCAGATTCTCAGCTGCACTAGAAAACAAGTTAGACCTCACATCACAGGTTCCATTATCATGATTATAGCCATTTCATATTCACCCAGAAAAGCAGGCCACAGCTTCATTTATATTTGTATTTTGAAGATACCCTTTTAGCTATTACATACAGAAGTTGACACTAAGGGATATGGTCTAGCACTTGAAGCGCATAAGAGTTCATCTGATGGAAATCAGAACAAGCAAGGCTGTACTTTTCATTTTCTATGGCAACGTGGATGAAGCTGTATTAAACTCCTTACCTATAAAATCTATGATAAGACGACCATCACAAAACCTTCCCGAAGGTTTACCAAAGAAGGTCTCCCCATTTGGTGGCGTAACCTCTGCTATTGCTGCAGATATAGCTCCGGTGTCCGAATTTGAGTCCCCAAAATTGTATATAGCCGGAAACCCACATCTCCGAGAACCCCCACCACCATTTACTGTCGTGGGTTGTGCTATAAATCCCAAAAGAAAGAACCCGACAAGCACCCGAAAGAACATTGCAGAGTTTCTTAGCAGCTCAGCTATGCAAGAGTTCAAGTAAAGAACAGTAACTTGAGCACTGAAACAAGTGACCGACACAGAGACCATAGATTATGAGGGTAAGTTTTGGGTCTTGCGTCTAATGATAGGAAAAAGACACAGACGAGCTTTGAAGTGGCTGCCTAGACATCGGTAGAAACTTAGCTGTCCAAAGGCAAAGGATTCGCTTTGCTGATTGTTGATCGGCATGGGGACACTGGATCAGTACTATGGTCCACCGATGATGAAACCTCCGTATGGATGTCACATGACTCCAACTAGCAAATATTTCTTGGAGCATCTGAAATTAAAATTGGTCCGGATCCCAAAAGCTCACATTCTTGGAGTATCTGAAATTAAAGTTGGTCCTGATCCCAAAAGCTTACATGAACAGAGACAAGGCCCAACTTTTTATATTTTCACTCTTTAAACACTTCTCCTGTGATAGCTTGATACGAGGAAAAACGTATTCAGTTTCTGTATTTCTGCTTAACTCTCCCTCCATGTGTCATGGACACAGATCAACAGATTTAACTGTAACAATGGCCTGCATGATGATAATGATGCTTTATGGACACTGAAAATGTTCGTATTGTTTGCATTCAGATCCCCAAAGTCTTAAAGAACATAAATGCAGATCACATCAAGTGCTACCTAATCATGAATCTGAACTTATTTCACTGGGCTAAATTGATGATGAGGCAAATTGAGAAGAAGAAAACAAACATTTCTTAGGGATCTGAATGCTATTTCCTTTCCTGATTCCATATAACAAAATTGGAATCAATGTATAAGAATGAGGATAAACATGCCAATCTTCTGAAATGGGAGAACAAGAAAAAGGCCAAACAGGTGTAGTTTCTTCAGAAGATGCCTCATTCTGTAGCATTTCATTCTTTGCCAAAGGCTTTCCGTAGGAACCTTTCAAAAATGAACAGCTAATTATAGATAAATACAGTCCTGGCAAGAAGGGTTCAGAGAGATCCTGCAGTGCCTAACACATTGGCTGTTTATGCAACTGTCGAGAACTCCAAGTAGTCTTTGTGGAAGAAGGGAAAATGACTGTCGGCAGCCTCTTACTTTCTTCCACATGAGGGAAATCGACTGTGTAGTGAAGTCCACGGCTTTCATGCCTAGAAAGGGCACTGCTAACCACCAGCTTTGCACAACAGAAAAGGTTTCTCATTTCGCAAGCTTCAAGTGCAACCATTGTCTGCTCCCATCCATGCTCAAATAAGTCCGTCTCCCATTTCGCCTCTAACTCTCCAATTTTTCTCTCTGCAGCTTTTAGCCTAATGGTTGACCGAACAATGCCTACATACTTCCACATAATTGATTGCAGTTCTTTCCTCACTTCCCTCGTCCTCCTCAATATTTTGTGTATTACATCATTCCCAAGTGATTTAGGCACAACAGGCTGTGTCCACCAATTTGAAGTACTGAGATCAAGGGTAGATCTCTTCATGTGATCAATTGAGGGCTGGACTGCTCTGCGTGCAAAAACTAATGCCTCAAGCAGCGAGTTACTAGCTAGTCGGTTTGCTCCATGCAAACCTGTACATGCAACTTCACCTGCCACATAGAGACCCCGCACATTAGTTTCCCCCTGCAGCCCAGCTCGAACTCCTCCACACATATAATGGGCTGCAGGGACTACTGGAATTGGCTGGGAGGTTATGTCAAGGCCATATTTGAGGCACTCAGCAGCTACGTTGGGGAAGTGGGAAAGAATCTTTTCTCTTGGCTTGTGACTTATATCAAGTAGTACATACTTCTCACTGCGTTTTTTAAGTTGGTCATCTATACTTCTTGCCACCACATCTCTAGGAGCAAGCTCAGCCCTCTCATCGTACAAAGGCATGAAACGTTCCATGCCTAAATTGTAGAGCATTCCTCCATCACCCCTGACAGCTTCTGTGATGAGAAATGCATTGTCACGACTCTTGCTTGGTTTGATGGGAAGGCCTTCATCAGCTAAGGCAGTCGGGTGGAACTGTACAAATCTGAGATAGTACCACCAAAACAGAGCTATAAGGTCCAACTCCCACAAAAAATAAATAAATAAAGATAGCTGTTCTTTAGATGGACAAAAAGAAACCAGAGGCTTCATCCTAAGGAGAACTCTTTGATGAGAAGATCTGCCCTCTACAAATTACCCAAAATTTGGTTTCTTATGCAGCTACTGCATGCAAGATGAAAACAATAGCAGCACATGTAAATCAGGTTGGGCAGTGAATACATATTTACAACACTAAATCTTTGAAGATGATCTCAAGCACCCAACATAGCAAAATTGCCTCATTTCTATGTCAACCAACTATCAATAATTGTTTGAACATTATTATAGACTATCCATATAGCATCCTGAGGTTGGTATGACACAGTAAAGGCAGAGCGAGTATCCACTTTTCTATGGTTTGATTTAAGTTTACTTACTCCATATTGGAAATAACAGCTTGAGCTCGGTGGGCCATAGCCATTCCATCTCCAGTGGCGACCTGCAGGAGCATATCAACTACAATGAATCAGATCAATGAGCATGACATATACACTGATGACAATAGTTGAAGTAAGTGATTAAACTTCCTCTTAAAATTATACAGGAGGAAAACCATCTAGAACATGTTAATTACAGTAAAAACTTTAGCAGAAAGTACCGGGGGATTTGTGGTTGATGGATAGATATGCCCAGCCCCACCTGAAGCAAGCAGTATGACCTTTGAAATAAATCTTACCACCTGAAAAGATTTAAGATACATATATTAGTGCATATCGATGCCTAATAAAACTTAAAGAAATTAAGGTAAATCCTATTTTTACCTCTTGTGTTTCAGTATTCAAAGTATCAACACCATGACAAACTGTGTCGAAACCATCCTGCAATTCCAAGAAACAAATTCGCCTAAAAGTTCACACAAATCTGGAACATGAAGCTTATTGATTTCAGACCAACATGAATAGAGATCAATAAGGACCTCCAACATACTTCATATAGGGACATTAATGCACTTGTCAAACTAAAAATCCATGAACCAACAAAGAGTGGCAACAAAATTAACCTGAGAAGTAAGCAAATCAATTGCGTAATGGTGCTTAAAAACAGCAATATTAGGATCATTGACAACTGCCTCCAATAAAGCCCTCTCAATTTCCCTTCCAGTCATATCAGAAGCATGAACAATTCTGCAATGGGAGTGCCCCCCTTCCCTCGCTAGGTGCAGGTTGCCATCCTCCCCATGATCAAATGATGCCCCCATAGCAATCAGTTCTCTTATTCTGTCAGGCCCTTCTGTGCACACAACCTGTTGAACCAACCAAATTCAGGGAAACACTGAAAGACTAAGAGACTGCATTGCATACACAATCTAAGAATAAGTGCAAAATATTGCCTGTTCTAGCATTACAGGAACTAAGCATTTATTGACCAACAATATTATAGAAGCAATATACACCATTTCCTGATACAATACATCAATTTAATTATATCATTTAAATTGAAAGAGTTTGAGCAAAACTAGGAGCGATTTATCATTCACTGCTACTTATTAAAGATGAATGACTAATCTCATCTTGCTTTCAGTTGTAAGCACACTGTTGGACCACAGATGAATTTCAATCACATGTGTTCTCCATTCAAATTAAACATCTAACAATTCACAGCAAAAAAGGTGAGAGGAAAGAGACTGCAATTGATGAAACGACTAATAAAGGGTGAGATAATCAGTTCTTAAACTTACTCTGACAGTCTCCTCATCACATAGATAAGCCCCTGCAACAATAGTATCCTGCACGTGACTCTCGACAGAATCCAAAGGGCACAGCACAGCACTAACTCCACCTTGGGCATAGTTTGTGTTGCTCTCATGAGGCTCTGCTTTGGTAATCACAGCAACAGATCCATGTTTTGCAACTTCAAGGGCATAACGAAGACCAGCAACTCCACTGCCAATGACAACAAAATCAAAATACTTTGTAGAATCATCTCTCAAGCAAGAAGATGCGATGACTGTTTTGAGGGCCTTCAAGTTTTCACCAACTGGAGACAGGGAGAAGTTACACTTTTGGATCTTGAACAACTTGGATACACCATTTGACCTGGAAGATCACCCAAAATTTAAAAAAGAGAGATTAGAAATATAAACATAATATCAAAACTGTGAACTCCACTGCTCTGCTAGCATGTCATGAAGAAATGTTTCTACAGAAACTGCATCGTTTTGCCAGATAACTAGTATGTTTTACTCAATTAGGGATAATGATGCATACAACAACCTATTACCACAAAACAACATGCCCAAAGTTACAAGCTGCTACATAGTATGCATCTATCTGCAAGTACGTGTTAAAACATTGACAACCCTTTACTTCCTTAGTAACTTCTGATCAACACAAGCACAACCAACTTTTTTAAGAAGTTGGATTCTAGTGACTCTAAGAATCACGTAGACATCTATCTTGGAGGCAAACAAAATTTTGAACACTTTGCTGCTTCATGAAGTAATGATGAAACCAACTTTATAAGACCATGAAAAAGCAATTAAAACACATAGGGAGACACAAGGCAAATTGTTTCCTCATTGAGAGCCCAGAATCGTAATGAAAAGTGGTTTGGTATGCACAAGCAAGTGAATTCAGTTATGGAATGCAAGGCCAAGATTCAACATGATACCATGAGAGCTCTTTCTGCATGCATCTGTTGAACGCCAAACTGGCAACCAGAGAAGTTTGCTGACAATCTTGTCCTCTGTGGGCATTCACTCCATGCTGGAAACCGTTTATGCCCCCTGCAGCTATGCCAGTTGCCATTGCCATCTCTCTACCAAAAACACTACAATGAAAAACAATCGGATAAGATCTTTCAAAAAAGACTTTCCACATTATTGTTTCTCACATTTAGTCATCATATGCATCAGAATCAGCAAATATCTTTGATAATTTATGAAACAGAGACCCAGGAAAGTAAAACAAGAATTAACTACATATCATAGTCCTGCCAATAAACAGGAAGACCATCACATCACAAAGCACACCACTAATTGACTCTATATTCCCAATGCATGTTTTACCTTTCCCATCAATTCATAAAGTTGCCCGGAAATGACAATGCCCCATGAAAAAGTCCAAGTTTAATTGCTTTAATTGAACAGAGAACATGTCAACCTGTTCATATTATATAAGAACTTCCCGTTCTGGTTGTTTTAACTTAATTCGAACAGAAAACACACCCAAATGGCTAATTTCCAACTTCGCATAAAAGAAAGCAGAATCAAAGACATTAAAAGAGAAACAGACAAGGCTGGATAAGGTAGAGAGTATCATCGCCTTGCAAACAACTAGCTACCTACCATCCAAGCGCTCAGCTCAACTAAAAACAACACAATAAGACTCGCTCAACTTGAAACAAGCACATCAGGAACTGAACATCACAGGAAACAAAGTCCAGGTTCAAGAATCATTAAACCAAACACTTAATACTTACAAAGAACACATTTCTTCCCGCAGGTTTGAGGGTACCCTCCTTGTTACAATTCCCTCCAAAAGAAAGAGAGAGAAAAACTGAATTTGGGTTCCGCTGCTTTCACAGAAAGAAAAAAAAAATGAATGGAATAAAGTGAAATAGAAGGAGATCGCAAGAATATTTTGTTTGAGAATTGCCCTTATATTAGGAAAAAATTTTGGACAAAAGAAACCGAGAGGTAAATACGGGAGGAAATCGCACACTCTCGAGGCGCCACACGAAACCTTCCATGCCCTGGAACCATTATCGAACTTTTCGCTATCATCATGGGCGGCGCCCCCGCTTTCTCTTTCTTTTCCTTTTCTTTCGGGGCTTTCTTTGCATTTTCTGTTTGTCTTAACATGTCAACCGCTCGTCCTCTAGCCAGCATCAATTCTTCTTAATCCTTAAAACATTCTCTCGTCTCTCTAATCTTGTTCATTAAGCCACTTGCTTTAATTATACTTTATTATTTTCTTAGTACCTCCTAGATTTCATGATTCCTTTGACTAATTCGCATTATCAGAATAATCCCCAGCATATTACAGCACTCTGTCTTGCCTCGTAGAAGGAAGATTCCTTAGTTAAATTTCTGATTTGTTTTTAAGCTAAAGTTCTTGTCATTTCTTTTCTGGTTAATTTAGTCTTTGTAATGTTGGACGTCAATGTTCATTGATTATGAAAATTAATGAAAGTGGCCTTGTGCACCCATTGGAGAGTTGAGGAGGCAATCCCACTTTAGTCAAGAAGAAAAAGTTCATGAAATGTGACATTTTTGTTGACGTTAGTTTGCCAAATTTAAAATTGTGATCCTAAAATTTTCAGTCTCCCTTTAAAACAAATATAATCATTTTTAAAAAAATATATATTTGTTCACTTCTTTCATTTTTATTTTTATTATTTTAGAAATATTATATCAATAAATCAAAACATTTATATTTGTTAAATTATTGTGAATTAACAATTATTTTAAAAAATAAAAAAATGTCATGTAAAAATTATAAATGAGACATGGCTCACGGTATGGCGGGACTAAAGACAAAAATTATAGTTGAGTTCTACAATTGGACTAGAACTTGTGGTCAGAATGGTAACAACCCATGCCAAAATTTGGCACCACAAATTCGAGCCCACCAATCCATGACCGCAACTATTTGTACTGCAGCCTATAACAAATAAAATTGTTATACGTTATAATTTTATTAAAAATTAAAATAATTTATATTAATATAAAAAATAATTTTTATATAATTTAAAATATTTCATTAAATCATAAATTAAAAATATAACTTGTTTTTATTTTTATTTGTATTTTTAAAGAAGTTTACAATTATAAGTCCCACTCGAGTTGGTTTTATCTCATTTGATGAATTGAGTTTACTTGGAGTTGTTTCTTTGGTCAGAAGTTTTTCAAGTTAAATTTGGTAAGTTCAAATTTATCACACATGTTGTTTTCTTATAATTTATAATATAAAAAAATATATTTTATTTCAATTAAATTATTAAATTATTAGTTATTTCAAAAAATAATTATGAAAAAAAAAACAGCAAAACAATAACTGGCCGTGGAAAAGACCGGACGGTTCTCCTCGAAAGCGATTGGGTGATGGGTTGTTCCAGAAAACAAATTGCAATTTCTCTTTCCCAATAGGCAAATTGAATTCGATAATCCAAGAGTTTTATCCACGTTCTTGGTGTGAAGGTTGTCCTCCGTGTCCAGGTCCGCAACAGACCGATGAATTCATTAGTTAAGCTGGACTTACAATAAAGTTTAATGGATGTTTTATAATTAACAGGATTCCATCTGCTTAGAAAATATATCTGTAGACTTTATGAATTGAATCAAATTTACACATTATTTTTATTAAATTTTAAATAAATTAATTTAATATTTTTAATATTAATTAATTTAGCAAATTTCTAATTTCCTATTTTTTAAAATTAAATAATAAAAAATAAATAAATAAATTTTACCATAAAAAATAAACAATACAAAAAATTAGTAAACTGATATTAAGCTTACAAAATTTCCTTACAATATTAAATTAAATAAAATTAATAAATATATATATTATTTAATTGTAAAATAGATTTTAGTATGTAAAATAAATAACATTAATAACATTTAAAATTATATGTAAAATTTTAATAAAAATAGACATTAAATTTATTTTTATAAAATAAATTTATAAAAATATATATTAAAAAAAAAGAATTATTAATTTTTATACGATAATATATTAAAATTTAATAAAATTTTAATAAATATATGTGATACACATATTATATTAATCAAATTATATATATATATATTAAAATTGATATTGTTGATGAATTATATTATTAAAATTTTTTTATTCTATTTATTATTTTATCTAATTAATTTTAGCATACCAATTTATTGAATAACTCGATCCAAAACTTAAAATACACTGACTTACTTGTTTATAAAAGAGATAAATCCGACCTAATTTAAATTATCAAATAAATCAAATTAAAACCAATCAAGTGCGCCATCACAAACTTGTTAAAATACACTCTAAACAGTTTTCCTTTAGTTCCAACCTACTAATTTTAATTGAATTTGCAATCAAACTTTCATAACCAAAAACCTATAAAATAAAAAATTATGGATTAATTATTAAATGGTAAACATAATTTAATTATTATGTAACTAAATTCATATAAAACATTTCTATTTTTTTTAATTTGTCAGTATTAATTAAATAGCTGTATACTTTATCATGCATGCTTTAGTGATATTATTATTATTTTGTTGATTAGATATTTATTGGTATTTTTGTAAATATAAATATTTATTTTAATTATTTATCACTAATTTAAATTAATAAATATAATAACAAACATTTTTTAAGAAACACCAGAAAATTAAAACATTTGCCATGTCACCGTAAAGGTCGCACTTGCGTTGCCACGTCACTGAAAAATGCCGGCGAGTTTGAAATTTTGAAACAGTCATCGACCTCAAAGAGAGAGATGAGAGATGCTCGGGCGCGTAACCAGAACTTTCCGTTATACAGACGGTCTTCTTAACCGCCTTACTTGCGCGCGCTCTCTCTCTCTCTCTCCGTCTTTCTCTTCAAAATTGGTTCTGAATTGCTGGTACATTAAACCGGAAAACAGGAAAAAGGGACTAGGGACAAGGAGAAAACCCTAGCAACGCAGAGGGAGAGTGTTTTTCCAGAGCAGAACAGTCGCAATGGGGAATTTGCTGGACAAGGAGCCGCCACCTCCAATGGTGTTGGTTCCTCCTCTCTTCGATTTCCCTCCCCTCGCTGCGCGTACCAGGTCTTGTTCCTGTATAATCGCATTCATAGCATGTTTTGGCTTCTACAAATTGCATTTTATGCATAGATTTCGGTGACTTTTGGGTTCTATTTCATTTTGATATGCTCTTCACTTCTCGTTTGTAACTTTTGGTTTTAGTTTCCTATCTGTAGCAGTATCCGTGTAATGTCTTTTATTAAGCTTTGTGATTATGCTCGCTGGTAGTGGTGAATTTTGAGGATCTGACGGTTCGAAATTTTGTTTCTTTTTTGGTAAATTGTAAATGGGCATTAGTAAGTTTGGGCAGTAGATTCTTTCTGTTTGGTCTGTTTTGGTGAAATGTTATGATGTCTTACTGAATCAAATAGGTGATGCAGGATGTTGGAGTCATCATATAATTTGCTATTTGCCAAGCTTCCTCTAAAATGCCTTTTTGAAGATTATTTTGAAGAGGCCAGGCATTTTAGCACGAGAATTATGCTGAAACCTATTGATGATCCTCATGTGGATTTGGTTGCAACTGTATCCACCATTTTTTTTTTGGCCTTTTGAGATTGATGATTTGTTTTTTCCTCTTAATTTCTATCATTTTGATGAAAATTTGAGTGAAAGCAAAAAAGTTTCCCCCTTAACCTTGTTAGGTTTCAGGCCCACTTGATCAGAAGCCTGAGGAGAACATCTTGGGAAATGCTCTGTTCCGATGGCAAAGGTGTTAGTTTATATCAATTAACTTATGGAAGTTAATGGATAACAACAGTGTCAATAAATAATGTCCCAATGCTTTTCTATTTCTTTTTTCTTTTTTTTTTTGTTAATGACAGTGATATTGATGATCCTCATACTTTCATGGACCTTTTTGTGTCAAACTCTGATCCGTAAGCAACATTCTTTTACAATCTTAATCTTTTCCCTGCTTTTTTTTCCTGATTTTTTTCCCCATATGCAATACAAGGGCCACTATTCTCATAAACTATTACTTTGCATGGTGTCACTTCAGGGTTTTACAAATGAGGTCATGTGCCTACTATCCTAAATATGGATTTGGAGCATTTGGTATTTTCCCATTGCTACTTAAGAAGAGGTATTTTGCAATGACTGGAACCTCACATTGGTCATTGAGGTTGTTATTACATGCCCTTCATGAATATGTTCTGTTGACAAGGCATATTACTCCTGTAGAATATCTTCTGAAGATTATGGTATCATGGGGTTGAGATACGGCTCAGGAAATTTATCATTTGGAGTCACAATTATGCCTTTCGCTGGTAGGTGACTTGAGTTTATCTCAGTGAGTTTCCCTCTTATAAGCATGATGATTAAATTCTAAATTATAGATTTTCTGTGGTTGCCACTCTGCTGTTGACCTCTTTGGATTTTCATTGAGAAAATAAATTTACATATAATTGTTGTTATCATACTTTTCTTTTTTCCTTATTATTTTTTTCTCCAATGCAATGCCATTTGCATTTTAATTGGTTTGTTGTCAATCCATAAACCTAAAGTTGGTACTAAGTGAGGAGGCCTGACCAAATTCAAATAGCTCACAAGAATTGCAGTGTAACGAAATGATTTTTTGTGATACCACCCTCGTACATAAAATGACATTTTATTTTATTTTAGCTTGCCATGATGCATCAGAAGATAGAGGTGATGGCTATTTTTTGGGAATTAAAAAAGGACTTCATATTTGCTTTAGTATACTCTGTAAAAGGAAAACTTAGGAGATATCAATTACACACTAGCAACCTGAACTTAAATATTGTTTAAAAGAACTTCTCACAAGAAGTCACTACACCATGCAGTGAAAGATGAGTTGCCAAAGAGTGCCTGGCTGGTAAGCAAGATGGGAAGACTGACTGTTGGAGTGCAGTATGAGCCACAATGTAAGTCTTACACAAATTAGATATTCCTTTATATCGTGGGAAGTATTCAAACTTTGAGTTTGTACATCACATCGTTGGAAATTTAGAAGATATTGAGGGAAAAAAAAAATATTGATGTCCCTGTTTCACTTTGTTTATACTTTTGTTAGATGGAACCAAGGACGGTGCGAAGTACAAAAATTTAATGAATTGGAGTTGCGCAATTGGGTATGGAGTAGGATCAGGCAGCCCTTTGAGCCCTTCTTTCAACTTCGGTCTCGAACTTGCTAAAAGCTCTCAGGTTTTCCTTTCATTATTTTGTTTGTTTGTAGATCTGTATTTTGCTGTCAATTTTGATTAGTTCATTATAAACTTGTGCTATGTTTGAGTCATTAATTTTAATTTAGAATAATGATTTGAGGCTCATTCAAATCTTAGGATTGTAATAAATAATTATTACCATTTTGTAGGAACTCGAACCATAATATTGGTGACAACGATATCATCTTGAAGTTCTTTTTTTTTTATCATGGTTAACATATGAAAAACTGGTGCAATTTGAAAGTGATTCACATTTAAAACAGTGTTTTCTTTGAAATGCCTGCTGTGTTGGATGCACCAAACAGTATTTCCTGGCACGTCCAGAAAGGCAGAATCAATTGCTAAGCACAAAGACGTCTGTGTATATTCATAAAGGTGTGATTTTATGCCATTCATCTCACTGATATTTGCACATCCTTCTACTGCAGTTCATTGCTTCATTTTATCAACATGTGGTGGTCCAGAGACGGGTATGAATTTCTGGTCTGTAACCTTTTAATCTTTAGATGGTTTCATTTTCACTTATGTTTCATACTTTTCCCTATTTTGTTTAATCATTGTTTCATGTGAATTTTCTAGATTTATGAAATAACTTATTATGCATCATATGCTGGACTTGAAGAACAATATGATCAATGGATTGGATCACTTGTGAGATGTGCTTGAACAAACCAGCCTTAGTCAATCTGTGTCTTTTGGCTGAGTGATGGTCTGATGCTAGTGGTTAGCTTGAGGACAGGTTTTGAGCCTAATCCTCAGGACTCATGCTCACAGATTTTTTATATCCACCAGAGCTGAGGGTAAAAGATAGAACATATCTATCATATGATATTCCGATTAAATTGAGCTCGGAGGATTTTTATAGTCTTGGGCATTAACTCAAAATCATAGAATTTTAGATAATACAAATAAATAGAAAGATGCAGAATAACTTAATAAATATCATCATAATTGGAAAACTTACTTCGACTGTTCACTAATAGAATATACATCATAGATGGTGTGTTCCGATCTTTATCATTGCAATGTATAATTCTGTGCCAGGTTGTCTTTACCAATTGAGGAATACTAATTTGCAGTTGGGTTAATGTAGGAGAAAGGTCAGCTGTAATGATACAAATTGTTTGTGGTCATAATAAAATGTGAAGATACTGAAGGATAGCAGTATGAAGGTCAAAATTACTCTAGTTGTAACGCTTCAGTTGCCAAATTTGAATTGGCAATTATTGGGAAGTTGAGACCAGAACGTTGGTCCTGACTACCGTACTGTCTGGAAGGAGGAATGAAAGGCAGCACTTTCTGTTATTTGGTATTTAGGTCATTTTGTCAGGATGGTCTTTCGATTCTCAGTGTATAATAAACGTAGTTATGTAAGCAGCTAAAATTAGAATTGAGGGAGCTATCAAGGTTAATAGAGTTTTGCAGATATTTTGGTCATCTAGGTGTGTGGTCACGTATTATAAACAAATAGCCAATTGAGAATTTAGTTATAGTTTAGTCTTAGTGTTGTGCCGTCAATCTTAACGTCCAAAATAAACGCATACTTGGTAGTGCTATTTGAAAAGTTAGATAATTGAGAATATCAAAGAAATCATTTATGATAGATAAGCTAGTACTCTGGCTGTGGTAGTCTAGTGTTGCCTTGCAATTGGAAATTCTTTTGGGTTAATTGGAATGCAATTTCTTTCTTTTTCATTTTCAAAATTGTCTTTCCATTCATACATAATTTTTTTACTCCAAAAATGATTTTGGTAAGCCATTCACAAAAGCTGTGAACTACTATAAAACAGGTGAAGAACCCATTTGAGGAGAATGAAGTCGTTGGCATTACAAACTACATCGACTTTGGTTTTGAGCTACAAACAAGGTATTTTAAGTAATAAAATGAAAAAATGATCAATTTGATGACATCTAATTTTTATGTCGTCGTGATTTGAAGGGTTGATGATGCCAAAACATCAAACAATATTCCAGATTCCAGCTTCCAGGTGGCTGCTTCATGGCAAGCCAATAAAAACTTCCTGCTGAAGGTGATGATTCTGATACACTATTGTGCTTCTAATGTGGATCACATATTCGTAAATATCTACCATTCATCTTTGCAGGGAAAGGTGGGACCCCTTAGCTCAACTGTAGCATTGGCGTTTAAGTCATGGTGGAAACCTTCTTTCACTTTTAGTATTTCAGGTACCCAGACAATTGATTTGTTGAAGTTTCTTAATGCTTAAGATTTAAGGGTACATACCCAACATGTTAAGCAATATACATCTTTTGAACTATTATGTGCTTTAAGCTGTATAAAAATCCATCAAGTCTTATATGAACATGAATCAGTGGGACTTTTTCTATTTTTTTATGCGTAGTGCTGTTGAGAAGTTGCAAGATAGTATTCATTTTAGGTTAATATAAGAACACTTTAAAACCATGCTTCTAGATGGCTCAGGCCTCAAATAAATTTGGTTGCTTTTGTCTTTGTGAGTCTTGGTTTGAATGAATAGCTATCCATTGCTTAACTCAGGGATAATGCCATTGTTTTGCAGCTACTAGAGATCGTACTATTGGGAAGATGTCATATGGGTTTGGCATCCGAATTGAAAATCTTAGGGAGGCCAGGTTCATCTGTTTACCTTCTTATTCTCTTTTGAAATGTACCTCCTAATATGTTTACAGATGATTAAGTGAGATTTTAGCCATTAAGCAATGTGTTCGAAGGGCCTGTTATGAGTTAGTAATTTTGAAACTTCTGATTTAGGCCATTGAGATTACCAAGCTTGTATGAGCTTCAGTTCAAGGATAAATGATCCTAACCTTTTCAATGGTTATAGATAGTCTGAAAACTTGTGTATCACTAATATGATGTATGTTCGTGAACTTCTCTTGTTTGCAGTTATCAAAGAGCTGATCCAAATTTCATTATGCTGACACCAAACAAGGAACACCTAGCAGAAGGACTTATTTGGAAAATTGGGAAGAGACCAATGCTGCAATCAGATGTGAATGCTGGAAATTTTGAGGGGTTGCCAAGGGAATTGAGACCCCTCGGAAAATTTTTGTAAAGCTATACCTCTTCTGAATAGGTTAGAACTTTTTAAGGCAGTGATAACTGATTCACTGGTTAGGTGAGTAAACTTAGTTCCCTGATTTTCTAAGTTTTCTTACTTTGCAACTTTGGGAACTTCTGATTCATAAATTTATGGAATTACTTACCTCAGATGAGGGACCATCAGCAAATATGCTGGAAGAATGTTTTATAGCTGGTGAGCCAAGAAAGAGTCAAAAAAGGAAATGGTTCTTTTGTTCCTTTTTCTTGATTTAGGCATGTAAATGTGAAGTTGAGTTGAATTTAGGCTACTAAGATTAGACATATTAACTGATTATTCACTGCTGCAGAATCACTATGTACCTATAGGTGTATTAGCTTCCATTCTATTTAAGTCTAGAAAGTTTCCTGGATTTATTGTTCAGTTACTATAGTGTTGGACAAAAGAAACTTTGGACTGCAGTTCATTTCTTACACCTAGTAGAAACATCCCTTCTTGTGGCCGCAGTCCAACTTCAACAGGGTGATCCACCGGACCACCAATAAGGTTCGACAAATTAAAGAAAGTGAAATAGCAATCAGTAGTGACGATAAGAGGTCCAAAACAGTGACTGTAACTCTAACTCGTGCCTCTGCTGATATTGCAACAAATAATATAAAAATCCCAATTCCATTGTGCAAAACAGAAAATGGCTGCAAATTCGCTCCTTTCCACGTTCTTCATCCACACTCCCTTTTCCCCACTTTCTCCTTCCCCGAACAGAAGACTACCCAACTATTCTCTTTCATCTTCGAATTCCTTCTCTCTTCATAAAAACCACCGGAAACCCACCTCCCAAATCCTTTCTTTCCTATCTAGGAACAGCTGTCTACCCTCAAAAACCAATCCCTCTTGCCTCCGTGATTTCCTCTTAGCCAAAAGCCCATTTTCATCTGCTCTTGATTCGCTTCTTCTCTTATGCACCTCTGTTGCCTTGTCTTTCTGTCTCTTTTTGGTTGATGTCGATTCGGCCTCGGCTTTCGTGGTTACAACCCCACGTAAATTGCAGTCCGATGAGCTCGCTACGGTTCGTCTGTTTCAAGAGAACACTCCCTCTGTTGTTTACATCACCAATCTTGCTGTCAGGTACTGTACTTGCTTGCTATTGAGTTGTGGGTGTTCAGTGTTTCTGGTAATTTTTGTTTGCTTTTGGTACTATTCTCCTCTAGTAGCTATTTTGTGTGATTTCACTCGGTGAATCAATTAGGGAGTTGATGGTTTTGGTGTGGTTTAGGCAGGATGTGTTTACATTGGATGTCCTGGAGGTGCCTCAAGGGTCTGGGTCAGGCTTTGTGTGGGATAAAGATGGTCACATTGTCACCAATTACCATGTTATTCGTGGTGCTTCTGATCTCAGGTCGTTCTTCAAATTATTCGGATGAAATTACTCTGATTTTGATAGAGCTTTGGTTTTACATTCATGCTGTTTAATGCTGTCAATTGAGTTAAAAGTAATGCATGATACTGCATTCTGCATTCATGGTGCACTAGAACGTATGATAAGTTGTGGCTTTTTGGTCAATGTTGTTGGATACACATGCTGGTTAATACTGGTTTCACAACAGATTCTGGCATTAAAGCCTCTGAAATGAAATTCCATGCGATCTTGCTATACCTGTTGCTGCACTTGTTATTGTTTGTGTATAAATATGTGCTGGTTATTACAGGGTCACTCTTGCTGATCAGTCAACCTATGACGCTAAAGTTGTTGGATTTGACCAAGACAAGGATGTTGCTGTCTTGCGTGTTGATGCACCCAAAGAAAAATTGAGACCTATACCCATTGGTGTGTCTGCAGATTTGCTCGTTGGTCAGAAAGTATTTGCAATTGGCAACCCTGTGAGTGTAATTTTTCATTCTCAGAGCAATGGTCTGTTATTGCATGGTTGACTATTATTCCATATACACTAAAGACTACACCTAGGTGAACCATGAATGCTACAGGTTGTGGTTTCTCACTTATTGGGGTTTAATTGAAAATCTGACCTTTTTGTTGTTTATCTCTAACAGTTTGGGCTTGACCATACCCTGACAACAGGTGTTATAAGGTACAAAATGCTTCCTATGTTATTTTAGCTATATTTGCATGTGGAGTGAAGCACTGTTGTGCGCATAGATTCATCTAAATGTTGAGACTGGCTGGTTTGGTTGCATCATTATCAGCCTTCCCAATCTCAGTCCAAAGTTTAATCCTTGGATAATTGTAGTAACACATACTTCAAAATCAGAATCTTACCATTCATCTTTTTCTGTTTGGTTCATCCCATACTTCCACAATTAAACTCCAAGCCACATGATCCGTGGTGGTAAAGTTGATAGGAAGTTAAAGAGACCTTATCATGCGTACTAGAAATCAGAAGCTAAGAAAAGCAAGTTAGGACTTTTCATTATCCTTGGGGAATGCTGGGGCATTTTAAATGTTAATGATGCTGGTCAATGACATCACCTATCTGGGTCATATTTAATTAGAATTAGCTTTTGAACATAAAATACCATCAACAATCAGAAGTTTCCATTCAAATGTGGTTCGTTGCAGGAAGAAAGAGACAGATGTACTAATAATCTCTTTAGTCCTCATCAGCATTCTGGGCAATGGATTTCTTGTTTATATGTTTGTTGTTCAGGAAAGGAGCTCAGATTAACACATATAAATCCTTTATTTCTGGTCAATGTTGATACCTCTAATGTGAAAATATATTAGCTGATAAATAAAACAGTATTTTACTGATGCATTCTTCATGTTCTCTATAGTGGGCTTCGTAGAGAAATCAGCTCTGCTGCTACTGGCCGCCCAATTCAGGATGTTATACAGACAGATGCTGCCATTAATCCTGGTAACAGTGGAGGGCCACTACTTGACAGTTCGGGAAGTCTTATTGGGATAAATACAGCTATATATTCCCCATCTGGTGCATCCTCTGGGGTTGGGTTTTCAATTCCAGTTGACACTGTGAGTTATTAATTAGACCTTGTTTTTCATCTTGACTATATAACTGTTGCATGGGTTGTCATGTACTGTTTTCAAAATGCAACAGTGTCCCCTTTTCCTGCTTGAGAAGATTCATTAATCTTTATTATCACATATCCAGGTTGGTGGCATTGTTGATCAATTAGTGAAGTTTGGCAAGGTCACAAGACCTATTTTAGGGATTAAGTTTGCACCGGATCAATCTGTTGAACAGTTAGGAGTAAGTGGGGTGCTTGTTTTAGATGCTCCAGCAAATGGTCCAGCTGGCAAAGCGGTATGCTTTGTAACTTGTTTTTCATGGAAAACTTTCTTTTTATGATTATTATTCTGTTAAAATAATGATTTGGTTACTCTTTCCTATTCATTTTAACTTTAAAAAATTTGAAGTTTCATGCTTCAATTCATACAGAACGGATATACTTTTTGTTCTGCAGGGCCTAAAACCAACGAAACGTGATGCCTATGGTAGACTTATTTTGGGTGACATAATAATATCAGTGAATGGAAAAAAGGTCACTAATGGCAGTGATTTGTACAGAATTCTTGACCAATGTAAAGTTGGTGATCAGGTATTTATCAATTTTAAGTTTTTGCCATCAACATCTAGAATGAGAGATGGGTCAAAAATTTCCATTCCGAAAGCTAATTATAATATCTTCTTGTTGTAATATTCAATGATTTTAATGCTCAGGTGGTTGTGGAGGTGTTGCGAGGGGATCATAAGGAGAAGATCCCTGTAATGCTTGAACCAAAGCCTGATGAATCATGATGTGCCTCATCATCACATAAGTATGGTACATATTTGGTAGGAATGCCACTAATTTTCAGTATTAGTTGTCTCTGTCCTCTTGTAAATATACTTTTGTGATTATATTCATTTCAACATGAACTCACCTATGTTCTGAAGCAAAAGCTGTAATACATTGACTTCAGCCTTTAGAACATGCCCCCTTGAAGTTCGGGGCTATCACCTGAGATGTTAGACCAAGCTACCCTGAGATGTCCCTTCTTCACTCTTTAACTCTTATTGGATAATAGATTGTGTCACATTAATTGATCGAGTATAGAACTGACACTCTCTGGCCAGCAATGGCTCTGCTTGTTAATGGTAACTTATTAAGAAGTGAATTGTTTCCTAGAATCAGAATTCATACACTAGCAGGGTTGCTGATGCTGTGGTGCTGTTGCATCTCTGGCTACCAGCGGTCATAGCTGATCTGCAGAGACTAAAGCCTAAGGATGGCCTGGGAGCAGGGCCGTTGCTGGCCTGGGCCGGGCAACCAGGTGTAATGGCCAAAGGCTGGTGCTGGATCTGTGTAGCCATGCGTTCATATGTTAATGATTTTTTTTTATTTGATTTTAAGGAAAAGTTTGGAACTTCAGAAATATACAGATTCATATTTTTATGTGATGTTTTGAAAAAAAAAATAATAAATTGAATCTGAACATTTAATATAATTTTGAGACCACTACCATCATGGGTTTCATGATTCTAGGGTCATTGATCTATCCATAATAGATTTGTGTGTTCACGGATACCCACTGTACGACTTATTGGCCCAACTTGAGTGATGAATCTTAATCAGTTGAAATTGTGAGTGTCCTGATAACAAGCACTGCATTCCTTTGGTGAACTTTCTAACTTGAGGCAATGGATAATTTGTTCATAACTCCTTGGCAGATAGGGTTGTGGCCTGCAGTTACTGTTCTTGTCCGCGTTTACCATGCAAGTTTGATTTTATAGTCAATTGTGATCGAGAAGTTTGTGTATACAACAATCTTTTAACTCTATTATTAATTCGGCATATTAAGATATAAATACTTCTAGAGAGTGCAACAGGTCACTTGTTTGTCATATTTGGGTGTATCAAATCAATTAGCTAGCTTGAGAACCAAAAGGATCTGCCCCTGAACAAAAACGGAGAAAAGAAAGAATCTTAGATGACACCAATTTTGCATTCCAGACACCGAGGTCATGTTTGGTTGGTAAAATGAAATATAAAAAAATAAAATAAATATTTTTTAAAATAAAAAATAATTATTATCATATTTCTTTGATTAAAATAGAACAAAATAAAAATTAATTTTTATTTGTGCGATTCATCAAAAAAAAAGTGAAAAAATAGTTAGAATAAATTTAAAATATTAATATATCATATAATTAAATTAATTATAACTTAACTGATATTTTTATTAATTAATTTTTATTAAAATGATACCAATTAATAAATATTTTATAATGATATTTTTTATAAAAATAATATTAATTATATAATAATTTAATAATCATTTTTATTTTTAGATATTAATATTATAAAAATAATGTTAATATTAATGAATATTCTAATGACAATAATATAATATTTTATTCTTTTCTATTTTTAGATCTATCAAAATACTGTAGAAAATAAAATTACCATATATATATATGATGATAACTTAATAATTTTTTAAAAATATTAAAAATTAAAAAATTGTAACTACTTTTTATTTTTATGAAATAATTATTCGATCATTCACTTTGAAATTATTATTTTGAGTTAAAAAAAATCTATAAAAAATTATAGTTTTTTGATAAAATAAATTAAATATTAAAAAATTATTTGTAACAATAAAAAATTTTGAATTATAATTTTTTAATAAAAAATAAATTAAATATTTAAAAATAATTTTATTTAAAATAAAATAATAAAAAAATTGTATTCCTAATTCCATGTAGGAAGATATGTTCAACTAAGGAAAAGTTACCAAAAGTCAATCCAGTTGAAAATTTTCTGTTAGATTTGTTTCCTGATGGTTTTTTTCAAAAAAAAAAATTATTTTTTAAAAGAAAAAGCGGAATGAATATCCATATTCTATGAATAGACCTCCAGCTATTCATACAACAAAATAATACGACCCTCATCTCTCTCTCTCTCTCTCTCTCTCTCTCGTCTTGCTCCTCAGCAAAAGAGCGGCAAGAATGAAAAAGGAGCGCAAAATGGTAGTGAGTAAAAGAAGGGTTTGTGGACAGTTAAAGAAGATGAGAGCCTCATGGGCTAAGTGCAAGTGCACGGAGAAGGACAGTGGAATCGAATCGTCAAGAAGACAGGTCATGGGTTCTCCTAAATTAGTGCTATCGTTTTTGTTTAATTTCCTCTTCAATTGCTTTGCTGTTTAGTTTTTAGGGGACAAAAGTTGAAATGGGCTTTTGGTATTTGATTCAGGGTTGAAGACATGTGGGAAGAGCACTAGGCTAACGTGGATGAATTATCTGAGCGCCAGTGTAAAGCGAGGCAATTTCACAGGGGAAGAAGAAGACTTCATTTTTCCACTCCACGCAGAAACTAGCAGAACTTCTCATGCTGGCCAAGCTAATTCCAGGGAAATGAAAAGGTCTGAGACACCCGCAATTAGTTTAGCTGGTGATAACTCCAGTAGGATCAATGAAATTACATTGGATGAGGGCACTAAGAAAGCCCATGAAGTTTCTGACATGCAAAAGCCTGTGATCAATGAGAAATCTTACAATCTATTTCTGGATTCTTGAGGATGAGTTTGAGTTGAGTACCCTCACCATGATGAACTTTATGGATGAATATTGTTTTAATCTTGCCGGACATTCTCTTGCTTGTCGAAAATCTATTTATTTGCTGGTAGTGGTAAAAACTAGCTAATCTTCTGAGTCCTATTGGGAATTATCACACACAAAGTTTCAAGTTCTGCTTTCTCTCTGTTTCTTCACACACACACACACACACACACACAACACACTCTTTGTGGAGATTGAACTCCTCGAGGTCTTAAATGATCACAAAAGAGTTACCGAAACTGATTAGATGATATAAATTGGTGATGGGTGAGATCTATGAAGTTCAATTTCACTGGTTTGTGTCCTCTGGATCCTTGAACAGAACATATGAAGACTCCATGAATGTCAGTATTAACGAACTCCATTGTCAACTTAAATAGATGAACATGGAAGTACTGCAACTCCATGAATTTAAGTGTTTTGCTTCTGACTCTATAAGCTAATGTTTCTCAACAAATCAGAGTTGCCTGGTAAACCCAGATGAACTATATGGAAACTGATCAATTGATCTTCTCGTCTATTTCTGTTCTTTTCTTCACAAAAACATCTTAAGATAAGGATCAAATCTCTGATTTGTGGTACAAAATGAGAATTTCTAGTTAAGAACACTATCTTTGACTTGTCAAGGGAAGCATAGATCTCTGGTTCTAAATCCTTTATGTCACCTTCTCATGATTTTATATGAAGTTTTTCGCTACATGTTTAGACAAGGGAAACACCGAAGAAGAAGCAAGAGACATGTTAACGAACTGAGACAAAGCAGTTGTATTGATTGATTCACTTGCAGGGCACCCACATTATTGGTATAACCAAGTGAAGAGAGACACTCATCTTTGTCTTGAAAGCGAGTCCCTAGAGCTTCCAATGTAGTATGGTGGCCACATCTTTTACCTAATAAACCAAAAAAACCAGAAGAAAAATGCAGTAGTGAATATAGTCTTATTTACGCATTATATCATACTTTACTTCACAAAAAAAATAGAAATGAAATTCAACAAAAGGAGCCGCAGTTGATCTCCATGATTCGTTTATTGTTGAATTATATAGCTCATCAAAAGCAGATACAGAGAGTACACTTCAGGGATATAAAAACCAGTTAGGGAACAAAGATGGGTGTCACTGATGGTTGGGTGTTCATACAGAGGTTGGGGGAGACAGGCCGAACTCCAGCCCCCACAGCTCAAAACTTCCTTTCACGAAGTCATAGTAACCACCCTTCAACGACAAGGTCTTCTTTACCAACCCGTCTCTCACAAATGGATAGGTCAACAGGTTTCCAAGTGATACATTCACTGCCTCCTGCAATACGAAGCACAAAAAAGGGTAATGGAACACTGGATTTTAATTAGTAGTTCAGAAGCAGAAAGAAATGGTAATGAAACAGTGAATTAACAGTTCGGTAGTTGCTGCTTTGAATTATAATGTCATCACAATGGAGGTAAGAGAAGGAAAGGTTACTTTTTCACAGTGTCCACATTGGTCTGGGAATTCCTCTCCGCCATGTTCAGCAAGGACCTTGGACTTGGCAGGCAGGCCGATTTTCACCCAATCTTCAATGAAATCACTGTATATTTCAATCAAATTGAGTCAAGTTTGTTAACTGTTTCATTTGTCATGTTCCATTTGGGCAGAGGAAGGACAGAGAGAAACATGAAAGATTGTGTATCAATGAAGGTTCTTACGTAGAGGAGGATCCATCGTAAGGGAAAGACATGAGCCCCTTGATCCCACCGCAGGCGCTGTGGCCTATCACCACAATCGTTTCCACCTGTAAGGAAACAGTTTCTTGAAACGTTTCGGTGATTAATTTATCTAAGAACGCCATTAATAAGCCAACGAAACTTCACGTGACTATTGATGAGATCCACACAAGGCAAAGAGGAAGATAACTTGGGATATAAAGTAAGGCTTCACCTTGAGATGCAGGACTGCGTATTCAACGGCGGATCCGACTCCGGTGTGTCTAACCTGTTGAAGCAGAGGCATGAATAATCCAAACACGAAAGGTATACCAATGGGAGAAACTCGATATTAGATTTGAAGATACAAGGCAAATGTGTGTTGAATCGGGAACCTTATCGTAGGCCGGAACCATGTTAGCGACGTTACGGACGACGAAAGCTTCTCCTGGCTGGAAATTCAGCACATGAGACGGGCAGACCCGAGAGTCGGAACAAGCAAAAACCATGAACTGCGACGTTTCATGCACAAAATTATCAGTGCCTTCAGTTGCTGCAATTATATGGTTTTCTCATCTAATAAAATTATTGGTAAGCTTTGTTACCTTGGGGCTCTGGCCTTTGGCAAGCTCACTGTACAAAGCAGGATTCGTGCTGCAAGAGACAGTGAAGGTATGCATTAAGAAATGCAGTAGGCACCATTAACCGGCCAATGGAACAGTGAAAACTGTGAAGGTGCAAGTAATACGGGATGGAATCACTAACTCGTATTTCTCCCTTTTGAAGTAGATGAATCCTTCTTTCATCCTCTCGATTGGATCGAAAGGCTTGCCGTCCGCAGAGGCAGTCTGCAACTCGGCGGTTATCTGCTCTACTTTGGCAGCCGCTACGGTTTTCAGGTCACCCTTTTCACTGCAACAGGCAAAGAAAGTTCATCGGAAAATCAGCTGTTTGAGATAAGGTCTCAAATATATTAATGGTTTGTAATTAGAGGATTAAGTATTTGAGCTTTACTTGAGAAGCTTCTTGAGAGCTTCAATGGCCTCCTCATATGATTCGTTCCCCATGTCTTCTCTCTGCAAATTCACCCACCAAATACATATTAAAAGAAGTAAAAAAAGAAAAACACAATCAGTCTTTGTCATATAGTAACAAAGAATACAATGTTATTAGTGATAATATTATCATAATTCTCCATGGCTAGCAAGAATATATTTCAGATGATTTTCTACTTCTTTTGCTTACCTACTTCTTTTGAAACAAAAACAAGAAATGAAGACAGGGGAACAAAGAGGGGAAGATGGAGAAAGGTTATGATGAAGAAGAACGGTAGTCCTCTACGTCCCCAAGGCTTAGAATCTGGTGAAGCATATTGTCCCGTTGTGTTAGATATTTATAGCTACAATTGGTAGCATATCATCCTCTTCTAGTATATACTAAATTTTTAAAAATGACAATAAAAATAGAGAGAGATAGTTTGGTTGGTGCATATAAGAATCATACACGCGTCGCAATTCAACATTGGTAAGATTTTCCTCAAAATTAACCACTACTTTTGTGACAAATTGCCATATATAAGAGAAGTAAGGACAGATGATTGGTAGCAAATGGGCGGTCGCCACGTAGACCTACAAATGGCAAGCTTATGTGGGCTGCTCCTTACATTTGGAACAGAATTAGTTGGGATGTGCCAACAAAATGACGAGTGGTTGGAAAAACATTTGACTCTAAAACTAGTTAAACGTTTAAATTTGATTTGATAATTCACTATTTTCGCACACTGTACATGGTGGGTACACATGTATGAATGTGTGAGAGTGTAAGAGAAAGAGAGAGAGAGTACCCAAGAAGGGGTGATGATGGGAGCCGGGGCGGCGAAAACGGGCTGGTTCCGGATGAGGGTGGGAGGAGTAGGGGAAGAAGAGGAGTTAAGCCTGGCGAAAACGGAGGGACGCAACAATGTAGCTCTCTGAAGGGAAGGTTGAGAAGCTGAGAGAGAGGTGAGGCACCAGCCGTTGATGGAAGCAGTAGACATTGTGCAGGTGAACTTAGAGGTTGCTTGCTTTATAGCCTATACTGTTATTTATCAATATGTATTGGTTACTATCTGGTGATTCACGTAGGATAACGAAAGCGAAAGCTTGGTGAATATTAGCTTCTACATGGCCTTCACAGATGAGGGTTGGATGTTTGAGAAGGAAGAAAATAGATATATCAGAAATTAAAAAAAAAAGGATGAATTTAATTGTTTACCTGAATTATTGGATGATCCGCGTTAATAGCCGGTTTCTCTATTAATTAAGCGTCCATGTACAGTGACATGCATGCAATGACGACTCGCCATGTGGATGAACTGACTTTGCTACATTATCCTTCTAGTGACATGCATGCAATGACGACTACTGACTTTGCTACATTATCCTTCTAGTGACATAAAACTATGCCCCATTGATTTCTGAATTCATTTTTCAGTATCTAAGTTTGCTGAACTGTATAAAACTTAAAATGAACTTATACTTTTTGAGAGATCGAGCAATTAATAAACAATTTGAAAGTTATTCAAAAGAAAAGAAAGGAAAAAGAAAAAAGAAAATGTTAATTTGCATGATCTCTAGTCTGTCCCCTACTGGCATACCACGTGTCCTGATTTTATGAGAGGACTTTTAAAGGCCTTCGTGGTGTGGGGCATGGGGTAGCTAAGAGGGATATTCTGGAGGAACCTATGGTGAACAATGGAAGAGGGAGATAAGGTCCTATCACTAAAACATGGCTCTGGTAGTGGGCATTTAAAGTTGGTCTCTTTTATCTTCTACTTCGACTATGAGAGGTTAAGGGTTGGCTATGAATCTGGGCTGCTTTGTGGTTTTCATGCAATCACAATGTAGTGCCACCATCTCGAATATCGAGGAAATTCTTGGTTATCTTCCAGTACTTGAGCATATGAGGCGTGGGATGTTTTGCCCAAAAGAGGGACAAAGCAAAAGGAAGTAAAAGGACTAGTATATCCACAGAATGAACCAATTGACTAACATGCGAGGTCTAGTAATCATGCATCCCAATTAGGAAGAACTCCATTGGCTATACCAACCAACCAACCAAATGTGAGAATCATAGCTCCTCACCAAATGGGAGAATCGCATGCAGCTCCATAACCATAAGCTTTAACTTGAGAACTGCAGCAGTAAATAGGCATTCATAGCCTGGCAGTTGGTCCGAAAATGATGTTGAAGCTCTTAAAACGGGTTTCACAGCCATGGAACTGTAAATCAAAATGAGGAACACTTACCATCTAATGGGGGCATGCCATAGTCTAGAAATTGGTGTTGCAAAGCTCAAGGATAGACCCTTCGCAAAGTCAATCACACAATCGGTAGTCCCAAAGGACTGACCCATGAAGAAAACCAGAATTTTCTCAAGGAAGCCACTAGTGCAGTGACACCACCATTTTCCATCACCTAGATGCTTCGGTAAGGAAGATGAAACTGAAATAATATGGCTTTACTAGCTAGAGCATCACAAGTCTTGACAAGAAGGCAGAGAAAAAGCTAGTACTGTTCCAACATGAAGTTCGATTTTTATGTGACATACTATGATCAACTATGTCAACACTATTGCACCAGAGTAATATCATGTCAACATTTCTGTCATTTTGTCTACATCATAAACCCAAATGGGAGAATTTTTGACTTCTTATACAATCTTCCACAACATGCAAATAATTGTGGGTTTCTAAAGCTTGTATATGTAATTATGTATATATGTATTTGCTTTATCAATTAAACATATTTAATGTTCATTATTTCTTGTTCTAATTCATAAATTCTAATGACTTACTAACAAAGGAAAGGCATCTATGTTTGATTTAAGCATTTTATGCCACCAAAAGCCTAAAACATCCTCCTGTTTCTTTGGGGGGAAGATGCCGCTGTAGGGTGGGGGAACCCAAGCGTAACATTGACTAGATGACAAGCAGGCCTTGGGATAATGTAGTCATCTTCAGAATATGTGGCCATGCTACTGTCATGCTTTTAGATGCAGGGTTATACCCAAGGACAAAAGTTGTCTCATGAAGATTCCCACATGGGATCAAGTTTCTTTTGTAAAGTTCCAGTCCTACAAGACTTTGCTTGAACTCATATTTTCTTTTATTAAAAACAAAGAACATCATAGTATATGTTGAGCATCCAGGGGTGCTGTGATGTACTTGTTATAGTTAAATAGTATGGGAGCTCCACTAGTTTTACCCCATTTACACCATATTTACGTGATATGTTAGTGAAGTTCTTACCATCTCAAATGCCCTTCTATCCCTCTCCCTCCACTTAACAATTAACATCACAATTTTCCTCTTGGCTTTAAAAACAGGAATACCCTTCCGAGCATTTATTCATAACTGAATCAGAAACCACTTAGCGTCCATCCCCAAATACCCTTGGACCACGTATACTTGGTAGGTTGACTGAGTGCTTTAACTCATTGTTACCCTAAATCAAGAACAAACTTGGTTGTCATACATCCTATCTAAGTGTCACCGAGTTTTCAGAATCATCTAATCAAGATATTGCCCATAACTCCAAAATCAAGCAGACAAGTTCTCCTAAAGTAGAATCTGATCAATACAGGTCAATTGACAAATTTTAGGCCTTGAGATCAGCCACAGCTTCATGGTCAAAATTATTGCAGTTTTTTTATCATAGACACCTACTAATGAACAAGAGCAACAAATTTGTTCTCTTAAATTTCCGAGGAAGGACAAGAACAAATAAGGTAAGAAAGCTTGAAATTGTGCACTGAAGACGGGCACAAGAGTAACAGAACATAGTGCTATCACCTCACATTGAATAGATTATTCTGTTTTACCTCCAGAGCTCACATCCTTAGGGACTCTGCTTTTCACCTATTTTGGCACAAAATTATCCAAAAAGCAAAAGTGTAAGTAGCCTGGTGTTTGTTTAGTTCTTGCTAAGATTAGATAAATATTCTTTTAGAAACAGAAAGAAGGTTCTGTGATGGGCCCTCAATAACGCTAATAATGCCAACAAACCTGGTAGAGATGATAAAAATGACATCAGCTCTTAGACCGATAGAAATATATGTGACATGCCTTGGCACAGTGTAACAGGTTATCTTCAACAGGCAGGACAGACAATTACACAATGCAGCCCAGTAAGCCGATGTCACCAGTTTCTCTTCTAGATTCATCATTACAGTGAGCAGAAGGAGATTATTTCAAGTACTTACGAGAGTAGCTTTAAAATGTAGAGCAGGCCACAAGGATTTTAACCTTGACAAAGTGTTTAGAAACATGAAGTTGATGAAACACGTAGTTCAACAGCCACAATGCGATAGTATTGCCCGGTTACTTGGGCCGTAGTCTGATTGGACAGACAGAAAATGCAACACAACGAGCAGCCTTTGCCAGCATAAAGCGCTCATTTTCTGTCAGTGGTCTCTCAATCACCTTCACAACATTGGCATCCTAAAATATTGAAGTCAAACAACAATCAGAAAGGAGATATCATGCTTAAATAAGAAACTAGTAATTAAAATCCGGTGTTAGAAGTAACTTTTTTCTTTTTCTATTTTATTGCCAACCTTTTTCTTTTTCCCTGTTCTGGTTTAGAGGTAGGATTTGCAAACACTGACCTTCTTTTGTTGCTGAACCGAAGGCCTCACACTGGCCGTATCACCAACCACAATTACATTGTTAATATTCCCCCTTTCATCTCTTTCTGTAGGTGAAGATGTTGAATGCCGCCACTGATCATTAATAATATATTTATAATAGTACCTGCAGGCAGTAAATTATCACATATTGAAAACTTCCATTCAACAAAATCTTCCAAAATTCAGAGGTTAGGTTTTAACTAACTGCTATATCCAGCACCATCAGAATCTCTCAATAATCCTTGGAACAAGAATATAAAACAATACCTTTGGTTATCTACCAAAACCCATAATGCACAACAAATAGCAATACTAACAGTGTGTGTATCTAAGATGCCAAGCTATCAAATCAGGCTAGGATGACCATTCTCTGTAGTGGTGCAATAAGACCAACTGCATAGCAAGATCGGGGTTCATTATGTTGTTAGAAGGAAAAATCAGAGAGCAGCAACCTTAATAAAGGTTCCTCAAATGCTAAGGGTCGAACCAATATGCATTGCAGCAGATTAATTTAGAAAGTTATAGTTAAGATAATGCCAAATGCATGACTTACTTTCCTTGTGGTAGTCTAACTTCAGTTTCATATCTTGGTCCACCCTTGTGTGTTGTTGTAATTGGTTCTTTCCAATTTCCAGTGAAATCTCCAACCAAGCATACATTGTCTCCCTGTAATACAAGATGTAGTGGTCTTAAAAGCACCACTGAAACCAATTCTTATTTAATAATTCAAGTTAAAACTGACTGACATAGAACCTATGTGTTTCCAAAAAAAACTTTCACAAGTTTCATCCTAGCCCAATACTGCACCATAAACAGAAACTGGAAGCACTGCTTATTTTATTCCTTAAGGCAAATGGAGGCCAGTGAAAGTTAGGAAGTCAAGTTACAACAATCACCTCATGTCCATTCCACACAAAGGTCACTGAATGTGTCGCAGGTCCATCATGTCTGCCACTTTCCACCATAGCTACAAGATCCCAGGTTGCCCAAGCAATTGCTGGTCTGCGATAAGATTAACATTAGATGCGTTCCCTTCAGATAAATAAATGTATGAAAGATCACAATAGTTTCATGCTTGTGATGCATACCAATAAGCGCATCCATCTTGTGACTATTGTGCTACTGCAAGACAATGGTTCAAAAAAGGGCAAGCTACTGATGGCAGGTGTGTCTGTACATTTAGTGTTTAACTATTTTACTGATGATGAGAGAAAACTACTAAGACAATATATTTCTGCCACTGAATAATCTAACGAACTCATGAGAAGAATTTGAATGGAAGTTTCATGAATCATGCAATCACTAATTCTAACCACTTTCTCTTCCTCACAATGCCCATTTCCCTGTACTCCATAGCCACCAATCAATTTCCTCAGGTCTTAAGGTTTTAAAAGAATCAAATACAAAACATGAAAAAGGTTACTGTGTGCCATATTCTTCTTGAGCCATTGGCTTAACCCAGCCACCAACATCATGTTTCATTGAGAGAATATGTATGTTTTAATTGCAACAAGTATCATGACCATACTTTGTATAAATTTTTCAACCCAAAAGAAGAAATAGGCAATCCTAACTATATGCTCCATGGTATAGTTAACATGACAAATAGATACACAGAAGAGTAGTATACAGATTACCTGTCAGGTTTGCATAAATGCAATCCAGTGACAAAATTATAAGCAGCATGAAGGGAAGTGTCTGTCATCCAGTGCAAATAAGCAATTACACAAGCAGCAGAGCGGTCAAACCCAGAAGTACAAGTAACTAAAACACGATGATTCTTTTTTAGCAAGCGTAATAGAAGGCCCACAGTAAATGGCAGTTTCTTCCTAATATCAAAGGAATCTGCATCCCTGCAAAAGAAATATAGGCAATTTTAATGCGGCATATCCAAGTAGTGTGCTTAAACTGATTAAAGCATTAATTTCAATATATCCAGAATTGCTCCCATATCCAAACAATGAGTTTGAACTTTATCAGCAGCATGCTATCAACATTTTTTCCAACCCATCCATAGAAAATAATCATAGAGTCAAATGTGTGCATGTCCACACAGGCACAGTCACAGGCTGCATGGACAAAAGCCGACAACCACAAGAACTTAAAAACAGATTTCCTTCACCCAGATATGGCATAAACGTCTTTACCTACCTTATAGGATAGTTTACCATAAGGATCTTGAACTTTTGGCATGACTCATTGATTGATTTGGAATCAATTCCCCAGTTTTCCGCTTCGGTTCCACCTTGGAAATTAATTATAGCAGTGATACCCTGGCAAAGAAAACCCAAGCTTTGATTGTGAGACATAAAAAGGAAAGTAGAAAAATCACATGCAACGAAAGCTTGATGAAGTTGGAACCATCCATGCACACAAATAAATCCCAACTAGTAGATCCAGTCAACGTTTCCCTTCCTAGGGAAAACACATAAACATCACAAAACCTAGAAAGATTACACATCAGTCAGGCATTCATGAATGTGTATTGAGAAGCTAGAGTTGTTCACCAATGTCACTATAACATTAGAAATAGAATATCCCCACTGTTTCTAACTTAAAAAGTGATCGGTTCCAGCAGAATCTTACAAGAAGTGAAGAAATATTGATTTGAGACTTGCATCTTTACTTCTCTCGAGTTTAACCAAAAGTTCCACTAAACTCCTTCATTTCGTAGTTTGACAGTGAACAACAGAAAAGACATTAATCTGTTGCACATTATATTTTTTGCGGATAATAATGGTATTTTACTATATTACCATTTTTTCTTTTTGGTGTTTTCCATTTTGATTCAGCGTGACTGTAAAGCCAACATATCTTTCATTCTTTTTCTCACGTAATGGTTCAGAAAATGCCTGAAAATAGGTTCCTGGGACAAACACCACAAGAGAAAGAAGCAGAATCAATTTTACTCCCCATATTGTCATATAAGCTTATTTCAATGAAACAATGGGCAGAGACCATTGGTAGGATTTGTGAACAATAAGTTAGAGAAAAAAAAAAAGAACTCTCAAATTAAAACCATATAGTCACTTACTACAACTGACAAGGCTTCTACATCAGCTTCTGTTTGTATACATGATCCGACATATATTTGCTCTGTTATCTGGAGAAAAGAAGAGAAGTACTTAATGGAGAGAGAGACAGAGAGGATCACTCCATAACATCCACCCTCCCCCTCCCTCCCTGCCCCTATATAAGAAAGGGAAAAAAGACTTGAACATCACACCTTACTATATCGCATTCCAAGAGAATGGTTATAATACAACTCGCCTTTAGAGCGATCCAGAGCTTTAATATATTCCTCAAGATGGAAGTTCCCATGACCCCATTCTCCATCTCCAGAATCTTCCTCAGAAAAAAAACAAACAACTGGTCCAATTGGTGCAGCAAGATTATTCTTCTGTGATTGTGAGTAAGCATTCACCTTTTGATTGTTTAAAAGCCTCCATCCCTGGGAAGTCAAGAACTTTGAGGAAAACAATACAAAACCAGAATTTCCACAGTCCTCAGAAGACATTCTTAAGTTTGATGCCACTACATTTTTGTTCCATGTGGCAATAGGTATATGACCTCTATTATGCAAATTATCAATATCACTCGTAAGCAGTTGTTGAATTGGAAAAGGAGAGGATGGTCTTTCAAGGACAAAGGTGAAGCTTCCTGTCTTGCCAGTCAGTATCTTCCTGAAGAAACCAAAAACTGAAAAAAATAAATTAAAGGAAAATTGATGACCAGAGTATAATGCCAGCAGCTTAAATGTATGGAGATAATTTAGTAATTTGAAAAGCTAATCATATTCACAGCTACAACTGAGAATAAATTGAACATATACCACCAGAGCCACAGGAAAATTGACAGCAAGAGATAATGCCACACTCTTCAACCAGTAAAAGTTTGCAACCACATTGCTTAAAGTCTGCAATATCATGTCTCAAGTCCTTTCTAAATTCATATTTCCTAGTTATGATTATTTCATGTCAAACACCATCTGTCATAAACTAAGAAATAATTCGTGGGATAAGAACTAATTCTAGTTATTTAACACAGATAGCTTCATTGTACCTATAAAGAAGAGGAAAAACAGAAAGAGCTGCCTAAAAAGGTTAGCTGAGTTGCCATAAATGAAGCTAAGTAGACTAGATATTAGCGCAATCAATTATCTATCCCCATGTGAGTCAAGGTTCTCCCCTACTGTTGACCACAAAGGACAAATCTGGTGCAGTATAAACGAACTGCTTGCCAACTATTCTACTTATTAACAAATCAGTGTTAAAAAGTTAAGCGTACTTCATGAGATGAAGCTTAGCAATCAAAAATTGAGGTGAATGAGGGATTGAGGTATAAATGAACCTTGTATACTTGTCTTCCGGTAGGCCAAAAAAATAACAATAAAAACACGCCAAGGGGGAAGGTGGCCTGCTGCTCAAAAGCTTTACCATCAGATAATCAACGGACATTGATTACCAAATATTCACTTCAGCATCACATTAACCAGACCTTACAAATTGTTGAGTGAACTAGATATTCCCGTGGCTTCAATTCTCTTAACTTATCCAGTAGATCTAAAAAATCAGCGGCACAACTCATGTTAATAGAATTTTAATCTAGATAACTTGGATGAACCCACGACAACAAAAACAAAAAGAAAGAAGAATGAAGTATGACATCAAAAATTGTAAATATGCATTGCTAACCAAAACATAAATGCCTTACTGTGCATCTCCAAAGTCCTTGATCTCAATAAGCCTGCCACCAGATGAATCACTGACTTTCTTCAAAGTATCTCCCACCATAATTATTTTCGACCTCTCTGCATTACCCTGCACAATAAATTGACCAACTAAACCAAACAAAACGATCCAAAATTTATTTCCGTAACATTTTCACTCACTTCTTTTCCGATAGTTCAAAAGCCTATGGACAAAAGAAAAGTAAATCAGAATCTACACTAAAAGAACGTGGTGATAAGTAGAGCTGAGCTAGATACCCCTCTTTTTAAAGCGTGCACAAAGATTTGGCCATTAGCTAATAACGCAAAGCGGATACCCAAAGGTTTTTCGAGTGTGACCATGTACTCGTTGAGATTCACCTTGAGCGAAGAAGAAGAAGAATCAATCGACAGTGCATAAACCCTAAGAAATGCTCCTCCTCTGAAATGGACCTTCTCTTTGAGGCCGAGCCTAGAGAGTCCTACTCCATTGAAGAAGCGGTAATCTCTGCTCCAAAACGACGATGAAGAGGAGGAACGCAGAAGAACCGGCGTTGACGATCGATCAAAAACTCTGCAACTGGAGAGTTGCAGAGAGGACATTTTCATTAGCAATTGCTTAATTCTGCTTTCGAGATATAAAATTGAGAGAACCAAAAGCTCACTATCGCCGATGAGTGTTGTCAATGTGTGTGTATAGCTCGAGCTGGTTCTCGGGGAATCGAGAGGAGAAAACGCCACGGAGTTGGGTGAGAATCCCGTGGTCCACGTGGCTTTGGCGTGGGCCCCGCTATTCGCATCCTTTTTTTGCCTTAAAACGTCAAGTGGCACTTGATAAATCTTGATGTGGTCCGCTTACCATTGTGGGATCCACTCTACTAGAAAAGATATTATACATAACATTTTTTAGAAAATAAAATAAATCTAAGAAATAGAATAAAATTTAAAGAATTTTCAAAAATAAAAAAAATTAAATCAAATCAAATTAACAAAATCAAAGAAAAAGAAAGAATTAATAAAAAGAAACATCATTTCAAGAGAATCAATAAAAAGATATATCAAAACTTTCCATCCATTTAATGATCTTTCATAAAATTCAAATTGCCAAATAACTTCACAAAAAGTTGTCACAAGTTACAAAAGCATTTATGTGAAGTTAAAAAGCCCACGGAAGGAGTATACAAGTTAATATTAATACTTGGTCACATTGCAACCCTGCCGTCACATGTAAGTCAATAACTTTAAAACATAGTAACAAACATGTAGTTGTGATAAGTTGTCAATTGAAGAGACTTTCCACGATGATCTTGGCGACAAAATGTTGATATCAACATACCACGTTCACCATGGACTTTTTACTAATTAAAAAATTAGATAGACGATAAAAGATTAAATAGACGAGTTGAATCGAGTAAATTTTTTTAAGAAAATTAATGAAACATTTTAAACTGAATATATCTAAATATCAAAAAACAATGTAATATATAAAATAATGAAGATAAATACATATCAATTATAAGTATGTATTTCCCACATACATAAGATGTATTACGCAAAAAATAAAAGCATCAAGCAATAGAATAGTAAAGTAATTTATTTTTTTATATTACTAATAAGTGCAACTTATCCTTTTTTTAAAAAAAAAAACCTTTACTAACATATCACAGGCAATAAAAAAAAAGTAATTTACCCTCTCAAAGTGCACAAAAAAAAATGTTAAAATTAATTTCATCGAATATGAAGATACTTGTCTAAGAAGTTAATCTAAATCATCTTAGTACTACTTTCACTTAAGTGCGCTTAACTTTAAAATTTTAAAAATATTATAAATAAAAATATTAAAATATTAAAAAATAATACAATAAAACAAGAAAAAATAAAGTAAAAGATCATCAAAGAAAAGAAAAATAAAATAAAATAAAAATGAATTTTTAAAAAATATTAAATTTACCCAAAAAAAAAGCACAACAAGAGAAGTTCAAAGTAGGAATCACCCATCCTAATATTACTCTTGTCCATGCACACTTAATTTTGACGTTTTGTTGAAAATCAATGCATTCACGTTGATATGATAGCATTCAAAAATTTAAAAAATACTCAAAATAAAAAATAAAAAATTATAAAAAAATATAATGAAAAATATGCGATATAATAAGAAACAAAAAAATATAAAATAAAACAAAACAAAGAATCATAAAAAAGACAAAATAAATTAAAATAATAAAATTTTGTGACTATTAATTTTTTAAAAAAAGTATAACACGAAAATTTTGCAAAAAAAGTATAACACGAAAATTTTGCAAGAGAAATCACTTACCTCAGTATTACTCTCCCTCAAGTGCGCTTAACTTCGGGGTTCTACTGATATTCGATGCATTAATGCTATATAATCACACTTAAAAATTCAAAAAATATTATAAATAAAAATATAAAAAATTTAAAAATTAATAAAATGAAGAAAAATATAATAAAACAAAAAATTAAATAAAAGATCATCAAAAGAAAAAATATAAAATAAAATAATATTAAATTTTAAAAAGATATTAAATTTACAAAAAAAAAAAATACAACAAGAAAATTTCACAAGAAGAATCACCCATCTTAGTACTACTCTCACTCATGCACGTTTAATTTTGATGTTTTGATGAAAACCAATACATTCATGTTGATATGATCGTGCATTTAAAAATTTAAAAAATATTGAAAATAAAAAAGTATAAAAAACAATATAACAAAAAAATATGCAATATAACAAGAAACAAAAAATAAAATAAAATCAAAAATTATAAAAAAGAAAATAAATAAAAATAATAAAATCTTAAAAATACTAAATTTGAAAAAAAAAATTCAACACAAAGATTTATGAGGAGGAATCACCCATCCTGGTACCACTCTGACTGAATTGCGCTTTACTTTGGAATTTTAATGAGATCCGATGCATTAATACTATATAATCACACTTAAAAATTTAAAAAATATTATACATAAAAATATTAAAAATATTAAAAAATTAAAAAATAAAAAATAAAAGATCATCAAAGAAAACAAAATAATAAAATTTTAAAAACTACTAAATTTACAAAAAAAAAAAAATGCAACATGAGAATTTCCAAGGAAGAATCACCCACACTAATATTACTTTCGCTCATGTATGCTTAATTTCGATATTTTGATGAAAACCAATGCATGCGCGTTGATATGATCACATTCAAAAATTCAAAAAATATTAAAAATAAAAAGTTATAAAAAATAATATATTGAAAAAATATGCAATATAACAAAAAACAAAAAATAAAATAAAACAAAAAATCATAAAAATTATAAAATAAATAAAAGTAATAAAAACATAAAAATACTAAATTTAAAAACAACATGAGGATTTTTCAAGAAGAATTACTCATCCTACCACCACTCTCACTTAAGTGTGCTTAACTTTGAAGTTCTAATGAGATCTAATGCATTAATGCTATATAATTATACTTAAAAATTCAAAAAATATTACAAATAAAAATATTAAAAATATTAAAAACTATTAAAAAATAAAACAAGAAAAAAAATTAAATAAGAGATCATTAAAGAAAAGAAAAATAAAAAAATAATAACTAATTTTTTAAAAATATCAAATTTACTAAAAAAAAGCATAATACGAGAAGTTTTAAGGAGGGATCACCCATCCTAGCATTATTCTCGTCCAGACACGCTTAATTTCAGCGTTTTGATAAAAAGCAATGCATTCACATTGATATGATGGTTATCAAAAATTTAAAAAATATTAAAACTAAAAAATAAAAAATTTTAACAAAACAATGTGATAAAAAAATGTGATATAACAAACAAATAAAAAATAAAACAAAAAATGTTAAAAAGATAAAGATAAATTAAAATAATAAAATTTTAAAACTATTAATTTTTTTTGAAAAATATAATATGAAAATTTTTTGAGAGAAATCACCCACCTCAATGCTACTCTTACTCAAGTGTGCTTAACTTCAAATAGTTATTGAGATCCGATACATTAATCACAATTAAAAATTTAAAAAATATTACAAATAAAAATATGCAAAAAATAAAAAAATTAATAAAATAAAAAATACAATAAAACCAAAAAAAATTAAATAAAAGATCATCAAAGGAAAGAAAAATTAAACAAAATAATATTAAATTTTAAAAAGTATTAAATTTATAAAAAAATGCAACAAGAAAATTTTTCAAAAAAAAATCACTCATCCTAATATTACTTTTACCTATGAATCTTAATTTCCACGTAAAAACCAATGCATTCACATTGATATGATTGCGCATTCAAAAATTTGAAAAATATTGAAAATAAAAAATTATAAAAAACAATGTAATAAAAAAATATGCAATAAAACAAGAAAAAAAACAAAGAATCATAAAAATAATAAAAAATAATAAAATTTTAAAAATATTAAATTTGAAAAAAAATACAATACAAGGATTTTTCAAGAAGGATCATCCATCCTAATATTACTCTTGCTAAACTACACTTAACTTCAAAATTCTAATGAGATCCGAGGCATTAATGTCATATAATCACATTCAAAAATTCAAAAAATATTACAAATAAAAATATAAGAAACATTAAAAAAATCATAAAATGAAAAAAACAAAAAAACAAAAAAATAAAAGATCATTAAAGAAAAGAAAAAATAAAATAATAATAAATTCTTAAAAATATTAAATTTATAAAAAAAAAATACAGCATAAAAATTTTCAAAAAAGAATCACCCGTTTCAATACTACTTTTATCTATACACGCTTAATTTCGATGTTTTGATGAAAACCAATGCATTCATGTTGATATGATCGCATTCCAAAATTTAAATAATACTAAAAAATAAAAAATAAAAAATCATAAAAAAAAGTAATGAAAAAATCTGCAATATAACAAGAAATAAAAAATAAAATAAAATAAAATAAAACAAAACAAAAAATTATAAAAAAAGACAATAATTTTATTGGTAAGAGTGAAATTTGCTAGTTGCAGATGTATAAATGACTTTTGTTATTAAAATCACGCTAAATGGTTAGTATTTTGTTGCTTAAGTACAGTTTCTTTTTTGGATTAAAAAATCCCGAAATGTCTCATACAACAATATTTATATTTAATCTTGTTTGTTGAAATGACTGCATTTAAAAATTTTTTAAAAAATTGAAAATAAAAATAAAAATATTAAAAAAATAAAAATAAAATAAATCAGTTTGTCCTAACAATCCTAGAAATATTTACCAACCCTTCTTCATCTAAAAAGAAAGAAACTCAAGAAAAATAAAAAGGAAATCAAAGTAAATCAATAGAACGAACAAATCAAAACAAAATCTGAAAAATAAAAAAAATCCAGAAAATCCAAAAGAAGGAAAGAAAAGAAAATATCTAAAAAAAGAAAAAATTCTAGCAAAGAAAAGAAAAACCCAGAAAAATATAAAAAAATTCAAATGTTCCAAAAAAGGGAAAACAGATCTAGAAAATTTAGAAAGAAAATAAAATAAATAAAAAAGAATAAAAATAACTGGAGAAGATAAAAAATGAAAATAAAATTTAATAAAAAGAAATCAAACAAAATTGAACAAGATCAAACACATCTTTTATTCTTTGTCTCATGCAATGGTAAAGAAAATGCCTGAAAAAGGTTCCCTGGCACAAACACCAATAATACATCAGGCAGAGACCATTGGTACGAATTTTGAACAATAACATGTTAGAGAAAAAAAAAATCCCTCAAATTAAAACCATATAGTCACTTACTGCAACTGTCGAGGCTTCTACATCAGCTTCTGTTTGTATACATTTGCTCTGTTACCTGGCGAAAAGAAGAGAAGTACTTAATGAAAGGAGGAGACATAGAAGCGAGAGAGAGAGAAAGAGGGAGAGGATACAGAAAAAAGAGTTGAACATCACACCTTACTATATCGCATTCCAAGAGAACCGTTAGAGCGATCCAGAGCTTTAATATATTCCTCCACAAGAAAGTCCCCATGACCCAATTCTCCATCTCCAGACTCTTCCTCAGGAAAAAAAAAAACTTGTCCCATTGGTGCAGCAAGATTATTCTTCTGTGACTGCGAGTAAGCATTTATCTTTTGATTATTTAAAAGCCTCCATCCCTGGGAGGTCAAGAACTTTGAGGAAAACATTACAAAACCAGAATTTCCAGAGTCCACAGGAGACATTCTTAAGGCCGATGCCAGTACATTTTCGTTCCATGTGGCAATAGGTATACGACCTCTACTATGCAAATTATCAATATCACTTGTAAGCAGTTGTTGAATTGGAAACGGAGAGGATGGTCTTTCAAGGACAAGGGTGAAGCTTCCTGTCTTGCAGTATCTTCCTGAAGAAACCAAAAACTGAAAGAAATAAATTAAAAGAAAATTGATGACCAGAGTGCAATGCCAGCATCAGAAATGCATGGAGAAAATTTAGTAATTTGAAAAGCTAATCATATTCACAGCTACAACTGAGAATAAATTGAACCACATTGCTTAAAGTCTGCAATATCATGTCTCAAGTCCTTTCTAAATTCATATTTCCTAGTTATGATTATTTCATGTCAAACACCATCTGTCATAAACTAAGAAATAATTTGTTGGATAAGAACTAATTCCAGTTATTTAACACTGATAGCTTCATTGTAACTACAAAGAAAAGGAAAAACAGAAAGAGCTGCCTAAAAAGGTTAGCTGAGTTGCCTTAAATGAAGCTAAGTTGACCAGATTAGCAAAATCAATTATCTGACCACATATGAGTCGAAGTTCTCTTCTATTGTTGACCACAAAGAACAAATCTATTGCAGTATACATCAATGCAGTATAAACAAACTGCTTGCCAACCATTCCACGGATTAACAAATCAGGGTTAAAAAGTTAAGCATACTTCATGAGGTAAAGCTCAGCAATCAAAAATTGAGGTGAAAGAGGGAATAAGGTATAAATGCACCTTGCACACTTATCTTCCATAGGCCAAAAAAAATAACAATGAAAACACGCCAAGGGGGAAGGTGGCCTGCTGCCCAAAAGTTTGACCATAAGATAATCAATGGACATTGATTACCAAATATTCACTTCAGCATCACATTAACCAGACCTTACAAATTGTTGAGTGAACTAGATATTCCCGTGGCTTCAATTCTCTTAACTTATCCAGCAGATCTAAAAAACCAGCGGCACAACTCATGTTAATAGAATTTTAATCTAGATAACTGGGATGAACTCACGACAACAAAAACGAAAAGAAAGAAGAATGAAGTATGACATCAAAAATTGTAAATATGCATTGCTAACCAAAACATAAATGCCCTACTGCGCATCTCCCTCATACACAATTTAAACTTTCCGATCTAGATAGTTTATGACTCAAGTAGGCTATCGATCGTTGCCCTTGTATCAAAACTGCTCCTAAGCCATTGAAGAATCTGTTACAAGAATGGCTGAGAAAAATAGGGTAAATCCAAAACGGGGGCTTGTGTCACAGCTAGATTATGAAAGCAATTTCTGTTCTAGATTCCACCCAAAGCAATCCTTCATGAGTTGCTGAGCCATACAATTTTGCTATATAATACCCCGTTAAACCAAGAAATCCTCTTAAGTTCTTAGCAGTTGGCTACTTTGCATGGCTATCACTTTGATTGGGTCTGCTGCAACACCGTCTGCAGGAATTATATGGCCAAATCCAGCCAACTCAAATCTTCATGAATCTGACCCAACTCCTTGTGAACACTACATATCCATGTTTCACCTCCCTCACATCCCCTAGAATTTTCACTTTTTTGCCACTAACCATGGTCCATCAGATCAATCGCTCCATTACCACTTTGACAAGAACTTAGATGAAATTGATTTAAAGAAAACAAAACCGTAACAATACACTAAGAAGAATTTCAAGAGTCTACTATCCCTTGATGCTAAGCAAGCTCACTCACTAAAAAGATAGTACCCACCTCTCCCATTACCTCTCTACCATTTTTCTTCTAATCATCAACTCTAACAGAAAGCATACTTAGCAGCCTTGCATCCAACAGTGCCATAACAAACTCAATTTTCTACTCTTTCTAGACTCATACCCAATCCTCACATAATGGCCAAATAATTTTCAAAATCCCTCCCAACATAAGCATCCAATTCAACACCTAATTCTGCTCTCTTCCTCCATATATATGTGACATAAATCGGAGGTCTAACAAACTGCCTCACAATGTTTTCAAGAGAACTAATAAAAGGAAATATCGAAACTTACCACCGATCCAATAATTGGTGCAATGACAAGCCACACCTTCATCTGACTGAGTTCAAAAAGCCAACAGTTGAGTAAATAAGTTAATATTAACATTTGGTCACACTGCAACCAACTAACAAACTTACTAACTAGAAGATCATGAAGACGAGTTGGATCCAGTGAAGTTTTCAAAATAAGACATGTTGAAGTTAAAATGTCTTGAATTATCATAAGAAAAGATGCATCATATAAAATGTGTGGATGAAGACAAAAGCATGTCAATTACATCTATTTACCACACACATGAAATGACATTAAGCAAACAATAAAAGCAAACCATCAAAAATAGAATTGCAATAAAAATTAGGATAGTCTAATCTGTATTTACATGAAACTATAAAAAGTCCGATAGTCTAATCTGTTAACTGCAGTCCTGCAAAGCAAGAATCTTAATATTCCAAGATTGCTAAATAGTTTCTTGATATTTTCGATCTATAATTCATTTGATACATGCACAATTACTTGCATGTCTGTTCAATGTAGTAGTGTCAACGCACAGTAGCGGCAAACTTTCAACTTACCTGTAAATGTTTCTTTAGCATAGTCTGTGCATCCTGAGACAGTATATCACCAAAAAAGGCATACACTTCTACAGCAGGACTAGAGCTGGTGCTGCAGATTCTTGCAGTGGGCCAAACAAGTTAGCTAGTCCTGTGAATGAACTGTAGTTCTCAAAGACATTGGCCAAGAGACTCGATTTGTGTTTCACAATCAAGCAATATACTTTCCTGCAAGAACAAATAATCATAATTAGCAACTATTCCAATTATGTTGTTCAGTAACGTATACAAATTCCTTTAAGCTAACAGTTTGAATCTGAGATACAAATATCACTGCTTTTCAAAAGGTTTAACTTAGCTGCTACCTCAAAGTTAATGAGATATTCTATATTATCTAGAAACTCTATCTCCTGCCTTGTCAAACTTCTCTCGCTCCTTGCCTTCAAGATGGGTACAAGTAACTCGTTGACAAGCTCTAAGCAGCTCTTCCTTGGGGTGGCCATGTTCACAACGTGTGAAAGGTATCTGCAAGAAGACAAACATTGGAATATCAGAAGAAACCCAAAAGAGGGCCACAGCATCATATCAACTAGCAGTCCAATACCAGAAATTTAAGTTAAAAGGACCAACAATTGAAAGGGGAATTTTTGTAAGTACCTTAGCTTCGTGTATGAATCAAAAGCTCCATAGTAATATACAAATTCAGCCAAGCAACCATTTCCAAGGTTCCTGCGATCTCAAGTTCTGTAAATGTAAATGGAGAGAAATAGTTTTCTTTTTCATTTTTGCTCGTATTACCGTAAGTGCTATGTGTCATTCATCTCTAAACAACCTTTACTCACCTCTTAGAGGCAAGAAGAAAAAGCAATCTGTTCTGTCAAAGTGGATAAAAGATCAATGTCATCTAACATGAAGATATATGCTTGTGAAAAAATCGATCTAAACCATCACCTAATTAGATAACTGGGGATAAAAACAAGTATTTAGTATTTCAAAAATTATGATCATAGTGATCTCTTCCGACCTTCGATAGCCAACTTTGCATCAATGAGAAATAGGCAATATACGTCCACTGATCCAGCATGTAACAAAGATAAAAGAAATCCAACCATTTCGAATATCACTACACGTGAAAACTTGAAATATTATCATTATTTTTTAACATAAAGTAAAAAGGCATCAAAAAGTCACATGCAAACTGAATTGAAAAAAAAAAAAAAAGAAAATTATAATTCAAAGAACTCACCGCAATAGTGGATCTACAAAGAATCCAAACAGTCACAAGTAGACCATTATTGACTTTTCCTTGGTAAAAAGTCTATGAGAATTCCTTGTTTAAGCAACAAGCTTCACTATAGCTATGAATCCTCTCTCATTGATTGCAACCATTAAAATCAATCAAGAAACTAAAAAAAAAAAATCCAACAAAACATATAAGAAAAATATACCTTTTCACGAACCCTACCATTCACGATGTGAAGCAAGGATACCATCATAAATAAAATCAAAACAAATATTAGGACGCCTCCCTCTACTTCCCTACAATAAGACTAAATGATAATTTCTGAATTGAAGAAAATAAATCTTGAAAGTAAAAGAAAATAAATCAAACGTAACAAAATTCAAAAAATATTTTTCTTACAAAGAAAAAGGGTGCAACTCAAAGAGTTCCAAAGAGGAATCACCCATCCCATTAATACGCCCGCCAAGCACGCTTAACTTTGGAATTGTGATGGGATCATATGCATCATTGGCATGAGTGTAATAGAGAAAAACACAGTAATACTAGCGCGATCACACTCAAAAATAGAAAACATAATAAGAGAAAAAAAATCAGCAAAAAGCGAGCATAAAAAAATCAAGAAAAAATAAAAATAATAAAATCTAATTTTTTATCAAAAAGAAAGAGTGCACGACAAGAATTTTCTAAGAGGAATCACCCACCCTAGTATTATTCTTGTCCTAGCATGCTGAACTTTGAGATCGGTCCATGACTCGAAAACCCAAAAAAAAAAAAAATATATTAAAAAATGAACACAAAACAAAAGATTAGTAAAGAAAAAATAAATTAAAAATAATAAAACTCAATTTTTTAATTAAAAAAAGTGCAACATGAGAATCTACTACGAGGAATCACCCTTCCTAGTATTATTCTCATCCTAGCACGCTTAACTTCGAGATCGATGCAGTAATGCTAATATGATCACACTCAAAAATCAAAAACACAATAAAAACATAATTATTAAAAATTAAAATAAAAAATCAATAAAAAATCATTAAATTAAAAATAATTAAACCCAATTATTTTTATCAAAAAGAAAGAGTACACGACAAGAATTTCTTAAGAGGAATCACCCATCCTAGTACTATTCTCGTCTTAGCACGCTTAACTTCGAGATCGAGGCATTAATGCTAATATGATCACACTTGAAAATCGAAAAAATAATTAAAAAAATCATTAAAAAAATGAACATAAAACAAAAAATTAGTAAGAAAAAAAATGAATTAAAACTAATAAAACTAAATTTTTTTATCAAAAAAAAAAGAGTGCACGACAAGAATTTCCTAAGAGGAATCACCCATCCTAGTACTATCCTCGTCCTAACACGCTTAACTTCGAGATCGATGCATTAATGCTAGTATGATCACACTTGACAATCGAAAAAAATAACGAAAGAAAAAAATCATTAAAAAAAATATAAAACAAAAGATCAGTAAGGAAAAAAAAATGAATTAAAACTAATAAAATCCAAATTTTTTATCAAAAAGAAAGAGTGCACGACAAGAATTTCCTAAGAGGAATCACCCATCCTAGTACTATTTTTGTTCCAGCACGCTTAACTTCGAGATCGATGCATTAATGCTAGTATGATCACACTTGAAAATCCAAAAAAATAACGAACAAAAAAAAAATCATTAAAAAAATGAACATAAAACAAAAGATCAGTAAGAAAAAAATGAATTGAAAATAATAAAACCCGATTTTTTTATTTTTTATCAAAAAGGAAAAGTGCACGACAAGAATTTTCTTAGAGGAATCACCCATCCTAGTACTATTCTTGTCCTAGCACGCTTAACTTCGAAATCGATGCATTAATACTAGTATGATCACCCTTGAAAATCGAAAAAAAAAATAATGAAAGAAAAAATCATTAAAAAGACGAACATAAAACAAAAGATCGATAAGGAAAAAAATGAATTAAAACAAATAAAATCCAATTTTTTATCAAAAAAAAAAGTGCACGACAAGAATTTCCTAAGAGGAATCACCCATCCTAGTACTATTCTCGTCCTAACACGCTTAACTTCGAGATCGATGCATTAATGCTAATATGATCACACTTGAAAATCGAAAAAAAAAATGAAATAAAAAAATCATTAAAAAAACGAACATAAAATAAAGATCAGTAAAGAAAAAAATGAATTAAAACTAATAAAACTCAATTTTTTTATCAAAAAGAAAAAATGCACGACAAGAATTTCGTAAGAGGAATCACCCATCCTAGTACTATTCTCGTCCTAACACGCTTAACTTCGAGATCGATGCATTACTGCTAGTATGATCACACTTGAAAATCGAAAAAAAATAATGAAATAAAAAAATCATTAAAAAAACGAACATAGAACAAAAGACCAGTAAGGAAAAAAATGAATTAAAACTAATAAAACCTAATTTTTTGATCAAAAAGAAAGAGTGCACGACAAGAATTTCGTATGAAGAATCACCTATCCCAGTACTATTCTCGTCCTAGCACGCTTAACTTCGAGGTCGATGCATTAATGCTAGTATGATCACAGTTGAAAATCGAAAAAAAAATGAAATAAAAAAATCATTAAAAAAACGAACATAAAATAAAAGATCAATAAAGAAAAAATATACTAAATATAATAAAACTCAATTTTTTTATCCAAAAAAGAAAGAGTGCAACACGAGAATTTCCTAAAAGGAATCACCCATCCTAGTACTATTCTCGTCTTAGCACTCTTAACTTCGGAATCGGTGCATTAATGCTAGTATGATCACGCTTAAAAATCGAAAACATAATTAAAAAAAAAAAAGAGAAAATCATTAAAAAGACGAACATAAAACAAAAGATTAGTAAAGAAAAAAAATAAATTAAAAATAATAAAACTCAATTTTAATTAAAAAAAAAAAAGAGAAACACAAAAATTTTCTAAGAAGAATCACACATCCTAATACTATTCTCATCCTAACATGCTTAACTTTGAGATGAAAAAATTATCTCAAAACCATATCATGTTAGGCAATTAGTTACAGATGATGACCACATTAATCTCTTCTTACCTTCAATAACTTGGCATATGAAAGACTGGTAGCAACGATAAAAAGAATCCAACAGTTTTAAAAATCATTACATGTCAAAACCAAAAACATTACAGTTATTCTTCAAGAGAAAGTAAAAACCATAAAACAATCGCAAGTAAACTAAATTGAAGGAGAAGAATTGCAACACAAAAGAAAATTATAACTCAAACAATTCACCGCAATGGTGGATCTACAAAGAATGAAAAATTCCCAACCAGCCACAAGCAAACCACCACTAGCCTTTCCCATACAGCTCCCTCATTTGTTGCAACCATCAAAACCAATCAACAAACAAGAATTAAAAATATATCTTTTGGTCTCCAGAAATTCATAAAAAAAAATGCATAAAGATAAGAAAAGAAAATCCTAGAAAACCAATCATACAAAAGACCGTCCAAGAAAATCAAAAAATTGAAAGAAAATTGAAGAACACCAAATAAACTCAAAGAAAGTCCAAGAAAACAGAAGAGAAATCAATAACCAAGACTTTGTTAAAGCACTAAAAGAAATACGGGCAAGAAAAGGGAAGTACTTAAACAAATCTAGAAAAATATGATACTTATTAATCGTAATTCATTTTCTTGAAACCTAACATTCACCATATGAAGCCGACATACCATCGCAATTAGGATGTCTCCCTGTGCTTCTCAATGACTTCCTTGTAATAAAACACTAGATGATAATTTCTGAAGCTGATTCTAAATAACCAAGAAATTTTAGTTAACCTAAAGAAAGATATCAGGTAGTATAAAAATACCATTCTAGAAAGGCTTCTGTTTCAACGTTACCTTGTTCTCTCATCACATAAACTTCTCTCGAGCAAGAAATTAGGTTTTCACAGAGAGGGAGAGGGTAGCGGATAAAGAAAGAACAAGAGATTGGAAATAAAAGAGCGAAATCGGATCTCTTGTACTTCAGAGGGAGAGGGAGAGGAAGAGAGTACAAGATAAAGGAGGAACAGAAGATTGGAAATACCGAAGGGAAATCGTACCTGGAGGATCATATGTGACCGTTGCAGAGAGACATCAGACCTCCAGCGGATCTTCGGCTCCGGGGCATAAAATGTGATTGTCACTACTGAGAATCTGGGTCTTGCTCCCCTTTATATACCCACGTGTTCATGAGCCTTTAATCACACTTCTGCCTGCCTTAGTCAACCCAAAAGTCACAAAGCAGAATCCATAAAAGTCAAAAAGAAACTTTTTGCTTTTAATTAATAACATTGATTTGCTAATTAATTTATTAACTGATTTAATCATTTTTAACAGAATTAAATACCACAATAGAATATAAATTAAATTTAAAATTTTAAAAATATCATTCAATCAAATTGAAATTAGTAAAACTTAATTAATAACAAAATTTATCATAAATAATGATCAAAAAAATTATTTGTATTCGTATTAAAAAAAAAAAGGCTACCTAAATCTAAACAACATAAATATATAAGATTTATTTTTTCAAATATAACAAAGTACCATGTGACTTTTATCAATTATTAATATATTCAAATACACTTTTTAAATCACAAGTTCTTTGCCTTTAATTAAGAATTAATTTACTTACTGGTTTTGTCAAGTTTTAAAAAAATCTTAAGGATTAAAATAGAATATAATTTAAATTAAATCTTTTTAGACAAATTGATTGAATTGAATTGGAAATTTATCATAAACAACAAAATTATGGCAGGGAAAAGAGTTAGCAGTCTGGAATTGTTCCCCTTGGGTCCTTTGCTATTGTTTCAGCTTAGCTGAGATGTCCAACCAGGAGTAAGTCCGGAGGAAGAAGTCAGTCACCTCAGGCTGAGGCATGGCAATGACGACGACCTCAAGAGGCAGCAACCGCTATTGCATGTCAAGCTCTCTGAAGATTTTCATCAATTCTTCCATCAAAAGAGCTCTCCTTGGGTGCTTCTCTAACATGTCCTTATGGTTAATCCTGTGACTTAAACCATACAGCCATTCTTACTGTTCAACTCCTCCACATCCTTGAAGATGATGATGGGGGCAGGACACCAGTGCTCGTTCTTGCTCTCGATGTAACTACGATTCAGCAAACCACAATAGCAATCATCAACAAATCAGTATTCTCTCTTAGGACAAAAGTAATGAGCATACCCTTGAGACTTAATATTGATGCATTATCTACCTTGTTATTCTTTGTTTCATGGTGGTGACCTTTGCAGCAGGAGTGGAAATGTGGATACAGAATTCAACTGCATCTCTGCGATGGAAGTTGCAAGAGCTCTTTGCTCTCTCAAGGCATTGACCTGCAACAAGATCAAAGCAAGTTAATGCTACTTTAGAAGATCGAACTTGGAACAGAGCTATATGTTTCTGACTTGGTATAAGATCACTGATGGTAGAAGTTCAAAGAAGACTGCTAACACTAATAACCCACCTCATTTTTTCCCAAGAAATTTCAAACCTAGAAAGCACTTGAGAGAGGTATGTGCAGTATCGCCCCGCATCCCTTGTTTCGAAAAATGATGTTATCAGAAAAAGTGCTTACCAGCCAGTTCTTCAATGATAATTTGCTAATTCTTTTGCTCTCACCTGTACCTTCAACGAGACTCATAGTCTTCATAGCCTCCTCACGTCGCATAAGTCGCGTCAAATCCCGTAAGTAAATGAACCTGCCAAATAATAACAACAAAGGAAGCCAAGGACCCCTTTCAGTTCAAGTACTGAACAAAGGAGATCAATTACAGGACAGAAACAAGCTATTGCTACATATAAATGCATCAGCACAAAACCACTTGGAATATCAAGACATGAATTGAATCCACACAGATACTCCCTAAAATTTACATTTAAATTACGTGGGAGGACAGAATGACTTACTTTGCTCCTCGCCTTGCCACATTCTGGAAAATTTTTCTTGCAGCAGCTTTGGCTTTGTTTTCACTTCATATCTGTTTTGTAGCCTCATCATTCTTAGCACTATCCAGTATCTGCTCATCTAATGTGGACAATGAACCATGCCGGACAATTTTCATCAACCTCTTCATGTGCCAGGCTGAGATGTTTTTGTGATTAAGCTTGGGCAAAGGATTGATTGTGATCACATTATCTGCCTTCTTTGAAATCTCTCGAGAGATTCTGATACTTCCCCAGGTCTTACTTCCAGCAGATCCCCCTCCAATCACCCTTCCACTCTTACCAGCTTCTGGAAACACAGTTGCTCCCAGGGCAGGCGGCATGGAAGCCTGTGTTTTTGTAGCTCAGATATCTCCTCTAGAGTTCTCTATTCTTCTATTCTCTGAATCTCAATTAATGGCGGGCCTGATAGAGTCTCTATCCCATATTTGATCGAACATGGATCCTTGAATCCTATCAAAGTATGTGCTCACAGGGAAGGAAGAAGCAAGTAACTTGACCGTTAAAGTTTTTATCAATCATAATAAGTTAACCACCAAGAGCAGACCAAGATTTTGGTAACATAAGGGAAGAACTTACCATTAGTCTCCCTTAGAATCAACCAGGTTGCCATGCAAGCAGCGCAAGCCCCGATCACAAACAATTCTGCACAGCCCATGAAAAAAATACAAAACTCTTTTTCTCAAAAGGAAATTCCTCTCCACGGACAACACAATCAGCCTGATCCCCCACCCAGACACCAATCTTCCGCATATCAAAACCAACAGGAACACTGCCCCCTTCCACAAGTCAAGGTTCCACAGAGTCTTCTCCCTCAGGAAAGGAATAGAGAGACTGCAAACCAGTGCCGATATGATCATGACCAAACTTACCCATTGAATGAATGTCATTGCCTTGAGTTTAGCCTTTCTGTGCTCTTCTGGCGCGTCTTCACCCGCTAAGGGGTCGTCCTCACCGTCCTCCATGGATTTTGTCAGCATCCCAGATCTCCAGTTGACCCGACTTAACCGTCCACCCTGACAGAATCTGCACTTCTTCAGGCCTCGGGTCTTGCAACCTGGATTTTGTCTTAGTTGTTGACAGCAATGTCAACATCTTTTGAAACGACGCCCCTGGCGTGATCCTCTCCGCATCGTCTCTCATGGCTAGTCGTTGACTGTTCCGCATCTGCATGGACTCGACTTGGAAGATATCGGGGCGGGGAAACCGAAAGAGACTCGGAGCTCCCTAGAAAACTCAAGCATGGGTGAGGTGATGGAGTTATCGTGTGTCTTGACACGTCCATTTCCATATCAATGTCGAGCGCGACACCGCGAACATTGTCGTTGCTGCTGCTGCTGGTGGTGACGGTATCTGGGCGGGGCTTGGAAACAGATGATTCATTGGTCTCGACCTGTCGATCGTGTTGGGGATGCTGATGATAAGAGCACTCATGAGCGAGGAGAATGGGAAGTTCTTCGGGGCTGGATTTGCTTCCGTCCCCTGCATAGGAGCCATGGGATTTGAATGATTTCTTTAGAGAGAAACCCATTGGTTCTCCTTTGATTTATTATGTAAAGATATCTGCATGTTATGTTGAGACCTGAAAAAACATTGCCATGCAAAGAAAATTGAAGAGAAAAATCCAACCACATAGGAAAAATAATTCAAATAACTCACCGGATCTGTGGCTCTGAAAAGAATGGAAGAATTCGACCAATCACAGGCAGAATAGCACTGGCCTTCTCATGGTAAAAGACTCCAGGAAAATTCCTTGCTGTGTGAGCAACAAGCTGCACCACAGCTAAGCCGTCTCTCTCATTGGCTGCAACCATTAAAACCAATCACCCAAAAATAACTAAACATTTGATCTCTTCGTCTCAGAGATTTAGGGATTTTTAAACAGGAAAAAGGAGCTTCACTTAAAGAACAAATTCTAACCACTCTGGCGTGGTTTAATTACACTATCAAAATGTGGTTATATTGCAGGTAGGTTTCTAAAAAAAAGTAGCGAAATACAACAATAAGAGAAATCATTTATGCCTTCAGGTAGTGTTTTAATAGAGAGGGAAAGAGTACCAGAGGAAGAAGGAACAACGTAGGCGTGAAGGAGATTGGATATAATGGCGCGAAATCTGATTTCCAGAGCATCAGCATCCCCTCCGTCTGCTGGCTGCGTCGATGAGGCCGCTATTCGTTCGTGCAGTTCGTGCACCAAACTGGACAGGTTGTTACCGTTCGCCATAGCAATCTTGCATTTGCTCTCTCTCTCTCTCTTCATACTACTAGGGCAATGACAGCGTAGTGCTGTCTTCCTCCCGCCTCGACCAATTTTGAAAGGTATTTATAAGCAATTTTAATTGGGCTTTTGTATTGATTTCTCGTGAGCCAACGGAAAGAAACACTTTTACTAATTTTGATTTACTAAATGATTTTTTATTATTGTTAAAATCTTATAAATAAAAATACAATATATGAAGCAACGGTTTCATTAAACAATGAAATATATATATATGTATAAGCCAAACCATGAGATGATGTTCAATCAATACGAAGTCACCTCTGCTTGTATTTTTAAAATTTTACAAAAACACATAATTAAAAATAAAAAACAAAACATATAATATCAATATACAGTGCAATATACACTGCTGTATGGTATCACAACCAAATGCATACCATACAGCAGTGGAATTTATGTTTTCGTTGATATGCTTAGGTTGCTGTAATTTTCTTTTCTTTCTGTCTTGCAAACTTTTTGGTATTCGGGAACACATTAGCAGAACAAGCAGGCTGTTCCTCTTGTACAAAGGGAAACAACTACTGTTGACAAAACCCAGATTGCAATAGATCGGGAAGTAACTGATTTAGGGAATTCAGTGGCAGACAAATTTCTCAAACAATTTCTAAAATTTTAAGCACTAAACATCCAAACAACTTAAGATCATACTCTTTATTATCATTTATGATCGAAGTAAAAAAAAAATCATTCTTCATCAAGCAAAGCAAGTTGAACATAGATTTAGTAGGTTTTACGCGCACATATACAAGATTAAACAAATTTTCATCAAGAATAATCTCTCAAACACATGATCATGATCTAAAATCAAAATGCAACATTTATAAAGCAAATAAGTGCTGGCTGAACCTCCAAGAGGCTTATTTTAATGCATTTTCATCATTTTTAGCTCGAAACAACAAGGATCCACCATAGCCATCAATTCTCCCTCATACACAATTTAAACTTTCCGATCTAGATAGTTTATGACTCAAGTTAGGCTATCGACCGTTGCCCTTGTATCAAAACTGCTCCTAAGCCATTGAAGAATCTGTTACAAGAATGGCTGAGAAAAATGGGATAAATCCAAAATGGGGGCTCCTGTCACAGCTAGATCATGAAAGCAATTTCTGTTTCTAGATTCCACCCAAAGCAATCCTTCATGAGTTGTTGAGCCATACAATCTTGCTATATAGTACCCCGTTAAACCAAGAAATCCTCGTAATTCCCTTTAAGTTCTTAGCAGTTGGCTACTTTGCATGGCTATCACTTTGATTGGGTCTGCTGCAACACCGTCTGCAGGAATTATATGGCCAAATCCAGCCAACTCAAATCTTCATGAATCTGACCCAACTCCTTGTGAACACTACATATCCATGTTTCACCTCCCTCACATCCCCTAGAATTTTCACTTTTTTGCCACTAACCATGGTCCATCAGATCAATCGCTCCATTACCACTTTGACAAGAACTTAGATGAAATTGATTTAAAGAAAACAAAACCGTAACAATACACTAAGAAGAATTTCAAGAGTCTACTATCCCTTGATGCTAAGCAAGCTCACTCACTAAAAAGATAGTACCCACCTCTCCCATTACCTCTCTACCATTTTTCTTCTAATCATCAACTCTAACAGAAAGCATACTTAGCAGCCTTGCATCCAACAGTGCCATAACAAACTCAATTTTCTACTCTTTCTAGACTCATACCCAATCCTCACATAATGGCCAAATAATTTTCAAAATCCCTCCCAACATAAGCATCCAATTCAACACCTAATTCTGCTCTCTTCCTCCATATATATGTGACATAAATCGGAGGTCTAACAAACTGCCTCACAATGTTTTCAAGAGAACTAATAAAAGGAAATATCGAAACTTACCACCGATCCAATAATTGGTGCAATGACAAGCCACACCTTCATCTGACTGAGTTCAAAAAGCCAACAGTTGAGTAAATAAGTTAATATTAACATTTGGTCACACTGCAACCAACTAACAAACTTACTAACTAGAAGATCATGAAGACGAGTTGGATCCAGTGAAGTTTTCAAAATAAGACATGTTGAAGTTAAAATGTCTTGAATTATCATAAGAAAAGATGCATCATATAAAATGTGTGGATGAAGACAAAAGCATGTCAATTACATCTATTTACCACACACATGAAATGACATTAAGCAAACAATAAAAGCAAACCATCAAAAATAGAATTGCAATAAAAATTAGGATAGTCTAATCTGTATTTACATGAAACTATAAAAAGTCCGATAGTCTAATCTGTTAACTGCAGTCCTGCAAAGCAAGAATCTTAATATTCCAAGATTGCTAAATAGTTTCTTGATATTTTCGATCTATAATTCATTTGATACATGCACAATTACTTGCATGTCTGTTCAATGTAGTAGTGTCAACGCACAGTAGCGGCAAACTTTCAACTTACCTGTAAATGTTTCTTTAGCATAGTCTGTGCATCCTGAGACAGTATATCACCAAAAAAGGCATACACTTCTACAGCAGGACTAGAGCTGGTGCTGCAGATTCTTGCAGTGGGCCAAACAAGTTAGCTAGTCCTGTGAATGAACTGTAGTTCTCAAAGACATTGGCCAAGAGACTCGATTTGTGTTTCACAATCAAGCAATATACTTTCCTGCAAGAACAAATAATCATAATTAGCAACTATTCCAATTATGTTGTTCAGTAACGTATACAAATTCCTTTAAGCTAACAGTTTGAATCTGAGATACAAATATCACTGCTTTTCAAAAGGTTTAACTTAGCTGCTACCTCAAAGTTAATGAGATATTCTATATTATCTAGAAACTCTATCTCCTGCCTTGTCAAACTTCTCTCGCTCCTTGCCTTCAAGATGGGTACAAGTAACTCGTTGACAAGCTCTAAGCAGCTCTTCCTTGGGGTGGCCATGTTCACAACGTGTGAAAGGTATCTGCAAGAAGACAAACATTGGAATATCAGAAGAAATCCAAAAGAGGGCCACAGCATCATATCAACTAGCAGTCCAATACCAGAAATTTAAGTTAAAAGGACCAACAATTGAAAGGGGAATTTTTGTAAGTACCTTAGCTTCGTGTATGAATCAAAAGCTCCATAGTAATATACAAATTCAGCCAAGCAACCATTTCCAAGGTTCCTGCGATCTCAAGTTCTGTAAATGTAAATGGAGAGAAATAGTTTTCTTTTTCATTTTTGCTCGTATTACCGTAAGTGCTATGTGTCATTCATCTCTAAACAACCTTTACTCACCTCTTAGAGGCAAGAAGAAAAAGCAATCTGTTCTGTCAAAGTGGATAAAAGATCAATGTCATCTAACATGAAGATATATGCTTGTGAAAAAATCGATCTAAACCATCACCTAATTAGATAACTGGGGATAAAAACAAGTATTTAGTATTTCAAAAATTATGATCATAGTGATCTCTTCCGACCTTCGATAGCCAACTTTGCATCAATGAGAAATAGGCAATATACGTCCACTGATCCAGCATGTAACAAAGATAAAAGAATTCCAACCATTTCGAATATCACTACACGTGAAAACTTGAAATATTACCATTATTTTTTAACATAAAGTAAAAAGGCATCAAAAAGTCACATGCAAACTAAATTGAAGAAAAAAAGAATATTATAACTCGAAGAACTCACCGCAATAGTGGATCTACGAAGAATAATGCCACACTCTTCAACCAGTAAAAGTTTGCAACCACATTGCTTAAAGTCTGCAATATCATGTCTCAAGTCCTTTCTAAATTCATATTTCCTAATTATGATAAGAACTAATTCCAGTTATTTAACACTGATAGCTTCATTGTAACTATAAAGAAAAGGAAAAACAGAAAGAGCTGCCTAAAAAGGTTAGCTGAGTTGCCTTAAATGAAGCTAAGTTGACCAGATATTAGCAAAATCAATTATCTGACCATATGAGTCAAGGTTCTCTCCCATTGTTGACCACAAAGAACAAATCTAGTGCAGTATACATCAATGCAGTATAAACAAACTGCTTGCCAGCCATTCCACGTATTAACAAGTCAGAGTTAAACAATTAAGCATACTTCATGAGGTGAAGCTCAGCAATCAAAAATTGAGGTGAATGAGGGAATAAGGTATAAATGCACCTTGTACACTTATCTTCCATAGGCCCAAAAAATGACAATAAAAACATGCTTAATTGTTGACCATCAGATAATCAACCGACATTGATCACTAAATATTCACTTCAGCATCACATTAACCAGACCTCATAAATTGTTGAGTAAACTAGATATTCACTTGGCTTCAATTCTCTTAACTTATCCAGTACATCTAAAAAATCAGTGGCACAACTCATGTTAATAGAATCTTAATCTAGATAACTTGGATGACTCCATGCCAACAAAAACACAAAGAAAGAAGAATGAACTATGACATCAAAAATTGTAAACATGCATCACTGACAAAAACATAAATGCCTTACTGTGCATCTCCACAGTCCTTGATCTCAATAAGCCTGCCACAGATGAATCACTGACTTTCTTCAATTGTATCTCCCACCATAATTATTCTCAACCTCTCCCCATTACCCTGCACAATAAATTGACCAACTAAACCAAACAAAACGATCCAAAATCAATTTCCTTTTCATTTTCACTCACTTCTTTTCCTGTAGTTCAAAAGCCTATGAACAAAAGAGAAAGTAAATTAGAATCTACACTAAAAGAGCGCGGTGGTGAGCAGAGCTGAGCTAGGTACCCCTCTTTTTAAAGCGTGGACAAAGATTTGGCCATTAGCTAATAAGCGGATACCGAGAGGTTTATCGAGTGTGACCATGTAAGAAATGCTCCTCCTCTGAAACGGACCTTCTCTTTGAGGCCGATCCTAGAGAGCCCTGCTCCATTGAAGAAGCGGTTATCTCTGCTCCAAAAACGACGATGAAGAGGAGGAACCCAGAAGACCCGGCGTTGACGATCGATCAAAAACTCTGCAACTGTCCGCAACTGGACAGTTGCAGAGAGGCCATTTTCATTAGCAATTGCTTTATTCTGTTTTCGAGATATAAAATTGAATGAACCAAAAAAGCTCACTATCGCCTATGACATAAACTTCTCCGGCAAGAAAATAGATTCTCACAGAGGAAGAAAGAAGAGAATAAAGAAGGAAGAGGAGATTAGAAATGACCGAGCGATACCGGATCTCTAGTATTCCAGGAAGAGGGAGAGAGTACCGGGACAGAAGAATTGAAATCACAGACCGAAATTTCATCTCTAGCATTTCAGGGAGAGGGGGAGAGCACCAGGTGAAGAAGGAACAGAAGAATGGAAATCACAGAGCGAAAGCGGACGCCTGTATATAACGTGACTATATTTGATCTAGTATCCTCTTTGTTTATACATAATGTGTTTATGATTTTTTAATTATTTACTAAAAATCGTAAAATATAAAATCAAAATAAAATTTTGAGTGAACATTATTAGATAAAAGTTTATAAAATTTTGATTTCTAAAATTAATTTTAAATTTTAAAATATAATAAATTTAAATTTAATTTATTAATTTAATTTTAAATTAAATATTATTATTTATTTAAATATTTAAATTAAAGTTTTATATTATAAATTCTGATTAAATTCTTTTATAAATATAAAAAATTATATAAATTATTTGATAAAACTTCAAATGGTATTTAACAAAAAATTAAAATTTTTTAAATACTAAAAATATTTTTTTAAAATATAATAAAATTTTTTGTAAATAAAATACTAAATTTATCAGAACTATTTTTAATTATTTTAATAATAAAATTATACTTAATTTTCTATAATACTTAAAATTATAATTAAATTTGATTATTTTCAATCCACTAATTTTTGTTTGAATAAGTTCTGAAATTTAAAATTAATTTCAAATCAATTGAAACATCAAATTACAAAATAACTTTTATCTCTTTTCTTTTCAGAACATCAATATACTCGGCATAAACTATTGATACACTTATATATTCAAATACATTTGTTAAACCTCAAAAAAAAAATTCTTTTTTAATTAAAAATTTTGATTGCTAAGTAATTTATTAATTAATTTTATCATATTTTTTATAAAATTAAAAATTAAATAAAATATAATTTAATTCAATAATTGATTAATTACTTTTAAAATATAAAAATTAAAACCATATTGTAACTTAGCAATTGCTTATTTCTGCTTTCGAGGTATAAAATTGAAAGAACCAGAAGCTCACTATGGCCAGATTAGTGTTGTGTCAATATGTGTGTGTACAGTTCATTGAAATAAATTCAAACAAATTTAGAAGATAAAAATGAAATAAAAATGAATTCAAAAAAATAAACCAGATTAACAAAATTAAAAATAGTAAATTAATAAAAAAATATATTTTTAAAATTTTATCAATATACTAAATCCATCAATGGATTTCTTATTAATAGGAAGACAGACGAGTTGGATTGAGCAAAATTTCCAAAAAAAGATTTATTGAAACTATGTTAAATTCAAATTAAAAAGTTTTATAATCCTTCACTTGCCATCACAAAGGGATTTACTATATAAAATAATAAAAACAAATGCAAATGCAAATCAATTATAAGTATGTATTTATCACACACATAAGATGAATTAAGCAAAAAGTAAGAACATCAAACATATAGAATAGTAAAGAGATCAATTTTTTCATTGTTTTTTTTATTATTGATAAGTGCAGTTTGTCCTCTTTGAAACAAATATTTACTGACTTATCATAAGTAATAAAAAAACTATTTATATTTTTAAAGTGCACAAAATAATATTGAAAATAATTTCACCAGATATAAAGATAAATATTTATGAAGTCACCTAACTGGACAACCGAAATGAAAACATATCTTAACATTATATCATGTTATATGTCTAATAGAATTCGACTCAGGTGAGGTGTCTAAAACATGAAGGTGTAGAACCCTCTTTTTGTTTTATGTACCCCGTGTTTATGAGGTTTTAATTATTTACTAAAACATAAAGTCAAAATAAAATTTTGGGTACATTTTATTAGGTAAAGATTTATTAAATTTTGATTTTTTAAAATTAATTTAAAATTTAAATGTATTAATTAAATTGAAAATATTATAAAATTTAAATATTAAAATATTTACATTAAATTTTTATATTATAAATTTTGATTTAAATTTTTTTATAGATACAAAAAAATATTTAAATTATTTGAATAAAAATTAAAAAATCTAGTATTAAAAAATTATTAAAAAATTAAAGAATATTTTAAAAAATTTATAAGCTTAAAATTATTCAAAATTTAAAAATTAATTTGAAATAAAAATTTGAATTTATTAGAGTTATTTTTAAAAGTATTTTAATAATAACATTATAATAATTTTTATATAATAATTTAAATTAAAATTTAATTTGATTATCAATCAATTAATTTTTGTTTCATACATTTTAAAATTTAAAAGTTAATTTGAATAAATTAAAATATTTAATTAATTAATTAATTTTATTAATTATGTTATAAAAATAAATATTAAAATCAAATATAATTCAAATTACAAAATAAATTTTATCTTTTTTTTTTTCAAAACATCAATATACACAGCATAAACTATGGATCTCTCTTTAATTAATTAGGAATTTTGATTTGTTAAGTAATTTATTAATTGATGTTATCATACTTTTTAAAAAATTTAAAGATTAAATAAAATATAATTGAAATTAAAATTTTAAAAATATTTTGATTTAATTAAAAATATGAAATCTTAATTAATGACAAAATTAATTGTATTGACATATTAAAAATTAATATATAACAATTAAACATGATTAATTGCGAAAAGGTAAACTGATGAGATACTAATTTTCAATTTATATCAAATAAGGATGTTAGAATTATATTTATCATTTTAAAAATATTAAAATGTATTTTATAACATAAAATAAAAATTTAAGTTTTATATATCACTTTTGCTTAAAAATTAATTTTTTAAATATAAATCTTACCATATTATTTCACTAATGCCACTGCCAATCAATTAGGAGATTATCATCATTCACTTGGGCACATTCATCATTTCAAAAGACATAAGCTTTAAACTTTGACGGGATTAATTTAATGGTTAGCAAATGTCTATTTATACATCAATGTAAATTCGAATTATTTATTAGAATGTATTTCTGATCATTGGCCTTTTGAATTTTTTATTAATTTATTATAATAAAATGACGAATATTACTATTATTAAAAAAAATTAATTTTGATTATCATTCTCTGCATTGGGCTCCATAATTTAGTCACTATAAGCCCATGCCTATGTGGACAAGGAAATGGTCCACAGCATCCAGGCCGGGCTGGGCTTGACTGGCTAAGTCTCAATTTTATCAAATATTAGCACAGAGATATTTTCACGGGAACGAGCGAACAATGTCCTCGAGAAATGTGTCCAACTGTAACTGGGCAGATAATCTTGCAACGGTGGCATCCAATGATTTATAATATGCCACGTGGCTAGTTACTTAGCTGGGCACGGCGTTTCTTACTAATCCAAAGAGAACACGGAATACGGCATGGGAGTTGTCAAAGGAACCGCCCGGCCACATGGAAGGAAACATGACTGACGGGTGAGGAAGAGTTTTTTTTATTTTTTATTTTTATAAAGGGATAAAACATGCTATTGTGAATTAAGTTGACATTATTTTTTTAATAAAAAATTAAAAATACGTTTATAATATATTATATTGTATATAAAAATAAAATAAATTAATATTGACCTATTACTCTACGGTGTCGTTTTGACTATTTTTTAGACATAGAGGAAAGCATTGATGATTTGGTTAATTGTTAAGTGGTGGAATTTTGCTGTCAGAAAATGACGAGAAACCGTGATGATGGAGGTGGACAAAGATGGGTGATTTGATGCAGGAACTGGGAAAGGAGGAGGAAAGATTTACCTCATGGGACCCAACCACTTACTTTAAGCTTAAGAATGAAATTGACTTTGATTCCTAATTAATGGCCGTGTTTAAGCAAAGTGCCCCCACAAAAATCACACAACTGGATCCTTCCTTAGTCTTTCTGCCTACAGCGATAAAATTTTAGATCTTAAGGTGAAAATTATATAAAATTTTAAATTATTTTTTATTAAATTTAATTTTAACATTAAAAATTGATATATTAAATATTAATTTAATTTAAATTTAAATAAAATTATATAAAACTTTCATATTGAATTTATGTTATCAATCAAACGTTTATATTTAAAAAATAATAAATTATTTTTTAATATATCAATTTAATTTAAATTAAATATTATAAAATATTAAAATATTTTTATTATTAAAATATTTTTAAAATAATTTATATAAATTTTTTACTTTATTTAAATTCATCTTTGAAATTTGAATGATTTTCAATGTAATATTTATTTTTATAATTTTTTTCAAAAATTTAAAATATAAATTTTAAAAAATATTTTTTATTTATATATAATTTTAAATTATAATTTATTATATAAAATTTTTAAATCTTATTTTTTATAAAATTTAATTTAATTTTTATTAATAAATTATTAATTATTTTTTAAATATAAAAATTTAATTAATGATATAACGTAAATATTATATTTTATGAGATTTTTAGTTTTTAAATTTTAATTCAAAAACTTAAAAGTATTTTTTCATTAAATATTTTTAAAATAGCTCAAATGATTTTCACACTTTATTTTAAATTTATTTTTCAAATTTTAGATATGAATAATTTTAAAATTTACTGATTATTTATTATAAATTCTAAAATTTATTATTCATTCTAAAATTTTAAATATTTTTTATCATTTAAAAATTTTAAATTTTTATAATAATTTAAATTAATATTTATTATTAAAAATTTTAATTTAAATATCGTTTTAACACCATTAAATTGGTAAAGTAAATATTTATCTTAAATTTTAAATTTATCAATTATAAATTAATTAGTACTTATTTTTAATATATATATATATATAAGCATTTTTCTTTTAAAAAAAAAAAGGTGTACAACAAATTTTCTCACATTTTAGGGGTGGGACGAAGTTGGTTGAAGTCAGGGATCATGGCAATAGCAAAGCTGAGGCATTTAATACACGACCTAACAGATAGCTACACCTCTGACATGTAGCCAATGCTGTGTGATTCATAAAATCTTAAAATTTGGTAGCACAGGATAACAGCTTAACACCGAAGGCAATGAAACAAGGCCATAAACTTTCAGTATACCATACAAGAAATCTCAGTTCCACTGCAGTGACTGTTAAACAAGCCAAATGATAGATAAACAATGATGAATGAATTAGCAGGAAACAGAAAAAGAATCCTTAATGATTCCACATTCAAAATGAATCTTTTGATCCAAATGATGAATCGAACGAGAACTGGTAGAGATCATGTGGTAGAATATTATGATTATAATTAATGATAATCTATCTTCGATTGAAAAGCCCCACTGACAGCCAACTACACGCCCTATTTACAACCCAAAAAGAAAATGAGAATTGTATTTTCAAGAACCCCATGAGCAGGGACGGAAGAGGAGAGGTGACCTTCAAGAAAATCCCTAAAATGGAGGGAAGGTTCTGCCCAGTCCATTCACATTTGCGAAAAACCCGACCAAATCTTGCTTGTAAGGTAGATAAGACCTCCTCTTGTCTCCTTCCTTCATGGCCTTACTCCTCACATAGAACGCCTCGTGGGCCGACACCTTTTCTTTCTCTTTCCCTCTCTTTTCTCTCACATCGGTGGTGCCTTTGACCTGATCGCCTCTTGGTGGGCTCTTTTTGGCCTTCGAACTCTCACCGCTCTTTTCCTCTTTATTTCTGTCTTCTTTATTCTTCACCATTGTTGAATTCGGGTTCCAGAGCACCAGAGAGTCCTTGCCGTCGCTGTGGCTTCTCTTGAGCAAGTCCCGCAAACGCCACCGCCGCGAAGAAGATCCCGTTGACTTGCTCTTCTTGCACCCGGCTGGCTGCGGTGATTTTGGCGGGATCCACACACAGTATGTCTCCCGGTCCGGTTCGTCTGCCTCCGATGGCGACGACGATGGTGACGGACGATTCCGCTCCTCCAGGAACAAATTCCTCAATGGCGTCTCCACAGCCGCCACGTCATCGACACCGGAATAACGACCGTCCCCGTAGTTCAACAAAAGGTCACGATTGAAGACCGGGAAGACCTGCCGGATCTGGCCGTCAAGAAAGCCTCCGCCGTTGCCCGACGATGCCTCGGGATCCATGCGGAGACAAGTAAACTCGAAATCCTCCTCCTCTTCTTCTCCGCCTCGAGCATCATCCTTTTCATGCTCTTCTTCGGGCTCCCGTTGATAATTTGACAGGGTGGCAGCCACTTCCACTTCCTCGCGGCTAACTCCACCAGCAATCTCCGCGAGCCTATCACATGAGTAGCTGTTGAAGCTGAGGCAAAACGACACCGCAGAACAGCTTTCCACCTGCATTTCCAAGCTACCCTTCTTTCACTAGCTCACGAATCGCCCTCCTTGTGTTTGTTGATTTCCTCTTTCCAACAATTTTTTTTAAAAAAAATTGAGAGAGAGGAAGATAAAGAGAAATAGAGAGAGAAAAGGAGAGAGTTGTAGCAGAGAATGAGGGAACGGGAATTCTGTAAGTGATGTTCGTATCGCATGTTGCGTATATACACACAATTATATATAAATAAATAAATAATGAGAAATAAAAGAATAAAGAATGGGGAAAACGAAGAAAGGGGGAAGTCGTTGTGTTGTGGGGAACGAAAGATTAAGTAATATGTAATTAAAAGGATGGAGTAATTGTGTGATCCGCAGGAGTAGCGCACTCTCTTTTTCCGGGATGCTTCTCTTCACAAGATGCACGCGCATTGTCCACTCAAGTGGATGTAAGAATCGGCTCTTGTACGGCAAGGAAGTGTTTGGATGCCCGTCAATGCCAGGAAAAGGGGAATTATTGGTAATTACGCACCCAACTGGAGCTGGTGCATGAAAATTTTCCTGAGTAATTTTCTGCTGCTAATTTTCTCGAAAGAAACAAAATTTTCATTATTCCAGAGAAACCCAAAATCATGTTCAGTCACTTTTAATGGTTAAAGGTTTGTTTATTTTTAATTTTAAGAAAAAAATAAGACGTCCATTATTTTAAGATAAGCCATCAAAATGAATTCACTTTTGTGAGGATCGCCAGGGAACCACTGGAAAGGGCAAAAACAATTTACGGAAATCCAAAATTAGAAAAAAAAAAAAAAAAAGCTGTCAAGCTTTCCGGCTTCTAGGGATGCAAACAAGCGTGGACTTTCTAGAAGCGAAATCCTGAAGGAAGGATGACAGAGTTAACCCAGCTGCTATGGAGACATCCTTTGGATATTTAATTTTTTTCAAAAAAATTATTTCAGTGAGATAAGGAAAAAAAAAGCTCAATTTCGAAATTTTTATTATTTCAAATTTATTTAATAGATAATAAATAAATAAAAAGTAAAATTATCATAAAAAAGTTATAAAATGATACAGAACTTAAACATTTTGTTAGTTTTTAATGATGTGTTGTAACAATTATATTAGCCAGGATTAAGATGCCAACTTTTGTGAATAATTCAATTATTAATAGTATGAATAACAGGTAATTTGGTCCAATTAAAGAATTAGAAAGGCATTTTTAAAATTTCAAATTAAAAAATAGTAAATTACGTTGACAGTAACATATATATTAACATTAAACGTCCCATATGATTGGGGATGATTAACAAAGAGAGTGCCTGCTAATGAGGGATTTTATTTATTTTAAAATATCTGTCTTATTTCAAAGTACAAGTTTCTATCAAGTTAATGCATACCTAATCGCTTACGTAGGTGATATCAATGTGCATGGAGGGTAAGCGCTTGGGCATCACGGCTAGGGAGGGACGGCAGGCGGCTGCATTGGAGTGTTGTACCTTGTAAGCATGAAAAATGTGCAAAATATGATATATTTATTATTTGTGAAGAGTGAGGTCCTCTTAAGCCACTAATTTAAGAAATTTTAATTGGCTATTTAGGGTTTAATAAAAAAAGGCTGTGTGCTATTGGTACTGGGCTGAGTGACAGCCTACCCCTTTGCGGAAGTCAAGAAGACTACTTTTGAAACATTAGCTAAGGGTTCCTTTTCTTTTGTTACAAGAAGGATGGAGAATCAAATCGGGTATTTGAAACAAAAATTCAAAAGATTATCCGGGTTCAGGGGCTGCGGCAGTGCCGCTTACCTAAGATTATGGTGCAGAGGCCCCACTTGCCTAGGAGCTGAAATGGTTTCTAGAAGGCCGGGTAGCATGTCCTTGCAAAAGTCGGGTTGCAAAAGTGACTGGAAATTGAGTTTCCTGGAGATAATGCGGATTACCTGTTGACTTTAATTACAAGAACAAACTCAATTAATTTTCAAGATATCTACAGTTTCTCTGGCAAAGAAAGTTCTTGCATATGCCTAATCTGATGATTGGGCTAATCGAGAAATTAGTCAGGTTCTTAAAGGGTGCAATAACATTAACAGAGAAGACACCGACAGATATATTTCATATTATAAGCATGAGATTTCAAGTTTTTCTGACATGAAATCAAAAGAATAATCACATTAAGAATTCTAGGAGATAATCAGCAAATATGTTAATGCAAACCTCCATGGGAGACCAGGCAGTTCCAGCCTTTAATGGCTGGGGGAACAACACGGATGTTACTCCCTGCGGTCTTTGCATCAGCTTCAAATGAATAATCTACACAAAGGAGGTATATGGAAACATAAATTCCTGTCTTCATATGCTCACCTTCCAAACTATGCTTTCCATACTGCTACGACATATACAAATAAAAGCCCGAGAAACCTAATCACAATGTAGTCACGAATTTACAATTCCCATCTACTTGCAGCTACAAATTTGATTTCAGATGATGTAATGTGAACTCAACCTGGGCAGGTAATTCACCTGGAGTTTCAGTCTCAGCCCCCCTTATGCTCGACTTCTCTGTATTAGTTGATGGGGCATCGGTCGAAGTTCTAGCTGAAATGCTCTGTATGAAAAATAAGGTAACAGAGTTGAAATAACAACAAGGAGGAGGGTAAGCCAATAGAGGACACTTGGGGCGCAGGCTTCCATGAGGACCTTATAAGCTGTTGTAGATAATGTGGACGGAAGAGAACCATAAACCATTAGGAACAGATACCAGAGAGCGATACTTCCCCAGATGAACAAGTGCTGGATCCAAGTGAAGTAGTTGATGGAAAGTGCCATTTGGCAATTTACAGCCCACACTACACAAGAGTACATGGTGGCCCCAAGAACGGCATAGTCAGCTACTTGACCATCGCTCCGGAAGGCTTGGGTAATCATGGAGTTGGTGGTGAAGAAAAATATGATTATGGAACTAAGACTGCCATTAAACATCCAGAGAAATATGCGGTGCCAGCTGAAAAGTATGTTCTGTACTCCTTCTTGATACAAGGGAGGATTCTGCAAAATGAATGTGGAATGATCAGTGAATGGCCATAATGAACCTTCGTCTTATAAAAGTTCACGGCATAAAAAGGTGCCAGATCATTGGTACAGATATCCAACAGTGGAGTTAGCAATTTGAACAGGAGCTCAAGGTATTGTACGTTATGCCTTCAAAGCCCTATAGAAATTTTGAGACATTCTGCAAATCAAGAATGTTAAGGTGTCACAGCACAAGAGAAGTCACATATGATGTCCACTTAAATTCAGCATAGTAGCTAACTTTATGCATGGATTGGCAGCATGGTTTATTGCTTCAGGAAGCAGAAATGTAAGAAGATTTAGCAATGAGGGAGAAGGAAACTGGAAAGAACAATAGTTGTATTGATCAAAAAAACAAAAAAACCAATAATTTCCAGGCATCCAGTTCTGAAAGAGTGTAAAGTTCCATAAAAATTGCAGTGAGCACTAAAGTGAACAATTTCAGCAAAGAAGGGAGGTACTTGCATCAAAACTATGAGCTCTCATCACACAAGAAGAGAAATGGAAAACATGATAGATGTAAGATACCGTGAGAAAACTGAAATGAATGCTGCACTTTCTCAAGCATTTTTTTCTGTTATGAAGAATCTTTCTTAGCACAAAAAAAAAAAAAGTATTCTTGAAGAAGATTAGCTAGAATACATTAATTGCCTAGAACTATTTCTAAATTTTCCTTCTTGTTACAAAAAATTACCCTTTTTTTTCTTTGGAATAACATAAGCTATTTCTGCATTGATAATTTGAGAATATTTAATCTTTCTCCTTTCAATGTTTACACATAGTCTGCCTTGAACTTCTTTTTTCTTTTTTAATTTGTTCAGCAAGTTTTCTAGTTCTGGTAGGGAGAAAGTTTTGTATACCTCGAGGCAAAGTCGTGCAGAGACATCTTTCTCAAAAACACCCAGAGCAATTACAGGAAGTGACGTGAAGAAGACATTGTAGCATGACATATACCAATCGTTATAAGCAGGTTGACCAGAGAAAGAAGCGTGAGCCTCAAACCAAAATAGAGTTAAGCCAAAAGTGATATTCTTATAGAAGAAGTAGCATATCTGCATCCACCAAAAGAAACAAAAAATGAATTATACAAAAACAGATGAACAATAGTTTATATCTATGGAGGCAGATGTGAGAAAACACTGTATTTTCGAAACTATTCCCTCATTGAATCAGGGAATCAAAAACCATGAGATGCTGCAGAGCATAAAACTCTGAAAGTTACAACATGGAGAATGAGGCGTAGTAAAATTTCTACTCTCCCGTTTAGTTTTTGATATTCACAGATTCATGCTAAAGAACCGGAATCAAGAGAGAACATATTGATTTTAACAAAACAGGAACAGAAATGGAAGTTTCAAGTTTTAAAAAGATCAAACTGTTTGAATAGGACAGATGCTAAAGACAAATGATTACTATTCATGCCCCCAGAAGGAAAAAATGGGATATGTGAAGCGCAGTTTTACCATCATTGCTATTCGCCTATAACACCAATGGCCATGTACCAGCAACAACCGCTCCAGAAAACGGAATTGAGCAATAGCAAAATCACTAGCCATCACAGCCTGGAATCCAGAGAGGGGAATAAAACAAACTATTTTCAGCCACACCAAGACATCACAAATATTTACCTTGAACAAAGAAGATAGTCAAACAGATTAATGTCAATGAGAGGAGTATAAAAAGCCTCTTTGAAAGTCACATTATTGTATAAAAAAGTAACCAAAAGTTCAAATACAGAGAGCAAAAGCCAAGATAAGGCAAATCATTATGGAGAAAAATGGCAAATTGATGTGTCAATCCTGTTCTCTTCTTTTTTGCATTCATAATATCTAATCCTGCAAAAGATTTCCCTTTGAAAACACTAAATTTTGGATTGTAACCTGCTTTGATAGTGACACAGAATCTTAGTAAAGCAGGACATACACATAAATGTAATCATCCGTCTTAAAGAGCTTCATCAAATCTGAAGCTTGCTTACATTAAACGGGACATTCAACTGTTCTAGTAAAGTAGATGTAAAGATTGAAGTATTTGACAGAATACTAAAGATTACAAGATTGACAGGGGAGGCAAAAAAGGCAATAGACAATTTGGCAAGTTGACATAAACTAACACCTTCTTAACCAAAAAAGGGTTGTTACACTGCACTGCTCTTGCTAAAGAGCTGCTGGAAGAGGTCATCTGACATGGTTTAAACTTTCTTTTTTTAATGGTCCAGTCAACATGTTTCCACTTACTCCAATGAATCACAGATATCATGTCCTTCTGTTCAACATTTATTTCCATCAAGAACAGCAAAGTATAAACTCCACATCAACATAGCTGCGGGAAATTTTTTGGCAATCAAAGATTTATCTTACACTAGAAATCTATTTAGTGAAAATTTGTGCAAGTTGTTTATTAAAAAAGACCATTCTGGCTGATGAAAAAAAAAAAAAGATATGGATGAAAGGTTTTTATAGTTTGAATGGCATTTCCAGTAAAACATATAACATCCTCACAAAAAAAACAAAACAAAGGAAAACAGGAACATGCAAAGACTTATATAATGACCTGCATCCCTTCAACACCACTAATGCCGACTCCAATGTCAGCCTCTTGAAGCATGCCGACATCATTTGCCCCATCACCAATTGCTAGTGTTGTTTTCCTCTTTCCCTCTTTCACCATTCTCGTGACCTGCATATCTTCTACAGTTCTATCAGATTTAACAACAGAAATAAATTCAATTATACGAACCTGAAGGATGATACTTACAAGAGCCTTCTGTTTTGGTGATAAGCGACAGCATATAACAGAAGCACAACCAAGTGCAAGCTCCAAAAACTTCTTCTTCAGCTTCTTGTCCAGAGCAAAAGCCAAGGACTTGCCATCAATAACCAAACCAAATTTAACTGAACCTTCTTTGGCTGAACTAAGTTCAGATATCCCATCAACAATTTGCTTTTCCACACTTTGAAGAGAAGCCTAATGCAATAATGATCTCAGGACTTCTTCGAAAGAAAGAATTGTAAATACATCAGGTTCAAAGTTGTGTACCTGTGCGATAGCCTCCTTATCCCCCTGTTTCTCCAAGGCTTCTATATAGGGAAAATCTAGGGTGACCAGGATCTGTTTCATTCCTTGTCTCATTAGGTTGCACGCATATCTGTACATGATTTGAAATTTATGCATAACTTTCAAGGAAGAAGAAGTGGACAAAGAAGATTAGTTGTGTCAAACAAGTTTCCTATACCCGATATTTATTGCAGTTTCTGTCTTGTCACCAGTTAAGACCCATATTTTAATCCCAGCCAGCGCAAGCTTCTCAATACAGTCTGGAACCTGTGAACAGGGAGAACAGTGGTAGTTCATCTTACATAAGAACCAAAAACAAGCACACAAGCGTTTCCTTCAGGTGGGCTTGTTTCTACAATGATGGTTATTACCTTCTTCTTTCGATTACATTAAATGCTTTAGCATCTAAAAGATGTTGTTGGAAACACTAAAAATCACACGCTGGTTATACGGCAGAAGGATTAAAGGATGTTGGAAATCTTGTCCCAAAAAATAATAGCTACTTGCCCTGGAGAAGGTAATTAAGTTCTAGCTTTTCATACTGACCCCCTTTTGTAGTTTGTCCTCAACAGCTGTAGCACCAAGAAGAATTAAATCCCTTTCAATCTTATCAGCAGCTGCATCCACTAATGCATCTCGATCTGCAGTCACGGAAGTTTTGGCATTCAGAAACTCCTCCTCCGAGATTCTAAACTCATCTTCAGCAAGCTCACGATATGCAATAACCAAAGTTCGTAGACCTTCCTCGGAATATCTCCTGACGTCTTCTCTGGTTTCAGCCTCAAACATCCGTCCACTTTCTGAAAGTCTTTCAAACATCACACTAAATACACGTAGAAAAAATGAAAAACCACTATTAATAGACAAAACTCCATTACTTCTACCATAAAGTTTCAATGCATCAAGATTTTTAACCTGTCTGCACCCTTGCACAGGAGTAACAATTGCTTTTCCACAGTTCTCACAATTACAGACATTCTTTTGCGAGCACTATTGAACTCTAAGACATGAAGAAGCTCGTATTCCCTGGAACAAAGAAATTAGGTAACAAGAAATGTTTAACTGAATATCACTGAAGAAACTGACAGAAATCAGGATTAAAACATCCATGTAAGCTAGGCAAAAACATATGTTATTATAAGTAAATTCCTCCTACAGCTTCAATTACATCTGGTCAGATTTGACTTTGGTTTAGGTAAATTGAAGAAGTAACTAAATAGAAAAGAGAAAGAATGCTCCAAATACTAGTATCCTTTGCCTCGGTCAAATGGAGCACCTTAAATATGTCAAAGCACCGTTACTCATCACCACAATGTATATAGCCTTTCCCACATGTTTCGATATAATAATTGTCCTACGTGAGATAATGCAATCATTTTTACTTTCTTCCATTTTAATTGCTTTCTATAGCATCAAACTTTTGTACTTCTACAAGTTTTTTTCCCTCTCTTCTTTTCACACAAAGTTCTGTTTTTCCTTTTATGTTTTTTTTCCCCCTCTTTTCCCTCTTTGTTGACCTTAGTCCTTCCACCTTCGTCCGAGAAGTCTGCTTCTGAATACAGAAGTTATACAAGACGCAGTCTCCTCTTTATAACAAAGCAGACTGCTATCAGTTTTAAAAGTTTATCACATAATGGTGAAGCAAGGATTTCTAAGTATGAAGAAAGCATGAATTTCTAGATATAATCAATTCACCCAGAAAAGAGAACACAAAACACAGGTTCAGTGTTGTGTCAGAAATAAATACGGAACATATCAGCATCCATGCAACTTGGAGAAGGACAGGTCACTTCTCTTTTCAGCTTTAACAAATATACTAATTTCACTTGCATTTTAAGTATGTGTACGTGAGTATGTAACCTCAAAGAAAGCCAATCTTTGGACAAAGCAAAATAAATGAACTCGATAGAGATTTAAGACAAACTAGTACGAAATTTTATATAAATTATTTATTTCATATGTATTTAGAGCATTTATTTTCTTCTAAGTAAGAAGAATAATTCCAAAAAAGCTTACCTTACAATCTTTTCACCATTCACATATTCACGCAAGTAAACCTTTGTTTGTGTCCTTTTAAAGAACTCAAAGCCAATCTGCCTAGCAGTTATGACAAAGGCTGCTTCATCTGGAGATTCAGCTTCATAGGAAATTTCTCCAGATTCTTCGTTTATGTCAGGAATGGCTGTATGACAAATTGCTAATACTCGAAAGAAATTCTGTATGATATCAGAGTGAGGTTGATTAACCCACTGCTGTTTCATTATGCGATCATCTTGGAAGTTGAATCCCTTAATTGAACTCCTCAAACGAGGATGTTCATTATCGTATATTACATCAGATAAAGAATTGCCAACCTCAAGAGCCCCATCTCCCTGTCTCCTTCTAATGGCCCTTTCCACTTCTGTCATACCAGAGCCATAAGCAACCCCGGCTATTGAACATTTGACAAACTCCATGGAATTGCATGTCAAAGTACCTGTTTTGTCAGACAGAATGGTATCGACCTGACCAAGTTCCTCATTCAGATTAGAAGTTCTTGCATGTGCAGGCCTATTTGTCTCCTTGTAATACATATCCTGATCTTGGTTAATGAAAATGCTCTGTAAAACTTTTACGATCTCAATGGAAACATACAATGATATTGGTATTAGATATCCGTACAACATAAGGCCTGTCAAGAAATGAAAGAATGCAGCAAGTGATGCTCTTTCGGGGTCATAAAACACAGTTGTGTCATCTGGTCGAAGATACCACCTTCTGTATTTTTCACCATCAACATCTTTCTTAGTCAAAATTCCAAAATATAAAGAGCCAGTGAATGATATCAAAATCAGTGCACTGAAAAGGAAATAGATTATCTTATCCATTTTCCTCTCAATCTTACTCCTCTTTGAAGGAGGATCAGTAGCATTCTGCATCACTTTGGTGTCATGTCCAGTGAAAACAACCACACCATACATATATTCTGTGTTCTTCAGCTTAGAATCCCTCAGAAGGATTTGCTGTGGTGAAAGGGGATATTCCTTTCCATCGTAGTAAAATGTTCCAACAAACGAATAAAGATTTTCATTTGGGTCCTCGCACTTTACCACTGCTGTAAATTTCTCAAAGGATTCTTCATTACCAAGTGGGGCTGTCACCTCCAAAGAATGCTTCAGTTTTAAATTAGTCTCTCCATCTAGGTTCATAGTCTCGACATAACAGACTCCGTCCTCGTAGCTTGATGAAAGCAGAAGCAAATCAGCAGGAAAATATTCATCCTTATGCACCTTGACAAGGTCACCAACTCGGAGATTCTTCCATCTGGTCTCGCCAAACTTATGATTTCTGCAATACACTTCAACCTTTCGATTGTTGGCCTCTATATCCTGAAACAATTCAAAGTTTATCCGTGTACTTTACATTATTTCTAGGAAAATGTTGTCAGAAGGAGTTGACAGTGAAAATCAACGGAAGCCATCTCATAAAAGACTACGCCTAACCAGATTACATTTAAACCTTACAAATGTAAATGGATCACAAATGCCAATACCAATTATATCTTTTGTATTTGAAACATCAAACACAACAAATATTTTGCAAATGTTACACAGCGAACCTAACCGCCATATATTAATATGAAATGCAGTCAGGATATACACCTTCTTTCTTAGACATCTTCTGGAGTGTACTGAGGATGTATCAGCGTAACTGCCTAAAATATAATAAAAGAGCCTCCAAGATTACATAACTTCATAATTATTCAGCAGGATTTTCCCTCAACCATTATTATAAAGTTGGATTGTCCTTCAACTTATCATTCCCTAATCATGATGGATGCAGGTAATTTGAATGTGATCTTGATAATACACTTATGTAACCAACTAGAGGAAATCAAAATTTTCTAGAGTAATGCCGTGGAAACTTGAAAATAAAACAATTCTATGCTCAGTTCTGCCAGTTATATAAATGTATTTCTTAAAAACTGTATGTTAGTGACTGACTTGAAAGCAGTATCTCTATGTGGCAGTCAGAAATTGGAGTTACCTATCACGATATCAAACATACATGACTATTCATATGACATATATATCACATGGTTCACTAACTAAGGATTCCAATGGTAGTTCATATAACAATAACAACATCTCAGATTCTAAATATTATGAATCAAACATAAATATGTAAACTCCTTTGCAATAACCAAGTTCAAGGGAGAATTCTGAAAATCAACCACCTAATACAAGAAACTAAATCACATTCATCAAGAAGTTTATATGAAAACAAAACTGCTCTGGTTATTCTTATATTGCTTGAAATCATTGTAGAACAGAAAAACTTTGTTTAAGGAGATTTGGAATGTTTCTCAGATTTTAGTAAGCGGCTGTTATGATTATCTTCATTGTTAATGAAACACATCAAATTCAAAATCAGAATAATAATATATTGGCTAAACAATCGTCAAGACTCATACTTCAGAGATTACTTACACTTTTCCTGTCAGTTAATTCCAATAAGCATGCCTTGATTTACCCATGTATCTGCTATTTTCATCTTTTACTGTCTCTCTCATATTTCCCAATCAAGTAAACACAGTCATGTGTCCTATTAACATTTTCTTAAAATTGTTAATTGTGAAGCTAAGTCAAGATCTTTCCACATTTAATGAACACTTATGAGACAAGTACAATCACTATGACCATCAACCTCAACAATTTTGACTGCCATTTGGTTACTATGGCCCCAGCAAAAATGACCCAGTCATATGGCTACAATTTCATCGGAGGCAAGCACTAGTGACATTTTCAGTCACAGCAGAAAGCTTTTCATTGTAGACCACTGTTCAGATTTATCATCAATTGTCTCTTATGATGATATGATTTCTCATGACTTCCCTGCATGTAGTCAGAACTAATGCAGACTGCCAATGCTTCAAATGTGAATCAAATTCATAGAGCTAAACATAAAAAATTTGCAGTAGAAAAATAAGTAAAAGTAAAAAAGATAAAATAAACACATTGGTCAAAAAAAAAAAAAAAACATGAAAGCAGAAGAAGCCAAAAAGTTGAACCTTACTTGCTGTCTCCGCCTCCAATCTTCCACGCCTTCCTTAGCCATAGTAGCTCCAATCACCACAATTAAGGGAACAAGAACACTAGGCGCTGAATATGGTGCCAAAGGGCTGAATGAAACAAAGGCAACAACAAGAAAGTACACATTTGCAACCCTCCTAAACTGCTCAAACAATGACTTGGGAATAAAATTAGCTGCTGTATACTTGGTAGTTGATACGTAATTACCCCTATAGTTGAGTTGAATTGCTTCAGGGTTGTCAGGATCATTGCAATACACCTTCCTTAAGTAACCTTTTTGCCCAATTTGCTCATGATCTTCTCCCGCGGAAGGCCGATAGCACCTAAACGAACATAGTTTGCTAAAATGTATCCCTCTCCTCTTCTGTCTTGACATTTTCACACCTATCCAAATGGTGTGTCTTTCTTCCACCGACAAAATCAGAAAAGAAATCAAATTTCGCTCAAGTTATTATGCACATCTATCTTTCTTTTTCCAGGAAAAAAGTTATGCACACAACTTAATCAGTCACAACTTTCTTCTCTCATGAGAAATACTCCAACGCTGTAAACACTTCTAGTCCCCACAACTATAACCATCAAACAAAAAACCAAACCACTGGCACAAAATTGATATGTTCAAAAAGGTGAACAAAACCAGCAGCGCATAATACTAATGTTTATATCTCCAAAAGCACATGAGCATTTAATGCATTGATTCCCGGCTAACACCAAACATATCGAACGCGTGAAACAAACATGAAACCAAGCTCCGTCCTATCTCCCTGATCAGAAGGAAATAAAGCTCCCAGTTAAACTCGGTTTGAGCAATGAATACAACCAAAATAAACTCTCAAGAGATCTTAAAACCCTATAGTCTACGTCTTTCTCGGGAATTCCTTCCTTACTTTAGAAGTTCAGGAGATCTCTTACTTGCAGTTTCAGCTGAACTCTAGCGAGTGTTTTGGAGAGAGAGAGCAAAGGAAAAGCGATCCTTGTGTGGGTACTAGCAGTTAAGTTTTGCCGCTTTTACAAGCAAGGCAGGCAACACATAGTAGGAAAGAGCGGAACAGATCATCGTCGACGTCCAATTCCACGGAGGCTTGGGCTTTTTTCATGCTGACTTGGCAAAATCTCAGCCTTACACGTCACTCACATTGGGGGAACACCGACAGGCACACGGTGACCGAATGTTCCCTAGTTGTACCTTCTCACTACTCTGCCGTTCTCGTCCAAGAGTTCTTCCGTAAAAAAAATAAATAATTAATTAAATTACTATAATTATTAACAAATTATAAATAATTACAGATAAGAGGATTCAGTTTCTATAAAGTGCTTCTAATTCCAAAAGGAAAAAGTGAGAAGGAGTGTTCGCTGATGTGATACATTGGTGGGCCAGGGCCGTAAGGTACAAGTCAACAAGACTTAGGAGACGACGAGCGATACTGACCCATAGCGCATGTAACTCACGCCTGCCTTTGTTAACGAAGGCGACCCTGTAGGGAAGCATGCCATGGCACCATCACTAGCAACAACGTCCTCCCCGCCTAATAGCGACATACGGTTCCTTGAATTTTCTTTATTCTTAACTTCCCCGTCTCTTGATACCGTGCTAAGGCTATCTTAATAGGATAATTCCCACGTGGATACTAACTAGGATAAAAAATATATATTTTCATAAATGCTAGATTACGATTTAACTTTATAATAAAAACAAAATGCATGAGGTAAATTGCCATATTGTTTAAATACATGTGATTTATTAGGTGGTAACATTCATTTAACGGTGTAAATGTGATTCTGTATTGATTACGGAAAAATATAACTAAGGTCAGGGTTTATCTTCATTAATTACATGATTTCATGTGTCAATTAGTATTTATCTAAATAATTCACGACCTAACCTTTAAATCTTTATTTTTTAAAAACTATACAACTGAATCTAATGTGTGTCTATGTAATAGGAGGAGTTTTCCTAGTCCTTTTTAAGGTAACCATATAAGTGACATTGATGTAGATATTTATTTTACAAATTATTATTATAAGATAATTTTTATAAATTTAAATTTAAAACTATATTGATATTGATAATTATCCATATAATTTAAAGTTTAAATTAGATAATATTTATTTTTGAAAAATAAGTGTTTTGTATTAAATTGATAATCATTGCATACAAATCAATATAAAATTTATATTTATATTAATTTAATAATTTTTATTCAAATATTATTGAGTTTAAATTTAATGATTTACGATCTTAAAACAATAGAATTTTAAACTAATAACAATTCATAATTCAAATTTAAATTTAACAGATAAGTGTAATATTGAAATGTTAATAATTACATGAACCCATTAAATATCACAAATTTGATGAACTTAAAAAAAATCATTTTATTTATTATATTTTTTAATTTACCAATCATTATTTAATACGTATCATATGAGTTCAAAATTAATTATATAAGCAATTCTTGAGCCAGAATTTTAAATAGCTTAATTTTTCAAAAATGCACATTTAAGTAATATATAAAATATTTTAATTCTTCATATTTTATAGAGATTTCTTAAAATCTTATTAATCAATTTAAAAACATATTTTAAAATTATAAAATCACAAACTAAAGCAATATAATACTCGTTTTTTCTTTTAAGGTTGTACATTAATATTTACATAGCTTTATTTTTTTTATTTTTTAAATAATGAAAAATGTATATTAAATATAATTAAGTTGTTGTCATCTTATCTAAACTTAGATATAAGGATGGGTTGGTCCTCCATGCCTTTTAGAGAATTGCTTGCTTTCTACTACAAAAACCCAAAGCAGTCGTCTTTGTCAACTTTGCATTTCGTTTGCCTTGCATGTAAATCAACGGAGAAAAGTTGCAGCTTCTCTATTCAGATCAGAACAGGTCAAGTAATCAGAGTCTCCAAGGATCAAATTTTAATTATTAATTTTTTAAATTATTATATGTTTTTTATTTAAAATTTTGACACAATTTAAATCAATGAATTTAAAATTTAAATCATTAATTAAAGAACAAGCAATCATCAGATATCACCATTGTTGTGAAAATAATCTCTGACATTTGGTATCACTACCATCCAGTAGATCAGAAGTATGATCAATGAAATAAATCAATCAGAGTCTTTATCAAATGGTCCGATTGTTAGTAAGAGTTCCAGTGGAGCATCAAGAATGGGTCAAATTAGTGCAATTTGGTGTTTCACCAGGCTGGTTCCCCCAATACAAGACGAAGAAAGTGCATTTTCTTGACCTTTCATTTTCCACTAGAAAATACATCTTACCACATCTGATTTTAAAGAATTTATATATTATATATTCTCCATACTAAGTAGATTACGTAGTTACTTGTCCAATCTTAGTGCAAGTGATGATGATCATAGTTGAAATGTTTGTGGTTAATCTGTTCTGAAAGTTCAAGTGGGCCATATTGCAAGGACCTTATCCACAGGGCCTTTAGTGGTTAATATAAAATTTAAATATTTATTTTATAATTTATAAAAAATAAAAAATAATTATTAATTAATAATTTTATTAAATTATTATATGCTTTTATTTTGAAAAAAATTTAATGTAACTTAGATTAAAAAATATTGATTTGTAGCATTTTTTTAGTTAGAATTTCTTACAGTGGTTTTATATATGTTGGGTTTTAAGATAAAACGATAAAAATGAATCTTTAATTGATTTGTATAAAAAATATTTATTTATTTATAAAGTATGAAAATTTTATATTGTAATTTGGTAATATTTTTAATTAAGATAATTAATTTATCTTTTTGACATTATTAAGCATAAGTAAGTGTTAGTTAATTTTAATTTTGAAAAAAATTAATATAAATATTGTTAACAACATTTCATAAACAACTTATGTGATTAAAAAATAATTTATTTTTTTATAAAATTTAATACATCAATAGATGTTTTTATTTCCATTTATAAAACTTCAAATTCATCAACTAAATTTAAATCACTAATATATGATAATATATTTTATTTTAAATTTTTTTGAGATTATAATAATATTTGTTTGAATAATCATCATGAAAGAATATTAATTTTCTAAATCATGTAAAAAATCAAATAAAGAATTAAAATAGAATTTGAGAAAATTTAATGATAAAAATTCATCATTAAAAAATTATTATAAAATAAATTTAAAATAATTAAATTTGAATCAAAAAATAAAGAATAATTAAAAATAAAATATTTCCTATATATCTACTAGTAAAAATTCTTAAAAAGTTCGAGAATTCAATAAAATGTTAACAACGTTAATTTTTAAATGATAAAAAATTAAAACAGCATTGAAAAGAGAAAAAAAGTTTAAAAAAATAATCGATTTTTTTTAAATGTCTATTGCAAGTTTAGAATAAATTAAAACAATTAAAAATTATATTAAAAGATTATTTATTTAAAAATTATTAAAAATAAAAGGAAACATTTTATGAGGGTCACTTTCAAGTGGCCTCTACTGCCTAGATGGCCTTACACCCTTAAATTAGCCCTTGCTTTCTCAAACTTAGGGGTCCATTGGTCTTTTGCATCATTGTTTGAGCTGTCAAAATTTTATGATGCTCTTTTCTTGAAGAGGTCCAAATATGTTAGGAAGTTTGGAATAAATATTTTATGCAAATTAAATCTGTAAATTAGTTCGGAATTTTTAGTTTATTAGATTTTTATTATTTTTTAAAAATATACCAGTGTAAGTATTAAATAAAACCTTGAACTAAACATATTTTGCAATTTTAAACTATGATTAATATTATCCATTTTATTTTCTAATTTAACTTAGATTAGATTTTAATTATTTTAATAACAGAAAAATAAATTTCACTTTCTACTTTGAATATATTTTTAAATTTTGAAGAACCTTTAAATTTATGAAATTTTTCATAAATAGGAGATTGAATATTATTTTTGCATTTATGAAAAAATTTTAAATTTAAATTTATTGTATAAAACTTTTAATTTAAATAATTCTTTAAAAATAATGATGATAATTAAATCAAACTAAATTAAAATATCAAATATATAATTAATTCAATCGATACCTAAAAAAATAATTTATATTTATTTTATAAAATATTAATATTTAAAAATAAAACAAAATAAAGTTAATTGATTAAAATTTTTTAAAAAATACATTTTTCTTATAAATCAACTTTTAGTGGGGACAAAAAATTATTGAACCCATTAAAAAGGTTGAAATAGTAGCAATGAGAAAAATAGGTCTCAATGGATAAGAACAAAGGAGTATAAAAAATTACAACATAGAAATCAAGCCTAATGCTGAAGGCATTAAGGGCACTCAACCTCCATTTATTTGGATTCTTATCTATGCCATGCCACACAAAAAGAAATAAAACAATGCAGCTGAGCAAATGTCAACGATAATTCGGTGGGTTGTTACCCATTTTTTTTTCAAATAATATATGGTTGAATAAATCACTAGTGAGGGAATAGTGATGAAGAAGACTAAAATGGTAACCACATGAATTTATCAAATCAATTCAAAAGCTTCTACTCTCTACTGCTTCATGGTGCATAAATCATGTACAAAAACTAAGTAAAAAGATCGAAAAAGATTGATTATACTAAATCAATTTAATAAGTGATGGACTATACCTGAAAATATTTTCTAAATTGGTAAGAAAATGAAGCTAGCCATGCATGGAGGAGAGTGACTAGGAAAATTATACTCAATCAATTTCATAAGTATGATTCAAGACAGGTTTTTTTAAATAAAAATAACTCAAAAAATACAGTTAAAGAAGAAAAGTAACAATTTATATCTCAAAACTTATGGCACAATCATTAAACTTAGGCTTATAATACGTGACTGCATAGCCACTGGAGCTTGCATAAGCTGGTCGTTGGGATAGTGCCAACTGTGCCAATTGATTTGTAACTATTGATTGGCATATTTATAAGGCCTTTTGGTTACATGGGCTTCAAGGTGCGAGCCATATGATCACTCAGATTAATTGCAAGCATGAAAATAAAACATAATATTTTTTATTTGTTTTACATTTCAACTCAAATCCAAAGGAGAACGTAAATTCACGAAACTTTATGATTAAGTGAGATCTAAACCACAACATCCACTGACTCTCACCTGATATAAATTTAATTAATGTTTTAGGGCTATTAATTTCATTATTAATTTAACAAATGACCGTTTGAGTTATTATTGTGCCAATTTTATGTATTGAAAAGGGTTGGGAATGAATGTTATCAAAAATTTTAATTATTGTATAATTTATATTTTGATAATTTATTAACAAAGACAACCACATGTTGTCTGTATTTTTAGATAAACTATAGATCACGTGAGTGTACGGAACATGAACGAAAAATGAATTTATATAGAAAAGAAAATCACTATCTAGGGCATGAATATATAAACATTTACTAAAAATACAGAAATAAAAAATAAAAATAAAAGGGATAATCAATAAAGATGTTGTGACAATATTTATCCAATCACCCATATTAGTTGACCCTCCAACTAGCCTGCTCCGGTGACGCAATCATCTCCCTTCCTCCATCTATCATACTCGCCTCCCTCACTTACTCGATAAATTGCCGATACAATCTCAACGCCATTCACTCACCTACCAAAAATCAAAGTCTCTTTGCGCGGGGCCCGCTCACGCTTGGCACAGAATCCCAGCGTCTCTTTCTCGCGATATTTTATTTCCCGGTTTAATTTCTCGTGTAAGTTCTCTCTATTTCTTTTTCTGTGTAGAAGAAAAGAAAAGAAAGGAACAGAAGAAAGAAGGGAAAGAAAAAAGGAACGTAGCTTTTCTAAATTTTCTCCGTGGAAACGGTGAAAGATTCGATCTCAGGACCTGAGGCTCATACTGCTCTTTCGCTTGTCAATAATATCATCGTCTTTCGCGTTGAGGACGAGGAAGCTGAGTCGATTCAGCTAAATCGAGGTCGTTTCTTCTCTTCAATTATCCGAACAAGTCAGATTTGTTCGGTTCTGGTTCCAGTGCTTTCTCGTCGAGGATTGTTTAAGTTGTTCGCTCAGAAACCCTAGGTTGGTGTCAATGCTTAATTTCGATTTCATTTGCTCCGTTGAATTAGCAGATTGTATTATTTTTTCAATTTATTTGTTTGTTGAATCTCGTATTGCTGAGTTGTTTAGCTACTGAAATGTCATTTGTCCCTTCTTTTCAATGTCTGTAGATGCAAATGGTTCTGTTTGATCGGATGATGTTGTGAATTAGAAACCTTTAACATTTATTTGATGATTTGAGGAGGATTACAAGTGAGCAAATTTGCTTGTTTCTTACAATTGGAGGGTTAATATGTTCAAGTGAATGTATAAATGTAGATTGGTATGTTGAACAGTTAGTTATGTAAGTATTTGTTTTTGGTTGGGATGATATCATTTGGAATCTGTAACATGTAAACTGTTATTATTCAGTTGGCAAATGGATTATGACTGTACATTGGCAAATGAATTACTACTGTACAAGAGGTGGCCTGTTTAGCAGACTGGAGCTTTGTTTGTTAGAAGAATTTAAGAGGTTTTCTATTTTTGTATTCAGAAATGGGAAGCATGCAAAATGACCGTGGACATGCATTTTTTAATCGAGGTTTTTATTTGTTTTTGTTTGATGATGGGCTATTCTCTGAACTGATTCTATCAAATTTTACTGTTCTGAAGAAATTCAGCTTGTGAACTCCTTGACTGGCAAAAATATGTTTTTGGGGCAATCGCCCTTTTTTTTTCTATTCAAATATGTTGGAAACTAAAGTTTTTTTCATTTCTTCCACAAGATAGGTCCTAAAATTTGGAGAAAATTTACTTTCTATCATTTCTCATAGCTTTAGTAGAAATATGGAAGACTGTCCTTCTTGCCTTGAAACAGAAGGGCTTAGGATCAGAAATGCTTGTGAGCATACTCTGGAAGCAGTGACCAGTCTGGCAGGCCTCTAGTTACGACTCTAAATTTGTTTTGCCCTAGGACAAAATGGTGGCCATTAACTTTGGCACTCTGATTCTGATTTAAAAAAAAAAAAATTGTCGCTCTAATGTACTACAGGATCTTCATGATGCTGATCCTACCTTTCATTTGGGTGTTAATTGATCTTATTTTTTTAACTTTCAGTTGTACCAAAATTTACTAATGCTAGTTTATCTTGTGCAGGTTAAGCACTTTGGTTTTTCTGGGAGTAACAGCTTATTTATCTCTTATCCACATTGATTTTTCAATTTTTTGTATGTGAAAGGTACTTTGGTTGGCTTCTGGAGGACATTAGTTAAAGTCAAAATAGCCTTGGTCTGTGCATTTTGCAGAGGATGTTGCAGACAGATCAATAGCCCTTAGGTCTTTGTTGATAGTGCCTAGGCAGCTTATTTAGTGATTCACTATCCACTGAAATAGTTATATCACATGGCACTTGTTGCCCGATAGGATTAACGAGTTGGAGTTTTTTTTTTTTTTTCACATTTGATTTTTTTGACTTTTTAAATGGATCTACTTGCAAGAAAAACTGTTCGGTAAACTGTCATTGATGAAGTGTTTCGATTCACATGCTACTTTATGCTGAAGAAAGGGAAAATGCTACCAAATTGGAAGAAGCCCCACATTAGACTGACTGTCATTTCCTCATTCTACATTTCGTTTATGTTTGTTGGAACTTGTCGGAATAAAGAGGGCGTGAATGATTTGATATAAAGAAGAAACTATGGAGCATGTTGTAGAGAAACGACATCCTGTCAGTGCAAAAGATTATAAGTTATATGAAGAAGTTGGTGAAGGTGTCAGTGCCACAGTGTACAGGGCTTTATGCATTCCACTTAATGAGATAGTTGCTATCAAGGTTCTTGATCTGGAAAAATGTAACAATGATCTGGTAAGTATGGTATTCATCATTTATAGTTTGACATACGCTTGTTTTCTGAATAAAAAGAGATGCACGTCTTTGTTTGGATGTTGGACTGCTAGCAATCTTTCTATGGTTGCTTTGTTGAAGCATATATAAATCTTAGCATACCATTAGGCTGTCATGCTCGCTTACCACAATCTCTTCAAATGTTTTAGTAAGAAATTCTTATCTCTTTGTCTCTTCCATTTCCTTCTAAAGAAAATGAACCCTTTGTGTTTTTCTATGCTTAGTCCATTATAACTTTGTAAATTCAGTTGCTCATTTCAAATGAATAGAGAAATAAGAATGAATGTGTCAGAACTTAATTCAAGGGTTCATTTGTTTTGCTTGTTCTGTCTGCAACAATATATCCACATGAGTCTTAGGACGTGGATTAATAAATGTGTCACTGTTGCTTATCTCAAGAATCTCAACTATCGTTCATTTTGTTAAGAACTCGGTGCATAAAACATTGGTTTTTTCATTTTGATGAAATGGGCTTTGCTGCTGCTGATGCAGGATGGTATCCGGAGAGAGGTACAGACAATGAGCTTGATTGATCATCCGAATGTGTTACAGGCGCATTGCTCTTTTACTGCTGACCACAACCTTTGGGTTGTGATGCCATACATGGCTGGGGGGTCCTGCCTTCATATAATGAAATCTGCTTACCCAGAAGGATTTGAAGAGCCTGTTATTGCTACTCTACTGCGTGAGGTTCTTAAAGCTCTTGTTTACCTTCATGCGCATGGGCACATCCATAGAGATGTTAAGGTATTGTATTGCAGCTGCCTCACCAGTGCCTTTTCTGGAGCATGAAAAGTTTTGTCAAATGACTAAAAACTTAGTTATTGGATATAGTTAGAAACATGTGTAAGTGTGCAACATGTGTTGTATTCGTAGATATGACACCTTTTGCTTGTACCTATTATTTTGCATTTCTGTTTTATCTATGCTTAAGTTGGTTACTTGGTTTGCATTAGCGTATCTTGGTTCATATGTCATGAAATGCTATTTAGTTCTTCTAACATTGATCTGTCCACTTTTTGCACTTTGGTGATACTGCATATTCTTATTTACATTCATATTATTTCTGTTTGCAGGCTGGCAATATATTAGTTGATTCTAATGGTGCAGTTAAGTTGGCAGACTTTGGTGTATCGGCTTGCATGTTTGATACTGGGGATAGGCAACGTTCAAGAAATACTTTTGTTGGCACTCCATGCTGGTATTTCTTCTTTCCTTAAAGCTTTGTACAATTATGGTTGCCTGTGGCACTTTTTATTTACGTGATGCAAATGAAAAATTGTATAATGGTACAAAATTCCATGTTTTTCTGTTTCCCTCAGGATGGCTCCTGAAGTTATGCAGCAATTGCATGGATATGACTTTAAGTGAGTCGATTGTGTTTTTAATCACTTTCCATGTTGTCTTAGTTTTACTTTCATTGGGTGGTAATCCCAAGACTTGTTTCTGTTAACAGAGCAGATATCTGGTCGTTTGGAATAACAGCTCTTGAACTTGCTCATGGCCATGCCCCATTTTCCAAGTATCCACCAATGAAAGTAAATTTCATGATTTTCTGATAAATCATTTAGCTGCACCATTTACTGGTGCTTTGTTAGTTTAATCTTCTCCAATTGGTTTACCTGCAGGTTTTGCTGATGACTTTACAAAATGCACCTCCTGGTCTTGACTATGAGAGGGACAAGAGGTTCTCTAAGGTTTGTGTGTTTAGTCGCATCTCTTTGACTGGTATCTCTTGTTGATGTTATTCTGAAGGTGCTGCACTTTTCCAGTCTTTCAAGGAGATGGTTGCTACTTGTCTAGTGAAGGATCCAAAGAAACGTCCAACTTCAGAAAAGCTCCTAAAGCACCCTTTCTTTAAACATGCACGGTCAGCTGATTACTTGACTCGTTCTATTCTTGATGGCCTTGCTCCATTAGGTGAACGTTTTAGGACGCTGAAGGTCTCTTGCTTGTCTTAAGTTATGCCTTACCAATTTGTAAGCTCTGTCATAAGGGAATTACTTCTGCTACAACTTGATTGATCTGTTCTCTATGTTTCAGGCAAAAGAGGCTGATCTTCTTATGCAGAATAAGAATCTTTATGAGGATAAGGAGCAATTATCACAGGTGAGGAATGCAGTATGTAAAATTTTCAACAGAAACTAATTAAACTGCCTTTTTAAAAAAGAAAAAGTTTGCTAGAATAGGTGCTTATTTCAATACTTGATGATGTGTATCTGCTCCCAAAGATGAGACATGATTCAACTGTTAGCCTCATGTATATGGAGAAGGCTCTTTGTCCGCAATGAGCAGAGTTTCCTTGAAACTTGTCGCCCGAATCTTTAGTTTCATCTGAGTCTGTGTTCTTGTGACCTTGCAGCAAGAGTACATAAGAGGAATCAGTGCATGGAATTTCAACCTTGAGGATTTAAAAAACCAGGCTGCCCTTGTAAGCTCCAACCTTGATACTTGTAGTAGATATGAAAAGGCTTTTCCTCATTTAAAATTGTTTTATATTCGAGTATCTGAGCCAAAACATCATGTGGTTTTTAGATTCAGGATTATGATGACACTCCAACTGCAGAAGAGCCTGATGTCAGCAGGAAACAAGGGGACAGGAATAATGATGTTGGGCTTCCGGCAGGAAGGCTGTTCCCTGGTAGGGCTAACAGTACAATTACTGCACCGAATCAGGAGGTAGAATTACTGCATAATGATCCCTTTACCTAACTGGTGGTATTTATTTATTAATTATTAATAATAATGATACTTATTATCATTATATTTTTTGGAATGATGTCCTTACACTCCTTCCCCCTTGTTTCCAAAAATAAATTTATAGATCCACTGGGCTTTAAATCTTTCTTCCAGTTTAACGTCTACCTTTTATGTGTTTCAGGATGGCCTCAATGATCTTGGTGATTTGGAGAGCTCACTTGCTTCATTTCCTATTAAACCTCTACAGGCACTTAAGTATGATTCTTTTCTACCTTTGCCTTGCCTTTTGAAAGAGTGCATGCAATATGTCAAATGGGGAGATTATTATATTTAAGAAGTTCATTTTATTCAGTCTATTTACTTATGTTATTCATTAATAGTTTAGTATTCTTTTGTGTCTATTGAAGAGCCTTTATGACAAATTGTGCGTAGGAGGTAAATTCAGTTATCTGATTGTCTTCAGTAATTTCTGTTCTCCATCTAGTTATACTACTGTTTTTATGCAGGGGTTGTTTTGACATTGGCGAGGATGATGAGAGTGCACCTAGTCTAAATTGGAAAGGTAGCATTCAATCAGATTCTGGACAGCAGCTTCCTACAAAGTCATCATTTGGAGTCTTGGCCCAAGATACTGGAAGAAATGAGGGTGAGAATTCAGAGCAAAGTAGCTTGTTACCACGGCAAGTCTTTCCTGAGCAAAAGAAGTTTTTAAGTGGTTCAGTAATACCGGATAATGCTTTTTCTCCCAAAAGGGTCTTCAGTGATGGGGACAGGTCAGTGTTGTTTCAAATTAAATTGACCTTCTTTTTAACATTTGAGTGCATGCACTCACATGGTTCATAAAATGGGAAACTTATAATAAGGTGGTGTATTTTTCTATTTGCAAGCAGAAAAAGAGTGTATCAGAGCATGTGAATTTCTAAATGATTATGATGATGTACTTGCAATTTTATGAGGTTCTAAATTTCTTGCAGTGTTGAAGAGCATTCACACACAAAAATATTGCATTATAATGTTCAGAAATCTGCAACTTTTGGATCATGAGTGAAAATTAATCTCTTTTACAGCGCTCCTTGCATCTGATGGAATTTCTTATTGTTGTATGGCTTTGTGAAATTGCTCATGTGAGCTCTTGATATGCCCAGATAAAAATATTACTACTATTTTTATGAGGGTATGTATTTACCATGTGAAAGAAATATTTTTTAGTTGCGCAGAGCATCATGTTGCTGGTATCCCAGGTCATGACAATCTGAGAAAGTCATGTTTTTTAGCTAAGATTCTTTTTCTTCCAGCCATGTCCCAACTTATTTCATTCTTTAGTTATCACGATCATTTGTGTTTTTGGCAAAACATGGTTATTTAAAGTCCTCATCTAGTGGGCGCTTGGCAGGTACTGAAATGAAGCATCTTTGTTGACAAAGATGCATGCTAATACAAACTCTTATGTGAGTTTCAGGTAGCTTTGTAGCTATATGTGAACTAGTATCACATGTAGAGTATAGTGTCTGGCAATGCAGAGAATTCTAGCATGTTTGGGTTGCTTGTAGGTACTCTGCATGAAATTGTGGTTAATTCCTGCAACTTACATCATAATTACTTGGTTAGATAATAGTGTATTATCGATTACTACTAAAGGGGAAAAGAAAGCCGGTATTAAAATTTGGTTAACCGATGGATTGGGAAATGAGTTGGCTGATTTTGTCCCATGCTTACTTCTTATTTTATGCCTCCTAGTGCAATTCCTATTACCACTGATTTGAAAAGAATAACAAAGCAACTAGGAAAACTTACAAATTTACTACTTCTGTAGACAACCAAGCAAAGCTCGTGCATGAATTGTTTGGTATACATTATCATTTGAAGACAAGATGAAATGATGCTTGATTAAATAGAAGTTCCGGGGTATCAATTGATACTCAGGCAATAACCAGTGTCATCATCTTGCCATCCATGTTGATTTTGCTTGTCCTACTGATGTAGAAACTTTTGCACCTTAGTCTTTCTTTATGGCCATAAACTTAAGTGGAAGGTTGTGTATGATGTGTAATAACTTGGCTACTCTGGGAATATGTTTTAAGGGATTTTCCACAGCCAAAATATCAATCTGAGCGAAACTATAGTGGTCCATTGTCGTATCGCCAGAGGAGAGACTTGAATAGCCTTCCATCTGGTACATTTCTGTTATTGATGGTGGATATCACTTGCAATTTCTTCTTAGATATTGTGTTATATATGCTCTAAGTAAACCCATTTTGGTGTTGCATTTACTTATGCAGTTGAAGATACATCAGAAGGGGCGGTTGTCCAATGTAAGGGACGTTTTAAGATCACATCAGCAGATCAGAGTCCTAAGGTACATTTATCTCAATAGCCTTTAATTTCTGCTCAACCCCTGCTGGGCCTTTACTTAATCGTTCATTGTCTTATGCCATATTCCCTACATCATCTTAGAATTCAATGTTAGTCAACTTGTTCAGAGGATGCAAGAGTTGTTTTCATGTTTTGTTGTCCTGCTTGGACCTACTGCTTGTAGTTATTTGTTTCAGGTATTTCATATATGAGGTTTAATCTCTGCATGAAAGTTGCTGATAAATGAATTTGAACATCTATCTAGGTAGTTTGACTCTTTTCTGTGAATTTGATGGCATAGTTTGACTCCTTTGGTAGTTTCTAAGATAAGGATAGTTTGACCTAGTAAACGTAAGCACGAGTGCTATTAGTAACATAAGAAAAAGTACAAGGTTTATCAGAACCCTTACCTCTTTCTACTGCCTTTCTTAACTTTGATATCATACCAATGGAGTTGTGGTTTAACTAACATGGTTATTAGTCTTCGCTGTGAATTAGATGGCCTGTTTGTCTTTGCTCTCAAGCAACAAGAATGTGCATTGTCTATACCCAGCCATTTGTTTTTTTTTTTTTTCATTTGTTGATTTTGAAAACCAATGCTTTCTGCATGAGGCTTCTGTTAGTCTGTAGTTTAAAGTAATGCTTTATTGGATTCTTGAATCTGTGGCCTAGTTTGTGAATTCCATATAATTTGTCTGTTCTTTTTTCTACTAACTTCAAATATTATATATATGTATGTATGTATGTACATATGTATATATGTGTGTGTGTGTGTGTGTGTGTATACATATATGATGTTTAACTTGAAACTAATAAGGATGGAACTTAGCAATTTATCTTTTAGGCAATGGCTTTATAACCATTGCCATTATTTTATTTTTTTTCTCAATTCAGGGACCTACAAGTTGCATCTTTAGCCCAGTTAGTGGGGCCTCGAACACTCCAACTTCCCTGAACCTTACAGCTGCGACAATTATGCCATCATTGCAGTGCATTTTGCAGCAGAACACTATGCAAAGAGTAAGTTTTTCATCTATGTAAATTCTCCCTTCCCCTAGATAATTTATTTCAAAAATAAAGATTTGAGAAAAATTAATTTGATTGCTGACAGGAAGAAATTATTAGACTGATCAAATATGTTGAGCAAACCTCTGGTATTGTCTCTACATTCTGATGTTGCATGTTTATTCCTTTTATTTGTGTGAGAAAAGACTATTTAGTACTTGACTTCTTTTGCTTTATACAGCCAAGCATGTGGATTCAGTAGAGGCAGGGATTGATGACCTTTCGCAGGTAAATATTTTTCCTCAGACCTTGAGGCACTGCTAGATGAAAGTACTACACTGTAGTTTACATTTTATCATACCAATGACTAAAGGCTGCTGAGCTAGGATCTGCAGTACATGACTATTTTATTGTTTTTTTTTCCCTAAGAAACAACTTACAAATACACAATTTTGAGCAAATAATAACTTCATCCTGTTTGTGTTTCAATAGATTTCCCAATTGTTGATTATGTATTTTGCCCCTGAAAAACCCAGTAATCATAATTAAAGTTTTTGGCAATTTCATAAAGAGAATACTTTTTACTACTTGCAATGTATCTGTCTTTACTGTGTGATTCTTTGTTTCAAACTATAAACTTTTGCAATTTTGGAAATATTGTTTGAGGTGTGGCAAAGCCAAACCATGCATCTGATTCATGATTGTTCAATGGCATGTATTTAGTGCACCAAGTTTGTTCTGTTTGCAGCATGTTATTATACACTCTCCAGCACTTCCTCCATTAGTTTCTTGTCTAGTTTTGTGGTGATTTGCAGAAAAGATGTGATCTTGACTAGGAACTGATTATTTTTTCTGTCCTTGAAGAATACAGTTAATTTGACGATCTGCAAACCATAAATATTTAATTTGGTGATCTCGATTACACTTGCAGATATCTCCTGCAACTGCCAAAGAGAGAGAGCTTCTGTCTAAGGTGATTCAACTGCAACAGAGGTATGCGATGAAACCCAAATGTTTCTGATTTGGAGAACCTACACTTAAATTAGCATGCCGAAGAAATAACTGAAACTTATCTCTGATATCAGTGTCGGGATCCTTGTTGAGGAATTGCAGAGACAGAGGATGAAAAATGCCCAGGTTGTGTATCATTCTTAGTTGGATATATAAGCTCAACAAAACTCTCATGCTATGTAGTCAACCTTGATTGTTTTGGTTGTTACTAGAAAATTTTACCGATTATTTTCAGAATTATTTCATTTTTTGTTATCATCTTCTGTACAGAATGAGCAATTTTTCTATGTGAGATTGTTATGTGAAGCCTAATCAGATAGATTGGCAGGATATATAAGCTTTCATGCCAGTGATTGCTTTTGTTCTAATCTCAGTTTTAGCATTTCTGACTTTCTTTTTGATTTACTGCTGAAATTAACTATTTTATTTGTTTGCAGTTGGAAAAGCAGTTGAATGCTTTGGTAAATAAGGAGTAAGAGAATGAACAAATACAACTAGAAAAACAGTTGAATGCTTTGATCAATAAGGAAGGAGTAAGAGAATGAAACATAGTAGTATGTTGATATCTTCACGATCAATATTATTTGTTTGGTGGCGGGAGTTTCTTAAATATTCAGAAAGGTATTTGCGAGGTATAGGAGGCTTTGTCGATTGTATTTTTAGTGTACCATATATGCCAACTATGTGGGGCAAGACACCCAAATTTTGAGAATGCTATTCCTTGAGTCTCACATTATATGCAAAATGTTGTAATTTATTGACCAATTATTGTAATTATATCTCTTTCTTTCCTTTGTTTGTTATCTCTGCAAACAAATGTGAATGTCTTCATATGCATTGGTCATATTATAAACTTGGAAGTTATGCCCAAAGCCGCTTAAGAGGCTGAAGCCATGAAAACCGCCGGATCTATGCCTTTCTGATTCAACAAGGATGTATTACAATGGCAAATCATTGTTCTTTAGAACCCACATCATTAGGTTGTATTCTATTTTTCAAGTATTTTTAACTCCGGAGCAAGGCATGCCATTGCTGCAGGAATCAATATTCAGTTGGAAAGTGATCCTCAAAATGGACTGACAGCTAGGTTTTTTGGGTAGTTCCATTCTTGGCTGCTCAACTGCAAGATTGGTGGTGGAACGGTGATGCAGCCTTTAATTTCCTGACTTCTTGAGGTGTGCTCATTGGGAAACAACATGCCTGGATGCCAGTGTGCTTATTTCTTAAAAAAATAAAATAAAACAAAAATGCCAGGATGTCAGTGTGCTTAATTTATTTTTAAAAAAAAAACAGAACACCACCCTCATTTTTACACTTTTTTTGAAAAGTATTTAACACAAAATTTCAATAAAATAAATCCATAATCTTTCAATGAACTACAAAAACAACTCTTTCTTCTCTGTTCTTCGAAAGCAACAGAGGATATATCCCCTTTTCCAAAATAGCGGAAACAACTCATTAAGCAGCTGCATAACTCCATCTCTTCTGCAGTTCAGATGGTAACAATGAAATTACATAGCTCTAACATCTATTAGGAAAAGGTTCATTTTTAATCTATCCTCACTTTCATGATGTACATCAGAAACATAACTAAGTACATCTTGCCAAATGTTGCTGCTGGTTTAGTCCTCAAATAAGTAAACAAAATCTAAGGATCCAACTCCAAAATCTGAATATGTTCACCAAAGGCGATTCTCAACCACTGCTGTAACAATGCCTTTCAGTGTCTCCTGCACAAAGTCGGCACCACAAATTGTTGTGAATCAGTCTGCAAAGCAATTATACACAAATAGGGATATTAAGTGATCAAGTTGGAAAAGCATGCATAAATGTGCTCGTGTGCATGTGCCTGCCTGTTTATGTGTGGTTGTGTTGGGGCAGTACCATCGAATGGTCTTTCAGACCAAGTGAGACTATTAGAGGCCTGGAGGAGGAGCAGCTGCAAACACAACAAGGCATGTTATAGCATCATTGATTCAGTTACCCATCTCATATAAGCAGGTTTCCTTTCTATATGCTTCATTGACATCAGAAATCATAGGACTTTTTTACCCATTTCCAGGATTCACAGAAAATTAGTACAAGCTTTTTCTCTAAAGAGTGTTCAGAAGCATTCAGTTTCTATATCCATGCAAGAATAGAAATTAATTCCTAAATTAAATTACCTCATAAATTATGAAATACAATTATCGTGTTTGTGGAACAAGAAACACACCTTATATGTTCAATTAGCTGACGAGCACTTGCCACCAGCATTGGCTGCATGAATTGCACTCGGTCAGAAGTTGAGTATGAATTACATAAGAAGATGAGATCAACTGTATGCATGCTTAGGCAGCAATCATGGACTAGCTTACCTCATCTCGTTTACCAAATACCACAGAAACATTGAAGGTTGGTTGGACAGCCACCCCCTCTTCCTTCCTGCCAATGAACGTATTTGATGTATCTCAAAAAGCTGTTCGTAGTACAACTATCAGTGACAGAAAATAACACGATTCACACCCAAAATTTATAATCAAACTCCACGTTTATTAAGTCTTCCTTTGCAACATTTATGACCCTGAAGAAGACTATAATATACCCAGCAGTGGTTAACCTCTTCAAATTAGTTCCTTTCCTTCATGCATTCCCTATAGAGCACTGTCCTGCTCTCTTTTATTGTTCCTGACTGAGTACTTTTGGCATTTAACTGTATCCAGGAAGGTATGTAGATGATAAAACCAGTTAATTCAATTCAATGCCAATTAACAAAGTTAAATTCAAAATATCAATCAGAACCAGAAGTTGCATCATAGGAGAGGAACTTACATAGTAACACTACGCAGCTACAAAAAGCAATATCTCTACATAAATTACCAATAATATTGAACACAGAGTAGATAACTAAGAAAGAAAGGTAAACACGGTGTCAGAATACTTATGACATAAACCAAACATCACACCAGATTATTAATAAAATATGTTCAAATCTTTTTCCCAAAAGGAGGATACAACAATAAGCCAAAAGTGTAAACAGCTGAGACTTGACCAACTTGACATAAACCACCTTAACAAGCATAAATCAATATATTTTAACTTTCCTATCTTGATGAATACTAAGATGATCTATAACATCCTTATTGGTCCAGAATTTCTTGTTGACAAACTTCATAACCAAAGACAAATATATGACCATAAGGTCATCTTTGTAGGTGTTTCTTTTGTTTTCTTTTAATTTTTCTCTATCAGAGAAAAAAAAGGCCATCTGAGTGGGAGACAGGTTTTCATCAGTGACTACAGTAATAGATGCTTCACAATAAACCAAATTATTAAAAATTCAAAGCAATAGCTTTATACTTCCAGAGGTCTATCATGCTTTACTGCAAAACCAACCTCAGACTATAGCATGTTGTTTACACCTATTATTCTGTCTTTTTATGAATCTTTCAGTATGGAAACTATGAGAGCAATCAACAAATAGAACTCAAACGCATAAGTAAACAAAGATCACAAGTATTCTGCAGGAAAAATATTATATATATATATATATATACACACATATACATATGTATATGGATATATGCCAACCTGGCATGAAGTATTGTCCCCATGGTGCCTATCTGAGTCACCATAACCTGGAGGTGTTTCACTTATTAGAAAATATCCAATTCATAGGAGCACACAAGCAAACCCACCCACACAGAAACATGCAGTCATGCATGTAAACTGTAATAAAGAAGGTGCCATGCTTACAAGAAAATGATCGTCATATCCACAAATGACAAAATCTGTTTTGTTTCCCTACAAAACAAAAGGTTATCTCCTCAGCAAATTTAATTACTTGACATTAAGACATGATCTTGACCATATGGATGGTTAAATAACAACTTCTATCGCTTACAACAGCAGAAAGAAGAATGAAACATTATGTTAGCCAGCAGATGCCAAAGATAGTGTACCAGATCAAAATGTTATGCAGAAACATAATGTCTTTAGATATGCAAAAACTGCAATTTCAAAGCACATACAGCCACTAAGATAACTCATAAAAGTCACCTATATTGTTACCTTTAACAAGACAGCAGAATATGCCTATAAGGTGGACTATACAAAATGAATTCCCATAATTTTATTTTCTCTACTGAAACTGCATAATTTGGGTTAATTAAAACCATATACATTATTTCACCAAATTTGACCATAAAGGAATCCTCTTACTATTGTTCATCGGGTTTTTCATTGTTGTAATTCTCCTCAATTTATGACAATCAAACCAGCTTTATCATTCCCATAGTTAAACTAAAAAATAGTACCAAGTTGCAATTTATAAATCATTGTGTTAGCCGTCATTGGAAGAATTCAGTCCACAGCTCACATTTAAAAAAGAAAAGAAAAAACAAAACATCTTTGCTACCTATTCTTAACTCCTGCCAATACCCAATCGATAAGTACTTTCACCTAGACTCAACAGAAAGTTAAGTAAGGAAACTTCGAATTATCAAGCAACTCATGGATCACCATAGTTAAGGTAAGACATGGCGGTAGTCACCAAAGCTCTGTGGTAAATACCCACAAAAAATGGAAATAAAAATTTACACTAAAGCAAGCAGATGATGGACAAAATAGAAGTCTAAAAGAAAAAACAGCAGTAATAAACTCCATCTGTGCTTCCCTCGTCCAGTACGTTCTCTAGAAGCTACGCATAAGGGAGCTAATATACCGCCCAGCATCGACTCTCTTGAATAGAAAATGAACAAAAAGCCGGCTAATACCTTGATATCCGAAGAGAAACTTTTCAGGGAAACAGGAAAATCTGGTGCTGAACTGCCCATATCAGTCTCGCTCCGTCACCTGCTATGTAGAATTCCTAAGAATGGTCTACTTCCACCTTCATACTTTCTTCTTTTCTCTTAATTAGTTAAAAAGGCTTCCTGTTTTCTTTTCTAACAAGATTGTTGACTCCTCAGCCCAAAAAGCGTGGAAGCTGACTAAACGAAAAAGCCCAATTAAGTGAAGACGACTGAGTCATAAAAAGGTTTTATTAAGCCCAATAGACCTAAGATTAGGTTATAGCATACATGTAGTATATAAAAAATAACGTTATATTAAGTTATTTTTTAATTTAAACTTTATTATATTAATTAACTCAATTTAATGTGGACCAATTTTTAAAAAATGAAGATTTTAAAAAATTAATTTAAAATAAAAAATTATCCGTTGAAGGAAAAATGAGAATTTAAAAATTAAAGAAAATTCCTTTTTCCTTCTTATCCATCTCTTTCTCTCTTTTATATTTATATTTTTTTTATTTTTTCTATTAATTCTTTTTGTTGCTTCTAAAAACAATCTAAAAGTTTAGTTGACCGTGCATAAAATATTATTCTCACTGTAAATATACCTAATTCATTCACCGAGTCAACGCCAATGTTGAAGTCTTCTTAACACTTGATCTCAGGGCTCTAAATGTAATTTATTAAGACATTAAGGTCTAAATTAATTGAATTTTATTTAAAAAGTAATTTAATATTAATTTAATTATCAATTATTGATTCCTTTTAGTTTACTGGTCTTGCCATGAATAACCAAATTTCAAGACTGTTGAGTCTCAAAAAAAAAAAAAAAAAGATAAATAGGGAAGGTTGAATTTGGAAATCAAAGTGGTTGCCAATTCACTATGAGCCTTCTTTATTGAACTTGACGAGGCGTTGCCCATAGTATGAGCCCCAACAGTGTTATGGACTTGCTGGGTTGACCAACTGGCTAGTTCTGGTGTGCGCACAGACTGGCGTAAAAACCCAATAGGAATCATCCACGTCACAAGTTTAAAAAACTGTTTCGCCAAAAGGTGCTGTTCACTGGCTTGCCTTGCGTCACAGCCGTGTCGTTCTAATGATTTCAGGCAACTACCAAGCCAATCCCGTGCTTACTGGTCATTCAACTCACCAGGTGTCTCGTTACTCCGATACTTCCGTTTACTCACTTACCCACTTAGCCGAGCAGTTTCTCTTAGCCGAGCCGAGTTCTGTTCCTGGACTCGTTTTAAGCTGGTTTTACTTTTAAATGGGATTAAAGAATTAATCTATTATTTTTTCAATAACACAAAACACTTTCGCATTAAATATAAAAAAATAAAATTTATTTAAGACCAAAAAAAAAAGACAATCCATTATTCTTTAATCTAATGTTAATTACAATTTCATTAAAATAAAAAAGAATTAAATAACTGTCTTTTTTAACTTTTTGCAATTAATCTGTCCCTTGGATATTTACTCATGTTAATCATTTTGTTATAGAAAAATAATACAAATATTTAATGATTTTAGATTTTGAATCACTGGTATTATTAATTTAAATTATATTAAATTATAAATATAATTTCTTTTGAGGATCTTTTTTCTGAGACATTAATATTTTAATGGTATGACATTTCAATGCACAAGAAATGACTAATTGACGAAAATTGTTTCAAGTATTTTATTTTTTCTTGATTAAAATGATAAATAAAACTAACATTTTTATCTTTTCATTGAAATATCAAAAAATAATTTTTATGATAAATTATTAATTTTAAATAATATTTACAAAAAAATTAAAAAATTAAAATCTTATATATTGATAGATAAAATAATTTTTATGTAAAAAATTTATATCAAATTTAATTGACTTACATTTTGTTCACGAACTTATATTTTTGCTGAATTTTAAATTTAAATTTTTTTATTTAATATTAATGATTTTGCATATATATGCAATGTGTATATGATTTTTATGTTTATAATTATCTTATCACTTTATTAAATACTATTAAAATAAATAAAATAATTTGTTTACATCAAAATTAAAAAATATATATATAATATAAATATTTTTAAAATATTTTATTTATTTTGATAATATTTAACGAGATGTTAGTTAATTATATAAATAAAACTTACATGAACATCTCATATATGTAAAATTATTAATGTTAATAAAAACTGTAAATAAAAATTAATTAAAATATAAATATTAAATAAATATAATTTTTTTATAAATTTTAATTTAAAAGCATAAGTAAAATAAATGTTGTGTTGATATAATTAACCTTATATATTATTAAGTATAAATATAAAAACATTTGAAATCCAAAAAGTCAAACATTGGACAAGAAAATTGGCATTAACAATTTGACCCTTTTCTATAAAATTAAAAAAAAAAAAAAGATTTTGGTGTGAAAGATCAATGGAAGTACATTTTTGAATAAAAGTTTTGTTTTGACAAATAAGCAGAGGTTGTTTGGTGAGTCAGTAGTGCTGCAGGTGCCACCCCGTGAGCCTTCTGAGCAAAGAGCCACATTGACCCAATGGCGAGAGGCCCTTGTGTCTGGTGGACCGGGGAGGCAAGACTCACCGAGTCCAACCACTGACTTCATTCTACGCCTGTATAGAGCAAGTAGGTCGGCTGCAAAAGCCTAATGTCAGAGAAATGGTAGGTGTTAGCTTAACGAACCAGCATCTACTCCCTTGACAACATGCACACACATACGTACATGGCCACCTTTAATTTATTTTATTTTTCAAAAATAATTAAAAATTAAATAAATTTTAATTTTAATTTTATATTATTAATTATATTATTTATATTTAAAAAATAATAAATCAAATTAATTTAATTTAAATTAAACCTTAACTCAAATAATTATATATAACTAATTAAAAATATATTTGTTATTAAAATAATTCAAATGAATTTTTCATTTTATTTTGAATCTCTCTTAAATTTAAATAATTTTTAAAATAATATCTGTTTTTTATAATTTTAATAATATAAATTTTTAAAAATGTTTTCAATACTCATAAAGTTTTAATTTTTTTTTGTAATGGTAGCTTAAATATTTTTTACATTTGTGAAATATTTCGAATCCAATTCATTGTATAAGATTTTTAATTTTAATTTTTTTATAAAATTTAAATTAGTTTTAAATTAATTTTTTAATTTTTAATTTTTAATTCATAAAATACAATAAATATCAAAAAATGAATTTTTTATTTTTAAATAAAAAATATCATCACTTTGTTTTAGAAAACATACATCATTAATATCTAATGTTGTTGAAATGAATTTTGAATTTCATGAGACATTATTTGTTTTTCTTGCAATCTTATAATTATTGTTTAATTACAAAGTATACTTTTAAACATGATCGAAGTTAAAGTTAATTTTTTATAATTTTAATATTTATTTACATGTATAGAATTAAAATTTATAATTAAAATATTTTTAACTTATAATTTTTTAAAATAATATATATTTTAATCTAAATTAATAACACAAAATTTATTTGATTATTTTTTACATAACATATGATAAATATTAAAATTTTATATAATGTCTAATGATTTTAATATATATATTAAGCCCAGACCTTTCAATCCCATATGATTCTATTTTTATTTTTAAAAACATGTAAATATAAAAATAAGTTTAAATTTCAAAAATCATACGATGTTTGATCATAATTTTATATCATTTATAAATTTATCAACAAAATTCAATATAAATATAAATATAATTTTTATAAAATATTTTTTATTATATACTTTTTAATTAAATAAAACAATATAATTATAATGAAAATAAATAATATATCATGATATCATAATAATATTTTTACCAGCAATTTTAGTCTCTTGTTTTATCCTAAAAAGTCTCGGGATAAAACATCTATTTCTCAATAAGATCAACCGTTCATTTGATTGCATGACGAGCTCCTTTATTTCCGATGAAATTATGTTTCTTCGACAAAATACCTAATATGTAATGTCGACTTGTTTTCCCGTCAAAACCATATATTTTACGACATTCTCATAACTAATCCAACATCTCTTTACTTTTAGCCTAATCACATGTCAACAACTAAAACATGAAAGGGAACCTTATTGTCTCCCACATCAACCGCTTCAAATCAATTTGTTGCTTATTACTACTAATTAATCACTTCAAAAACTTATAGAAACTTCTTCTCGTAAAGTATCAATTGCGATCAACGGAAATGTGGACTACTTGGGTACCTCGTGTTTATTAATTTATTGATTACGATAAACCTATATGTCAAAGTTAACTACTTTTGCTATGATGAATTTGACATTTTTCAATTTCGATTTGATCAGCTTCGTTGATCATATACATAACTAACAATTGGTCCAATAAATCAAGGATAAGTATAATTATTTTATCTTTTTTAAAATAATTTTGTTTAATAAATATAACATTGTTTCAAATTTTATTGAATATAAAAATTTCTAAAATTATTTTTCAAAATATATTTTATATAAAATAATAAAAAATATAAATTAATTATTAAAGCAATTATTAACAAAAATATATTTATTATGTATTAACTATTTTAATTTATTAATGTATTTCAATATAAAATAAAGATTATATAAAGTCTTAATATTTAATCCATGTTACTAATTTAATTTTTATATTTTAAAAGTGATAAATTTAATTTTAAAATATTAATTTATTTTAAATTAAATCTTAATTTGAATGATTATAAAAATTAAGAATATTTTTTAAAAAATATATTAAAAATAATTTAAATAAATTATTCACTTTATTTTAAGTTCAAAGTCTATCTCTTAAGTTTGAATAATTTTTTTAAATTTTAATTATTTAAATTTTAAAATATATATTTTTTGATATTTAAAAAATTATAAAATTGTTATGATGATAAAATAAATATTTTTTATATATGTAAAAATTTTTAATCTGAACTTCATTGTACAAAATTGTTAATTTAAATATCTATAATTTTTAAATTCTTTTATAATATTTAATTTATTTTAAAATGATATATTATATTTTAATTTACTATTTTTTTAATGCAAAAATTTAATTAACCAAAAAGTAAATATTAAAATTTTATAAAATTTTTATTTTTGAATATATATATATATATATATATATATATAATAAGAGAATTTTTTTTAAAGAATATAGGTTACTGCAATTAATATTAAGAGGCGTTAAATAATAAAAAAGTAACACGTTAAACATTTGAGCTTAGCGGCTGATTAGCCCGAGCCGAGCCGAGATGAACATATATTAATCGTCCTTTTTTGACGGTCTCAAGGACCAGGTGCTTTTCACATGACAGGCAATAGATAAGTCTTCGCTCTATCTCTCTCTCTCTCTCTCCTCTTTCCCTCTATCAGTGTCTGTATAAATCTCTCTCCTAGCCCCCCGAATAGCTTGTGCAAGACTAATACAACGAGAAGGCATAGTTGAAAGGACTCTGAGCGACAGTTACTCTACATCGGTTCCCTGTCACGTCTCAACAGTTTTGTCAAGAAGAAGCAGCTCCGTAGAGAAACAAAGCATAAAAGGAAATGGGAGTTGTACGAACGGGAGAGAGCAAGAGAACGAAGATTGAGGAGTTCCGCCGCACGGTGCTATCGTGCTCCGCTTTGCAGAGGAGGAAAGATGAGGAAGAGCTCAGAGGCTTGCGGTTTTCGACGAAGGGCATGATGGATCATGAAGACGAGAAACTGGTTTGTGTGACCAGTGGTGTTTCCTTCTTGGGCCTTGCCATTGTCGACTGCCTCTTGCTTCAGGGCTACTCCGTTAGAATCATCGTCGACAACGAAGGTAATCTCCCTCTCTCTGAATTCTCAACGTTAATCCTTTCGTTTTCGTAGTAGGAATAAACCCAACGTCAGTTTTCTTTCTAGAAATAGTTTTTTAATACTAAATTCTTTTGGTTTTATATATGCTCAGTGGGTGGATACATTATAGGTCTTGTATACTGTTTAGTCATAGTTTTGGATTTAAAGAATATAAGACTAGAAATGGCAAGATTGGATTGTTTACGAGATCCCCATTTTTCCTTTCATTTTCGTCACAAGGAGAATGTGACCAGAAGAAAGAAGAATTCATATAGAATTCTTAGTGGACTAATTCTTGATTAGTTTAGAAAACCCACTTCAAATTAAATATATTCTGGTATTAAATTACTATCCAACGATGAAGATTAGGTTCACTAAGTTGGCTCCTGGGAATCAAATGATTTGCTCTTTAATTACTCTGGTAGTTCTTGATTTTGTTCTTAATTTAAATGGCACTGTTGGCTCCAAAATGCAGAGGACATGGAGAAAGTGAAAGAGATGGAAATGACCTTTAACAATAAGGTTAACGCAGTTATGGCGAAGTTGAGTGAGGTGCTGAGATTGACAGAGGCGTTTGAAGGCTGTCGTGGCGTGTTTCACACCTCCGCATTTGCCGACCCTGCTGGCATCTCTGGATACTCTGTAAGCTCTCCTTCTCATTTTATTCTGACATATTTTGTAGTTTTTGTTGCAAAATATCTGTACGTTTTCATATTACGCAACAAGACAGCGTTGTCAGAAATATCACTTAATAGCCTCACCTACCCATTAATCAAAGAAGTTGCAGAGAGATTAATATTCTACTTTAGTTAGGTTTCTTCCTTCTTTCTTTAATGATCAATAAGGTGTCTGATTGCGAGAGGACTATATTAGTGCTAGGAAACTTGGGATAATATGGTCTAGTCAGATTAAGTGAATTGAATTTAATATCTTACTGGTAATCAATGAACTCTATGAGTGTATCTTTCTTGCTTTGCTGCATTTTTTTTTTCTGGCATGGCTGAGCATATAAACAAACAGAGCTGTCTTTGCAATATTAATTGCACATGCCCTCTTAGTCCAGATTGCCCATCTGAACCCAGAAGCAGCCAGGGTCCACTTCTGGGTGCATTTCAACTGGCTCTGCCAATTGGGTTTTATGGCATTTATGGACACCTCCATCACAATAAGCATATCTCATCAGGTTACTGTGCTGCCAGATCTACCATTGCAGAGTGAGCATAAAAAACAATGAAGATGGACCCTTGCCTGTTATGCAGAAAGCATGTCAATAATGTCCATAAACACATTGTAATTGTAATTATAAGATAATTTAGATTGCAAATTCAAGCTTTTAACCCCCTCTAACAAAGACTTCAATCATATGGTAGAAATCCATGGCTGAGATAGAAGTGAAGGCCTGTGAAAATGTAATGGAGGCATGTGCAAGGACATCGTCCGTGAGGAACTGTGTGCTGACTTCTTCACTTGTGGCCTGCATATGGCGAGAGGGTAGTCTGGATGATCTTTCTTCTGTTGTTAACCATGACTCCTGGAGTGATGAATCAGTTTGCAAAGACAAAAAGGTATTTTTCCTTTCCTCCCAAGATCACTGTACTCTGATAAAAACTGGCTCTGATTGTCTGATGGGACCATGTATTTCACGTTGAAAATGGTGGCTGCCAAACAAAACGCACCAAGAATATTGTGACTAAGGTTTCTTAACAATTTTGTCTTGAATATCACTCTTGTCAAGGGCCTACTTCTTCATCCTTTTGAGTCTGGATACTAACTTACCAGTTTCGATATTGACAGCTCTGGTATGCTTTGGGCAAGTTAAGGGCAGAGAAGGCTGCATGGGGAGCAGCAGAGGGCAAGGGCTTCAAATTGGCCACCATCTGCCCTGGACTCGTCACAGGACCTCAATTCTACAGCAGAAACCCAACAGCAACAATTGCTTATCTAAAAGGTATATTGCCAGAACCCTGTACTGTCTTTTAACCTCACATGAAGATAAAAGTCTTTACAAACAATAATGGGTCACTATTAAAAATTGCAGGAGCTCAAGAAATGTATGCAAATGGGCTGCTAGCAACTGTTGATGTCAACAGGTTGGCTAAGGCTCATGTAAGTGTGTTCCAGGCAATGAACAACACAGCCTTTGGGAGATACATCTGCTTTGATAATGTCATAGGGAGAGCAGGCGAAGCAGAGAGCTTGGCACAGCAAATTGGCATGCCAGCAAATAAGATTTGCAGCAGTTTATCCTGTGATCTTCCATCTAGGTTCATATTGTCTAAGAGGAAGCTTTCCTCTCTTATGTCAAGAACACTGAGAAGCTGTTATAATGAAAGTTGAATAATCTAATTAGCTTTAAGTGGTAAGGTTAAAATGAGCTTAGTACCAAGTGCTAGTAATATATTATTTGTTTGTAGGAAAAAGAAAATAAGATAAGCAAGAGCTGTCATCCATTGCAATTATATATTTAAATATTTTATTATATGCATTTATCTTCATGTCTAATGCATTTACTTTTTTTTAATTAAAAAAAATTGCAAATGGACCTTATGTTAGTTAAGAAGTATTAGGGGAAGCTATTTTTTTTTTCTTCTGCAATAATATATTTTGTAAACTGATTGTTTCTAAATTTTTAAATAAAAATAAACAAAATAAATATATTTATAATAATCATATAACCAAATGAACATGTATTTAATTGATAAAAAATTGAATGATATTAAAAGTTGAAATATTTTATATTAAAATTGATATAATAATATTAAATTATATATTACAATGTTGTTTTCATAAAACTTTTACCTTTTGTTGTATGTAAATTTTATGTGTGATATTTTGGACACACTTCTGACATCAAGCTATACCGTTATTTCCGAATTAACATTTTCTTGTAACATTTTTATGTTAAAATTAACATATTTTTCAAAAAAATAATGTATTTTTATTAAAATTAATATATTTTATATTAAATTTAATATAAAATTATATCATTTCTAATACAAAATATGTCAATCTTTTACACAAAAAATTCATATTAATTTTAATATATCAACCTTTCACAAAAGAACATATGAATGTTCGAGGTAAAAAATATACATAAAAAAATTTGAAACAATCTAATTACAAAAAGTGATTATTGCAGAAGATAAAAAAAATTCAAGCTAAAAAAAGGGAAAACGCCTTATCGCATATAACCTTGCAATTTCAGTCACAGCAAGGTTTCTGAAAGTCAAATAATTGATTCAAACGAGCTCATAAAATATTCCTCAAAAGCATATTGGTTCTACAGGTTACACCAATTCAACATGAACCCTAGATAACAGTATTAAATGAGTAATGATAAATCAAGCAGAAGCATTTTCAATGGCAATAGCAAATATCTACAGAACCATTTAGCCCAGAAGTCAACAAGTTTCCATCAAAATCAATGATTCAGCTTCAAGCATTTCCACCTTCAAAGGCGAAAAAGGAATCCATAATGGTCATATCAGCCATTGTAGAGAGAAGGAAAACAAAAAAAGAAAAAAGGGCTCAGAGAGTTGCTGTCTGTGCTCAAGGAAGAACTTTTCTCAAAGCTCTTCTCATACAAGAGGTGTCAGAATATATTAGCACTCTTCATCTTCGCCCTAATTCATATCATTTTTCCAGGAAAGTTTCTTTCCAAAGAAAATCAAAAGAAAAACAAAGCCCAACCAAGGGCACGCCGCACGCACAAAAACGATCTATCAAGGGAAAGAAGAACACGGAAAAAGAGGCAACAGCCGCATCACGATGAACTAGGGTTTAGCATTGGATTTGATCGAAGCAATGGACTGCTGAGCATATTTATAGAATCTTTTTGGGCCTTTCAGGCTCTAAGACTCTACATGGGCTGCCCGCAACACAAACCCATGGCCCCTTAGACAAGCGGGCTCCAGGTTCTTCCTTCCCCGTCAAGAACACAAAACAAAACGTTCATTCCACCCCCCGAATTGCCCCAGGAGCAATGATTAGGTTGAATGTCAAAATCAGATCATTCAAGCATTTTTTTTCGAACACCTGACAAACTCAAATGGATTCCTAGCCGACCCGCTTGCCTAAATCTCTCCAATATCTTATCCACACAAATTTCCTATTAATTAAATTCACTAATCTCTGGGTCTAATTAACTCTCAACGTGCTTCCACCCTTCAACGATCATTCAAGTAAAATCGCTCCATATTAACCGAACTTTCAAACTTCTGTTTTCTTGACCAGCTTGAACAATTCAATGTTCAAAGTTGAAAGGTACAATTTCAATAAAGTTTAAAATTTTAAATTAATTAAAAAAAAACTTCAAACGACTGGCTCTATAAAAACCTCACGTGCACGTGTCATATTTGCTGACCATTTTTTCCTTCGCTACAATGAAGCTTTGAATGTGGCGGCACGTGTCCTGACTTGGCTCACGTGCATGAGTCATGCAGAGCAAAGAAGAGGGAAAGGGAAGACAGGGACATATTTCCTATATTCGCTGTCATCAGGACTCATCGAAGACCATGCCCTCATCTGATCCATCTCTCTGTAAAGCTCCATTTTTTAATGCTCTCTCTTCACTGTCCTTTCTATAAGATATTGCTTTGCTCCTTTTAAGAAAGGTTTACCACTCACTAAAATAAGATTAAACTTGCGGAGTTCTCACTGAGACGAGTCTGTGTGTGTACGTGAGTGAGAGAGAGAGGGATTCCTCTTTTGTGTAAATGTTAGATAAACAAGGGTACTTCATGGCTTATGGGTACCTTCAGATCAGATCAAACTTGTGTTTCCTTCTTCCCACTTAGAGCTCTCTCTCTCTCTCTCTCTCTCTCTTTTCACATTTCTCTGCTGTATTTTTAGCATTGCATGGTGAACAAAGTTTAGCTTGGACTTACAGTGAAGGACACAGCATTTGCTTTCAAGTTTCAGCAAGCTTGTTGACATCAAAGTAAGTACTCTTTCCTCGCTTGCTTTCGTTTCTCTGCATTAAAGTTATGCAAATCTCGGAAATGCATGCTTTTATGAATGGTACAGTATTTGCATGCCAAAGAAGAAAGAAAACTTTATTAAAGTCATTAACCATTTTAATCTGCACTGCATTAATCAAAACATCCCCATTTGTGCCTTGATCTCTCCATAACCATGGATTCAGTCCTCCTGGAGCCCCTCTTATTTTCAAAATTAACTCTAAAATTGCTTTAGCCAAAGGGTGATGAAAAACTCTCTTTTTGATCATTTTCACATAGTAGTCAGCTTGACTAGCTTGTAATGGTCAAATGCTTTCAATATGATCATCATGCCTTTAATCCAACGACGTTGTCAATTCAATCAATTAGACTCCTACCCATTTGAGATCACCTATCACTTCATAATACTGTTCAAGACTTACTGGCTACTCTAACCTTATATAGTACAGTTCCGAAGTTGAGAGTTTTGGCCCTTGAAAGCATGAGAGCATGGAAAAGTGAGCTGTTTTGTAAAATTGTTAGTGGTAGATTCTTTACACCCTTATTAATTTAATACTTATTTTTACAGTTTCTATGCTTTTTTCTTTAATGATTTTGGAACATGGGCCACGTAGTTGGGTCACACTCTTACTCATCAGCCCATGTGACCAAGAATCCACCTGGGTAAACATGCAAATCATAAGTTAAAATTCTTAATTAGGTTAATGTAAAAATGATGATTCTAGTAACAAATTAGAGTCTTAACCCAATTTAGGAAACATAATGAGAGAGGCCAAAAGGGGGTGGGTTCATAAACCAGCTGTCCGTACACTGTTGTGTATGCATAAAAAGCTGAAGTTCTTCCTTGAGATATTGAATGCACAAGATGAGGAGTTTCTCTGCTCACTGGATAGTGTATGAACTGTAGCAAAGCCGAATGAGGCAACAGACATGAAGTGATGATTCTTATTTATGAAAAATTGCTTTCCAGTGAATTTTGTTTCACTAGCAAAGTTACTCAACTGGGCCCTCCTGTCCCACTCACATTCCCTTCCCAGGCCCAGCTTTTTTTCTTTTGTCGCTCCGTACTCTCTCTCAACTTCACTCAGTCAGATCTAAAACTCACGTTTGAAGTTCCTAAATTACCGAAACAGCCCTCAGTGTTGATTAAAAGACGGAATTTCCTTTTTCTTGCTAATTGTCGCAAATGATGATGCTGCATGTGGGTTTAGTGAGAGAGGTTTAGGTAACATACCAAAATCTAAACGCTGAGATTGGTTCACCTCTTCCCACGCGCCTTTGCCGATCAATCTAAATTATCAGGCCACCCATGGGTGATATGATGACCACGCGCTTATTAGTCGCGTGAGCGTGAAGATTACGTCTTTTCGTTTTGTGTCACTAGGATAAATTGCATGAGAAAACTCTGTTTCCTGTACGTTTGGACTTTAGATCCTCTTAACAAAATTCGTAGTTCGAAGCTCTGCAACCTGCTGATAATGTAGATACAGTCACTGTGCATGGAGAGAGAAGAGGAATCGAAGAGATGTAGCCTTTGATTTTCTCTCTTTTTCTTGTTGGCAGGGGTTATCATTTCATAAACCGATCGAGAAAGAAAAATCGAATCAAATGGAGGAGAACCCGCCTCGAGTTTCACGTAGAGATGAGGCCTACGGGGGTTCAAGGGCTGGATCCAAATGGAAGAGCAAGTACACCGTCGATGATACCGGAGATCTAATCGACTGTTCCGGCAAGTCTTGCCGATCATGCACCGCCGGGATGATAGCGGACTGCGTGGCCCTCTGTTGCTGCCCCTGCGCTGTGCTGAACCTGCTGACGCTTGCGTTTGTCAAGGTCCCTTGGACGGTAGGGAGGAGGTGTTTGAGATTAGGAAAAAAGAAACGGAAAAGGCTGGAAAAGAAGAAAAAATGCAAGGAAAATGAAGGGTATCAGTTCATGGTGGAGGGTGATTGGAGTCTGAGAAAAGGAAAGGTAGAGGATGGATTCCGAGAAATTGCATGTGGGTTCGGTGAGGGAGACGAGATGGGCAGTTTTAGTGCAAGGTTTGAAGCAGAGAGGGTTTGGTTAGAGTTGCATCAGCTCGATCATTTGGGTTTTGGGAGGGTTTCATTCAGCAGCAGTAGTTAACAAAAATGGGTAAAAATGGCTATTAGGGAAGGATCTTGTGAATCACATTGTTGCCTCCAGACTGTAATAAAACTTTTATTTCTCATTTTTACCCTTTTGGGTCTTGAGTACTTTACCATGAGTTCAAAACCTTTAAAAATTTAATCTTGGTTATGTGGCTGGGCCTGGGTAATTGGATTGGATCAATCAAAACGGCTTTAATTTGTGCGCTGGGTTTTTTATCAGTTTGGAAGGGGCCAATTGATTGGACACGATAGTAATTTATAAAAACATAGAAATGAAAAGGTAAAATCATGATCTGACTCTGACCGCTTTAGTTTTATTGGGCCTAAATCCCAGCCCACATTAACCAGTCGAAGCCCATTTTGTTAATTACTGTTGTACCGAAGTGGCATTTTGGGTACTTCAGTTATGATAGCGTACGCCCGCCAATTCTTCCCCAAAAGGTGACACCTCATTTTTAAAACTGCCGGGTCACCATAACTGCCAACGGTATATGTTAGTAAAACTATGGCTTATCTCTCTATCGTGCGCTCATATGCGTCCGCACCCCTAAAGCACCAGCAATTATCAGAGGCAAAGAAACCCCCCTTGTCTTCTTACAAGAAAAGAGCCGATAGTTCGAGAGAGAGACGGAGAGAGCGATTCAATTCTCGGTTAAAGTGTGAGAGACGAAGTGATTCAGCCAGCTCGAGAAGATGGAAGGTGAGCCGACTCGGATAATGATAGCAGTGAACGAGTCAACAATCAAAGGTTACCCGCACGCATCCATAAGCAGCAGAAGAGCTTTCGAGTGGACTCTGCAGAAGATCGTTCGCTCTAACTTCTCTGGATTCAAGATTCTCTTCCTCCATGTGCAAGTCCCCGACGAAGACGGTTTTCTCTCCCTCTCTTTCTTTCTCTCTACATGTACATGTATATGTATGGGTATTTGTTTGTGTATTTTTACTCCGATGGACTGTATGCGTGAATGACGTCATGTATGGCCGTTTCGGGATTCTCAATAATATAACTTTTTCTTTTACTTCGTCATATTTTATTGAGGTTATCAGAAATGTGCTTGCGGATTGTGGTGAATTTGTTGAACCGGGATAGCATTTAATCCTTAGAGCTTCTAGTGACAAATCAGGATTGATACTTTGGAGGATCGGAATAAATTTGATAAGAACTCATGTCATTTTAATCCAAAGTGACTTTCTTCTGTTGTATATGTATGTTCTAATTAAGTGGTTTTGTGTTCGTGGATTGATGCTATTTAGGCTTGCAGTTTCTAAATGGAAAGTAATAGTACTACCTAATAGAGGAGAAAATTGAAGGGTGATATTCATTTTTGAACTGTCATTTTGGTGGTCGGTATATAACAAAGTTATGTGGTTGTCACACAAATACATTGTTCAATTTGTTCTAATGTTCTACTATCCTATTAAGTTCTTTGAGTATAATCATGCAATGCAAAATGCCTACTTTATGTTTTAACTCTGTTTATTGATGGTTAGTCTAATAGCATTAATTGCTGAAGGGATTCATGTAATATCGGAGTGTAAAGAAATGCACTTAAGTGAGACTTTCTTCGTGTGTCTGTAATTGTTATGTAACTGTGATTGTTGTTATTAATATTTTATTTGTACTTTTGCCCTCTGATGTTGCATCATAGCTTCCCTTAAAATTCTCTTTTGTGCTTTCCTGATTGCAATATTACTGGTCCTTGATTGTTTTAATTATGCATTACGCATATAAAGGGCCTACAACAATAGATCTAATAAGGCTGTGGGTACTCATAGTTTAAAAAGACTGAACTGGAGAGAAATGAATTTATATGGGATATCTGTAAGTGTCATCATGGGTGATAAGATGAAGATTTAGTGATGGATCTGTCTCACTAATTGTGAAGTGGCTAAAAGGATTTGCCAAAGGATAGAAATGATTCTCATAATGACAAACATGAAACATCGTGATGATAAGCCTGATAGCATACATTTATCTCTAATATAGTGGTTGTCTTATGCTCCTTCTATTTTTGTCATTTTATTCCCTCCCCCACCACCCCTTTTCTTTTTTGGTCTGGTTCTCTTACCATATTACTGACATAGAATACTTTCTAGATGTTATGTTCTTTTTTCCTTTTTCCCATGCCTTTTGGTTTTTTCCTTTGTTGAGGGTTGGATCGCTTTTTGGGGTTGGGGGTTTTGGTTTTTTTTTTTTTTTTTGGGGGTGGGGCGGCGGGGGGGAGGGTAGGGGTTTTCTAAAGATATTTACTCAGTTCCTTGAATTTTAGTAAATGTCAGAAACTCGTGAAGATTTGAAGCTGAAATAATTGACAGATGGTAGCCATTATTCTGTGACTGCTTGAATCATTGGCTTGTAGTTGAATTAAAAAGAACAATAATAATTTGCGGAAATGGTTTGTCCAACGGACCAGACAGTGTTTTGTGCTGGCCTTGAATTTGTTTGAACCCATTATCATGTGGCTAAGTTAATGAATTGTCGCATGCTGTGAAGGCAAAGTAAAGGGAATGTGGTTAGTTAGTTAGCTTTCTAATTTGACTGCCATCTTCTGTGCTGGATTTCTATGGAGTTACTTTCTTTTTCTTTTCATACATAAGTGTTGATATACTTGGGAGTTTTCTCTAGTCAATTCCTAGCTTCATGCCTTACTACAATTTTGCTACTAGGGCAAAGGTTACTGGTTACGAGTTCTTGTAACTTGTTTCTTCTAGGATTTGACGACATGGATAGTATATATGCATCCCCTGCTGATTTTAAAAGCATGAGGCACAGAGACAGGACAAGAGGACTTCACCTACTGGAGTTCTTCGTCAACAGATGTCATGAAATTGGGGTAGACTATGCCCCCCTCTCTCTCTCTCTCTTCCATTGGATAAATTTTTCTTTTGGCCTTGAGGGAGAACATGAAGGAGTTGGACTATCAGTGTTTCAGTTCACCATCATATAGTCAATGTGTTTGTTGAAATACTTGTAGGTTGCCTGTGAAGCATGGATCAAGAAAGGTGATCCCAAAGAAGTGATCTGCCATGAAGTGAAGCAAGTCCAACCAGATCTTCTGGTTGTGGGAAGTCGGGGTCTTGGCCCTTTCCAGAGGTATGATCTGTTCCCCTGTATCTAAGACGTCTTGTTTGACCTCCTGATATTCATCCTATTTTAAATATGCTCATAAACTTTTCCTGGACAAATGTATGGATGACAAACTGTATTTCCAACCGTAAGATTATTAAAATTTGCTGGAAATTGTTGTGAGTACTACTGATTATGCCCATGCTCTTGGGAGAATTATACAATCTTTACTAAGATGCATCTTTTCCATGTTCTTTTGTACATCTGCTTTGGCAGGGTGTTTGTTGGAACTGTAAGTGAATTCTGTGTGAAGCATGCTGAGTGCCCTGTTATCACAATCAAGCGTCAGGCAGATGAAACTCCTCAGGATCCTGTTGATGACTAGTTTGTCTTGTATGTGTCTGATTTATAAAATCTGTAGTTGGAGTTCAGGCACCGGATATTATTAGAACTATGATTAATGTTTGTAGGAACAAACTGACAAATCTTTTTTCGGTATGTAGTTTCCAGTCTTGACCATAGCATATCCTACATGTAATATGGCAGCACTGGTTTGTCGGGTCGGGCACCCATCCCACAATTTCCAGGTTTGGCTAAGTTTGCTTGGTTTAGATATTTATCAAATAAATTGCATTTCATATATCCCCATTTTGGTTAATGACTGGTGGCATGCGATTGTCAAACAAGAATCAGCCCTGACAGGCAGATTGCAGGTTGCATTTTCTGCTATTAAAGTTTTGGTTACTCCACGTATTATTCAGCTCTGTAGAAGACCACAGAGCCAATACCCACAAGTTGTAGAGAACTGAAAAAGCATTCGATCCTCTCAAACAGTAAGGTTCTCCTTTTAAGATTTCCCCAACTCCACTAAACCTTTTTTGTACAATACCCTCTAGCCTCGACTGCAGTTCAGATTTCAGGCCAAAGCAGTGAAAAATAGCAGCCTGGCCTTTCTGGTTCATTCCAGTGACATTTTTCAATCGCTAAGAGTGAAAGTTCCAATGTTTTCCTTCTCAAACGGTTGTTGAAACTGCTGACCAAATATGAGAACAAGTTGAAGAGATCTTAACATTCATCTTGTTCAAATTTGGTTTGAATTCATTTCTCTTGTGTGACAAACTCTGACCTGGGTAAAGTCAAAAGAAGCTTGTAATGACACTAGTGTTGCAAAGTTGCCATTTGTACCAAGTAGTGCGTGTGCATAATACAGATAAGAGAGAGACTGAGCCTTAATTATTTTACAAGTGTAATGATAAGTAGCATATGCAACTAGTTACAACTTACAAGAACAAAACCAGCTCATCTGTATAATTTAGACTTCCTACACCCCCCTTTGGACAGTAACAAGACTTCTAAATCCCAAAGCAAATTAAGCTCCCTATGATTACACCTGCACATTGATCAACAGTCTGACAGTGGAAAGTAAGTGTGAGTGTGCGTGGACTTGAAAAAGACTCTATTACAGCTTAAGAAGAAGACCCCACCAGTGTGCTTACCTTCTCTAATAGGCCTTTCATCTCAGTCTCTAGTTTGGATTTCATCTCTTTAGACATTCTTCCATCTGACATCGCCAGCATTGATGTCATCATCTCAAGTTTCTGCCTTATGTAATTAAGCTCCGACACTTCACCACCAGATGATTTCGAATCAGATGGCTTCTCCAGGGTCTTGCCTCCCTCCTTCCGAACAGAAGCTTTTGTATTGGGTATATCTGTAAGTTCTCGAATTTTTTTGGGTGATGAGAGATAATGTAGCTGGAAACTGACCTTCGAAGCTCCAAAGGGACTGACAGTTTGCGAGCTGTTGAGGGCTTCTTCTGCATCAGAGCTCCTCATAAAGACAATGCGAGCACAGAAATTATTATAAAACATCTCTGTTTTCAATTTGTCGAGAGGCCCATACTTATCATATATTCTGATTAGATCCTCTTTTGAAGGCAAAGATGAACCTGGGCCAAATGCAACAAAGAGTTCTGCAGCCGATGCTTGTCCATCAGTTTCCATATCATCTGTCTTTCCATCTGATGCCCTGTGAGCTTGCCTCAGTCTAGGCTTCTCTGATCTTGTTTCTTGCATCTTTTTAACCTTCCCCAGCGGAGGTCTATCTTCAGGAGAGCTCCGAGCAGTCTGATTTTGGTTGGTGTGTTGATGCTTCTTGTATATTATATAGTTGGATCCATCCCGATAGATCGAGCTTCTAAACACAGACAAGAATTCTTCAATCATATCTATAGAATTGTTCTCGTTCCCATATTGTGGTCTACAAGCTACCGACCGGACTTCAGCTAACACTTTGTTTGCTGGTGCCTTCACTTTCGATGGATCGATGACCTCATTCCGATCCTCTTTCGGTGTTTGAGGACTTGAATTATCGATCGTCTCATGTTCTGCACTAAGTTCTCTTGAGAGCTTCTTCTGGAATAACTCACCACTAAACTTCAACATTGGAGGGGACCCAATTAATTGGCCAATGTTCTTAGTCAGCCGAGCATGACCTGTACTTAGACTTGTGTAAGGAGGGGACAAGTACCGGCTCTTCTTCCTTTCTCTTGAGAGGAAGACTTTCTCAACTTGTTCTTTGGCCCCACTGTCATCCTTCTTCCTCACTGTAGAGACAGGGCTGTCATCCATCTCTTCTTTTCCTCCAATACCATCATGTACAGAGCCGGATCCTTTGTCTTTCTTCCTTCTGCCTGCTGGACCCTTCCTTACAACATTGACAAGGCTGGTATTTGTTTCTTCTTGGCCCCCACCACCGTCATTTTCCAAGCTGGGCTCTTTGCTCTTCTTCCTTCCCCTTGACAAAGGACCTGCCTTACTTTCTTCCATGGCCCCACCACCATTTTCAACACTGGGATCATTGATCTCTGTAGCTGTTACATGAGATCCTGAAAGCTCGCTAACTTTCCTCCTCTTCCTTGGGGCTGAAGTTGACAAATTGTCAATGTCATCATTGGCCTCAGCACCGCCTCTTCTCTTCTTCCTTCCTGATGATAATGGCCTCGTATTTGCTTTAGCCACCACTTCCTCCTTGTTTCTGGCAAGAGCATTCATGTCCCCTTCCATGATTTCAGCAATGCTTTTCTGCTTTCTCCTCTGAGACTGCCTGGCCTCTGACACCTCAGAGCACCCACTCAACAAGCTTTGGCTGGTTTGACCAAATTTAAGGCCTACAGGAGAAGGAAGCCAATCCTCTTCAATTGGACCTTGAGTTGGTGCTTCCACAGAATGAAAACTATCATTTATGTCAATTGACCAACTTCTATCTTCGTCGTCAAGACCTGGAATTGGCTGGGGTTCATACGATATAGGCAATAGATAGGCCCCCTTTGTCCGATAGAAAGCTGCTATCTGGCTCTTCATCATTGTAAATTCAAGTACATTATTCACAAAAACAACCTGGGCGAGGTGTTTGATCCCATCAACAACTTTTGCTGGCTCAAACAGAGAACTTGAGAGCTCCTGGATTCCACTTTCAGGCACAAGAACTCCTTCCTTGACCCCTGCATTCACTGCCAAGGGCCTTGAAACTCCATTTAAACTTTCTGTTGGGACACAAGAGCAAGTCATCATCAACTCCAAACCTCTACTGATTGCATCCACTGCCTCCTGTATTGCATTGATGAAATTCTTTGAGTTACTTATCTTTGACAATTCCTCGAAATTTTCCATGAAAGGCTTTAATTGGGATGGATGACACCAAGCAAATGTACCATCCCCAAAGTAGGCCACAAGCAGCCTGCCTTTCTGTTTTAACTTCAAAGCAAAATCTGATGCATCAGATGGATCATAAATCTGCCCTGGCCACCATGGATGATTCTTGATTTTTCCCCATACAAAATCACCAACACGAAATTCATAGTCTTCATCATCCAACTCCTCCTCTTGCCCATCCCTGCCTTCACTCATTTCCTCAAATTTCCCATTCCTGTCCGTTTTCTCATCAATATCTTTATTTTCCTCCCTGGAAATGTTCTCTATTTCACCACAAATATCCACAACAAGGGAAACACCATTAGCACTACACATACCTCCAACTGCAACCTCCTTCTCCATACCCATTTCCTCTTTCTTGTCAACAGCACCCAAGAGAGAGCAAAACCCTTTTGAACTCTCTCTTTCACCATGTTCTCGCATTTGCAACAAAGAAGACACTCCATTCATCTCAGAATCTTCAAGACCCACTTCCTTACCGGCCCCAAAACTGTTTCCACTCAAAATCTCGGTTTCAGCAGCCTTACTCTTAGTCACCTCAACACCACCACGATCCATATGATCATCTAAAACTTCCTTTCCATTTACAGCCACCCTAACTCCATTTTCTCGGGTATTCTCAACTAAACCCCCTAAAAACGACAACCCAGAAGCTTTATATTCATCTCTTAGGGTTTTGGGATCTGCGACTTCAGATTTAGCAGGTTCATGTACAAGAGAGCTCCCCCCACATATAGCCTTAGGTAGTGCTTTTTCAACTGCTTCCATTTTCCAGGAACAAACTCCCTCGAGAAAATCTGCCGCCACGTATATCTTTCCGCCACTGAAATGGACACAAAGGAAGGAAAAGACGTGCAAATCAGCATCCCCCTAGGGTTTTAACTTCATGAGAAACATCATCTAGCGGAAAAAGACTAAATAATCACCCACTAACAAATAAAGAACAGAACGAACGCAATATTATATACTTGTCCAAGATAATGGAGAATATAAAAATAGAGAATTTCCCCACAAAAATACCTGAAGAACAGAAGAAGATTAACAAAAGAACACGAGGGCTTTCGAGCTCGAGCTTGTAAAGCGATTCGTTCTACATCATTTTTCAAGAATCTGCAGAGAAAGAGGGAGCGAACCTGATTCTAAGGGAAACGAAAGGATTTGATTTGGGTGCGAGAGAGAGAGAGAGAGATGAAATTCTCGGGTTGAAAAGCGGTGGACTTTAAGAAATTCCTTGCAATCCTATTTTTACCTGAAAAAATTTAAATTTGTAATAAATGTTTTGTTGTCTTTATCGAATATCAGGTCCACGTTTTGAGCCAGCGGATCATACATGAGTCGTAAAATCTAAAGTCAGAGAGTAAGAAAATATCAGGTTACTCGCTCTTCACGACCGCAGTGTAAGAAAGTATTCCACGTGGCAGCCTATCATGGCGAGTAAAATAATAATTGTCAGCGCAAAGGCAGTGGTGATGCGCGTGATGTTTTTTTTGGTTAAAGAAAGGCCGTACATGGAAGATGTGCATACTTGTTGGAAGAGATCTACACTGTCCCTTAATCTTCCCGAAGAAACAAGATAAGCAATAAAGGCAGTGATTATTAGTTTATTACAGTGCCTGCTTGGCACGATCAAACGGTGTCGTTTCGTCTTCACCATATCTCTCCCCCTCCCCGGCAGATTCTCATGCAAAACAAAAGAACAAAAGTTCATTGACTCTCAATCTAACAATTCTTTTAGCTAAGATCTGAAGCCATGGAGTTTACTCGCATATCTTATCAAATCTCTGGATGTTGACAGCTAAGTAAATCAAATGCGAGCAATTGAAGAGGAGTTAAGCCAAGATTACTAAAGAAACTTTCATGGGCATTAGGCCTTAATCACTCACACAAGTCTGCTATAAAAATTAAAAGATCTAATTGCTAATGAGTATTCCATATTTAGGGTACCCAGAATGGAAAACCCATTACCATAAGCAAAATACTAAAATTGTCACTAGAAGGTGCATATGTTGGCAACCTTCATTTATCAACAACATAAATGATCCCACTGATAACAAAATAGGAAGATTAAGCATAACTCAAGCCAACAAAAGATATAGTTTACAACCTTCATTTATCAACAGGATAAAATTTAACACAACCCAAATCAATAAAAAAAAAATTATTGTTGACAACTCCCATTTATCAATAAGATCCGATGGATGACTAAAGCTTACCACAGCTCTAAATCACTTGAAGATTTTGATGAGGCATGTAAAAAAGCATAGAAACATCAGAAATTGACCATAACCAACCAAGCTAGTTCAGAGGCTTTGAACCTTAGTTCTCTGGTTTACCCATTGAGCATCTGTTCTTTGAAATTGTTTTTATGCAGCTCATGTCTTTGAAGAGTAACAGAGAAATAGCCAGATCAACTTAACTCCTTATAGAGACAATTTCTTCATCACAAGAACTGAATGAATCCTCACACATATACTGACAGTTGGATTCAGCGCGAACTACACAGCAAATGCAGATTATAATCTGATATTTAAGCAGAAGTAGTTTCTTTCTGGCCATCCAGCAAACACATTGCGTGCAAGAATATTAAGGAGAGCGAAAGCGCTCAAGACGGAAACAAGATTCAAAGTACAAGGAATTTCCAAACAAGTTAACAATCAAGTAACAGCTATACCAAACTAATATATAGAAAAGCTACAAAAAAAAAAAAAGGGAGGGGGGGGAATCATCCTCTCGATTTGATACTAGACAACTGCGACCTTAGCACCAGCTTCTTCAAGCTGCTTCTTGGCCTCTTCAGCCTCGTCCTTGGACACTCCCTCCTTGAACTTCTTGGGCAATCCTTCAATCAGCTCCTTGGCCTCCTTCAGGGCCAAGCTTGTCAATGCCCTCACAGATTTAATCACCGCGATCCTAGCGTTGCTGGGCACGTCTTCAATCACGACATCGAACTCCGTCTTCTCCTCAGGCGCGGCAGGCCCAGCGTCTCCGCCAGCGGCTCCGGGAGCGGCCACTACTGCGGCCGGGGCGAAGGCAGCTGCGGACACGCCGAGTTTGTCCTGGAGATAGTCGACAAGGGTGCGGGCCTCCTCGAGGGTCAGGGAGGAGATTTCAGCCCCGAGCTTTTCGATCTTCTCTGGGGCGGAGACTGCGGCAATAGGGCGGAGGTGGGTGCTGCGGTGGGTGAGGTTGGTTGTGTAGTGGGGGCGAAATGGAAATTCTACTGCAGTCAGTTTGGTGGGGTAGTTTGTAGGGTGGGAGGTGAGTGTAGGATAAGAAGAGGAACGAAGACTGAGTGTTGTTGAGAGAGTTGCTGCCATTGTCTTCTATTCTCTTCTGACCGGCAGAGCGCGAAGAGGGAGAGGCTTTTTGTAGACTGAAGAAGAAGATAGGAAAAGGATAAGGAGCAGTGAGGGAAGCCAAGGAAGAGTCTATACAAGTTTAGATAAGCATCTGATTTTACGAAGTTACCCTTATAGCTTGGGTAACTAAAAATTAGAATAGAGGGGCATTCCGAGAATCGAACTCGGGACCTCTCGCACCCAAAGCGAGAATCATACCACTAGACCAAATGCCCATTTTCTGATATATCATCCTAGTGTACAATAGGCTAGTCTTTGGGAGTTAATATGAAGTATTTTTTTGAAAGTAATTAATTTATTCTATTAATATAAACAAATAAAATCATACTATTAATTTTATTAAATAACCATGTAGCAACCTCTTCTCTTTTCAAAAATCAACAAAAGAGCCTAGTTGTATCATTCAAAAAGAAATACAGTGAGTGCTGCATCCATCAAACATGATGACAAAGATACCTATAAATGACAAAGAAATGGGACAGATTATACAAATTCTGAGTCTAAGACATAACTTTCCATTGGCTATTCTAATGTTTAGCCTGTATTCCCGGACGGAATAGGAAACAAAATGTACCAAGAACTTTGATTTCTCCTACCCCAATCAATGTTACAACAAACAGTAAAACCAGATACACCAACACCCTCCGATGGCTAAGGCTACTGAGTTCTGATCTTCACCATCTTCTGCGTCTCCTCCCATACCAATATGCAAATGCTGCTACCGATGCAGCCAGGATCACACCACCTGTTGCATGCCAAGCATACAGTGGTCTCTCCAGAACAAGGCCGGAAGAGCTCACAACGGGAGGAGGCACCGGAGCCAGAGCTGGAGCCAGAGCCGGTTTCTGACTAATGCTCAATGCAAGGCTTAAGCCTTGTGTTTCCAACTCGGCTAAGTCTGTAATTGCTGGTTTAAGCTGGGTAGTTCTGGCAATGGCATCGTATTCTTCTTTAGTTCCTCCTTCAAGGAAAGAACCGACAAGATGGCCCTTACTTACCCAGTAAGCCCCGAACATGTTTCCTGAGTAGTCCCCGAAATGCACCACTTCCCCTGCACAGTCTCCGTAAAACTGCCAAGACAATGTGAAGACTCTGGAGTAGAAGAACGGTAGGTAGTCGAATTCACTGGTTTTTTCTGGTTCCATTATAGCAGCAACAGCATGTTTTGCAGATTTACGAGCTGAATCGACATGCTCAAGCCTACGAGTTTCGCCAAATAGTTTGACGGGAAATGCTGCAACATCTCCTACTGCGTAGACTGAGGTGTTACTTGACTGCAACCGTCCGTTCACTTTGATCCCACCCTTCTCTATAGTCAATTGTCCCTCAAACAAGCTCGTGTTTGGCCGGATCCCGATTCCAACAACAACCATATCCGCAGGTAACTTGTCTCCATCTCTCAGATTAACAGCAGTAACCTGCAAAAGGATTCACCAAACAGTTCAGCTGCAGCAGAAAATAGAATTTTCCGAAAATACCCATTGAAGTAGCAGAACTTACCTCTCCATCAGAGCCAAAATCAAATGATGACAAGACAGTTCCTTTGATGAACTTCACTCCTTTAGACTTGTAGTATTCTTCATAATAGCTTGCAATTTTCTCTGTAAACAATCGGGCCACTGAAGAGGAAAAATAAAAAGATTAATGGCTTTCACTAAGTGAATCCTACAGATATGGAAAATAATGACCAGATGAACAGAATCATTTCATGGGTACTTACTGCAATGTGCTTCTGGGAAAACCATGGTGACGTTTATTTTATTGATAACCAAAGATGCTGCACACTCCATTCCTATGTACCCACCACCAATGACCACGGCATTCTTACCAGTGCAGGATTGCATCACATTGACAAGCCTATTTGCATCAGCTAAATCTCGTAAATAACACACGTTTTCAGCTTCTGATCCTCGCACTCCAAATTCTTCAAGCTTTAAGGGCTACACACAACACCCGTGTGAATTCTCGCTGTTAATTACTTACATGAACCTTAAAACTTCATTTTATTTTTTATTTTTACAATTGAAGTGATTTCCTTCCAATGATCGGTATGACAAAGTATCAAAAACAAAAAATCACTAAAAGAATAGTCCAATACCCGAGCACCTGTTGCAATGATGAGGATCTTGTAACTTATAGTCTCTCCGGTGGCTGTTAACAGTGTCTTTCGCCTCACATCAGCAGACTTTACTCGAGTTCCAAGAACCAATTCAACTCCTAAGAGAATATTCCAGAGTACAGTAATCAAAGATAGGATGATTTTCATGAATTACCATACTGATGAATGACATGAGTGTAGACAACACATAATCAATTTGCAGCAAGAAACCAAATGAGATGAACTTGACTATATAGCAAAGATTGAAAACACAACTTCAGAAAAGTAATCCCAGTTGTATGATTCTCATTAGCATTAGAAGTAAAAGGAGCGGTGCGAGGAAACTATACCATGTTCCTTGTACCATTTTGGAGTTAGCTTTTCTTCATGAGCACCAACACAGGTGTGAAATGATGGAAGCCGTGCAGGAGCTGTGGAAGACGAAACAGATAATAATCAATCTCAGGAAGAAAGAAAGAAAAATCAAAACTGTAAAGAAATACAGAAGCAAGAAGCTATCATTATTTTATCAACAAAGTTGAGAAGATCAGGACACTCAAACCCGGAAAGAGACCAATAAAGAAACCCCAGGAAAATATCAAACCGAAACCGGAAGAAAAATTTACCCTGAGGTTTTCCACAGTCTCTGTGGCGAGCAAACAAGTATAACAGATAGACAGTAAAGGAGCAATCATGTCAATTTTTTATTTTCTGGCTGTTATATTCAGGGTATTCAGATAAGCAAAGCAAAATATCTTATATATAGACATAAAATACTAGTCATTCCCCAAAATCTGTGGCCCAGCAGAAGAAAAATTATAACATTTACAGATGTTGGATTCTACTTCCCTAAATTCTTTCTGAGGAATTATCAAACTGTTCGACATAACACCCGAGGCAGGACCAATGTTACTAAACCAAAAACTGTCATACATTTTCAGTCTAAATGACTTCTGAAGGAAGCAGACCAAACAACAGCTTGACTCCTATTTTCCCATCAAGACACAAGCTTAACAGCTCTCCATTGCAGTCATCCTTATACATGCTTTCGACAGGTCTTCCCACAACAATACCGGAATGGACCAACTTATAACTTCTTAGAGCTTTTATATGAGATTGGAATTAAATACAAAGCATGTTGATGATAATTCTGTATGCATATGGATGTGTCAGGGTATTTATACATAAAATCAAAAGGAATATGGTGACCTATGTGTATGATCAAGAAAGATAGATAGCATAATGTGATCATATGGGGTGCATAAGACAACATTGGAGTTTGAGTTCCATGGGAATGAGGCATGAAATCAGAAAAGTTGAGGGACATAGGTCACTTCCATGAGCTATTTGACTCTTTAAAGCCCATGATCGAATAAATAAGAAAATGCTGAAAGCAATGGAAATATTGCATCAGCAAACCCCAAAAACTCCAAGAATATCTGCATAAGTATGACCCATGCATAAGAAATTAAGAACAATCACAATACCACACCACTCTTAAGATTTCATCTTCCCCTGCAAGATCAATCTAGTATCTGGAATTGAGAGCATTTTCAAGCAATTAGTTGATAAAGTATGAGTGAATATACAGACCTTCTGGGAGGAGAAACCCTTTGCTTAATGCTGGCCTCTCATATGGTGCAACCTGAAAGAACAACAGTGAACTTTACAAGTGAACTTTGTACAACATCCAAACTACAAATCAAATTAACCTCTTCTTTTTCACTTTTTATTCTGGTTCCACAAACTTGTCAAAACGATCTAAAAGTTTCAACCTTATATATGTGAGAATAGTAAATTGTTCAAAACATGACATGCTATTGGCAAAAGGACATATGTGTGTGTAAGATTCAGAACATATTCCCTGTGTATAATCTCGATATCCAAATGCTGATTCTCTTTTGCCTAACATACTTGTCATGATAATAGTTACCATCATATGATATCTTTTCTTCCAGATGGATTACAGTATGTTTAAAAACTCTTCTAACAAATGAACTGACTTTAAAATGAATGAGGCAAATAGTGGCAGTTTCTTTCTTCTGAAAACCCATTGGTTTTGAAAAAGTCCCACGTTCATAAACCCAAGGATCGTTTTAGTACAAATTATTACTTCAGGTTGGTGCATATTGGTTAGATGGTTTATGTGTTTAAATGGACTGCAAGTCCATATAAAGAGCTAACAAACACATTACATGTTTGAAAAAATGCTCCATTTGGGTTGACCAAATGGTAATGCGCTTTTAAGTAACAGAGAAGTTACCTTAACTCACTTTGCCTTAACCTCCGAGAGAAAATAATAGGAAGACTATTTTTATTAATGGAAAATTTGATGCAACTGATAAAACTGGAAATTTGAATTATGCAGCTACGGTTAAGTAACAAAAAATATGTATTGCGAAAGAACAACTACCCAAATATAAGAGCACAGAGGCATTAGAAGAAAATGAAGACAACAGAGCTTGAAAGGGAAGGAAAGAGAGAGCATTGACTTACGGGTTCTTCAGAGATTATGCAGAGCTCACCCGGTGCGACCCCTCTCTTTGTGAATTCAAGAGCAGCATAACCAGCTGCTACCCCTCCTCCAAGAATCACATATACAAATGCTCTTCCCATCTCTCTCTGAAAACTCTCCTTTTCTCTCTCTATCGAACCAGTTCTTGGAGATGGTTTCTGAGGGAATTCTACGTTTTAAAATCACACCCAACAAAATTTGAACATCCTCGATCTTCAATCCGAAGTCCTGATTACGAATCACGAACCAAACCTTCTCTTTTTTACAATTATGGCCCCTCTTTGACTCCCGCGATCAGAGACACATGATGCTTCCTTACAAAGCACAATCACGACCATCTTTATCAGATAACCTCGCGGACCCACAATTGAAGCCTTGCCCGAAGTGGCGCGTATGGTGGTTGATCAGGGATTATCCAGTGGGACCCGTAATTAGGTGGATCAGTCCAGTCACCTTCTGCCACGTGCCACGCAAGTAGCCGGTGTTCTTGGGAACTGTGATGATGATGATGATGACGACGACGACGTTATGAAGAAGATCAACAGGATGAAGTTGGAATGGCTGTGGTGAAAGCCATATTCCGATAACGTTAGAGAAAGTTAAACTGAATTGTGGATGAGGTTTGGCTAGTCCCTGCCACATACGAGGAGGCTCTTGTCGTTGCTTTATCGACCCCAAAATCCAATCTTTAAGATAATGAAACATAAGATAAATAAGGGATATATACGACAACGTTCAAGGCTTCCTTTTTACACTGGATTGGGTTACTCTCTTCTTGTCACTAGCAAGCAGAGCCAGGCCGACTGGTGATTTCGTGGGCCAAAGTCCAAAGAGAGCCCATAAACTGTTCGAGCTGCATGAGTCCCAACCAAGCCCAAGAACAGCTCATGAAATTTATGGGCATTAGGCCTAGAATGATCAAACTCAAATAAAAATAAAAGATAAAACAACAAATTTATATAAAAATATATATATCAATATTAGCTTTAAAAATTCAATTTTTAAAAAAAATTACATATTTAATTATTCAATTATATAGGAGATTTTAATTTGTACCTCAGAGATAAATCAATGGATTTTTATAATTGTTGAATTCAAAGTTTCTTAAATGAGTCATTCAATTTTAATCTTTATTTTAATTTATTACAAGAGAATTCCATTAATATCAATTAAAAATTAAAAAATGAAAGGGCACGACGATGCATTACGGAACAAATACTTGGAAGTCTGGGGAGCCCACACAAAAGCACATGTGTGCATGCCTAAAGCTAAAATAGTTAACGTGTAAAAATTGACAAAATCATTGGATTGAAATGAACTTTCTTGCTAAACATGAAGTCTCTCGATCCCTCTCGTTGATCTTCAACACCCTTGCGGTTATCATCTCGGTGCTTCAAATGTTAATCCATTCGTCATCAATGACGTTCCATTTAAGTTCCTTGTCGGCACCGCTTAACTAATTCGTTATCAATATCAGATGAATATCAATGATATATACCTGAGATAAAACATGCACTCATCAATATCAATCCATATTAGCGTGTTTCTCGGTAATAAATTCATTAGGCTTCAAAGTAAAACGTTGAAAACTCTCATTTCCTTGAAGTTAAAGATACGATAATCATATATAAGTAGGTGTTAGATAGCTTTTGCTACGAAACTTAAAAGTTATTATGGATATGAAGATCGGGTGCATGTTATTATCCCTATACTTCCTTAAGGCTTTATGGTACTTTGTTATAGGAAGGAACATTGGAAGCAAAGTTGCCCACGTTATGCATGCAAGCATGGCCGACCCACCATGTGATTTTTCCCTTATCTTTCACGTGACAGTTATCTCGTGACAATTCCCCACACAAAACACGTGACTGAATAAATCAGCGGCTCGAAATCGAACACGAGTTCCTCTCTCCGACTTATAGCGATCGAGCACTGAAAGGCCACGACCAACTGTCCTCATTTATCTTTTCCCGTTTTGAGACACGGCAGAAATCTCAGCAAACGGAGCTTGGAGTTTTCTTCCAAATCCTCCATTGCAGTAAGAGTTGGCCGCTAAAGTTAAAGGTTCGGTACTCTGTATTTAAATGCCTACTCGTCACCAACACCTAACTCTTCTCTCTTTCTACCCACATGTTCACTTTCTTACTCATTCTCCTAAGCCAAAAGAACACGCGTAAATAAAGCTAGTATTAAATTAAAGTAAATCTTAACAGTTTAGTTAAGATATCATTGTTTTTTTTAAATGAGAAAATTAATGTGAATGTAAAATGGGTTTTGGGGTGGAGAGCTCTAGAAGTGTATATTAGGTAGATGGGTACGTTTATAAATGAGGAGCCATGTGAAGACTTCCTTGAAGAGCAATGCAAGAGTTAGGCACACGTCGGGTTTCAGCTGTGCATGGCCATGCACAAAAATGGATATCTGCCAAAAGCAAACATGAAACCTGCCATGTACATATCTCTCTTTAATCCTTCCTAACGTGTTGCTTTCTCATTGGCTCAGTTAGGTATTGTATGGCCATGCATGGTCACTCCCATGTCTATGTATGATGTCGATCCTATGTGCATGCATGCACGTCACATCATCTCATGCACATCCATTTGCATCCTCTCTCTCTCTCTCTCTCTCTCTCTCTCTCTCTCTCTCTCTCTCTCTCAAGCTAAGCAGCGATCTTCAGAGTAAGAGAAGCTCCCTACCTAGTTACTTAACGAAAGCAACGACTCCTTCCACGTACGTAGCATCTACGAAACTATATATAAGGTGACCATAACTGGATAGGCGTAGAAAAAATGCTAGCTTTTCTTTAATTAATATACAAAATTCCTAACAAAACGACAGAGCAGAGTTAACAAAACAACAAGCATAATCATTTTCACAAAGCAATCATGGTCGGAACAAGAAGACACAACACCTTCATGCCACATTATTTATTTTTAATTTGATCTGTGCACTTTTTTTATAATTAACATTATGATTTATTTTTTTTATTTCGAACTAGCAGTGCTTTGTTTCTCGACTTGAAAGAGATACTAACTAAAGCTAAATACTCCCATTTAGTATATATAATATAAGTGGATGCAGTGTGTAGGATATCCTATTACAAGCCAAACTAAAATATTATACGCAAGATCGACACTAAGTTCCCGACTATTGACAAACCTAATTAATACCGGTCGGATCCAAACTAGGGTTCGGACCCATATTTAATTAGCTTAATCACCGTTAAGTAACTGCATGGACCAGAGATCCTCCATGCTCCAGTAGTTTTCGTTCGACTCAGCCGGCATAGGTGCCGGAAAAGTCTCCATGTTTGCGGGATACGATGTCGGCGGGGAGTAGGTCTCCATGGCGTCCGCTGTGCCGGAGACTTGACTTGACGAGCTCGCTTGCTCGTGTGCCTCAGAATTTTGTACCGAGAAATTCTCCGCTTGCTTGATGTGTTTCTGGATTCTAGTCCTCCAGTAGTTTTTTATCTCGTTGTCCGTCCTCCCCGGTAGATGCTTCGCGATCTTCGACCACCTGCACTCGCAGTTAATAAAATTAAATTGTAGTTAAGTTTAATAGTAATAATAATAATATAATGGTGTATTTTGGTCACGTGTTGGAATTCGTTGAGAGTTAGAACGTGGAAACCTAACAGGGGGCCGACCATGACACGAAGAGCCAAAATAATAGGGTTCATGTCTACTTCAGCGAAAGCTAAAGGAGTCGGCTTTGGTTTGAGATGGAGAGAGTGTACATGTGAACGATTCCAATGGGTTCGCCTCAAAACGGAAAGTTTTATTGCTCACTCTGCTCGGTTTCCACTCCCAAACGTGGCTTTAAAGCAAGCACAGTCCTCTCGTGTTAGGTACCTGCCTTCCTCCAAATAATTATAATATATAATTAATTTTTAATATTATTATAAAAAATCATTTATCCCATTTACAAGTTTTAAAAGTCAGAAAATAAATAATTATTATTATAATTATAATAAAGAGGTATGATTCTGTGGAGCTGAAACCCATCATCTTCCCATGCACTTCTAAGCCCTCCAAAGCACTAAACCTTGCTCAAAGTAAGAGGATAGAGTTACGGGCTTACCTCCAACACTGAAAGATCTTAATCTGGGTAACTCGTTTCTGCCGAAATTTTAATTATGAAGAAATAAATGGAATTTTTTGAGATAATTTTAGAAATTAAGCAAAAATTAAATCAAGCGCCTTTTGATACGGATTTTGATCAGTTTATCTGATGATGTGCGAAGTGTACTGCATGGAAGGTAGGTCTCACTGGAGATGATGTGTCCCAAGTCCACAGTATAACACCTGGAACGAGAGAGGCATAAAAAAGCATGCCCCCTTTCTCGGCAAAAGGTTCTGTTAGTATTCCATATATCATGACCGCGTAACACTAAGAAAATTATGCATGCGTAGATTTAAATCCCCCAAAAAAATTAAAAAATAAAAAAGAGAGATTTTTGCCGGGCATGAACATTGAAGGGACGAATTCAAGCACGAGGTTTTTTTCAGAGCCACAAGTTTCATAACACCCACGTGCTGAAATCTCTTTTGCGGCCCTGAATAACTCCCCCACGTTTGCAATATCCCTCTCTCTCTCCTCCTCTCTCTCTCTCTGCGGGCACCTAAGAGAAAAGGGAGGCTAAGAGCGTACTTTTCCTTAATCAAAGCACTATAAAAGCCAAAGGAGAGGACTCATAGTTGTTCTTGAGAAGGTGACGGATAGATACAGTTGATATATACATATGAATATGTATGTGTAAATATATCTTCGTGTATAAGTTTCTATATGGAGCTTCCCCGTGGTGTTATAAATATGCTATTATCGTAACATTAACTGACCTGTTTCCCCACTTAGCATGCAGTTCCATGATCAGAAGCTGTTCCTCCGGCGTGATGTTTCCTCTCCTGACGTCTGGGCGCAAGTAGTTCAGCCACCGGAGCCGGCAGCTTTTTCCGGTACGTTTTAGGCCTACAACAGCATAGTTTTGGTTACTGCGGTTACTGTCTCGAATCTCGATCTTCTTCCGAAGAAAGAAGAAGGAGAAGAGGGAGAAAGATGAAAGATCTGCTATACAGGGTCAGTTAGGGTTTGCTTGTTGAAGAAAGAGAGAGAAGTCTTTCTTCCGTGTTTTTTTATTTTTTATCTCTTGTTTGATCGAACAGGTTTACCTGCAGATTTAGCGAGAGAGTTCCATACGCCTTCACCATGGTTGGCGATATAGTTGATCAGAATCAGGTCTTCCTCCATAGTCCACGGTCCTTTTCTGACCTCAGCATCCTGAGACGAGTTGCATGGTCTTTTATCCATTTCTCTTTCTTCACCAGAGCAAGAAAGAGAAGAAATAAAGAGAAAGCCAGAGGAAAAGACAGAAAGAGAAAGAGAAAGGGGTGTGTCTGTGTGTGGTGAAGAAAGATAATGAGGTGATGGGTAGCTGGTGCCTTTTATAGGAGAGATCTTAAGACAATTTTTACTAGTAATAATTAAGAAGCTAATCAAGATTACCAGAGAGAGAGAGAGAGAGAAGACCTAACTATCATTTTTTCGACACTCCATGGATGCATGACCGATATTATAGCGCATGTTGCATTGCATGCATCTTACATATGAATATAAAATACAATATATATCACCTAGGGTTATATATTTTACATAAGTTGTACCACACCATATATTATACGCTTCGGTTTCCTCTAGGTTGTAAATAATAACGCATGTTCTTCTCAGCGACCTTACGTTATAGTATATATATACAAGTATTATCTTCTATTATATGGTTTTTGTTATGAAAATTAATTAGCGTCAGATAAAGGGAGATTATTGCCAAGAAATTTAGAACCCACGTGCCTGACTCCTATGGAACATGCCTTCATGCCAGCATATATGATTACTGTGCATCAAAAATATAAATTTATTACTTAAAAAAAAAAAAAACCAAGATCAGGTAAAGCAAAGGTTTTGTGTTGGATCGTTAGGCATACAGGCTGCGGCACATGGTCATATCTTTGAATGCCATCCAATGCTTAAGAAAAAGATTCGATAATTGTTATAAGATCGACTCTTGATCAAAATCCAAGCTGTTACACATTTTGAGCTGCTGGATTTTTGGATCCACGTTCCAGTGTAGGACATGTACATATATGTTGGTGGTAGAGAAAACACATGACCCAGAGGAAAATGAAAATAGCCAAAAAAAAAAAAAAGAACCGATCAGTCGGGGAGCTACCGATTCGGATCAAAATCCAAAAATATATTGAAAAAATGTCAACATATGATTAATTTGACATTCGGATTGAATATGAAAAACACTGTGAGTTTATTTAATTCAAATATATCTAAGTCGAACCTACACCTTCTGTTGAGATATATATGATTTATTTTTTTTAATTATAAGCTAATTTTTTAGTTAAAACCTGTGTTTTTAAGTATCCATCATGATTTTTTTTTTTTTTGATGAATTTGGGGCGTGGAATCTAGCTAGCTCGATTGGTGATATTCCATCGGAAACAAAAAAATCAAATAGGGGAGTGAATAAGCTTGTTAGCTATTTAATTAGTTGAGTTCCTTAACCCTAATTCCCCTTAATTTTCATTTCTTTACATGAAAAGATCGGGTTGATGTTAGGGTTATATAAAAAGCTATTAGAACAATAAATCAGCTGATGGCTTACGGTTTTGAGCTATTATATCTATTGATAACATGGTATGTTCAATTCTTCTTACTCTTTCTCGTAATAAGAAGTTTTAATTAACTAAGAGTGGTAAACACGAATTAGGCCATGTAAATTAATTATCCGGGATGTACCCATGTTCACGGCAAAAATACATTTGATCAGCTAGGGTTCTAAGAAATTAATTGAGATCTACTTAGTGTCGATCATATAATAAAACAAAATATACTTTATTGAGTTAGGTTTCGAAAGCTATCCTATCCACAAGAGGTTAATTAGAAAGAAAGGACAAATGACATTAAGTGTATGGTTTAGACATCAACAAACCTTAATATCTAAGCTAATTAAAAAGACTAATGATTCCTAACACAATATCTATCAAAGGAAGTTTGAGCCACATAATCTCATTCATTTCTGAAACCCTAAGTTTTTTTTTTTTTTTGATTTCCTTGTGTGTAACAAACACATATTAGTCACCAAGTAAAAGTTCTCTGGATTCTATACCAATTTTGGTAAGCTCATGTCGTGGCTCTGAATGATTAATAAACCTCAATCCTTTCGTCGTTTTTTACATGATATGTTGCTGTTCGATGAAATAAATCTGATTAGTGGTTAGATTTCACATCATTCAAAAATCATATCATTATTTAATATATTTTGTACATGGAATCTGTGGACATTTTTTTATCATGATAAATTAATTAACAAAAAATTAGTATCTAATGATTAATTTATAAAATTTTGAATTTAATAATTTTTAAAAAATTTAAATATTTAATTTGATTTATAAATTAACAATTAAAAAATATTATTTAAAATAATTTTAAAATAAATAGTAACGCATAGTATCAATAACGTAATATGATTCAAATAATATCACGTCCTACTCTGTAGATTTTTGGAGTTTGTTGCGCATGCGTGTCGTTCCCCAAGACCTTGATTTTTTTTTATTTTCTTTTTGGAGCTACCAACTTGGAGTCACTAAGCTTCATTAATTGCTTGTAGAAAGGCTTATTGCTTAGTCAGAGAAACGAACAAGAAGGCTTTTTAATCAGTCCATGTTAAGTGGGGTTATGGTGGATGACAAGCTTGCCTGAGGATCAAAATCAGATGGCTCCAATTGTGAAAGGCAAAACCATGTGAGCACAAGTAATGAGATTGATTCGGAGCCAAGTATCTGTATATATTGCCTTCTTTTAATAGAGACGACTTGATCACAGCCACAAATAAAATTTGTGGCTAATATGTGGATTAGGCTGTCTGCAACTATGGAAAGTCCACAGACAAACCCTAAATTAGGGACTAATGGTGTCTGTTTAGAAATTGCATGTTTATCTAACTAGTCACTGTGTGGAAAGAGTACCATGAGTTTGAAGTTGACACGATGAATGATCTGACAGAAGTGAAGGAAGAAGAGTCTTAGTAGGTAAGCTTATTCTTTTTAAAGAGATTTAGGACAAAGGAAAGCTGTCTTGTAATGGCTTATGTGTAAGAATGAGAGTTTTCTGTTCACTTTACAAGACTTATAAATGGTAAAACTGTACCAAATTGGCAACAAAAGATCAAGCCATTTACTAGCAGTAAGAACACCCAAGGAACTTGGCACAACAAGGTTCGACATCTTAATCCATCATTCCGTGATTTATTTACGGATCTGTAAATGAAAGTCATCCATTTCACTACTAATCAATGAAACAGTGTCCTAAGTTTTACACCCTGCTGTGTAAAGCCTTGAAGGTGGCCTGAGTTTTGGGCCTATAGTTTGAGAACCCAATTGGAGACTGTGTCTAATCTTTCACTAAAAGCTAAGGCTTCCAGCCCAGTCGCTAGTGTTCATTTGGGCAGACAGTGCAGGTCCAGTGGCATGGTACAGGTCCATTAGGCCCACGCAATGCTACTCTACTGGTGTTACAGGGTCACGTGGAAGTTGATTGGAAAAGCAAAGAGAACATATAAAGCAAAACATTAATAAGCAGAGATATTCATTGCTTGACAAGCAGTAACATCATCATAGATTTATAGCTAACAGGCTAGCTAAAACAACAATTAGACAAACTCATACTTCTTGTATCTGAACAACCATTCTGCCATTACAACAAAACATTGAACAAAGGAGGAACTATCATCTTCAGAATTGCCAGAATCTCTTCAAGACTATCAACCAAAATCCTTGACATACTCATGCCTGCAAAAGAAATGAGGCATCAGCAAACATCAGAAGCAAATCAAGCTAAATCAGTTATGCTAAACATATAGCACTAAAGCATCTCACACAATATTGTCCTGTATAACTCTTAATTCAATTTAATGTTGTACTCTTGCTCAAGTACTTGCCTTGCTGGCAATGTTGTTGGACAGCCAATCCAGACCTTCATACAGACCTTCTCCAGAGGTGGCACACGTGCTCTGAATGTACCTGTAGCAACCAACATTATCGCATATAGGAAATATCTCATGCAAATTTCAAAAACAAGCATTAATCTCAAACAACAGTATCTTTTTTCAGCCAAATTGCTGTGCTACACTCCATTATCATGTATGAAATATCTCAGGAAATCTAGTTTAGCTTTTTCTCAATTGTCCCAGAAACGATGCTTATCTGCAAGGTCAAAGCTTCCTAGCGAGACAGCTATTCTACCAGCCAACATAAGGGAAATAGGAAATGGGGAGATTATAGAATACCCTTCAAAACCAAGAGAGGCAGAGGAAGAGGAAGAGAAGAGAAGAAAAGGAAGAGGGGGGGGGGGGGGGGGGGGGGGGGGGGGGGGGTTGGAGATAGAAATAGAGAGATGATAAAGCAATTTCACCAGTGGCGCTGGCGAAGGGAATGAAGACCAAGCTTGTCAGTTATTTCTGCAGCATTCATTGCATTGGGAAGATCCTGTTTGTTGGCGAACACGAGCAGAACAGCATCTCTCAGTTCATCCTGAAACCAGCAGAAATCAAATTAGAGCTATGGTGCTTCTTTTTGTCAGTAGAAAATTAACTGGAAGAAAAATGACACTTTATTCAAACCATGCAAAAATCCACAAACTGACAACAGGAATAAGAAGCTTAAAGTCACGTGACATAAACAGAACAAGAACTGGCATGTAAAGATATGAGGGCAGTGGAATAGGTCCCCAAACAAGATTCCAGCTATTTCCTTAGGATGTAACTAAACTTCTACGGCATAAAAATAATTGAGCATAACTTCTCTGCTATCTGAGCATAACTTTTATGCTTAGCATAATTTTTCTGCTCAGGATAAGTTTTCAGCTTGGCATACTCACCCAGTCATTGGAAAACTAATATCCTAACCCCAAACATTAAGAAAATTGCATGTGATTCACAAATCTAAGTGAAAGGAAGTCACAAGCTAATAAGGCAAAGGAGCCGATAATATTTCCTTCATGTATAAAAATCACCTAGGAAACAATTAAAATCCAAGAGACACTAAGAATAACTGAACTCAAGGTACACAGGAGTAGAATTACAACACAAAGTCGTAAAGATCGCAAATCAAGCAGAAATGCAAGTCATACTGCTTACATCATGTATTCTCAATTGAGAAAGTCACCAAGAGAAAAGATAACAAACCTCATTCAACATGCGATGCAACTCATCCCTTGCCTCAACAACTCGGTCCCTGTCATTGCTGTCCACCACAAAAATTAGACCTTGAGTGTTCTGAAAATAGTGCCTCCACAATGGACGGATCTGTTTTCAAAGAAAACCACATCATTTATTGGCATTTGAGCTTAAATAATGATAAAAACACCAAAAGAAATGCCATATTGCAACCATGACTTCAATAATGGCTTTCCGATCACCATAAAAAGAATAATAATAATAAAAAGCAAAGAACATGGTTTAAGTAATTTGGACCATGTGTCCAGTTTAGCATTAGGAGATCCATTACCTAATTCCTCTATCACTCTAATATCCACAATGTTCAGTCAAGAACTTGACATTATTTTAGCATCATCCCCATGATTCCCAAAACCAACTAGTCACTATTCTATCAAGTTTTCATGTCTATGGATCATAGAAAATACCAACTGAAATTGGGAAAGGAAAGGCAGAAAAAAAAAAAAAAAGACAGTAAAAGTACAGCCTTCTCAAAAGACATGCATACCTTGTCTTGACCACCAACATCCCAAACAGTGAAGCTAATATTCTTGTATTCAACTGTCTCCACATTAAATCCTGCAAAGAACAGTTCCTTGCACTTTAAAATTATAACAATATGGTGCATTGATCAGAAGATATTAAAAATGTAAGAATTAAAAAACAATTGAAAGATCTCTAGGTGAGAAAACATAATTGGTTAATCAAGCGTCACTTAATTCCCAAGCACCAAACATTGATTAACATGAACAAGAAAATCTCCCACTTGAACCAAAAATGTCAGCGTTGAAAGTAAAGCAGCCATTCACTTCCTTTTCTTCAGTTAATACTCAATAGGTCAAAGGAAAACAGATTATTGATCAACATAGAATCATGACAACTCATCAGCTATTGCATTGCTGGTTGGTACAAAACAAATAAGTGAATTGATATAAAGCATTATTCAGTTTAAATATGTTGTTTCAACCACAACAAGAAAATACACGTATCTAGATGGCTAGGTGCAACAAAATTACAGACTAACAGTGACTTAAGAAAGAAATAGACTAAACTATGGAATTACACTATCAATCAACCGTGATAATAAATACTATAACCAACCATTTACAAATGAAAACTATACATATGTATATACATATATATATATATATATATATTTAATGGAATCATGGAGTACCTATAGTTGGGATCGTGGTGACAATTTCGCCGAGTTTCAGCTTGTACAAAATAGTTGTCTTACCAGCAGCATCCAGACCCACCATCAGAATACGCATTTCCTTCTTGGCAAAAAGCCGGCTGAATAGCTTTGTGAAGGTCAGCCCCATGTTGGACTCGCTCTAACTAGCTCTGAATCAACCAACAAATACACAAAAACAAATCAAAATGCAGAAGAAAAAAAAAGATTATCCATCAAATAAGAGGCATATAAACTCAAAAGATGATAATACAACAACAAAGGGAACAAAAAAAAGTAACTATTATAAAGGCGTAAATTCAAATCACTGTACTATAGAAGGCATGAGTAGAAGACGGAACAGAAAATAAAATCCTAAAGCAGTAGAAAATCATCAAGAAGAAACGCTAACAATAGAAAATTGGAAGATGGACGTATAGAATAAAATTTAATAACCGAAAACTCGAAACGCGAATCACTATGGCACATGAAAACTAGAGAATCATGATTAAGAAAAAAAAACAAAACACAAACGACTTGGAGTCGGATAAATGCTGATCTGACAGGTAACAAGTGGCGTCAATAACAAATCGAACAAAATTTTAAGGGATCCATTCGACTTCACCAGGAAAAAAACAACAATTTCAGACACGAGCAATTTTACATGTCAAAAGACCGAAACTTGCTGATTAAAAACTTTCACATGAAAATCAGTGATAATACCTGCTAATAAACTACCCAGATGTAAAATAACAACTAGGATTGAAGATTGTGCGGATTAAGGAGTCTGAAAATGAAGAATGGGAGCATTTACCTCTGGGAAGCTTGGAAGAAGGATCTAATTGGAGAGGAAAGAGCGAGCCGCGAGTTTTGATGAGACGTGATTCTCTTCCTTTCCTTTTTATTTTCTTTATTTACGGGCCTCTAATAATAGCTTTTGACCGAATCGGAGTTTCTTTGACGAGTTATTTACAAATGAATGCATTTCCAGAGCCACATATTCCAATATAGACCCTTATAAGCTCATAAATTGCAATTAGAACCCTTTATTCTCCCTTACATTTTTTAAAAAATTACCAAAATTAGTATTTCGCGTTCTTTTTACAAAACAAATTATTTTTATTAAATTTTATTTTAATATTTAAATATATTACAAAAATAATAACATTTTTAAAATTGAATAAACTTAAAAATTAAATTTATTTATTTAAATATTTTGTCTCTTTCTTTTTATATTTTTTCCTTAAGTTTTTTTTTCTCTTTGGTCTCTCTTTGTACTTTTTTTTAAAACTTTTGTATTCAAGATTTGTCAAGCTAAAATTCAAAAAAATAAAAGATAATCATTAATATTTTTGATTGATTCTTTTTTATTGATAAACAAACATCATAGACATTAAAAAGGAAGATAATAGTTTTTGTAATATATTTTTCTTTAAAATCAGAAATGATTGGAATGAGTCAATAGGGTATAGGTATACGTTTGAACAAAAATATAATTTAAAGTTGCAAAATTTTTATTAGTTTTAGTAAAAATCATGATATTTTTTATTTTGTTAGTTAAAGTGAAGAATCATGCAATGATAATGAAATCGTACAATATTTTATAAAATCATATCTTAATTATTAAATCATAATATGAACATATAAGTTATTATTTTTTTATTTTATTATTTCTTTCGGCAAATCGTTATTTGTTTTTTAAATCGTTACTTATTTACTTAAATTGTAAAATCGTTACTTCTTCAGTAAAATCATTATTTTTTCTATAATAGTTTTTTAGATTTTCAAAACTTTTTGAAGGTCACATATGATTTATAAACTAATACAATTTGGTCATATGCATTTAAATTAAAAAAATATCAAAATTCGAGTAAATAAATTAACAAACACATAAAAAGTTATAAAATAAATAAAAATTAAATATAAAATCAAATAAATCAAGTCATCAAACATAAAAACTATATACGAATTGAAAAACAATAAACAAAATTTAAATATATGATAAGAATTAGAAAACACGATATGAAATTAAAAAATATGATGCAAAATTGGAAAAAAAATTAAAAAATTAAAAAACATGATACATAATTTAAAAAAATGATATGAAATTAAAAAATATGATACGAAATTAAAAAATATCATATAAAATCATTAAATATAATATGAAATTAAAAAATATAATACGAAATTAAAAAACATGATACGATTTATAAGAATCACATATGAGTATCAAATACGATATGGTTTTTGATATCAAGTTACGAAAATAAATATTCAATACATCCATATCAAAAAATTAAAGCCATAATCTCAAAAATAAAAATAAACACATGCGACGTACATGGATAACTCAAACTAATTATTGAATATCAAAATATTAAAAGAAACATGTAAAAAAAAATGTATAGTGTTATATCTAAGAATCAAATATTCGTAAACCAATAATCAAAATCACTTAAAACATATCAAAAACAATTCTCTCAAATTTTCACACACCAAAAGTAAATTCAAAACGATAAAACAAAGGCGAATCGAACGTTGTTGGACGATTCGATTCAATTCGTGAGTATCTAACAATCAAAAAATTTAAAATTTAAATCAAAATTATTATTTAAATACACACCTTAATTAATTTCTTTTAATTAAGCTAACTCAATGATATTTTTGATGATTTGTATATAATAAAATACAAAAAATTAACAGTAACATATTGAATAATGACCGAAAAAAAAAATACAAGCTCAAAACTGAAATAAAAGAAAAAAAAAAGTACATTTGAAGGGGTTTGATTTTTGATTTTCTCGAATGGGTAAATAAATAATTATATATTATTTATTAAGAATATTTTAATATAAAAATAGTTAAAAAGTGCTAAAATAATATAGATTACTAATTTAAGATATTTTCACTAATACTCTTGTACAATGTTCAAAAATAAAATTTTCTCTATTTTTTAAGAAGTGATTCGTGTGTTGGGTCATTGCAATTCATATACCAATCATGTGAATCACATTGGATATCATCTGTATGAGTAATTTTTATATTATATTATATTATATTATATTTTATATAATATATGATTTAACATGATATAAAATTAAAATGTATTTAAATTAAATCAGGTTAGATTGTGTTATTTTGTGTTAATTATTTTAATTTATATTAAAATACATTTTTATAAAAGTTTAATAATGTATTTAAAAAATATTTTTTATAAAAAATTTAGAATTTTATAGTTTATTTATATTTTTAAGTAGTCATTTACTATGAAAAAATTAATTCTATCATTTTAAATATACATTGAAATATAAAAATAAAATAATAATAACATTTTTAATTTATTTTTTTTAAAAATTATTAATTTTTGTCCATTTCTAATAAAAATAAATTTATTTTATAATTTAAATATGAATCACCATGTTAACACATGTATCTTGTATTGGATCAATGTACAATTCATAAAATATTATCACCTTCAATATTTTTATTTTTTAACGCAAACGACTTTTGCAATGAAATTAAAATACTCAAACACTTTATATATCACATAAACTTCATTATTCAATTTTAAAAATAAAATATAGGTTTTTTTTACCACTAGTGCATTAATTTGGATATTCGTAGCATAAACTTAATATGTTTATTTAATTAAGAAATGTTAATAAAATATTTATTGTATAATGAATAAATGAATCCACATCTTTTAGTATAAGTGAATTCAAGATTAAACTTATATGCCCAAATTAATTTTGATTAAATTTATAAAGTTTTTTATAATTATATGCTTGTTATCGAGATTAATAATATACATGAGTACAAATATAACAAAGGGCTATATGAATAATAATATAATAATTAAGGTCATATCTATTTATTTATAAATATATAATTCCTATGTGCAATCAAGTTTGATATCATCCAAATACGCTATGGATCCAACCATATACACATGTTAGATTTCACCTATAATTCCTGTGATATTTCAATAATGACAAATCATAAAAATGACATATATATTTTTATATTTAATTTACCAAAAAGAAAAAAATTCTCTTCATGGCGTATTATTCACAATAAATCTATCATATCAATTTTTATTTACTAAATTTAGCTCTTTAAATTCACATAATATTGATATGTAAGGATAAAATGATTAAATTTTAATATCGTAAATTTAGATTGCAAAGTTTTAGGCATCAAGTTTTTTTTTCCTTCCCTTTTAGAAATTTTTGTGGTGTATAAAATTATATAATTATTACAGTTAAAAAATTAAGTGATTTGTGCATTGTTGCACAAAATAAACACTTTGAACCAACAATATTTTTGCTAAAAATAATAATTACAAGTTGGATGTTAAAAGAAAATAGCGATTAATAAAATACTAATAAGGAATATAAAATAATTAAAAAATATTTGTTAATTAATTTATTTCAAATAAATAATACCTTTCTAGAGATTAGAGTGTAAGAGTAAAATATTTTAGAGTCTCAATAAAAAAAGTCTAGGCAGCGCAACTGCAAAAGGTCCGAAACACCACAAGCACATGTTTCCTCCCTCTCAACCGAAGGATTGGTGTTGCTGTCTCGACCATGGCTTATTCATATGGTCGCCTCCAGTTTCCTTCCCTGTCGCGTGCGCTTCTCCCCGTTTTCTCTCGCCAAATGAGCCTCTCCTCTTCTCTTCCTCGGTTCAACCAGCACATCTCAACCGCCTGGTTCTCATCCTTCCCCGCGGACCGAACCAGACTTCTATCCAAACCGCTTCACGCTCAAGCAAAGCGCGGTTCCTTACTCAGAAAAGAAGAAGTAGCTTCTGGTAAGCAAGCTCAATCCTCAATCAATTTATAAACGTAATGTGCATACGCAGTTAACGCGTTAGAAATGTTTTGGAGAGAGAATTGGAGAGCTCTCTCTTTTATAGTGGTACTTAATTTAAGTTTAATTTACTCATTGTTACGCTTTTAGCCGCTGATCTTCACTTTGAAGTACCTCTTAAAATCGTGAAATATCCGGACCCTATACTGAGAGCGAAAAATAAGCGAATTGGTTCGTTTGACGAGAACTTGAAGAAGTTAGTTGATGACATGTTCGATGTAATGTATAAGTAAGTTTTCTCATGTATCTTTTTCTTATTATTTTTAAATGACCAATATATACTTATGGAAGAGAATATTCACTAGAGCATTAGAACATGAAGTACATAGTGTGTGGTTGTGTTCATATGAGGTACTCAGCTGTCATTCTGTCTCACAAGCTAGAGGTCAGTGTGCGTTTTAGAAATTTTGGGCTCAAATTTTACATGATATTGCCTAGCTTTTGAAATTCTTATGCTATTTTTTTCTTCCAAATTTTATGATATTCTGCAAGAAACATTTCTTAATTTGGAAAAATGTCAACATAAACAGGTGACCAGCCTAGAGTTCATATTCATCATGGTCTTGATGGGAAGATTTTTTGCAATTTTTGGAGAAGCAAAATATAATTGCTAATTGATATCAGATTTCATATGATTGCAATTTTTTCCCTTGTCTCTTGGCTATTGCTATATTTTACAACTCAATGTCTTTCAAAGTGATTACCATGTTAGTTAGGATGTGTAGCAGAATATGCTTGTGCTGTTTAATCACTTTGAGTTTGGTAGTTTAAAATATTAGTCTTTAACTTCTAGCTATAAAGAGTACTTTCTATTTATAGGAGAGTTTGTTGGCTTTCCTTTTTTCACAGAACTGATGGAATTGGGCTGTCAGCACCCCAAGTAGGAATTAATGTTCAACTCATGGTGTTTAATCCTGCTGGTGAACCTGGTAAAGGAGAAGAAATTGTTCTTGTAAATCCAAAAGTCAGCAAGTTTTCAAACAAAAAGGTTCTCTTCAATGAAGGTTGCCTGTCCTTTCCAGGGATCTATGCTGACGTGGAGGTACTCATAAGTAGCTATCTCTCTTAATGCTAACTCTTCTTGATTTTGACTTCCATCTGGAGAGGCATGCAGATGGAAGAAGGTCAACGTTCATGTTTCTTGGTCTCTTGCTATTTGGTTAAAAGAACTTAGGCGAAAGTTAGGAAGCTCTTCTTTGAATTTATTTTGGTGTTTAGTCATAGAACTGGAGCTTTTTACTCTAATTTCTTTGTTAGCGTATCTATACATGAGCAATATTTCTATCTTATTTTTTGAGTTTGTTCTTACTCAATTTCTTGTTCTACACTTGATGAAAAGGGAGTTTATCCATATATTTTCTTTATGCAATGTTTACATGATTAAGATATAGATAGATAGATAAGTATGACATGCTTAAGATTTAATCTGAATGCATTTTGTTTCCTTTCTAACGAGCTTGAGTTTTCAGTGGCCATACCTTGTATATGTGCTTTTAAGGATCTTGTGCTTGTCTTCTTCTTCTTTTCTTTTCTCTACATAAAATTTTCCAGAAACAATTTAGCTTTTCTATCATTCTTTCTTCTTGCAGAGACCAGAATCTGTTAAGATTGATGCACGGGACATTACCGGCGCAAAGTTTAGAGTCAGTTTGTCAGGTCTTCCTGCACGGGTGTTCCAACATGAATTTGACCATTTGGAGGTTCTTTCTTCAAGTCAATTACTTTCTGATTTATAACTAATATGTCTATGGAAAGGATGTTTATGTTGCTGCCTTAAAAACTACCTGTGGTTTCAGATTCACCTTGTACTTATGCTCATTTAGTTGTTTGCTTTCATTATAAGATTAAATATGTCCAAGGGAGTAATATGGACATGTTACTTTCATGATGTGTCTAAGGAAGTCTGAACCCCATCTATTTCCTACATTTCTGCAGAACTCAGTTGTTCTAAATGGCTTTTTCTCTTTTTAACTAAAATTCCACTTAAGCCTCTGCTAAAACCACATATTTAAGCTAAATCCTATTGCATTTGGTAATCTCTATGCATCCATCCTTATTTGGCTTACTGCCTCGAAAGATGACAAAAGTTGGCAGAGTGCAGTGTATCTAGGAAAAGACACGTCCCAAGATCTTCATTTCTTTTTTAAAGTATTTTCTGCAGTTTTCATTGGACTGTGTTGTGGAGAAGCTTTCAACTACCAGTCATATGGTTCGCATGAGTATTTTTTGTAACATTTATTTATTTTTTTTCTTTGGCCACTAAGTCAGCTCATAAATTTGCAGGGAATTCTGTTCTTTGATAGAATGACTGATGAAGTTCTTGACGGCATTCGTGCAGAACTAGAGGTGACTAGAAACATCACGATAGTCCTAATATTTTCCAATCTTGCCCTGAAATTCTGTCTTTGTTTTGTAATGGCCTAGTCTCACCGAGAAAGAAAGGCTTATACTGTCACAACGTGTGGAAATTCCTTCTCTCTTGAGTGGAAATTATATCTGTATATAGAGGTGAGCTGATCTTGACATGAGATGATCACGGAGGCAGAAGTCCTTCCTATTAAAGTCTGTTACAAATGTTTACCATGTAACTTTTAGCCCAACATTGAAGCACAGGTCACCTAGTTAGCCAATATTTGAAAAGGCTTACTGTTTTTCAAGTAGCAAACTTGGCAAAATGTTTGTTTGCCAAAAAGAACTGTTCTTAGAGGTTTTTGTTCTGTCACAGTCCTGTTTGGTATCTTTTAGTGAACAAGTGGCCTTTGTAGGATCCATGACCTTTTGCAGTTAAAGGAAATATAACGGTTTGCTTCAATGCTGATCTGTTTTGCAGTCCTTAGAGAAGCAATATGAGGATAAGACTGGATCCCCAAGCCCTGAAAGGATAGAAACACGAAAAAGGAGAAAACCTGCTGTTGGTTTTGGAAAATCATGAATATATACACAGGCTTCCTCAAAGACATTACATTTCACATAACATGTAACTATTAATATCCATTTTTCAGTTATATTATTTTCTGTCAGGTGGCATATTGATTATTGTTCTAATCTCATTCTTATTCCTTTTCTTGTGATTCTTTAGGTGCCAAATCATGGAGCAAGAACCAAACAGTGGCAGGATGCTGAAAGTATACCTGGAGGAACTTGCTGAGTGACAGCTCGGATTGAATACATTGGGTTTAGTAGTTGGGTATATGGTTGAAATTTCAAGATTTTGACATCAGAGATGTTTGTGATTACATATATCCCTATCATGCAATAATATTTATAAAAATGTTTTATCTCGTTTACCACAGGGGAAGAGGGGGGGGGGGGGGGGGGCGGTTGGGGGGGGGGAGATTATGTTTCTAACTTCTGTTCTCAGATGGTCCCACACATTTAACCTGATTTCCATCCTTGTCATCCTGTGGTGATAAAGGTTAGTGAATTTAGGTTGGTGTATTTGGGGAACAAGAAATGCAAAATGTCACTCTGTTATCTTCAAGGAAGGCTAGAGAAATGTTCTTAGATATGATTTGTGCAAAGTACACAATCTTCTTTCGTATTCTCATTATTTCTCTTTCTTTCTTTTTGGCCCGATGTTCAGAATAATATGTACTAATTAGCTGGCACACACACTTAATGTAGTATGGCAAGATGATAAAAGTTGGAAGCAGAATGAGAACATTCAATGTTTCCAGCATGATAGTTTCATCGAAAAGAGAATCAATTGTTTGTTTTTTTGTTTCTATTTCTAGTGTGACTTATCAATCACGGTGCAAGTGTATGCAGATGTGTGTAGTCGCAGGAACTTTACATTGGAACTTGTTTTGAATGCATGTGTTCTATGTCTTCTTTTAACAGCCTTTGGTAAAAGAATGCATAGATGAACCCTGTGAGGATCAAACCCCAATCTCACCCTTTGAACTGTTCTTATTGGAGGAACTGCGATGAAGCTTGAAACTCATTGGGTCATCCATGTAAATTTTGTAAGATTGTTGGCACTTGAATGGTATACAGGGATGGGACCCAAAACACTAACGGAGGCCATGGTGTGGGGGCAACATCTTACCCCTGCCCCATTGCATCCCTAGATAGCAATTTGCAACACACCAAATTCATTGAAAAGTCAGCCTCAAGGATATAGCGAGGTACTAGTAATACAGGGTGGATATTTGCTGTCTTATGGCTAACTTTTGTTGTTCAACAGCATTTGTCTTGTATGATCTTGTGATGCTTTTATTCAGCAAAAAAGTGACTTTTACTGATTAGGATGAGATACCATACACTGGTAAATGAGAATTGTTGAAAGAAATTTGGTGAAGGTTATCATATGTTCTTTCTTATAATGCTTACCTGTCTAGCTGTTGTCTACTGTTTGCCATTTGCATCCTGCATTGTCTTTGATTTTTCTATTTTTCTCTTAATTCTGCTTGTGAGGATGTTTCTTCGCTCTTGTATATACTCTTGGTCGTCCCTATTCCAAATTCTGTTTCTTGCAAGAAAATAGATATGTGAACTATTAGCTGGATTCCTTGATTATACCTTTGGCCCTTGTCCTTCACTTGCAAAGGGTCATATTCTTTACTGCATATAAATTGCTCAATTTCGAACACTGATGTTATATTTTGCAAGTCTGTCATAAATGGTCAGATGTCTCTCCTTATGCTTATTTTAGTATGCTGATTGAAGCCCTTCTTATATATTTAAATCTGGCTCATCTTATCTAATGGATAACGAGTCGATGGAGCACTGATGGTGCTAATGATAGTTAGCGGTGGATTAGATCTTAATATGCCCTCAGTTAAAAAGATGCAGTTCTATAAGAAAAGGTTGTCATGTAGAAGACTTCAACACAATAAGCTTTTTTACAAATAGCTGTTTTTTATACTGTAGTCAAAGAGAAGCTGTGTCATACCTATGGAAACGAAAAGTTCTGGAGACTAAAGATTTGCCAGATTGGCATCATGTTGGTGCAATATACTTCTTTTGCATATGTGAAGAAACCCAGACATCTCTTTTTCTGTAGCTACGTAACACCCTAGTATAAGCTCAGCAAGAATCAGCATTAGAGTGAATTCCAGCATTTGATGGCTTTCCTGTCTGCAAACAGTCAATTCGAGGGACAGTGGAAGTTTTCAGCTCTCCGTAGGCCTCCCAACACAAAGGATCAGACACTTGTTCTGTCTGTTGAGCTGGTTTTAGCTGTATGGTAGATAGTGATACTCCTGAGCATGGGAAGCTGTCACTGCATGCAAAGTGTACAGGTTGCTTTGTATAGGTTCCTTGTATTCTTTCATAGTTTATTCCTGATACAGCCACAGCTGAAGTTTGATTGCGGCACTTGCCCTTGTCACAGTAGTATTGGTCAATCACAATTGGAATTGCAACTTCAGTAACTTGGATATTTGAAAACATGACTTGTTGTACAGAGCCTGATCCACCCTGCCATAAAAACAGTAAAGATGCTTAGATGATCTCTGTGATTTTTGAGTTTATTTCTAAATGCAGGAGCCTGGGCTTGTGATTTTGTCAGGGCAGAAAGGTAGCCATATGATATTGCATTAATTTATACCTGCCAAGTCTTTATTCTAACACCATTTGATGTACTGTGCATTGTGACATCACGGACAGTGATATTTGAAACACAGGCCTTCATTCCATCCTTTCCCAGTCCTCCAATGCTAATCCCATGTCCAGGTCCACAATCCACATTGTGAATGTATACTTTTGAGCATCCAGTTTGTATGGATACACAATCATCTCCTGTAGAATGCAGTTGAACTTATGTTACTAAGATGTACAACTATGTAGGTAAATCCAGGCTTGCCGGCTCATTTGTCTACAGCTTCCGTCTCCAAGTTCTGCCGGCATTTTGATATCTATGATTCTTGTCTCTATTGGTGATTTTTAGAACCTATTGTGGAACTGTATTATTGGTGATACTTAACTGCTAATATCGTCTAATTATATTATGATGAAGTTTAGAATTTATAATAGGGTCATATCTGTGTTGAACCTCTATGTAATGTCCCATCTATTCTTGTCTTCAACATTTCCCCTTTAAAATCCCGGTGCTTGGCTCTGTTTGAATGTTCTTTACCTGCGCCGTCTAGAGCTGGCAATTTATAATGATGCTTTTGGTTATAAGAAAACAAAATTATCCTACTCAATATTTTCTTATTACCACATGAGAGAGTGCTACTGTGAATGTCCACATTCTGAGAGTTCTGTAGGTGGATTCCGTCCGTGTTGGGGCTGTCCCCGGGAGACGAAACAGTGAAACCAGAGACCTGAACGCCAGCACAATCATCAAATTTCAGGTGGGTCTGAGGGCTGTTTTGTATTGTTATTCCGGTGATTGTCACACCATTGCTTCCATAAAACCTCAGTGCCTGCATGTCAGATAAACAGCAGAAACAGGTAAGCTTTCTTGGTCTTAACATTCAATTTTTCTTGATCATATATAAAATGGTCTATTGGGCAGTAGAAATTGACCGTTGGTTTGGTGCTTGGCATCTTTCCACTAAGTTCAGTGCTTATCTGCCAGATAATCATTTGTATGAGAAGAAACGGTTAGTTTTGGTTCGAGTAGAGATAGTACTATGACCTGAATGGAAGTTTTGATTCTTTACCGATTCATTAGAGTTAGAGCTGCTTGTTGTTGATTCTGATTCATCTGCAGGATCATGTGTAGGCTGAAGGTTCCACCACACTGAGCCTTGTCCGTCAATGATTCCTTTACCAGTGACTGTAATCCCTTTCAGATCCCTGAACTCAATCCATTGCAAGAGACCTGATCCCCAGGCTCCAGAGCTTGTAGGAGCTATGATCTTGCCGTCCAACTGCATGACATTTTAGTGAACATATAATTATTTCAGATTAATATGGTCCATTGCTTTTATGATTGGATTACACATTTACTCCAATCAGATTTAATTTTACCTGGAAAACAATATTCTCTACACAACCGCGGCCTGAGAAGGAAATGGGTCCTACAAGGAATACGGACCCAGATGGAACCACCATTGTTGCTGCCTCCACCTTACATGCTGCAGCCCACGCTGCTTCAAATGCCTACATTATGGATTAAGGTATGAGCTCTAAATGCAGATGATAACGGTAAAATTACTGATAATTAATAAAGATGATGCTTTAATTTCTTTTCTTCCCTTTAGAATTTATAATTAGTAATGGTCATTTCTTCGGGGTTTGTCAAATCTCTACCGAATCATTTGATAAGGACAATAGAGTTGATAGTGGCTAATTAAATGCTATATTTTGCAATTTTGGCATATGTCTTTGGTCAGTTTTTTGTTCAAGAACAATATGTAAAAGCACATGAAAAAGTCAGAATAAGTTCACCTTTGTGTCATCGCTATGGCCATTGCCTTTAGCACCATAGTCTAACACACTGAAGGTGGCAGACGACTTTGCTCCTCCTGTTGTTTTTGCAGTATGCAATCTTCTTCCAAGCAGTCTCCGCTGCTTGCCTTGCCTAGCTATGCAGGCTTCAAAGCTTGAAGACAAAAGAAACAAGGCAATAAGAACATCCAATGAGAGCTTTGCTAAGTTAAGCCTACACATCTTGACTTATTAGCTTAATTAGCTAGCTAGAGAGAGGTTTAAGGAAAAGGCAGACCAGTGGGTTCAGATTTATAGGCTCCTGGGAGGAAAGTTGATTTACTAACTGTACACACACATGAGGCATAAAGATGAGGACAAGATCCTAGACTGTTAATTAACTGCCTTCTTCAATACATTGATTTCCATTTTGTCAGGCTAATAAGAAAACGACACCTTTATTTCTTATTGGTGAAGATGTTGCCCTCTTGATATATATATATATATATAATTATAATATTAAAATGAGTATATGATATACTACCTTGCGATAATATGACACACACTTATACGTGTGCATTGTATTAGAGTTGTTAATTGTAACTCAAAGAAGTGAAGACAAACAGGGAAAAGTATATGATACCTACCATATTGTACTGTACAAAGATTTATTAGCCAATGAAGAACCCATAGCTTCATTACTTACAAAAAAGGTTGCTCAATTGACCATTTTATTGTTCTAGTGATACAATAATTTCCTGATGATTTCAAGTTGGAAACTCAGTAGAAAAATGAAGAAGGTGGAAACAGCCTTCATGATATTTACAATTCATTGAACGGCAAGCACAATTGAATTTTCATCCACACAACTAATGATCAGATACCAAGGTATTCTTTGACACGTTGATTTGATTTATTCCTTTAAGATTGACAAAAAGTGTTTGATGTAAGGTAAAGGTATTATCAATTTTTAAACAAGATTTACATCACGAATGAATTTCACATCAAAGCTAGTAGAAAATACAAGAGATACATATACATACATATTAGTGTATGTATCTTACAGCTTAAGTACATAGTAGATTTGCGACGGCATGCATACGTTTCCGACTCTAAATGAATTCAGTTAATTAATTAAACCATGAGTGTCATGCAACGTCATGCATACATTACTTGTGAGTCATGTGTGTCAAAAACTGATAAATTGATGGTCGTTCTAATTTGTCCTGAAACCATGCTCCCGTGTTCTAGCTAAGTCTAAGATTTTGTCATCTTATTATTACCTAAAAAAGAAGAAAGAACCTGTGCAATATAAAATATCTAACAAAAATTAATGGTACATCTTTGTGGAAATAGAGCAGCACTTAAAATTTCAATGCCCAGGAAATCCATGGAAGTTTACTTCAATTTAACGCCATGAAAAGCGGCCAAAGGCACGGCAAAATCTTTGGAAGTAAACCCTAGACAGATAGAACATGCACCTCCAAATTTTTCTTTCTTTCTTTCTTTCTTTGGTAGTGTAAGCTAAAGTTTTCTAGGGTTGCATGCAAAGCTGTTTCTATTGGCTATGAATTAACTGATGAAATCAAGAAAACGGTGTAATTAACCAGATATCCTGCCATGCATTTAGGGATTGACTTTTCTGTCTTAAAACTTAGAAAGCAACTAGGTTTTCACTGTTACTATAACCTGAATAAAACCCTAGGCAAGATAGAGGTTAATTAATTAAATCAAACCAGTTAATTAAACAAATCCTGTTAAGCAGACTTTTTTTCCATTTTACTTTCCCGTGATTATGGATCGGTTCTTATAAAACAATATTAATCGCACCTCAACCTTCTTGTTCATTGAATTCACTATGATCACTCCAAGCAACAAGATGGAGAAAGAAACCAAAAATTATTCATGGCAGACGCAAAGTTTGAAAATATATATTCGAATCCCTTATTATTATCAATTAATGAGAAGTAAACTCAGGCTTAACACTCCACGGTGCCTTATAAGGCCAAGTAATTAACTTAGGTGGCATCATTTCAGAACAACCAAAAACGAAAAAATATTGTAAAATGACAAACTTAGATCACGGTGATTATATAAGACATCGTCATCTACAGTTAAATGGGTATTAGTTTTCGCAATTTTTTTGTCCGAATTTTTAGCTTCGTAGCAACAAATTCGACTGTGATGAACGGGTTTGCTTTGAAGCTAATTGAAATCTCCTGTTAGACATGTGAGTTTGAATTTGATAATCCAAATTAATTTGGATTTGATGTGATGGTAGCTGGACAGGTGTTTCCGGTTTTGCCCTTTTGAAATTCTTGGGCAGATTTTAATGAATCGTTGAGTCAAAGAGACAAATTTGATGATATTTGGGGCCGTGATCCCTCACGGAAATCAAATGTGCCGTCCCACGCAACTTGGTATCCATGTGTGTGAAACATATTGTAATATATTGGTATTATCGTCACATATTAATAATAGAAATTTTTATATAAACAAATTGGAGTTAATAAAATTAAAAGTATGCAAATTAAAATTTTATAAATTAATTAATTGTAATTTTAAATTTTCATGGATATAAAAAGGTTCAAATTATGAAAAAAGAAAAATTTTTAAACAATTTTCATTATCAAATATTTAAAAAATTTATAAAAAATAATTCATGAGCAAATTTTTGAAGTATTTCATGAAATACTATTAACTTTTTATAATTTGAGCTATGATTTAAATTAAATCAAATTCAAATATTAAATATATGATTAAATAAATTGATGTTTTTAATGATTAATTAAAAAGCTTGTATGCATTATAATTTTTTTAAATATTTATTTAACAAATTATTTCTTTCACATTCAATGTTAAGAACTTTAAAGTGATTAAATACTTCTTAATTTGAGAGAATAAATGACAAAAATTAGACCCATGGGCTTAATTTTTAACCCAAATCTACTTGAAGCAGATAGAATTATTGAATTCCAAACCAAGCCCATTTTAAGCCCATTAAGCTCTCTTCTCAATTTTTTCTTTTTTTAATCAAATCGTATCAATTTTACCTTTCGTACGACGTCGTTTCAGGCCGAAAAAACTGTCACTTTCCTCTGACAAGAGCATTACGATTACGCTTAATAAAATAGAGAAAAAGAAATACCAGTACTTTTCAATGCTGCTCGCCCTCCTCATCATCAAAGCCGTTCAATAGCTTTCACAATGTTCGCTTCCTCCCTTGAGATCAATCCAACGGTTCTTGGAGAATCATAATGTAGTCTTAAAGGTACGGTACTTTTTTCCCCAATCTGAAAAGATGGTCAACACGATGACGTAAGTATAAGCTCGTCCAACAATTATATGCCACGCAGCGAAGTAACTCCGGAGCACGGACTTTAAAACTAACTTTTAACTAGATTTGATAGGATCCTATTGGGGTCCGCTTGAGGCAGAATCAGAGGAACACGGGGCATCCATTGAGAGAGGGAGCGAGAGAGACAGTCTTACTTAGTCAAAAGTCCCAAGCAACATACTCCGTATCTGAAACTGCGAAGACTCGTTTTCTTTTTGTTTTTCGTTTATTTTTATATATTTTTCCTCTTTGCGCATTCCCTTTTCCAAGGAAAATTTCTAGGGTTTCTCTTTACTCTCTTTCTGTGGGAAAAGAGTTGCAAAATGTGAGGGATGTGCAAGCTCACAGGTATGCCTCTTTGGTTTCTTCTTCTCATTTTCTTTTTGGCTGGTGAAAAAGGAGAAGGAAGTATGAATTTGTGATTCGCAGCTTTTGGTTTTGGCTTAAAGAGAAACTAAAAGTTTAGTTAGCTTCCTACAAGCTTCCTCGAGTGAACTCCTTTTCTTTTTCCTGTTCTTCTTTTCGACCTCTGTCGTGATACTTAGGTTATGTGTGTTTGTGAGTGCGTGCTGGGTTAGTGTCGAGCTTTTGTAGAGTTCCTGACTCTTTATTGGATAGTGACAAGAGTCGGAAAGTGGTTGGCTTATGCTCTGTCTGTTTACGGGGAAAATTATAGCTGCCAGAGGGAGAGACAGTTGCAATTTTTTTTTTTTGTTTTTGTCCATTTTAAATATTTGGTTTTTGTTGTGCTGTTCATGTATCAGGCAAATAATAATTGAAGTGCAAAAGGTCCAACAAATTTGAGTGTCATTACTTGGCAGTTTGAAGCTTATAGTTTAATGGTGTGAGATGCCCTTTTTACATCTTTGTTAATTTAGTCGTTGTTCTGGATTTAGCACCACTTAAAGATACCTGGGCCTTAGGATAGGTTTGGCAACAAATGCTAATGAATTTGGGGAACAAAATTTTTTGTTTGTTTTACGAATTGGATTCTTGTAAGTTGAGAGAGCTCAAAGTTGGTTGCTCATTCGAGTGCCTTGTAACATTCGTAACTTGCTTCTTTGTGTGAGCATTGCAGGTAAAATGTACCTAGGATTTGCAAAAATATTCCTTTATTATTTGACAAGGAAAGTAATATCTTGAAATTATTGACGGCGGATATGCTTGAATGACATGTAATGATAGCATTTGCTTCTTCCATTATTATGGTAGCTAAACTTCTATGTAGATTTTAATATGTAGTAGTTTTCAACAATCTTTAAACTGAACCTGCGTAATGGACTATGTTATGATTTGATGTTACTTCCTTATAGAGGTATAGATATATGGTAATTTTCTTAATTTGCTTATGATGGACACGTGCCTTTTTATTTGTTAGAAATGTGGGTGATTGAAGTAAAATGGGTGCCGACTTAGCATTTTGGAGCCAAATTCTAGGTCCATAACTCCTACCAATCCCTTCAAGATTAAAAGGAGTTCAGAATCATATGGCAATCCATCAATCCTAAGTCAAATTTTTGGAGTGCTTAATCTGTGTGATGCAGAGAATGCATGGTGAAATTTGAAGGAAGTTAGAAAAATGTATATATGTTGTAAGTTACGAGTTTAAACATTGGAAGGAGTGGATAGTAACTCAACTTAACTAAGTGGAGTGTATTTGCCTATTGTTTCACAATATACTACTAATGATGTTCTTTTTGCTCTTTAATGAAATTAGTTACTTATGAAGGGAAAAATCTTAATGAAGTACATCAAGTGCTTCTGCGGCATGCTAGGTGCTGGATGCTGAGGGTTGTATGTGATTACTTATTTGTACTGAATGATCAGTTGATATATTCACTCTTCATCTTGTTGAATTGTTTTCATAATCGTAATGGTGAATATAATTATAGTTTGATATTAGGTTTCCCTATTTTTATGCAGGTCATAGAGCTGCCTATCTCTGAAATAAGTCCTTTTTCTTTGAGAGCTCTCTTTTAGTCCCCTTCATATGTCTTCTACTGGTATGGCACCTGCTGCAGCAGTTGAAAAACCTAATGGTACTATGATGTTTGCTGATAAACTGCCAGAGGAGATAAACGAAATGAAGATCAGGGATGAGAAAGTTGAAAAGGTTGGTTTCCTGGAGATTTCAAGATGATAGATGTCGTTTCATTTTTGGACATTCTGACTCTTCTGTGAACTGCTTTTATATTATCTTTCATGTTGATGGTCTTTCTTTTACAGGAAATGGAAGCCACTGTTGTTGATGGAAATGGAACTGAAACAGGCCATATTATAGTAACAACAATCGGTGGTAGAAATGGCCAACCCAAACAGGTAGATGTCGCTGCAACCATTTTTTTTGGTGATTGATACTCTGATAGAATAAAATACCACTCTAATCTATATCTCTTACCACCATACCTTTTGTTCAATATATATTTGCTGGTGAACTTTGTGTTTTCTCTGTGTTATCCTTCAGACCATAAGCTACATGGCGGAGCGAATTGTTGGACAGGGTTCATTTGGAATTGTGTTTCAGGTGATCTCTGATGAAAAATTCTGAACCAGTGATTTAGAGGGCTGGTTTTCTGGGACATCTGTAGTATGCTTAAAGGTTAATTTTATAACCTCACTCATCAAATTTTGTAGGCAAAATGTCTAGAAACTGGAGAAACTGTTGCAATCAAGAAGGTTTTGCAGGATAAGAGATATAAAAATCGTGAATTGCAAACAATGCGCCTTCTGGATCATCCTAATGTTGTGTCACTCAAGCATTGTTTCTTCTCAACAACTGACAAAGATGAGCTCTATCTCAATTTGGTTCTTGAATATGTGCCTGAGACTGTATATCGTGTTGGAAGACACTACAGCAGGGCAAATCAGAGGATGCCTATGATATATGTCAAACTGTATACATATCAGGTTGTTCTCGTGCATCATTTGAAGTGCTTTTAATCTGAGCTATGCATATTGTACTTGACTGAAACTTTTAATTAAGCAGATTGGAATAACAAAATTGTAATATTGGATAACTAGAAATTTAGACATAAATCATTCTAATCTTGGATATGGGAGCAGAGAAGGAAATTTTATGCTGAGTTTTCAGGACAATTTTGAGAAAGTTGGTGAATGCAGATTGTTATGTTTTATTATCATGCCTTCTACATATCTTTATCCTCTTTTGTTTGAGCTTCCTGTTCAACTTTATGTTATGAACTATTTGTTATGTGTTGTCACTTTGGTAATCTTGGCAGATTTGTAGAGCTTTGGCATATATACATGGGGGAATAGGAGTATGCCACAGGGATATCAAGCCACAGAACCTTCTGGTTTGTATCCGAAGCTTAGCTGTCTCACTTATTGTGATGCTGTGCTATTTGCCAATTCAATCTGCTCTGTTTCAGGTTAATCCTCATACACATCAGTTGAAGCTATGTGATTTTGGAAGTGCTAAAGTTCTGGTATAGTCTTTTTGATACATGTATTGACTTCTCCATGTGAAATATTTTACTCTCTTTATTTGCTTAGTTAATACACTGAAGGTTTTTCCGTTCCCTTTTTCTTTTTTGCATCTTCCTTCTTTCTTTCTTTTTTTAAGTTTTCATTGTTTGTTAGAAAGTTGACATGTTTTTCCAAAATGACTGTTTAGAAGGTTGTATCATGTAATGGCTTGTAATAAATTGTTAGGGACCCTGACAATTGATGAGATGGGAAAACTGATCTAGGACATCTAGAAGATAAGGAAATTAGTGGATGAGGTGGGAATATAGGGAAAGGAGACACTCAGAAGCAAGTAAGAGATATCTTGAATCTCAAAAAAAAAAAAAAAAAAAAAAAGAATTCTCAAATTATCTCGTGAATAGAACTTGTCTCAAATGATGAGGTTCCAAAGTATTGGTAGGAAAATGATAATGTTTGGGGAACTAATCAAATGAAGGAAACAAATAAGTTCTACTTATTGAGTTGATTATTTTCTAAAAACTATAGTTAAATACTAATAATGCTCATAGTTACTTGAATATTGTAATGTAGGAAAGAAAAAATTGCATATTTGTCCTTATAATTTCCTTTAAGGATGTATATATATATTCCATTTTAATCTTCTTTTTTTCACTGACCTACGTACTGAAAAAAACCTAGTGAGGGCCCTAAAGCAACATTCTAATGCTATGATTCAAAACCATGCTTCATACCATTCTAAAATGTCTTCTCCATGAACAATTTTCTTTGCCTGTGTTTATGCGTCCGTAAAGCCAATTATTGGATGAGTATGATGGAACTTTGATCAGATAAATTTCCTATGTAGAGCTTTACAAATTGCCATGGTGAAAAAGCATTGAGATATTTTTGATGTATAGACCAGTGAGTTCAAGGCTATGCATTCTTATTTATTTATTTATATCAGAAGACCATGTATCCTTTAGTTGTGTTGTTTGCTTGTTCATTTATATCACTTTGATAAAGTCCATGAATCATGTTTCAGGATTTATGTTTGGTTGCATGTGTGATTGTCTTGAGATATGTGGAGTTGTTGCACCTAATTCTTTTGATTTTTTAAAATCAATGCTACAAACCCTCTTTCCTTCTAACATCCCTTAAACTTTCCTTGTGGCGCCTATGTTTCTCCTTTTTCCTATTGGGGTAAACTTTGCCACCTTTATAATACAAATCTTATTTCCATTGTTCTGTAACAGGTAAAAGGCGAGCCAAATATATCTTATATTTGTTCGCGTTATTATCGAGCACCTGAACTCATATTTGGCGCAACTGAATACACAACTGCAATTGACATGTGGTCTGCCGGTTGTGTCCTTGCTGAATTGCTTCTTGGACAGGTTCCTTATGCGCTAGAAAACTTTACTTTTATACCTTACACATAGCAGTGAGTAAATCTGAATAAGGATGCTTTCTTTCCTTTTTTGGCCACTCCAAATTTTGGTAGCCTCTCTTTCCAGGTGAGAGTGGAGTAGATCAGCTGGTTGAGATTATTAAGGTAAAATGTTAATTTTTGGCTTTGTTTTATGAGACAATATCTACTTTTAATTGAACCTGAAAACTCAGTCCGTTGGCTTCTCTAAATGTGAACTGAAAGAATCTTGTGATTTGTTGAGGTACTCGGAACACCAACTCGGGAGGAAATCAAATGTATGAATCCAAACTACACGGAGTTCAAATTCCCTCAAATCAAGGCTCATCCCTGGCACAAAGTGAGCAACCAGCTATGCGGAGCCCTTTTCTCTCTTTGTGATGCTTTTGTTTTATTATGAACCAATGTGGCGCTGTTTTCTTCTGGGTGCAGATATTCCACAAGCGCATGCCTCCTGAAGCAGTAGATCTCGTCTCAAGACTTCTCCAATATTCTCCAAATCTTAGGTGCACTGCTGTAAGCATATAATACCTACTCAGATCCCTGAATATCATCTGGAATTAAATGGTTGGGTTCTTGTCAATTCTTTACATTTTTTCCACTGAGATGATTTGGTCATACTGGAAGTTACAATAGTGCTCAGTTTTGTGCCTTGCCCAAGTCCTCTGGTTGTTTGTTCTTTCCACTTCTCTCTCAACGTGTAACTTCTTCTGTACAAGATTGATCATTAAACATGTTTAACTACAATCCATCTTTTTCCCATGTAACTGATGGCAACAGCCCTCAGTTGAATCCAGCCCTTTTGGAAGACATTATAGTCACATAGACCTATTTTACATGCTATATTGAAATTGAATCATTTTAATTACAGTAGGGGAAAGATTGAATGGTTCTGATGAACTTTGCAAATGTGAAATTAGACCTACTTGTTACATTGTTTATCTACATTTGCAGTTAGAAGCCTTAATCCACCCATTCTTTGATGAGCTTCGTGAGCCCAATGCCCGTCTTCCCAACGGTCGGCCCTTGCCTCCACTCTTCAACTTTAAACCTCAAGGTCAATTCCCTATCCAGTCTCTCATTTTCTGACATCTAAATTATATGATTTTTCACTACTTCTCTGTCTTTTCAAGCTATTATTCACCAATTCTGTTTCTTTTCAAATAATGCTGCTGCTCGGCAGAGCTGAAAGAAGCAACTTTAGAGCTGTTGTCAAAGCTGGTACCTGAACATGCTCGGAAGCAATGCCCTTTGCTTGGTTTCTGAATTGTAAGATCAATGTTGATAGGTCTGCAGTATTTGTTCAATTTGTATTGCATGGGAACAGAGACTTCCCTGTTTGTCATTAAGACACTCTTCCTCAACTCCTAGCTGTTCTCACTGATGACACTGTTGAATCTGTTCAGATGGATAATTTCTGTAATTTTATTACTTGTTGTACATTTGGTTCTCTGTCATCTCTTCCTAGCTCTGACTATCTATTATCTTCTCTGGCTTTCTCTCTTTTTTTTCTCTCTCACTATCCTTTCCCAGTCAAACAATAAACTCCAGATGCAGGCACAAGTGAAGCCAGAAATTCTGATGGGAAAGAACTTGCAAATTCAGGATGTTTCAATATGTGAAACCAAACCATTTCAGCTATGACTATAAGATAGTTATTAGTCAGTGTTCGTCCAAAGAAACTGATCTGCTTCCATCCTCCCTCAGGCCACTTAAACAGTGACCAAAAGCCACTTATCCAACTGTAAACAAAGAGCATTGGTTCTTTCACATTTTTCCAACAGAGGAGCCTGAGAGTGCCTCAGATCAGACAACCGTAGTCTCTCTTATCATGATTGATTATCTACTATTAACAGTGATTTATCTCTTCAACTATTATCCCTCGGTGTCCATGTTACTTTCATTCCAATCAAAATTAAAAAAGAATGCATAATTAGATTTTGAAGAGAGTTGAAACCGTGGCATCCATCAGTTATTTCTGTACTTATCTGTGTTTCTTTTTTTGAAGTATACATATTTTTGTTTTAATTAGAGTGTAAATTAACTACAAATAAATTTTTTGTAAATTAAATATTTTAGTTTTTATATTATTATTAATCATATTAAAATAAAATAAAAATTTTAAATTAATAAAAAATTATAAATTATTATTTTAAATAAAACATTATTTAATTCTTAATCAAAATGACGATGAACATATAATAATAATTAATATATTAAAAAATGAGATAGTTTTACTTATTATTTATTGATTTATTTAATTGTTATTATTTTAAAATAAAAATATATTAAAAAATAAAATAATTATATTTAATTAATTTATCTAATTTTTATTATTTTAAAATAAAAATTATATTAAAAATAAAATAATTGTTTTAATTTAATTTTATTTATATCACTTTAAAACAAAAATAAATAATATAATGAATAAATGAAGAGAGAGAAAAAAGTTGCAATCAATTTGACAGTATCACGTGATTGCATAAAAAAACTAAAGGCATGTTTGGTTACAATACTTTTTTTCATTGTGTTTATGTTTAACAATAATTAAGTTTTTTTTATTATTATTTATTAAACTCTTTAAATATTTAAAAATTTATTAATATAAAAAATAAAAAATTAGAAAATTTTTAATGATTATATATATTTATTTAACATGATTTTAATTTTTTATTTTAATAATAAAAACAAAATGAAAGTGAAAAATAAAAGAATTCTCATGGAATGGAATCAACACGGGCAGTTAGATTTCTCCAACGTGGCAGAGTTTCTTCTTTAAAAAAATGAAATTCTTTACCTGTCGTGCAAAAGTGAAATTCTGATTCCTTCCACCAAACGGGCCTCTTCTCTCTCTAGAAGTTGACAGTCACAAGGCTTTTCCCTCTTACCTGCTGCACTCCATTTCCTCTCTGTAGGCCACAGACTAGTGGTCTACCCTCCATTTCTCTCTCTCTCGCTCAGTGGAAATTATCAGTGCTTCTGGCTTCCTGTTCTTTTCATCTGCTCAATTTCTGCTTTTCGCTTTGATATCTGTTCTGCTTATTCCCTGGCATTAGCGGCGGTTACTCCTTTTTATTGAATCATGACGGAAACGTTCCTTGCGGAGAATATGGATGTTTAAATACATTGTCGATGGTACTTAAGATTGCTTTAATATCGCAGATATTTTTCTCATTTTCAGCCGTGAAAACGGTGAGTTGTTTTCAAATATAACTATCGTCGTATATTCGTTCATTTATTCTTGATAGAAGTTTTTTTTTGTTTTTTTGTTTTTTGATATCAGCTTTTTGATTGAAGTTAAATTCTGGTTAGTGGAGGCTATACATTTCTTTGTTTAATTTTTCCGTATTGTTCGGTTACTCCGTTTGGTCGCCGAGAAAAAGATAGAAGTAGAAGAAATAAGTCTATCCTTGGCGCATCAGAAACAAGACCAAGTTTTCTATTTTCTTTGCTTTTCCCAATGAGCGACTGGGAGTTTGCTATCAGGATCAAGTTCTCTTTGTTCGTTTACCTCACAATTATATACATATATGTCTATATGGCTACAGGTAATATTCTTTTACTGTTCGATTATGAAACATTCTATCGGATGTTGGGATTTTGAGAACAAGGTCCTGTTGGTTTTCATGGGCTGAACTGGTTTGTGCGTCGTTTTTAACCGCGCTTTGAGTAATGCGTCCTCCTTCCCCAATCCCCACCCCCTCCCCTTCTTGTGGATGATTGTCTCTGTAATGCCTAAACTGGCAAAACTGGGTTTAGTCATTGTTGGGATTACACAGTGGCCACATTGATGTAATTTTGGTGACCTTCCTGGTAAGGGGTTTTTGGATCCCTTTGGTGTTAAAGGTGGGGCTTGTGTATTACGAGGAAATGAAATTTGAGGCAAATGTGCCTATTGCATGGAGTAATTTAGCATGTCAAAGTTAGAATACAATACACCAGGCACTACAGAACTTGGAGATAATACGCATTGCATGGTTAATTATAGTACTGATACGACTAGGATCTGGTTGTTAACTATTCAAAATTGGTGAGAAACTTCTCAACTTAATCAATTTTTTTTTTTTTTTTTGGTTGGAAGGCATACATACTTTTTCAAGATAACAACAAGACTAAATCGATGGTGGTACTGAAAAAATATGGATATTTAATGTGTGTCCACAGTGCAGCCAAATCTTTGGACAAAGTATCAGTTAGTTTCTGCTACTTATCCTTTTGGCTGGGAGAGAAATAATAAACGAAACCAATCCTGAGCTCTTTCGAATAACCTAAGTTCGGGATCATCGATTTTATGAGAATATCCTTTTCTGCTGTAGGTTCCTCTTCCTTTTCTGTTTTTCTTTTCTTTGTTTGCGACAAGTCTAGTTGTCCTGAATTAGATAGAATGGCTAGAGATTTTATGTTATACTGCCAGGTCATTTCATTTCTACTTTTATTATTGCAATATTCTGCAGGTACTATTTTCTGGGATTCTGAAAACCAAAGTGTTATTATGATTTGACATCAAACAAAACAACTGGACTGGTCTTGACAGATACGTTAATACGCTATCGCATCTTTGATTGTACTGTATCAGCCTCTTGAGGTTCACCTCTTTTCTTTCTTGATCTATCTTTTGTATGTAACAAATTATGTAATATTAGGTGTTCATCTCTCATATGTCATATAATTGTTCTTCAGAAATGGTGTTTAACTACATTTTTTTTTTTTAAATCAAAGGTGTGAAACTACATTTTATCTAGTATAATGTAACATCTTTTTAACATGAAGACAGTTACATGTTGAATGTTGCTGTATTTCTGTCTTTTGTAACTGTTTGCCATTTCTTTTGGGTGCTTCTTGAAACTGATGTGAAACTTCTGTTCGTTTCTAGGGATGGCATATAGGACAAGCTCATTGGATATCACTGAATTAAATGCAGTATACATACAAACACATATTACATGTTATTTGGTCATCTTTATTTTGTTTGGTGTCCACGTCTCATGTGAAAGCCATTGGTTCCCAAGTTGTGATCTTTTATAAGCTGTCTCTACAATGCATGTGATTTTAAGTACAAATTTTGGCCATTGGTATAGTTTCTATATGGTCAGACTTGCATTATTTCTTGCGTAAATGGATATGCCTCCCTTGACGCCTTCAATTATGTTACTTATCAAAGGAATAAAAGACAAAGGAGGCACTACTTTGTGCTTGTTGGCACTCACTTTGTTTATTTTCTTCTGTGACAGCTTGAAAATCTTAGCCTGGGCTCTACTTTTAGCTTACAGGAAAATGGTACTTTTCATTTTCCTATTCTTGCTTTATATTTCTCACACCTTAATGTTAATATTATTAAAAAAATTATGTCAACTCATTCTTGTGTAGCAGTTATGAGAACAGTGGTATTATTTGTCAACCCTGTTTTGATATATAAATTTGTGCAGAATGGCTATACTTCTGGTGGAGAGGGTGATAACATTGACTGGGACACTGAAGATGAGTTGGAAATCAAGAAATCTCCATCTGCTTGTTCAAATCCTGCACTTGGAGAGGCAATTGCAGGTTCAATTGAGGTACATATTCTAACAGAAAGGAGGCATTGCCATGTACACTAGGGGATGTTAATTAAAATTTTACTACAAGATGAAACCTTGCAGATAATTGACTTTAGAGACGGTGTTGGGTAGAACTTGCATCTACTATTGTCAAAGAAATATCTGACTGTACATTTACATTTGAGGGTATTAAGTTGGCAGTGAGTTGTGCATCGAAACTGTTAGGGAGACTGATTCCAGTTGGCTTTTCTCATTGGTTAGAAGCAAGCAAATCATTTTAGCGCATAACTAATACTGACCTCCTACTGCCTCAAGGCGAGCTCTTCAGCAGGTTCTTCCAGTGCCAAGATGATCGATCATTTTGTAGGAATGGGCTTTTCTGAAGAAATTGTTTTCAAAACAATCCAGGAAAATGGTATTTTCCTTTTTGTTTCTTTCCTCTAGAATAGGCTTTTACCTTGAAGGATTCATCTATTATCCTTGGTTTATAATCGTGTAGGAGAGGGCAATGCAGATTCGATACTTGAAACTCTCCTCAAATACTCGGTGAGTCAGTTACTAATCTTCATGCTTAATATTGCTAACAACTTGAATAAATACCTGAATTTTTTTTTTTGGATAGAATAAATAACTGAATTTACCTCATGCTCTTGCATTTTCTCCATGACAAAGACATTTATTGATTGTTAATGTTGATTGGAACCTGTTTTTCTATTTCAATACTGAGACTTGGTTTTTATTATAAATAGAAAATAGTGATGTTATCTCATTTTTCTTGTCAAGATGAGCTCGCCAGAAGGATCTTCCAACTCCAAGTTGGTTGATCATTTCATTGCAATGGGGTTTTCTAAGGATATGGTTGTAAAAGCTATTGAGGAAAATGGTAAAGGCTCTTTGTTTGTTCGTTTTAAGCACTGAGTGAGTTCTTAAAATGAAAGCTTTTTCCTCTAACTTTTCTTTTTTAATATATAGGAGAAGACAATACAGATTCAATATTAGAAACTCTCCTAACATATTCAGTAAGTTAATGCTTCCTTTCTTGCTTTGGTCCACCTTAATTGTTGGCTGCTTCTGTTCGTGGGCATTTTGCAACTTATTGATGTGGTCATATATAAGGTGTCAGGTTTTTTATTACTATTTATTCTTTTACACTTGGTTCTGATTAATAAAAATGAGTCCTGGATCACTTGATCAACATGTTTGTATGAGTCCAAAATAAGCTAATCCTTGCCAGTGTGCCAAGTTTGAGTCCATAGATTATCTTTAAACCTGTTCTTTATAACTTTCCTATGGTTGAAGAACCTTGTTTTGAGTCACATGGAACATTATTACGTCAATTTTGATCTTACATTAATGGAGACATATTTGTTTGAGAAGTGGTAGATCGAACATAATACATGTTTGATCATTTTATGATTTGCTATCAATTTGCAACCAGAGTTATACTATTGGTATGATTGTAGTGTTACTCTGTTTATTCGGAAGAAATTTTATTATGGACGAATAATGCTTTACTGCCTTCTCCTCTTGTAGACGTTGTAAGCTATGGTGTTGTTGGTTAAACAATTCCTGTCCTCTTGTTTTGTTGTAGAATATCCTTTATGTGTCTTTCTTGTGAGCAGATATTATCTATCTACTCTTGTTTTTTCTGATTACATTCAGATTATACAAAAAAAAGGGGATAGAGTAGAATAGAACAGATAACAACTAATTCTAGTAGTGCCTCTAATCAAACTTTTTCAACTTGAAGTTTGCAGCTCTTGCCTTACCCATTGAGTGATCTATTTAACTTGTCATGCCATTGGACCATTTGTGTATTGTTCTTTCAACATTCAAAATTTTACTTAATGCCCCACAATATTTGCCTTTCATCAACTGATCAACAGCCACCTTGGTTGGATTTCTCTTTCTTTAATGGACATATTTTACACTAGGCATTTATGTCATATAAATTCTTTTGCAGGCCATTGGGAAATCTCCTCCAGTACAGCAGAATTGTGATTCAGATCACTCCTCTTCAGATTGTAAAGGCAGCTTTCTGGATGATTTCTCAGATATAGAAAGTTGCTCAGCTGGCGAGGTAGTTAAACATTTGTGGTACATTTGCCACTTTGCTGATGTATAAACATTTTATCATAGTTTTGTTTCTTTATTGTCAGATAGATGAATATGATCTCCGAGATTACATGAACTTGTGTGCTTACTGATGGATGCCTTTATGTATATGAAATAATCAAAGTATTGGAAAATCTTTATTTATGCATTTATGCAACGATGTGCAAAGTGAATCATATTTTGCTTTGTACATGACTAAATGCATGTTTTTGGCTTCTTTATTGGTTCTCTTTTTCAGGAAATCACAAATCCTGCTTCTGATGAGGATAAGAAGTTGCTATCCTTAGCAAATATGGGGTACAAAGTGGAGGAAGTGAAAATAGCCATGGAGAGATGTGGTGTGTATTTTTCTCTTTCTGTGCATGATATATTTTAGTATGTTTTAACTGATATAAAAGATACTTTATATGTCTGGATGATGGTAATCTTTCGTGAAGATTGAGATTTTCACTTGTGATTTTTTTTCTTATGTTACAATGCATCAGTTAAAATGGGGTCGGAACTTTTGCATGGATCACCAAAATTTTTCAATTTGTCACCAATTGGAATTGTGGTTTGACTTGACATTTCAGATTATCTATGTGATACATTTGCATCTGACCATTGGGTTTTTGCTTAGAATGAAGCATTGGGGTGGGTTTTGTTTGGAAGATCTGAGGTCCCAAAATTGTTCATGACAATTATTGGGTACACACTGAGGTAAGGAGAAATTTCCATGGAAAGACGTCATGTAAATTTCTTGCTTGTACATCATATCATGTTTAAGTATGTATTGGCACAGATTAGAGATATTTATCTGTTTTGAAGGTTGAGATTTCACAAGCTTGGGAAAATGGGTTTCACGGAGAATTCTGCCATGTCTATCTTGTTTAACTTCATTCTTTTTCTCATGTCACGGTATATCAGTTAGGTGGAGTATAACTTTTTATGTTGATCAGTGAATTCTTCAAATTGCAACTGTCTGAGTTTTGCTTTGCCTTTATTTTAAGAAGTCTATATGATGCATTTGCTTTTATGTCTGCTGCCCTTGGGCTTTGATTAACATTAAGCATTAGGGTGTACTTAAAGGTGGAAAAACCTGTTTTTCAGTTATTCAAGAGCAATAAGAGGAAAGAGATGACTTATTCGTTTCCACAATTCAGATTTCTGGTGGGGCCTCATTGAAAAATTTTCTTTTTTTCTTTTTTTTCCCTGATGGAAATAGGTATTATCATAGCGGCACGAAAAGCGATACCTTCCATATTGAAGCTATTTGCAAGAAAAAAATTCTGAAAAACATATAAGGTCCTCATGGTCCACAAAAAGATTTTTTGAAAAGAAGAATCAGATTTTCAATGATGATATCCACCTATCCTTTTATGGCTTCTATCAAAATGCTCTTAATCACATCTCGTCAATGTTTCTTTGCTATTTGCAAGGATACTGATGATGCACAAATGGGTGGCATTTTCTATCAAAACCTAATTTTAGTTTTGTTATTCCACATTTAGATGTGTTTCTCCTCTTTCTTTTTCCAATGTCCACATACTTCTAATATGAACATTGCAGGTCCAGACTCCACAATTGCAGAGTTGACTGATTTTATATGTGCTGCTCAGGTGGCAAAGGCTGCCGACGCACTTATGGAAGAACTTCCTCTCGAAGAGAAGGTAAGTTGGTCCTCTTTGAGAATTTTAAAATAAGTCTTTTTGAAAACTTTCTATAGCACAGATTCTTTGGCATGTCCATTTTCTTTCTCATAACAAGTTCATAGAAATTAGTTTAGCTTACTCTCTTTTCTCCATTAAACAGCCAAAGTCTAAGGACTTTGCTAAACACAAGAAGAGAAGCTTTTATTACAAAGAGTGGAAAAGGAAGAAGCAGAAGGGGTTTGAGAAGAAGCTCTTGAATGGGGATGATGAGACTATTCGTCTCCCAAATCCAATGATAGGTTTTGGAGTTCCTACCGAACAAGGTTATATAAGGCATAGAACACTTCCAGAAGCAGCCATTGGGCCCCCATACTTTTATTATGAGAATGTGGCACTTGCTCCTAAGGGAGTTTGGGACACTATTTCACGTTTCTTATATGATGTGGAACCAGAATTTGTTGATTCCAAGTACTTCTGTGCTGCTGCAAGAAAGAGGGGTTATGTTCACAATCTTCCAATCTTGGACAGATTTCCCCTTGTTCCACTTCCTCCATGCACCATACATGAAGCTCTTCCTTTAACAAAGAAATGGTGGCCCTCATGGGATACGAGAACAAAACTTAATTGCTTACAGACTTGTGTTGGGAGTGCGAAACTGACTGAGAGAATCCGCAAGGCTCTTGAAGACTATGACGGTGATCCACCATTGAGTGTCCAAAAGTATGTCTTTGATGAATGCAGAAAGTGGAATCTGGTCTGGGTTGGAAGGAATAAAGTTGCTCCACTTGAGCCTGATGAAATAGAGATGCTTTTGGGATTCCCCAGAAACCACACTAGGGGTGGTGGAATTAGCAGGACTGACAGATATAAGTCGCTTGGTAACTCATTCCAGGTAAAATATGTTTAGATTATACCAGAACATGCTCATGAATTTATTTTCTTGTTTACATTCTTCCTGTGATTTGCTTCAAATTGGTTAGATTCTCGAAATTAAAATTGTTTATGCATGCATTATAATTTTGTAATGTTCTTTCTATCGAAAAAAGAAAATGTAATGTTCTCACTCTTTTTATTGTTTCTCTTGGGATCAACTTACAGGTTGATACTGTGGCTTACCATCTCTCGGTGTTGAAAAACTTGTTTCCAGGAGGAATCAATCTCCTCTCTCTCTTTTCTGGAATTGGTGGTGCAGAAGTTGCTCTTCATCGCCTTGGTATTCCTCTAAAGAATGTTGTGTCAGTTGAAATTTCAGAAGTCAATAGAAATATTCAAAGGAGTTGGTGGGAGCAAACAAACCAGAAGGGGAATTTGATTGACATTGCAGATGTGCAGCAGCTGAATGGTGACCGATTAGAGCAGTTCATGAACTCATTTGGGGGATTTGATCTTGTTGTTGGTGGGAGTCCATGTAATAATCTGGCTGGTAGCAACAGGCATAGTCGAGATGGACTTGAGGGTAAAGAGTCTGTACTCTTCTATGATTATTTTCGTATTCTTGACTTGGTGAAGTGTATGATGACAAGAAATCGATGATTTCATGTAAAGTAGCTTGTTCCCAGACACTTCCATTCTATATAGGTTTCTTGCATCCTTCCAATTTTCGTTGTTGCAACTGGAATAGTGATTTTAAATTTTTCTAGTTTATTTATAGCTATGGTAGTTGAATTGTTAAAGGAGGGAAAAGTTGTTAGATTGAGTTCCTGTTGTCATAACAAGGATGTAGGTAATCTCTACACATTATAGGCTCTCTCATCAGATACTAGAGCGTGCATTTCCTACTGGCTTTGGCATTTAGCAGAAGCTCTCAGAAACTGGTAAGTTGGCTGCTTGCGACCTCTTTGTCTAGCAACATCAGTAGTTAAAGGTAAGTATTGAAGTGGACTTTATCTGCAGAATGAATAACATTGAAGTGGACTTTATCTGCAGCTATGGGACATTAGATAAATTCTAGTGATAACATGGGACAGGAGCTTCAGTAAGTTTGTCTCTTGAAAGCTGTTATGAATTCTCATCCTCTTCAGAATTTGATTTAGACGGCAGATGGATCAGGGTACTTCCGGGCAAAGTTGGCTCTGCTTCTCAAGTTTAATTCTGGAACTTCATCGACCTCCTGATACATTGCAGCCCCCTACTTGGCTGATTCTGCATGGATCTCTTTTCTGGAGTCATTGTATGTGAGGCAAGCATACATATTCCAGGGTGTCAATCCAGTCTTCTCGTAAATACTGAGAAAAAATCCAAGAAAAGAGATGCTGATGTGCTAATCAGTAATTACCTGAAGAAGTTTCTGCTATGGCACTGCCCGATATTAAAGCCGTAATTTACCAGGATTCTGATATATTTGTTGCAACTGCACAGATGATGCAACTTCTGGCTAATTTCCCATCTTCTGGGTGATGGTGGTGAGGCCTTCCGGCTCATTGCTTATGGCTTTTGTGTTAAACCAAGGTATTTTCTTGAATTCCTGACTTATGGTCAGCAAAGATTTCTGGTTATTGTATTAAGAAAATTTGCATATGATTTCCAAGACCCAAAAGCAAAAGAGACTGGAATCCCATCTTTTGATTGATTTAATCATGATAGAACTACTTGAGTTGCACATATTTTGACCATTTTAGAATAAACATTTTCATTCCTTTGCAGTGAAATAAGGTCATTTTATGAAAATATGTTAGTTAAAGTGGTATCAAATCACCAGTTTTAAGGACTTTATCTTCAGGCTTGGTTCATTGTTAATAACAAAGGGAAAAAAGGATCTTAACCTAAAGAATTAACACCTAGCAATATGCTTGTCTTTCTATTCTTTATCGGGTAAAAAATTGTAATGAAATGTTCCCCTGTAGAAAGAGGCATTTTGGGTTTTATTCTTTACCTGTGGCAAAAATAAATTGTGTTAATAAGTATAAAATTTAACAAAAGGAATATTCTAAATTTTTAAGCATTTTCTTGTGTTCATTTCTAATTCTCTCTGAAGTGCCATTAAGGATGTCTAACGCTTTCAAGAAAAATTCTAATCTCACAATTACCACAAAATTGTTCAGGAGAACTATAAATTGCTTTCCATTTAATTCACAGGAGACTAATAAGTAATAACAATAGTATTTTTATTTAATAATAAAATAACTTATTTTTTGTAATAATCAAAATCAAAATCTAATTAAAAATATTAAATGTAGAGTTAATTAAACTTAAATTTTAAATTAAAAATAATTAATTTTTTAATATTTACCTTGAAATCGCAAAGGGGTTGGAACTTGGATGGATGAAGAATTTACCGGTGTTCATATTTACCTTGGATATCTCGAAGGGTTGGTCGCACAGTTAAAAGTCTAATCACTCTCAACTCTAACCTGCCGTTTACCTGTGGCTGCTATAAATTTCCAATATCATCTTTCCTTTTCCTCTCTCTTTCGAGTTTCTCTCTCTCCTCTCCCTCTGTGCGCTTCATCTTCTTCCTGAAGCGCAGTTCTCTCTCTCTCTCCGGCGAGATATCAATAAATAGGGGGAGAAGAAAAAGAGGGAGAGGAATTTGTTCCTTGCGAAAGAATCGGAACATATTTTGCATTTTGTTTATCTCTCATCCAAACGGCACCGTCAGGTTCGATCCAAATTTCTGTTCTCTCTCTCTCTCTGCTTTTCCTTTCGAATGCTTTTAGCTTAGTGGAATGTTTTTAGGGTTAGATGTCTTTGTAGTTTCTATAGGCAAAATCTACTTGGTAGGCCGGTTTGGTTGCTGAAAAAAGAAGGTAAATCGAGGAAACCGTGTCTCATCTTGGTTGTCGTGTTCTTTCACCTTGATAAAGGAAAGGATCTATCTGACGACGTATCTGCGATAACTGTATCGGGTTTGTTCGAGCAGAGATTTTGTTGGATTTTGGGGAAAAAAGCTTCAAAAAGAAGCTGCAATTAGGGATTTGTAGTTTTCTTGGAAATCGAATAGGACTCTTTGTGTTGTTTGGCTGCCGTGACTGTTTTGTGTGATACGATCTGAATGCTTTTCCCTGCCATTTGGGGCAGATTTGTGGCTTTCCTTTGATGTTCAAAGGACGCACTGTTTTAATATTCAAATCTGTTATTGTACTCAAGTGGCTACCAGTATTACATAAGGGTGGGTTTCGAGTTTCAACATTATATTCATGTGGGATATATTGTGTTCAATTTGTAGCGTTCTCTTTGGTTAAGAGTTAAATCCAGTTAAGGAAATGATAGTAAGAATATTAAAACCAGGTCTCTTTCTATTGCTTTTCTAATGCACTTTTCTCTTTGCTGAACACAAGGATTTGTATTTGCAATAGATGTAACTTCTAATTGGCATGCTTGATGGACCCCTTTGTTGTACATCACAGCATGGTTTTTGGTCCTCTTTTGCCTGATCCATACAGGGATGCTACATATTAATTGATGGTATATCTGAAATTTCCCATAATAATTAGGTAAAGCTGAAAGAGTTTCGTAAAGAAAATGATTTCTACTCCAAGAAAAAAATAAAGAAAGCTCGTTAGTTACTGTAACTTATGCCAAAAATATATTATTGATTTCACTAGTTAATACTTATTTACTTTTTTTCTTTTCATAACCTGGAACCTACCAGGGGAGGGCTACTAATGGATACCCCCCCCCCCCCCCCCCCCCCCTCTATGCTAAACTTGGGTTGATGCCATTCCCCAACAAGACCAAGTCCGATCTTAGCACAAGCTTGTAGTTAACCTCACTTGCCCTTTGACTACTGTGGCAACCCTGTGTGGGTAACTTGTTGTCTTTTTAACTGTCCATGTAATTCTTTTATTCCATTTTGTATTCATAGGTGCGATGTCATCTCTTAATTTGTACATGCTTATATACATGATAAACCTGCTAAGCATGCCACAACACAATTCTCATTTAACTGATATCATGAAGAATTGAAACTATGGTCTCATTTCTTTTTCTATATTGTGACATGTTTCGTGGTTGCAGGACTAATTCTGTAGTTTGTTTGCAATGGCGGCTACTGCAACTGTGGTTTCTTCGGGTCCACGATATGCACCTGAAGACCCTACTCTCCCTAAGCCATGGAGAGGGTTGGTTGATGGTAGAACTGGATATCTTTACTACTGGAATCCAGAAACTAATGTCACCCAGTATGAGAGGCCTACAAGCTCAGCTCCTGTGGCCAAGTCTGCTTTGGCACCTATAAGCTCATCAGTTCAGGTGCAACAACCTTCTCTTGGACAACAGCGTGACTATACTCATGACAAGGAGGATGACAGGTATGGCAGAGGCAGCAGCGGTGCATCAAAACTTGAGGCAGGATCCAGGATTAGTCAGGTCAATGCTCTACTTATATCTGCTAATTTTGCCTCTCAAATATCATTTGGAATTTGGTTTTGCTTCCATGCATTTAATCCTTTGGAACATATATCCAGCTCTGGGGAAGAAGTTGTACTGTTCAAATCTCTTGTCTGCCTTTGTTTTACCTCGTCAATCACTGAAGTATATCATTTGAGTTTCCAAGATTCCAAAATTGTTGTTGCTTGCACGCTTGTGTCGCATTCAATTAAGAGATTATTATGCTTCGATGAAATTTTGATGTTAAAGATATGCGCAGATTAAATAGAATTTTAGTGATAAATATTAAATTTGAATGCTTCAAGAGAAGTAACTTAATTCCCAAAATAACCTGTCTTTAAATGCTTATTTTGGAGATGGTGACTTATGAATGTACAGTTGTTAACTTTTTAACAAGTTAAAGGTTTGAGTTCAGAAGTATGTGTCATATCTTGCTTTCTCTTTGATCTGCTATAAGACTAACTTTATTTGCACAAATCTGCAATAGAGTGCAAGAGGTGGATCATTTCATTCTCATGATCCCCAAAATGGGTCAGCCACAGCTGTGCATGGAGGATCATCTGCTAGAGGACATGGTCCATCACCTGCAGTGGGTAGTTTGTCTGCAGAGGCTTATCGTCGTCGACATGAAATAACTGTTACTGTGAGTATCTAACTTCTTGAATTGATATCTGTGTTGGTACAAAATTTTAATTTTAATAAGACATTGAATCTAAATGAATAATTTGGGTGCTGTTTCAGCCCTTTGAGCCTCCCTTGCTTCAGTGTTCTTGTTAAACTGAAATTGTGAAGTAATTTTTAACTGATTTTTTTTTTTTTTGGGTTAGCTTCATTTGAAGTAGAAATGTTGTTTAGATTCATCACTTTACTTGTTTCTCTCTATATTTATTTTCCGGAATGTCCTAACTTGGTTATGTTTTATCATCTTTACCTTTTGGAAAGGTTGTTTTTTTTTTTTTTTGTGTGTGTGTGTGTGGGGGGGGGGGGGGGGGGGGGGGGGATGGGGGAATGTTATGATCATTTCTTATAGTTGGGGTAATAGTTTATCTGGTGTTATATTCCTGATATGTTGACTATGGGAGTGCTTAGAGCTGCACCAGTCTCTTCCAGATTTTTGCTTACTTATATCCTTTTTGGTCTGTTGTTTAGTTTTATCTGTTCACTTATATGTGCTGTTGACAATATGTTCGCTGTTCTTAATTCTGCCAGGGAGATCAGTTGCCTCCACCTTTAATGTCATTTGAAGATACTGGTTTTCCTCCTGAGATTCTTAGGGAGGTGTGGATTCTGCAATTGCTTTTTCTTTCTTTATCTTTTCTTTTTACTTTATGTTAGTACTGCTGACAAGGTCATTATTTAAGTGAGCTGAACTATTGCCAATTAGTTTTTTTTTGTTTTTTGTTTTTTATGCAAGATGATATAATTCCTGGAGGTCCAATGTTGAGTTCTAGACTCATGTTATTTTTGTTGTAATCTGCACTCTTTTGACGCAGGTGCGATATTTGCTCCTGGGAGGAGCTAATGTCGTACGCTGTGCTGCCCTCTCTATGGGGGCTTTGCAAATAATTTGGAGCGCCCTTATTACGGTGGACCAATGAAAGGGCTTTCTGAATCACCCAAGTTCGTGGCGGGACTGCCAATGGTGTTTATTCAGTTTGCCACTCCGGTCCGAACAGAAGAAGGGGCCTCCTCCTGCTTCAGCTTGCGTCAGCAAGCATTGGCCGCCTGCAAATGGGGGATGGTGCTTCTTCTGACTTAAGCCATTCCTCTATAAGCCCCCACAAAAAAAAAAAAAAAACACAATGAACCAGAAATCTTGCAGCCAATATCTCTGCTCAAAGGGTTGCTGGGTTTTTGCTTTTTCCAGGTACACAGTGCTGGATTCTCTGCCCCAACTCCAATTCAGGCACAATCATGGCCGATTGCACTGCAAAGCAGAGATATAGTGGCCATTGCTAAGACAGGTTCTGGGAAAACTTTGGGGTACTTAATTCCAGGCTTCATGCATCTCAAACGTAGCCACAATGATGCTCGAATGGGTCCCACTGTCTTGGTATTGTCTCCAACTAGGGAATTGGCAACCCAGATACAAGATGAAGCTGTAAAGTTTGGGAAGTCATCAAGAATCTCATGCGTGGTATGTACTTTACATTCTTAAATTTGATTTGTTCGTAAACTTTTTTCTTTCCTGTCAATCTTTGTAGTCTCCATCGACGTCGTTAATCTTGCATGTGAAGACATGGACAAATGCTTGTCTGCCTTAAATATGGATGTTATGTGCTTTTCAAGGTATTCTTATCCGGTCATGTCTGGACCCCTTAGGCATTTGGAATTTTCTGATTTGGTTGCTTCAGGTTCTGAGTGCATTTATTTCCTTTGGTTATGCTTTAGCCTTTAGGTTGGTATCTATTATATTCATACTTTTAGAATCCTTAATTCTTTTGTTGTATACCTGATTTCTACAATCCTCCTTGAGTGGTTTTATTCCAATGGTGATGCCTCCGGATGGGGCCATTTCCTATTGATAATGTGAAATATTACATCAGAAACACTTTTCATGCTCCATTAAGATTGTTGTCTGTGGGTTAAAGTAGGGACGTCTTTATATGAGACCTTCTTTTGTAACTGATATTAGTTACTTCATGTTTCTGCATGGAAGTGTTTGTATGGAGGGGCACCAAAGGGTCCTCAGTTAAGAGATATAGAAAGAGGAGCAGATATTGTGGTTGCAACTCCTGGCCGTTTGAATGATATTCTTGAGATGAGAAGAATCAGCCTGGATCAGGTTTCTTACCTTGTGCTAGATGAAGCTGATCGCATGTTAGACATGGGTTTTGAGCCTCAGATAAGGAAGATTGTGAAGGAGGTGCCTGCTCGACGCCAGACTCTCATGTTTACTGCTACATGGCCAAGAGAAGTTCGGAAAATTGCAGCAGATCTGCTGGTCAATCCTGTTCAAGTCAATATTGGCAATGTTGATGAGCTTGTGGCAAACAAATCCATCACACAGGTTTGGATTTTATCGCTACTGATCTTTCTCTACTTTTGGTTTTAATGGTGATATTTTAGTGTATCCTCATGTTAAAAATAAGTATTGTTAAATCATGTAATGGTTGTGGCACAGGGATGTGATAATTTTGTTTATTGTTGTGTTATAGTATATTGAAGTGTTGGCACCCTTAGAGAAACACAGAAGGCTGGAGCAGATACTGCGTTCTCAGGAGCCAGGGTCTAAGATAATTATATTTTGCTCAACCAAGAAGATGTGTGATCAGCTAGCCCGTAACCTTGTTCGTCAGTTTGGAGCAGCTGCTATTCATGGGGACAAATCTCAGAGTGAGAGGGATTATGTGTTGAATCAATTTCGCACTGGGAGATCTCCAGTGCTTGTGGCCACTGATGTTGCTGCCCGAGGACTGGATATTAAAGACATCAGGTTGAATACTTGCACATTTTGTAATGTCTCTGTATTTTAGTTAACACACCTATTTATCATTGATAGCAAACCACGATTAGCTATGCAACTGCATTAATTGATGAGCTCTCAATTGAAAGGGCGTCGCTAGGGATTGCAACTGATGTTAACCTTGATAAATCTATGACTGCGTGGAACATTTTTCTCCCTAACACCTTTGGATATCAATTGACTGAAACAGATTTGACTTTACAGAAGTTGGTTTCTTTTTGGTATTTCTTTCATTATCCCTGTAAATTCTTCTCATAAAAGATTTTTTACAGGGTGGTTATCAACTATGACTTTCCGACCGGTGTAGAAGATTATGTTCATAGGATCGGGAGGACTGGAAGGGCAGGTGCTACTGGAGTGGCTTACACATTCTTTGGCGAGCAGGATGCCAAGTATGCCTCAGATCTTATCAAAGTTTTGGAAGGGGCAAACCAGAGAGTTCCTCTAGAAATTCGTGACATGGCATCACGCAGTGGGGGGATGGGCAGGCCTCGACGTTGGGGTTCTGGTTCTGGTGGTCGTGATGGGGGTCGTGGTGGACGTAGTGATGGAGGTCATGGTGGAAGGGATGGTGGTAGGGGCAGTTGGGGACTTTCTTCTTCCGCTTCTGGCAGACAAGACAGAGGTGCTGGCCGGGGATATGACAATGAATCACGTGAAAGGTACATAAGTTACTTCTATCGAAGGTTCTCATTTTGCTTTGGACTTGCTGACAAGTTGTGTCCAATTAAATGTTTTTTTTTTCTTTTCTGCCCCTTGTGTTACTGCAATTGTTTTAGGTATTTATGTTGGGAAGTAGTAATGGTTGGAATTGTCTCTCCTATACATCAACAGGTATAGTCGTGGTTATAATAATGGGTATGAGAAGGGTCGGAGTCGTAGTCGGAGTCCAGACAGGGCCTCCGGTTGGGGTGATCGTGGCGGTAAAAGCTTTAGCCGTGACCGCAGCCGTAGCCCTGACAGGTTTGACAGAGCTCCACCTGCACGTTCTCCAGTGCACAGCTTTCACGAAGCAATGATGAAACGAGGTCGAGTATCCCCATCTCAACGCCAGTGGGATGCAGAAGCAAAGAGTCCACGTCATGAGAGATCACGATCACCTCATGGTGGTGGCGGAAGGAGAGAAAACGTCAAAGGATCATATGGCGATTCTCATAGGGAGTGGGAAAAATCTAGTGGCAGTGGAAATGGAGGATATGCTGATGGGCGTCGTGATGAAGGGCTAATTCCAGCAAAGGAGGATGGTCTATATCGGGCTGCAGATTGAGGCCTCCATTCTCCCTAATTGCACATTGTTTTGGGTAATTCTCATGATAGTTTAAGTTCAGCTACAGTTACTTTTGTTACTTATGTTATTGTTTGTTAATTGTTGTAGCAGAAATTAGGGGTAATGGAGTGATAGTGGACTGAATCTACTAATGGTGTATACGTCTCTTTAACTTACATGGGCTTAAGACGCCACTGAGATGTCTCTGATTTTGTGAAGTTTCTCTCACCATCTGTTATTTTGATAGAAAGTTAGCAAGGCAATGTCAAGATGTTACAGGAGAAATGAAATGTATTCCTATGGATTCTGTGCAAATTGTCTGGATGTTTTGGGTATCTGTGAAATGGGGCAACTGTCTGTTTTAACTTCTCTTTTTTTCTGTTCCATTATTTGCACCAATTAATGCAGGGTCTTTAACTGTGATTCTTTGTGTAGAAAGGGTTGTGGTATTACATTAACACTATGATTTTTTGTGAAAGGATATGTAAGATTTGAATTTGTAACTTGTGTTGATTTTTATAATATGTCACGATAATATAAAATAATTTTGAGTTAAGATTAAAAAAATTAAATTGTAGTTTTAATTTTTTTTTATTTGAGTTTATTTTAAATTTTATTAAAAATATAGTTCGTAAATATAAAATTATTTAAATATGATAATGAAGTTAAATCAAAATGTAAAATTTTATTGTGATACTTTTATATTTTAAGTAATAATAATATCATAAAATTTTTATGGTAGTTTGAATTAAAATTAAATGAAATTAAAATTTTAAATATATAATTAAATTAATAAAAATTAAATTGAATATAAATAAAATTTTAAAAATTATATTTTATATAAAAAATTAAAAAATTTATTTATTTATTAAATGTTTATTTATCAATGTTAATTAAAAAGTATAAATCAAATAAAAAAATCTTCATCCTTTAAATTTTAGTATGCAGTATTGCAATGCGGAATCAAGACAAACAAGATTAAGAAAAACACCAAATCTGATTCCTTTGTAGCCCCTGAGGTGAGTTCACATCGAGGTAACTCCCCATACCAAGATGGATAACACATTCGAGAAACGTCAAAGAGCCGTTGCAAGTTATAACTGAAACCACCAAAATAAACTACCCCTAGGCTTGTAGCTCCATGGATTCACATAAAAATTACATAAAAACCACTGCACGTCGTCCTCCTGTGCTCCATGCAGTGACGACATGTCAGCAAAGTTACAATCTGACGACTGAAGCTGAAGCACAATTTCTCTCACATTCGTACTTTTTAAAAAAAATTATGAATACATTTTAATTATATTTACCACAACTAAAAGCCAAAGCTTTACCATCAGATATGCTAATTTCATTGGTGCTTTAGATAATTCAATAAATTAATTGTATTTTGAGTTGTAAATTGAATTTATTGTTTCCCACCAGAGGGCTCAAAAACTACTTACTGTTCTTCAATTGAAGAAAATTTCGGGACAGCATATGCTTACTTCCAGGCAGCAGTACGGCGTAGTGTCATGACAAATTACTACAGAAAAGAACTACGAATTTTGAACTTCTACCCCAATGCCAATTTGCCGGAGGCGAAATTAAGAAGACATTTAATTTCTATGGAGGCTAAATTTGGCAAAGCATTAAATATTCAGTTACGAAAAAGTAAGTGCTCTTTTAGTTCTGTTTTAGGACACACTCTGTGTGACTGTGCCCTTCGTCCAGGCCCCCCAAGGTTTTGCCCTAACTGACCTGAGTTGTCAAAATGACTTATTTACCCTCTCCCTCGGACCATATCCCAGCCTTCTCAGATTACTTTCCTTTTGAACAGATTTAGTTTAGTTTTATATTAATTTTTTATTCCATGGCTTGTTTGGCAGGCTGGAAAAGTCAAAATCTCAGTTTGTCCCACGAAGAATGAGTTATGAAAATTTTGACCAAAGAGGCTGAGTCATCTCTTTGACTCCCATTTACCATATAAGTAAATTACATTTAAACCGATTGTTAATAATAGAAGGGCAAAAGATTTTGTCCTCCGGAGAGGGTATTACGGGGAAATGATAATTACTTTCCAATATGAAAAAACCTTTTTTTATATTTTCTCTCTCTATTCAGTTCGAAGAGTAGGACCCACAGGGAGGATACCGTCCAACTTTTCCACCGTCGGATCGTGCTCAATGCGTTCTGATTTATCTCAGATTCGCATCCAAAGGCTGGGGTTTCATGCAAAGAGCACCTGGCGTGAGGAAGGCTGCCCTACGTGAGAAAAGAAGGTTGCCTTACATGTAATGACACGTGTCTCAAACCCGTAAGACAATTGTCCTAAAATGGAGCACCTTATAAGGGCCTAATCATTAGAGGACGGTTTTACCCTTGGGCTTTGTGATTAGAGTGTGAAAGGGAAGTTAAACAGTCATATTCAGGTTGTGATGTGAACCATTGTGATGCCAAGTCATCAAAGGCTTAGGCTCAGCCAAGTACCCCAATTTCGCTATTAAAGGCCCCTTATGAGGTTACCCCTCTGCACTCCTAAGCAATAAACCTTCCTTCCTTTCTTGAGCTCTCTCTCTCTCTCTCTCTCTCTCTTCAGGACCTCTCTCGCTGGCCTGCATGGAGGTCGAAACCAGCTTCAAATTAGAGGAATTCCCCTTTCTCTCGAGCCTTCTCGCTGATAATTATCCGAAACCAGAGCTCTCTCTTGATGGGTCCTCATCTTCTTCCAGGGGCCTGTTTCACCATTTTCACTCTGTCGATCATCACTCTCCCGTTAACTGCTCCTCTCTCTTCAACCAGCCTCTCCATCAATTCACCATTGAAGGATCCTCGAAAAAACCATTTCTTGGGTTTTCGATGCCATGCGTCGAGACCATGAGGGCTTCTGGTTATGCGTTCTCCACCAATCTTGGTACTGCTTATGCCTCTAAGAACCCTTATATGCCTAACGCAGCAAATCCTCTTCTGCATGGCTCGCAGGGACAAGGCTTTTGGGATTTCTCAGCTCCAAAACCAATCCCTGTTACTCAGATTTTCGAGCCTCTCAGTCTCCACCGCCAGTACGGTTCATCGGATTCCGGTAAGCTTTCTGCTGTTCGTGATCATCAGGTTTCTAGCATACCTGCCGAGAGGAAGAAGAACAAACAGCCAATCTCAACAAACAAGAAACCTCCCAGGAAAACCACTTGTATCAAAGGACAATGGACTCCTCAAGAAGACAGGTTCAGATCATTTTTTCGTTCCCTCTCCCCCCCCCCCCCCCCCCCCCCCCCCCCCCCCCCCACCCCCCCTTTATTCTCTTCCATTTTTAATCTTTTCTTTTATGCAAATTAATTGAAATCATTTACTCCTCCTTTTTCTTTTCTTCCTTAGGGTTGCACTCTTTCCATAAAGACTGATAATTATAAGCTCTTTCAGGCTCTTACTTCAGCTGGTTGCCCGGTTCGGTACAAAGAAATGGTCTCAGATCGCTAAACTCCTCCCTGGAAGAATCGGAAAGCAGTGTAGAGAGAGATGGCACAACCATCTCAGGCCTGACATCAAGGTTCTCTCCCCATCCCCTCCCCCCCACCCTCTTTTTTTTTTTTTAATCTATTCTTTATCTTACAACTAAACTACCATTTATAACTATTTATATTCATATTCATCTTGTTTTTCCAAAATAAAATGGCATTTCCATATATTTTTATGAAAACAATAAACATATAAAAATATTAAAAAATAAATTTAATTTTCATGTTTAATCACACAGATTTCTACATTGAAGCATATATAAGATAATTATGAACAATGTAATTATTTTTTAATAAAAACCATATATGGAATGTTAGCTTTACCGACACGCGTCTTTGAATGTATACGGAAATTAATAGGTTACGTATTTTGCCAAATACATACCTTTGTTGACTGTTAAAAAAAAGTATAAATACTTTCCTTAATTATTAACTCGCGCGCTGTGATCATAAGGCTAATTTTGATTTCTAGTCAAATAATTTTTGGTTTTAATTTGATATTATTATTGTTTGTTTTTTCGTTAATTAAATATTCTTTTCTTAAACAACACCAAATTATATACGCAGAGGTATGATTAATTATAAGAATTAAGGTACAATCATATTTTCTATTAGGGTTTTCTTTCTTTGGTGTTTTATATCATCAACATGTTGCCTTCTTAATTATGATGAATCCATGATGATATGTTATGGGAAATAAGGTTAATTAATTATGTATTTTTTTCTTTCAAATTAATACATACATGCACATATATATATATATATACGTATATATATGTGTGTACATATATATGATGTGCATGAATGCATGTATGTGCATATGCATTGTAAGAGTAATGTTGGTTTAGATTTTGTTATTACCCATTTTCTTCTGCTATTGATGAATCTTTTATATCTTCACATCTCATAGGAGTGATGGTTAAATAGCTTAAACTTGTGTTCTGATCATCCTTCTCGTTGTGTTAAATTACAGAAGGATGCGTGGAGCGAAGATGAAGATATTATTCTGATTCAAGCACACAAGCTGATTGGGAACCGCTGGGCGGAGATTGCGAAGCGGCTGCCTGGCCGGACGGAGAACACTATCAAGAATCACTGGAACGCAACTAAGAGGAGACAGTACGCGAAGCGCAGAGGGAAAGAGTGTAGGAGCTATCTCCTGCAGAACTACATCAGGAGTGTGGAAGCCTCTGGTGCAACCAAGAGGGCTCGAAATAATAAGGATTATAAGGGGAAGAAGGTCGTCCTGCCCGCTCCAAAGCAAACCAAGCAAGAAGCTTATAACCACAACTCCAGTGGTTGGCAAGTCCCAGGTCCTGTGAAGATTAAGGAACCCCCCTGTGAGACCCTCAGCTTGTCTTACGACGGAAGCATGGCTACCTCCTGCTCCCACTCCCACTCCCGCTCCGGCTCTGGTTATGGTTATGGTTATGGTTATGGGTCTGGGTCTGGGTCTGGGTATGGGTCTCGTACTGGTTCTGGGTCTGTTGTGGGTGAGAGCAGCCATGGAATGGAGTTTGAGGTGGCTGCGGAGATGGAGAGCTGGATGCTGATGCATGGGGAGCATGAGATGAAGAAGGAGATCGACCTGCTGGAGATGCTTTCTCACGGCAATAATTGAGCTCCTTGAGAAATGTAGGGAACCACAGGCCTTTCGTCTAGTGAAAGGCATATTTTTCAATCTTTTTCCGTTTAGTTTCGATTTCTGGCTAATTTTGAATGTGGGTGTGTTTCTGGTCATTTTGGCATGACTGAGGACTTCACTCAGTGGACTTGTTCGGTTAATTATCCTTTTTCTGTCTGTTGTTTAATTTATGGATTGTAATGTTTAATGACTTTTATACCCATATGTGGGAGGACTGGTTACTATCTTGATAAAGTTAGGTTGTATATATGAATCTCTCTCTCTTTGTCTCACAGCGGGCCTTCTAGTAATTAGGTCCTAACATTTTCATTTTCCTATGTCTGTCACGTGACCCAAGTGTCATATGAGTAAAGCCTGACTGGTATTCCATGAAGCTTGGTCGCAGAGGCAAGTAAGCATCATGATATATGTAAAGGAAATTGCTGTTGCTAGTTACAGCAAATCATCTTCAAATTGAACTCGGCGGCATGCTTGAGTAACTTTTTTTTTTTCTTTGAGTTTTCTGTTATCAGTAGACAGAGGGAGGCCTAAAAATGCATTTATCCAACAAAATAATTCATGCAGCCTTAGGCTTTGGCTTCATTCGCTTCACTCTTGAATACAAGAAAACTCCGGCAAGAGCCACGGCGGTTCCTGCAGTTGGAAACCCATCTCAGTCGCCGAAAAATGAACTCGCAGAGACAGAAAGTAAAAATAAAAAAATAAAAACAAAATTGACTGCATGATACATACCGAGGGCATTGATGGGTGAAACCGACGTTCGGAAGAAGATAACAGAGGAGACGATGACGACTACTCGCTTCACACAGTTTCCAACGGCGTGGCTGACTGGTGATACCATCTGTAGAATCATATAAGAAACCTGCCCCATGAAAATTAACAGAATTAATCATCAAAACTGGCCCAAATGTCACACTATGATCAAAGATGATATACAAGGGATCAAAATCTTCTCCTAATTTAAGCAGAAGATTATAATAAAATGTGAATTTGATCTAATTAATTGTTATTTTTTAATTATTTTTATATTAATATTTTAAAATTATAATAAAATTATATTTTTTTTTAATTAAAACACTCTACCTAACTTAAATTAATAAAAAAAATTTATCAGTGAAAATCAGGCATTGATACCCGCCTCACAAGAAAGCAGCAGAGCTCACTGCTTAAAAAGAATGAAGCAGAATTTTCCATCATATGATTTTAATTAATCCTTTTTTGATTTATTATGTTAACATGAATAAATAAATAAAACAAGCTTTAACGATTTATTACGTTAATTTAGACAAAAACAAGATAAATTAAATAAATATTCCCATTTGCTTTATCATTTGTCTAAATATATGATCAGCAAAAGACTTCGATTCAAGACATTTAACGATGAGAATTTTACGAAATGGAAACTTGCAGGAAATATGAATAGCTTGTACCTGCTGATAGCTGTGGAAGCAGAATCCGGCAAGAAGAGATCTTATGCAAAGCTCTCTGACATTCAAGCCTTGGCTCGCCTGATAAGATGAAACACCAGAAACCAGCATAAAGTGTCCGCAAATATTCGGAAACGACAACAACTTAGCTCTTCAGATAACCTACTCACCGCAGACTGAAGATATGAAGGACTAAATTTAATACCTTCCATCAGAATAGCCATAGGAACCAGTAGGATAAAAGATATGATGGTTATTACAGAGAAGAGATTGATATTGTCCAGAGCTTCCTGTTCAAGAACAATAGAGTTCAGTCATAACCTGAATCTGAAGATTACTTATAAAACAGTTCAATTTCATAATCAATGGAATAGATTCGTGTGTTACTGCCTGTAATGAAGTTTGAAAAGAAAACCGGTTGAAGTTGTGGATTATTTGAAAGTATACTGGAAATTAAAACAATATCGGATCTAGCTTGTGCTCTTCACCTCCTGGTTAACCATCAGCTTCTTGCTAAGCACATTTCGTGACTGGTTCGTCACGTTGGAAGCCATTGCACTACAGAAACCAGTCCTGTTACAAGCAGAATAATCAGACATAGCTAAATTCAAATACTCATTCTGCGAGAATCTAATCAATTTCTGCATTATTGGGAATCTGTCTACCATGAAATGCATTTTGAGCTTGGGCTCTGCATCGCAAAAGAAAGAAGAGATCATTATCTTACCAGTTAAAAGAGGCTTCAGTGAGAGACGCCAATGCCACTCCACCGACAATTGGTATCAGCGAAGAAACTACCCAGGAAGTCGGCCACTGTGTACACAGAGTGACACAAGCTGAATCTGACTTATTTCTACAGAAGAAACTAATAAATGGAGCATGAAGTTCTCACCTCCCCAAGAAACAGGATAGAGAATAAGACAGTGAAAAAAGGCTCCATTGCTTTGATTGTGTGCGTGAATGAAACATTAACTTTGCCAAGACTAACAGTGGTCAGAAGATTTCCCAACGTGTGTACCACAGCCAAGGGCACGATTGCTGTGAGCTGAAAAGTGAATGCATCGAATAGATACTAGTAACAATAAGAAAATCAGAACAAAATCACTAAAACAAAAAGGTAAACATTACCTGTGTACGAGTAATCTTTGGCCGAGAGTGGAGATTGCATGCCCACATTAGAATTATCATCACAGACCCGCAGCCAAGCTGGAAAGCAGTGACTGTTGCTGGGTATGGATAGACCTTAAGAACCTACAAGCAAATGACAGAAATTATGTTTCATCACTCCTGGGAACACAACAGTTTCTTCAGATGCTTACCCAAAATTGTACATGTCCCTTACCTTTTGAATGTGATTAGAGGAAAATTTATCAGAAATTCTATAAACTTTTTCAGCATTGGACTCTCTTAAACCCTAATGTTGAATGAGAATGGACGGGGAAACTTCCCTTTCTACCAAATAGATAGCAAAGGAAAAGGAGGAATGTCAAAGCAGATATTTACTCTGCCATCTTCGTTTTGAAAACATGCAGAGAGTATCTTAGATAATGATGTAATAGTAGTGAGTGAAGGTCCTTTGAACCCTTTTCTCCAAGTCCTAAATTGAAATCAACTTTCTGAACCTCAAACACAGAGAGAGCGAGGAAACACCAAATTCATCACAAAGTATGTAGAGCTGAAGGAACCTGTTTGTTGAGAATGTTGAAGAAGATGTTCAAAAGATACCATATCCCAAACATTGATCCAAGCACCACATTCCGACACAGATTACTAGATTTCGCGTTCGCATCAACATTATCAGGAACTGAGACTGCCTTCACCTTGAAAGCATTGCCTCTTCTAATGAACCACGCAGAACAAGAAACAAACTGCGAACTTCTTTGGCATGAAACTCTACTAATAAGACCGAGCTCTCTTAGTTTTGAAGATGATGCTGGCGGAACCCTTCTGAGGTTTGTGGTTTTGCTTAATGGTTTGCCAAAAAGAGTTGAAGGAGACAGAGCAAATGCAACGCCCTGCATTTTTCTGCGTCACAGAAGAAAGAAATCAAGTGGGCTTGGGTCTGAAATTTGCATGAATACAACACTTGAAAATGACAATGCCTGGGGTTTCCAAGGTAAGACATTGAGGCCTACTTCATCCAATTACCAAACAACTGCACGGTTTTGCCTGAGAAAACATTTACTACAGATCTAATAGATTGGTATAAAAATATTAGCATAAGTCATGACCGAGGCATGGAGCTGCAAGTTTGCCATTTGGAGGCTTGTGCTGTCAGCTGCTGGTAGTAGTTAGCTGGTGCTGCAAATGAATGGATAGCATTGAGCGTCCTGTCAAAGTGTTCTAAATTTCTCAAAAGATGTGGCGCCGTTGCCTTTATTTGGATATCAAAAGTCTTACATGTATGGTGGCCCACAGACTCTTAATGATTCCGAAATCTTAGAATCAACTAGCAAGAATTTTCTCGTAAACAAGCTTTGCTAAAATGGTAATGGAGAAACCACTTCTGTCCAGTACTCCAGCTTCCCAGCTAAGTCAAGATCAGATGAAACATAAATAAAATCTACAGTAGATGCCATCTGAGAATGATGTGTGCATTTATCAATATTAAAGCATTTTGCTTTGGATCAGAAAATTGGGGGCACAAGGGACAGAAACCTCAAGTTCTATCCAACTTCTAAGGCTCTTGTCATTTTGGGCATGGCAGCTAGAACTTATTCTTTGTTGTGTTTGTTTCCTAATGACATGTAAATTGTTAATGGAAACCAGAAAATCTTGGGAAACCGCATATAGTGAGACCTCCGCTGATCAAAATACAATAGCAAAACTCCCCGGTAAAATCTAATGGGTATGAATGAGCGGGTTCTTCATTGGAGACATTTGAGTCTTGCAAATGTCAAGTAACCAGTATGACCTCTAGCCTCACTAGATGGCCGCGCCATGACAACTGGATAACTTGGGTTGTCCTGCGTGTTGCTCCCTTCACTTGAAGTATGCCTTCTCTTACGAGGAACAGACTCAAGAGAAGCACCTTTATCATGCTGGCAACAATCCATTTTCCCTTCACGAACTTCATACGTGCGAAGGAGTACCTCAAATGTCCTTATATCTATAAGCCAGCACAAAGTAGACAAATGCAAAGTAGAAAATCTTTGTCAGAAACTTTCCACTTTCAGAAACAGAGAGCTACAATTCCAAAGAAAGCTAACAGGTGGCTAAGATCCACTAGATAACAGAAGTTCTTCGAGCAGCATGTATTATTACCTGTAAAGTTTGATATAAGCGTTTCACATGCACGTTGTACTTGTTCAATGCATGGTGAGAAAGAGCAAAGTACCCCATCTTGTTTCAGCATTTTGGCAGCTGAAGGAATAGCCAGCCAAGGTTGGGGTAGGTCCAGAAATACAGAATCAGCCAGCCCTGAGAACTCGTCTGAAAAACCCTCACCTTGAATATCTCTAACTCCTACAGTGACTAAGCTGCTCACACCCGTTTTCTCAAAGTCTTCTCTGTCGAAGAAAGAGAAAGTATCGCGTATTAATAAAATAGGCTGAAAAATCTTATTGGCATGTCCCCCTGTTCAGTACACAAGGAAAACGGAGATTCATTGCCAAAATTTGAACTATTATGAAGGCATAAGATGGAAAAGAATACTATGTTCTGATTTTCTCTGCTAACAAAAGAACTATATTTTACGTTAAAATGACATGCCTTTTGGACTGAAAGGTCCTAAGTCTATGGTTATGACATTTGAAGCAGATAGAATAAATGCTAAATCAAAGCACGCACCCACCTGGTGATAAATTAAAGAGTCATTAATTTTTCTGTTGATAAGCCTTTCAAACATTTTCTTTTCCTGATGCTTATAAACAGAGGTTATAGGCATTCTAAGCAAACAAGCCCCTCAAATGATAGGCAACATACCCGAAATTTAACCAAATAAAGCAGGTAAGATCTGAAGATATTAAACTAATCAAAGCAGATGCTCACTTCACAACCTACAATTAAAAAGACAAATATGTTTCTCAATAAAAATGAAAACCAACCTACAAGAGTATCGATGAATAATAAATCATATGCATCAAATAACATTACTAGGTTTTATCTCTTACCTAGCTGAGGCAGCTCTCTGCTCGTGGAAATCAAATGTATAAACATGTCCTGCAGGAGCAACAGCCCTAGCCAGTGAGGTTGTCAAAGATCCACTTCCAGTTCCTGACTCTAGAACCACACAACCAGGTACTATTTCCATGTACAAGATCACAAAGCTAATATCTGCGATATAGAGTATCTGAGTCCTGTGGCTTAAAACCAGAGTCCACAATTCAGGAGTTGGAGCCAACAAGTAAACAAATCCACCCTTGTTGCTGAAAACTTTGGACCCAAATGGCTTCCCTATCCAGTCTGAATGTTGGAATAAACCAAACCGGTTCTGAAGCACTGAAGTTTCACATACTTTAACAGCCTTCATTGTATCATGTCTCTCATAAACAATTACCAAGTCTCCATCTCTAATACATCTGGTAAAAGAAATCTTTCTTGTGGGATCAGTAAGTAACATCCCTACAGTTTTTGAACTTTTCAATGAGGATGTGGTAAAACAATTATCTGCAGAGAATGGGATATAAATGGTGGGTAAGCAGAGTAGCTTGCCAAAGATTTTATGTATTTCAAAAATCTACAATCCTATGCAAACGTAAGTCTGCAAAAATTCGTTCATCTAAAATTGGATATCCAAATAATCATATTATATTCATGGGCGCATTCAATTTCAATATTCCTTTTCTTGAAACAAAGTTAAGAGTAAGGGCTCTGATGGCAAAGTAAAAAGAAGAAAGAAGAAAGAAGAAAGAAGAAAGAGACACTAAGAATTATCCAGCTGCTAAAGTGAATATGAATGCTACCTCCAAATTGAAACCAAACACTGTGCAGATCAAACTCATATTCAATCTAGTTCGTTCCAAAACCAGAACCTATCAAAACTGACAACATCAAAGAACAAGGACTAAGCTGCTATGTACAGAAGATGAAGAATCTAACAATAATTGTGGCTAAGAATGGACCCATACAAACAAATGTTGATACCAAATTGTATTTCCACTGAGTTCCCAGTAAGCTTCATATATATATATACACACACACACACACACACACACACACACACACAAATGCATCCTTTAATATAAGAAACTGGATGGCATTTAACAAACCCATTACGGAATGCAAACATCATCAAGCAACAGAGTAAAATTAAAAAAGAAAAAGGAGCTCGTACCAGTTAACCAAAGACAGGCAGCTGAGAAATACAGAGTAATTTGAACTGAGAAGCTTACTGAAACAGGAATTCGCAGGCAAGAAAAGAGCAGGACTACGTATCAGAGTCAAAGAATAAATAGAGAACCAGTAGGGTTTTCTATCTAGGCTTCATCCTGCATGTGTCCGTCATAGGCCCTTCCAACCTAGCTAGGCTCTGAACCCACTACCCACTCATGGGTTTTGCGAAAATAGAAGTTGAACTGGTTATTTGGGCCTTAATCTGCAACACTACAGTAAATGGCCGATAAAACTAAGTGTATTATGCAGGAAAAAATTCCTGTGGATTCATAGGGCAAATGAAGCCCAACATGAGAATGAATATTTGATAAATTTTGATTTATACTTGCATTATATTTTATAACTTTATAATAATAATTTCATCCAAAAGGGTTATAAATTTTGGCCAAGCAAAATTTCTGCATTTTACTAATATTGATGAGTAATTTACTCCCTTTAATAAAAGAATGAGTGCAAGGTTTATTTGAGAAAGAGGTAAAATTAAGTTAAAAATGTTAGGGTTATTGATGTTGGGAGATGTCCAAATCAAGATATGCCATGGCAAACTCTGAAGTTTTACAAGTATAAGAGATTTATCGATTTAGAGATTAGGTGAGCCCTTCCTTGGGATTTCTCATGCACTTTTGGCCCTTCAATTAGATTCCTGTGGATAATGGCCATTCAGTCTCACTCCTCTCCCCATTTTTCTCCTGCATTAATGTGTATGCGTGCGTGTGTGTGTGTGTATACACACACTCACAGAGCCAACAAAAATATCTCATAGAAAATATCTAAGAACCTCAAGTCTCTCTCTCTCTCTCTCTATCTATCTATTTATCTTTCTCAATGCATCATAAACATCAGCTTCCTTGCTTGCATTGCCAGCCACATGATTATATAAGGATGGTAATGTTTTATGATATCTTGTTTAAGGTTGAGATTCCTGGGAATCTTTTCTGTGTTTGCATGCTGTCTGAGAAAATCTGTGGAAAGGTTAGTTCATGGCTGTTTCATGGATTGCAGGTTCAGCATTTGATAGAGAGGTGCCTGTTATGTTGCATGAGCAGAGATGACTGCGTACAAGCACTTGCCAGGCATGCTAGAATTCACCCCACTGTTACACTTACAGGTCTTCTCTCTCTCTCTCTCTCTCTCTCTCTCTCTTATAGACCATTCAGATGAACACAAAAAGGCATTCAACAAAGTTATGATTGATGTTTACAGTATGGAAAGAGTTACTCAAAGAGAACAGGGGCTTCTTTCAAGCATACTTTCAGGCTATTTCTTCAAGGCACTTCAACAGCAAGCACACACAAGTAGGTCAGCATAGAATCATGAAACATAAGTACTAAGATCTGTAAAAGAATATTTCTTCAGAGATCAGTCCATGTTTTAGGAAATATCAGTCAAGCATGTTTATGTCTTGTAGCTTCATATTATATTGACACAGCCTGACTAAAAATAGAACATATTAGAGGAGGAAATAATGCTTTAGCATGTACATGTTTTTTCCTGTCTTCCACATAAAGCAAGTTTATTGCAATAAGTTTGCTTCGATTTTCTCAGATTGATGTATAAGGATGTCGAATTTCATAACAGAAAAAGGAACCTCAATTATATGCTTGTGCTAGTTTAAGACTTGCTATAAAGGAAAAAGTTCCAAGCTAAGAACAAGGGTTTGATAGTTATAGAATTATAGAATGTGGAGGAGAAAAGAGTACTCGTCCTGATCATTTAAAGGACACCAGAAACTAGTGCAGAAAAACCCTTTCAGCCAGTAAAATAAATCAGAGAGGGGATTATCAAAGCTCTAGGTTATTTGTGGAAGATACAAACAGCATCAGTTCACCGTACTAAATATATTCATATCTATCCTAATCCTGATCAAACAATAAACTAAAATGTTCTCCACAATCAAACTTTCTGACTCAAATCATGAAATTGAAATGATGAAACTGAACCCAAAATCAAACCATCACCACGAAAGATCCTGTGATAAACATAAGCAAGCTCACAGTTTTGTGATTTATTCATCTTTCATCAATCATCTTTAGCTGACTCTGACCGCAATTGAAGAAGAAAAAAACAGATTCAAGTCAAAAATGGACAATAACTCTAACCAATACCAGATGTCACTAGATCACTTATAAGCTTCAATCCTGAGAATAAAACCACAATTCCATTCCATAGAAGAGCCATCAAATTATCAATTAAACCTAAGAAAGGCATAAGTATAAGGGCTACCCTTTGATTAGTACATGCTTTCTGATAAAAACATGACATTAATTAATCACCATTGACTAAGTCAATAAGGTTTAAAGAAAAAGACATGATATTAAAGCCAACATGAACTTTATTTGCAATTAAAATCAACAAAAATCCACATAACATAGGAACACTTTTGATAGATATTAATAACAAGTTTTAATCATACCCAAGCCATCAAAATTCATAAACCAAAAGATAAGAAACAAAATCATCAAGTCAGAATGGACATGAAAGGTTGTCAGAAAGCACTAACTTTAACCATAAACTTCAATTTAATGAAAAACCATCACTAAAATCCATGCAAAAACCATATCCCCATGTTAAAGGATATGAAATCCAAAAAAATAAATTCCAAAGAGATTTTAAAAAAAAAAAAAAAAAGAGACTAAAGGGTACCAAAACTGTGCTCCAAATCACTACCAGTCTTCTGGTACACGTAAGTCAAGCCACACTTCCCACAATAATGCCTATCAAAATGATTAACCATGAAAGTTCCCGCCCCACACTCCGGATTGAGGCACTCTTTCCTCAACCTCTGCATTTTGCCATCACCATCGACCCTGTAAAACTGAAGCAACGCCAGCTTCACCTTCTTTTTCTTGTGCTTGATCTTCTTGGGCTTCGTGTAGGTCTTCTACTTGCGCTTCTTCGTACCGCCCCTCAACCGGAGCACAAGGTGCAGCGTCGACTCTTTCTGAATATTGTAGTCGGCTAAGGTTCGGCCACCATCGAGTTGTTTTCCAGCGAAGATAAGGCGTTGCTGATCTGGTGGATCCCTTCCTTGTCATGGATTTTGGCCTTGACATTGTCGATTGTTTCCGATGACTCGACCTCTAGGGTTATAGTCCTCTTCGCTAGGGTTTTCACAAAGATCTGCATGGTTCTGTGCTGTCCAAGACTTGAGACAGAAGGAAGAGGGAGAGGATAGCTTTAATGATCGAGACCCGAAAAGTTCTGATTTGGGCTAGTACTTGGATTGTCTCTGCTGGTTTGGGCTTTGGGCCTGGCCATTTTAAGGATTGCCACTTTCACCGAATAGCATACAGCCGAAAACTCACCTCTGCTTCTCATTTCTTCCACCAACAGAACCTTTATCTTCTGTTCCTGGTAAAACATGATGTCACCCAACACGTTCCCTCTTTTGTATTTTTTCAGGGAGAGATTGTATATAGATTTTATGTTGCCTTAAAAGCATCATATTGTAGTTGGTTTTAATCCATAGCGTAATGAAAGGTTCTTCTGTACAAGAAATCCTGTAAGCAGCCCATTTTTCCACCTCTTTTCCTGTTATATTAATCATTGTTTTGCTGGTTGTTCAGAATTTGGAGGACAGAAAGCAAAAACCTGGAATTTCATAACGGATTATGCTTGCATTGATTGTTCTGATTGTCAACTTTTTATGTTGGCTTCATATGCACTTTCCAATCCTCACCCATTAACGTGTTTGTGTTCAATGTATTGTTTATCTTTTTTCATCCAAATTGTTTCATCATTTCTTATTTGTTGTGCTTATCTTATGTCATCCAAATTGTGTTCAATGTATTGTTTTACATTGGTGTCTCCTCTGAATTTATGTTATGTTGTTATCTTTCATCTTTGGCGAGCAAAGGAGATTTATCTGCCAGCTTCATTGTGGAGCTTCAGTTAATTTTGAGTTTTGATGAACTGCATAACCATTTGGATTGTCGGGTTCAGATCTTTCTAGCTATTCTTTCGAGATGCTTCAATTTCTGAAGAATATAAGACAACATTCTTTTAGGAATAGTAGAATCCAAAATTAGGAAAACTAAATGGCCCACATTCTTTATGTTATGTATACTTCCGTTTTCTTTTTCTTTCTTTTGATAAGAAGCGTTTGTAGTACTTACCTGCAAATGCCTTTAAATCTGGCTGTTGAAGAATATGTTTAAACAATTAGATCTAAAAGAAAGTTATGATGTTAGTCTGTTGCATGAAAAGCAGTTTCTTTTCCTCTTGAATAATAAAAGCTGTTTTAGAATTTCAAGAATATTTGTGTGCAGCAGACAGAAACTTACTGGTGCACCTTGCTGTTGTCAACCTCAGACTCCACTAATTTTGTTTCTATTTTAGCCATACTTTTGTTGAAGCATCTTTCTTTGTAATGGTTCTTTCTAATTGAGGTCTACATTGTTTTCTATAAGCATTTGAGACATAGCAAAGGATAGGCTGAAAATTGAGAAAAAACTAAAGGTAACACCAATATTTCTTTGGCAGGATGCAGGCTCTAATTACTGCCAATACAACTGATGTGAGTTATTGGTTGAACTGGAGGGTTTTGCTGTGTGCAATCTGGGTCTTGTTCTCTCTGGTTATAGCATTGTATATATTATGGAAATATGAAAGTTTTGGATATTTAAAAGCTGCTGTAGCAGTAACTGAGCAAGATGTTGATCGACTTTTGCACAATGAGGATGTATGGAGACCATGTCTTAAAGAAATCCACCCAATATGGTTGTTGGCTTTCCGAGCTTTTGCTTTCTGTTTGCTTTTGGCAACACTAATTGTCAGAGTTCTTATTAGCGGAGGGCGCATATATTACTATTATACTCAGTAAGTAATCTCCCAGTCCCGGACTTATCTGATACTAATGCTGGTTCAGGGCGCTAGGGTGCCATTGGTGGAATAAATGGTGTCTTTGATAAACGGCTTCAGGTAGTTTGATTCTAGGTCAAAGAAAAAGAATGATTGTGTATGTTATTATAAGCAAACTATGCCGATAATGACACTGAGCTCCAGTTAGCAAGGTTTAGGTATGCATTCTTTTTATATTATGAGAGTCACAACAGCTGTTTACAAGTCAAAGGTGCTCATCTATCTCATCTAGCAGTGCACATTCTTCACTTATGAAATAACCTATCTACTTGTCCTTCTAACGTTAAAAAAGTATATATGCCTTACCTGGCATTGTCTCTTCTTCCAAACTATTTTATTACCAGCTTCTAGTTAATTATGACATGTGTTTAGTTAAAATTGTTTGTAACTTGTACTTCTTGTGTTTTCTGATGCCGGGCAGGTGGACATTTACCCTGGTTACCATCTACTTTGGGGTATGTCTTTTTATTTGTTGTTTAAAATGTTTCTGTGGGATCTTAAATTGATTAAATAAAACCTGTATGTAATATGTGTATGACTTCGATTTTGGTTGCTGTCAAAGTTACACATAAGCACAGTGTGCATTTGCTACAGCTTGCAGTTTTAGTGGAAGTTAAAATTTTTTGCACCAAATCTAGTTGCATCTCTGCACCCCATGTCACCCTAACACCACAATTTCCACATTGGTTTGTAGTTTGGATTGCTGCTCTCTATATATGGATGTTACCACTACCAGAAAACAAGTAGAGGTTTTACCGTGTGTGAGGATGGGACTGATGCAGAGGAAGGACACTATGTTCCTCTAATAGAGGAAAGCACAAGTATACGTCAAACAAAAAAAACATCAAGTCTTCAGGATGCTTCCGAAGCTGCAGGCCTTTCCAGTTATCTCTTTCAAGTTTTATTTCAGGTGGGCTCTTTTTAAAGAAGTTCTTAACTGTCACAAAGAAAGAGCAGACAGACATTGGATTTTGAGTCTGCAACTTTCAAATTCTTCCGTTAGTGCAAGCTCATTCTCGTCTTTTTTTTTTTTTAATTATTTTTTCTTTCCGTTCCACAGTTTCTGTCTGTCTCCTTTGCCTCTGCTTTTATACATGTAAGGTGCAAGGATATGTTTATGAACTAATAGATGTTTGATAATCCTGATTGCAAGTGTTGAGAAAAGAAATTTGTCTTGGTGAATCAATGCAACTCAACCATAGATATACTTAATGAAATCTGAATATTCTTTTTAAAAAATTTTCTGATAGAAAAAAATCTTCTTCTGTAAAATTCAAGTTTTTGGATATAATTAATTTACATTCGACAGTCTCCTTACTGAAATCATTTTTATGTGAGACTTGCTTTTGTTTGTTGAAATCTTCTAAGCATGAGATGAGAATTTTGCAGTTTTCCATGTCGTTGATACATCGTTGTACTAGTCACTCAGTGCTCCTCCATTTGCCTTGTCATAAACAGATAAGCGCTGGGGCTGTTGTGCTTACTGACTGTATTTATTGGTTCGTCATTTTCCCATTCCTTACCGTTAAAGACTATGATCTGAATTTTGTAAGTAACACATTCTGTGAACCCTCTATACTCTTCATTTCCTAGTGATTACTTTTCTGCCTTACACATATATATTAGCCTGGATGCTATGTTCTGTCTCATTAGTTACTGCTCCCTGGTCTTGAAAAGGGGACAAATAATTCTGGAACTTGGCTATATTTCGCAGAAAATTTTCTCCGTAGCATTTGGTAAAATGCCCCAGTACATCTGCACACACAGATGCATTTAACCTTCTGAGTCTTTACTTCATTTTTTGCATTATTAATGCCATTTTTCCCTTTTAGTTGGGTAATGCCTGCATGTCAAACTTCTTTATCTGTGTACAAAAGTAAATGCTTAAAGCTCCTGAAGTGTGAAAAATGGAATGTAGTTAGAACTAGAAGTGCCTTGACCTTGTTTAGAGGATCCCTTGCCTGACAAGCTGCCTGGATAGCTTTACTGATTAACTCATATATGTTTTTGTCTTTTTGTTCCTGATTAAGAGAATGATTTGATTGTAGTTGCAGTTTATTGTGAATCTTTGGCTTCAAAACTCTTGTTTCTGGCCTATTGTATGTGACATATCTCTATTTTTGTTTCCTCAGATGACAGTGAATATGCATACAAGCAATATTATCTTACTGCTTGGCGAGACATCTTTGAATTGCTTGGTAAAGTAGTGTTTCATCCATTTTGTTCCCTGTCAACTAGTTAATTTGTCAATCATCTCTGAATAATCTCTCTGTCTCTCAGGGATTCCCCATGTTTCGGATTGCTTACTTTTTCCTATGGACGGGTTGTTTTGTTGTGTTCCAGTGGATACTTCATGCTTGTGTCTTGGTTTGGTATTGCAAGCTTTTCTTCTGTCTTTTGACATCTTAGAATACGCGTTACTGAAAGAATCTTAATTTATTTTCTCTCTGTCACAGGTGGCCATACCCATTTCTTGACTTGTCATCACCATATGCTCCGTTATGGTATGTTTTTTTGAAGCATGAATACATCATCATCATTATGTAACAAAGATTTCTCTATAAAAACTTTACATCCTATTAATGCTTATTCTACCAAGTAGAAGTAAATCTGTCAAATTTCCCAAGTTTTGGTCGAACTTTCATGCTCAGGATCTTTTCAGTTTTACATGAAATTTAAAGATTATGAAATCATAGCCTAACAATTCAAATTCAGCCTCTGTAAGCCACAACTATTTTCTTATTTGTCTAAGTTACCTTTTTCTATCTGGGAAAAGAGAAATGGGCTAAAAGAGCACAAAGTTCTTTGTCAGTTTTTGCTTCCCTTATGGATTTTTTGCAGGTACATGTTGGTGGCCTTGATGCACATCCCATGCTATGGCATCTTTGCGGTAATTGTCAAAATAAAGCATGATTTCTTGTCGAACTGGTTTCCTCAGTCTTCCTTTCATTTGAGATGAGAAAGTTGGGTTTTTCTCTTCTCTAAACCCAGATGTACATAGAGAGCTCTCACTCACATTCAGGTTCTCCTGTGAATACTGCAACCAAGTGCCTGCTCACTTTCAGCTTAATAACACTTGGTGTTAACAGTGTTAAAGCAAAGCCAGATGTAGCTTCTAGCGGCTTTGTTGTTACAAGATTTTCTGCCAACAAATCTTGAGAGCAGGCCAGGTTCTGGGGACAGAATGGACAATTCAGGTTGTCTTTTGACAATGGAAAATGAGGACAAAGAGAATGATTTGTTTCTTGTATCCATAATAATAAGAGCACAGGTTTCTCGGCAACCCAAGGGTCACTTCTTCTGTAAAGTTCTCCTTTGTAATGTTTTACTTATCAAGTCTTCCAATTCAATTATGAGAGCATTATAATTGTTTGAAGATGCAATACCTGGAGCGGTTCCTATGCCTCTCCATTCCCTCTTTCCAGCAATCTGAATTTGTGCATCACAAAGGCTGTATTAATTGGTACTTTAAATTCATGACTAACACCTCAACCTCACACCTTCCACAAAAGAACTCTACTTTCAGCTATTTGGGCATGCAACCACAAGATTTCCAAGCATCTCTTGTATCAAAAGTCCAAAAGCTTTTTATTCCACAATAAACCCTATGGCCTTCGCACATCAGCTACTGCATATTACCGACATGATTGTTCATGGCTAGGGGATATGGAATTTTGGATTTGATGGAACAGGTACAAGAATCTCAAATGCCAAATGAATAAAGAAGAAAAAACAATTTCTACTATAAAAACAATATTGCAAGAAAACACACTCCCAATTACATAAATAAGCAGAGGGTTCATGTTAATGTCATTCCTGGTTTAACAATAGTCAGCATACAACATGAACAATAATACTAACATCATTTATTACTGCTTTCAGGAATGCGATTACAAGGTTCCATATCAAGCAGAAGACTTAGCAATAGCTCCAGCTTCAGTCAGCAGAGGAACCAGCTTCCCCTCCCTGTGCAAGGCTGTAGTTGCTGCAAATCAAGAAGCAAATAAATCAAATGACCCAGATGTTAAGAGAGTAGGCTGGACTAAGATCAAAAGCAACACAGAAACTGAAACCCTACAGTCACAGCCACCAATATGCTTTCCACCGATGAAGACATTTGGCACAGTCCGTTGTCCAGTCCACTCTGCCAGTGCTGATTGAATTTCACTTCCATCACCTTTAAGTTACAGTCAAACATATAATAAGCAATTCATCAGAAGCTCAGTCTCTACCTTTTTCTTTACAATGAATAGGTGAAATGCCTTAACATAATCATTTGTTCTTGTCAATCTTACATAATATAGCTCAGCAAGTCAATTTAAGATTAACAACAGATATGGTGGCCAAACCGAGGGATTATGCAAGATACAAGAAGATAGATCTGCACCACATTGTAACTTGCCCATCAGAACTTCCACACAATCAAAGTACGCTAAAATATATTTTTTATTATTCCTGCTGTCTTCTCTAACCAGTTGCAGATGATTATACTTCACCTGTCATACGTGATTAATTTAAAGACTAATACAGATATCCAGAGAGCATAAGAGCCACAGCCTTCTCAAAGGTTATTGGTTTTGTTCGAAAATAAATTCAAAACTAAAGTATAAGTCGAACCTGAGAGATAAAGCTGCAAGTAACTCAGCTTATGAGAACTAATTTTTCATAAAAAGATCCAGCTAAAAAAAAAACTTTAAACCCAATATTTATGCTGCCTTCTGCCGAATAAAGGGATCAAAATTTGAATTCATCACAGGCAGTGTCAAAACCAAGGGGATTTTACCACAGCCGGAGTTTAAAAGAAAGAACAACAGAAAAGCACAGATGTGACGACTCACTTTCAATGTTGAGTTCAACAGCCTTGTAGGCGGCGCCCAATTGCTGGAACAGCTCTTTAACGCTCACGCAGAAGGGACAGTAGGTCTTGCTGCAACGCGTCAAATAAAAAACCCCAGCATTCAAATCAAAATCGGAACATAAACAGAGACTCAGCTAGATACGTAAATAGATTTAGGGGACTCTAGAGTATGAACACAGTCAACACACAAGGGAAGGAGACCTGAAAACGACGACAGGGTTGCCGGCAACGATCTCCTTAGCCTTTGACATCGCCATCTTTCTCCGACTGCCTTTTTCTCTGGTGGAAGTTTTGTTGATTTCTTGGAGTTTTCAAGAATGTAGAAAGGAGGCTCTCCGCTGGAGCTTATACAGAGGGAAGGGGAATCTAACAATGGGTCTAAATTATCATATTAATGAAAATTGAGAAATGATACAAACCATAGTTAACCTCAGCTGGGTTGATATTTGCTCTATGCGGTGTACCACAGTACAGGATTTTAAGCCACGATGTGAAGTTTGGTCAAAAGATTCTTCTTAACGAATGATTTCACGTTTTTGTCTTTTTATTTGTATAATACAATTATTTTTTTTTTCTTTGTGCAATAGAAGTTCATTTGTCTTCCAACATCTTTGTTGGTAAAAATATTAATTTTTTATTTCCTATAAAATTATTTTTTAATTATTTAGTTTATTTTTATTAAAAAATTATATTTATATTTTTATTTTTTAAAAATTTGAAATAATTGTTTTGAAATAAATTTTTAAAATAATTATTTCATGAAAAAAATAATTATATATTTTTTATTTTAACATACTTTTAATAAAAATTTTAAATTATTATTACATATATAATAATTTTATTTTTTAAATATTTTATAAAAATAAATTTATATTTAATTTAATTTAAATAAATCAAACATAATATTTATTTTTTATTTTTAAAAAATATATATTTATTTTTTATTTTATTTTACGAATCAAACATATTTATTGTTAATGCTCAAACATCAAAAAAGAACTGTAAATTATTTTTTTCTTCTCCGGAAAGCAGAAGAGGACAAAAAGAAAGAGATATGGCAGCCCAGTCTTTCAAAATATGCCATATTTTTTGGGCCTTTGGCTGCAAATGCTTCTTCTTATCCTTTAAATTCTTTATTAATTTAAAATACATGAAAATATATGTCTATATTTGTATGTGTGAACATATATGAGTGTGTATGCATATATATAAACATATATCTGCAAAATTAATTTACATGAACCTGAAAGCAATTCAAAAGTTAAAAACTATTTTTATAGTATGCGCTCAAACTGGGATACTATTACTAACTCCCAAACAAATTTCTCCTTCAAACAGACTGTTAATAATTCTTTGGATGGATACAGCAATACAACTTCAGTGTCTGGCTTGAGGGGCGAAAATCGGATCCATTTGCCACATCCAATATTTGAGACGGGCCATAAATACCAGGCAAAAACTAATTATTCTACATCTGTCATACTTTAGCAATGTAGAACACCGACAGAGTTCTGTAAGAATGTCTGTGTTATATGCCTCAAAATGCAGGTGAACCATCCTCATTGATGAGTCCATTACAGCTAAAGAAATTTGGACAAAAAATTTTCCCATTCTGCAATACCCACTGGATGACCACCTCTGCGAGAAAATAAATAGCTGCTTACACAGTTGCAGGCTTGCGAAGTTTTGACTCGAGATTTGAAGCAACAACATCAATAAATTCTTCAGTGCTCAAGTAGAACTCCCTGGTGACCCTGCATACAATAGAAGCATCTTGGTCATTACAGGTGGATAAGAGATAATCGAGACAGGTACAAACAAATTTGTCAATGGAAGCTTTATTCAACAAATAACATAGGAAAATCAGAAAAGACAAACTCTCACCGGCTCAACCAGTCAAAAGCACACCCCCAAAGCAGCTAAAAGAGAATCGCAGTTCTCATGAAACTTGCCCAAAAAATAAGGTGGCATGGTGAGGTTGACTACATAATTTCATGAGTTACAAGACTACGGTTAATGAGGTTGGAAATTTTAGACTGGTAATCATGGCCTCTTGATCAACCACTATCTATTTGCTTCAAGCCCATCAAGAAAACAGGTATCTAACCGGAGTCCTCATCCAGGTATGTACTTCTGCTAAAAATTTGAATGTATTGTTTTTCCACTTACTGTCGGGTTCTCTCTTTGCCTATCTCAACTCCTTAAATGAAACTAGAAAGTAGCACCTATTAATGTTGGACCATAAAATTTACAGAGCAATGTAACATACTTGGGTCCATGGATTAAAATAGCAAGATCCTTCGTCATTTTTCCAGCCTCCACAGTCTCAATGCATGCAGCCTCCAACTTGTGAACAAAATCTAACAACCTTTCATTCTTATCCAGTTTAGCCCTTGAGCCAAAAGAAAAGGAAAAGAAAGATCAGTTTAAAATTTGGAAGAAAAAGAAGGCATCAATCTGAAATATAAAGCATGGTAACCCATCTAGATACGCAGAAGTAATAATATATCGGCAGAAATGCTGAAATGCTCAATTTGTTGTAGATTTAGACCAGAAATTCCTCATAGTCTAATGTTTAAAGACATGAAAAAAACACAAATCTAAGAGCATGTTCCTGAATTTTGAAGGGTTTCAAAGACTCTTCTAAAAATAAATACATTGCACCCTGCTTATTATCTATAAAAACAAGTCAAACAAATGAATGGTATGCTCCATAAAATAAAGCATGCATAAATGCTTTATTAGACACAATATTTTGTATAACTGTGAAAAAATGATGAAATTGTTGCAAACTGTATCACCGGAAAAATAAATAGTAAACAAGAAAGATTTTACCAAAATTTTAGTAAGCTGAGTAATAGATTAAGTCGCTTTCTTTAAAACGTTTCGCGGCCCTGCCTTCGGTATGCAACAGTCTATAGTTCCATCGTCCCCGGGATAAAAACAGCCCAGATATCTCTTTCTCATATCTCTTATGCATAGTAAAGATCCGGAAGTACTACACCTCGCTTAATTTGCTCGAAATTCAGACAAAATAAATAAAGTAGGATTTTATTTTTGAAAAAATAAAACCCTAAAAATTAAGAAAAATAGAACCTCAAAATTAAAAAAAAATAAAATTTCAAAATAAGAGATGATAGGAGAAGAGATGAGAGAAGTTTCAAGTTTTGGTGTATTATGATAAAATAAGAGCAAAGTTTCATATAGGAGAAACTGGTGAGGTTTTCAAGGGAAAGTAACAGACTCTACGGGATGGTGACCTTTTGCATGTAAGCCACATAGAAGATAAGGTTAGTTTAGGATGATAAGATAACGGAAAGATAAAGTCTATTTGTCATGTTTGAGGGCTGATGAGTCAGCAGCAAACCCCATCTTCTACTGAGGTGGTAATGGTATGTCCAAACAAAAAATAAAAATTAAAAAAGATTTTTATAGGTGCCACCCACCCCTAACCCTAGCTTGAACTTTGGCACAATAGGTGCGCGCATGTGATGGGCCTTGATGGACCTGCGACTTCCTCCTCCAACAAAAGTGAGGTATCCTTTAGGGCCCAAACCCAAATGAAATCCCATACTATTTATACCCGTAAAAGAACTCATTCCTTTATATGCGAGATTTTTTCTAAAAAAGGTAACTTATAGCACCTAAAAAAATTTAAAATTTATTTTTTTTCAACAATTTTCCACTTGAATTTAAAAATAAGATACTTTTTTTTCATCGAGCATTATTAAGATTGTAATGATGCTTTAAATTAAATTAGAGTAACTCGTAGTTTTGAACTCTATCTCTAACACCATCTCACACACAATCTTTTTGACGTGTAATTCGAAAAAATTCGTACCTTTTTGGCCATACAAGTCTATCCTAATAAAGTGAATGCTCTAGAGAATTCGCCCAAGAATTTCATAAGAAGCGACCAAACTTTCACATTCACATAAGTGAGCCTATTAAGAGTACTCTTGTAGCTGGATACTCCATTTTATATAAAGTATAGAGCTCAATAAGAATTTATTTTAGCATTTTCCTTTCGCTTTAAAATTTCATGCTTCTAGTAAAATGGGACTTAGAATAGCAAGTTTCATTTTTTATTATTTCATGACTTGTTATTCCTTTTTGAACCTATTGCTTGGAATCTTCAGTTCATAGGTTGGGTTACCATCATGAGTGACTAATCATTGTAAGGGCAAGTCCCATCTCTTTCGAGGTTTTAAAAACCTTCTCTCTAGCCAGTCTTTTCGTCAAAGGATCAACTAAGTTATCATCAATCTGTACATGATCCATTCTAACAGCTCCTGTAGATAAAAATTCTCTAATAGTGCTGTGCTTAGGGCATATCTCTTATCTCTTACCGTTAAAGTAACAATTTTGAATTTTTGTAATAGCCCCAGTACTATCGCAATAGATCAAAACAGCTGATATTGATCTTTTTCATAACGAAATCTCAGCTAACAGACTTCTTAACTAAACTTCTGTGATTTTAAGACGTTACTATTGTCATGTCTTCTGTTAAAAAGTCCGCTAGCAGAGATCTCATTATGAGAAAGATCAATACTAACCGTTTTGATCCACTGCGATAGTACCGCGACTATTGCAAAAGTATTACTTTAATGGTAAAAGATGACAAACACTCTGTAAACATCATTGTTAGAGAGTTCTTATCCACAGAAGCTGTTACAATGGATCATGTATGGACTAATGATAACTTAGTTGATCCTTTGACGAAAACAGTGACTAGAGAGAAGGTTTTTAAAATCTCGAAAAGGATGAGACTAACGCTGTTACATTGATGAGTCATGATGGTAACGCAATTTATGGACTGAAGATCCTAAAAAATAAATTTAAAGGGTAATAACAAGTCATGAAGTAATAAAAAACAAAACATGTTATTCTGAGTCCCATTCTACTAAAAGCTAAAAGCATAAAATCTTAAGCGAAAGAAAAAAACTGAAATAAATTTTTAATGAGCTCTATACTTTATATAAAGTATCGAGCCACAAGAGTACTTTTGATAGGCTCATCTATATGAATGTGAAAGTTTGACCACTTCCTATGAAATTCTTGGGCGAATTCTCTAGAGCATTCACTATACTAGAATAGATGTGCATAGCCAAAAAGACACGAGCTTTTCCGAACTACACTTTAAAAAAATTGTGTGTGAGATGCTATTAGAGATAAAGCTCAAATTACTGTAGTATAATCTAAAGCATCACCATTACGCAAAGGTTCAAGTTGAGAGACACTTCTGCTTATGCACAATCTTATAATCTTGACAATGCTTGATGAAAACAAATATTTTATTTTTAAATTTATGTGAAAGGTTGTTGAAAAAATGATGAATTTTAAAAAAAAAACTTTAAGTGCCATAAGTTACCCTTCTTAGAAAGAATCCCGCGTCTAAAAAAAAGAGTTTCTTAACTAGCATCAATAGTGTGAGATTCTATTTGAGGGTTAGGCCCCAAGGGGCACCCCACTTTTATTGGAGGAGGGAAGACGCAGGCCCATCACACATGCGCGCGTCGCCGTCCGTCCGACTGAGCCGAGCAAAATAAAGCCCGAGTCTGAGTTTAAGCTTGGGCTTGGTGACACCAGTAAAAATCTTCTTTTTTTATTTTTTTATTTGAACACATCAACGCCACCTCAGCAAAAGACTTTATAATTTTTATTTTCTATTTGAACATCAACGCCACTTTGAGCAGAAGACCAAGTCTGCTGCTAACTCATCAACCTACCAACGTGACAAACAAGCCTTATCTTCCCGTTACCTTATCATCCCATCCTAATCTTATCCTCCCACGTAGCTTACATGCAAAGAGTCACCATCTCATAGAATCTTGCTACCTTCCCTTGCAAACCTCACCAATTTTCCCTACATAAATTCCTATTTCCATTCTCCTATTATACACCAAAGCTTGAAGCTTCTCTCATCTTCTCTCCTCTCTTCTCCCATTAGCTCTTATATCTCCTTAATTTTGGGATTTTATCTTTTCCTAATTTTAGAAGTTTTTTCATTCCCTAATTTTTGAAATTTTATCTTTCTTAATCTTAGGGTTTTATTTTTTCTAATTTTGAAGTTTTATTTTTCTAAATTTTAGGGATATGTTTTTCTTATTTTTTAAGGTTTTATTTTTTCAAAGATAAAATCTTACTTTATTTATTTTATTTGAATTCAAAGTAAATTAAACAAGGTGTAGTACTTTCTAATTCCTATTGTGCATAAGAGATCTGAGACAGAGATATCTGGATTATTTTATCCTGTACACCGAAGGTAAAGTCTTGAAACATCTTAAAGAAAGCGACTTAGTCTGCAACTATAACTAATTGTCATGAGATACATTTAAAAAACGATTTAACCAAAGGAAGAAAAAGTACCTGTGTTCTAGACCACGTGTCCATGCAAATATAGAAGCAATACTGTTAGTACTGGTTTCTTGTCCCTTCTGATGCAGCCGAAAATGTCGAGTTACAGTCCCATGGGCTGCTTCAGCTTCTAATGTCTTCCCATCAGAGGAAAGCTACACAGCAAATAACCATAAGAATTTTGTCCAAAAAACCAAAATAATACAGGGAGTAAGTATGTTGGTTTGTCGATACAAACCAAGACAGAAGTCATAAGACCCAACGAACCAAATCCTGCATGCAAAAAGCAAAATTTTAGACTATTTCTCTTTTTATCACTATTATAAATTTTTTTAAAAAAAAGTAAATGAAACAAAGTTGAAATGGAAACTGCATTCCGAGGATAAATACACAAGGTCTCCAACTTCAGAAAAGACTAAGACTACTATACATCCTATCAATTGTAAGTCTATTCCTTGTCAAGACTTGCATGAATGACTAGCTTAATATAACCAATCCAAATGTAATTGGACCAAACCCAAAAACATACACCTTAGACATAATTGTCACATAAACTACCTTGAGTAGATACGTTGTCCTGAGCACTTGAACAAGGAAAGAGAGACAAAATGTGATACTTTGAGCTTATTTCACTAGAATTGTATTAGGAAGCTATTACAAGAGAAGTACTTGCATTTCCTTTCCTTATTATCCTCTGCCTTCCTCACAGGAAAAAACTAATGCAGCTAGAATAGCACATATTAGAAAAGAAAAATTACACAATAGATGACAAGTCAACTCCAAAAAAAGTTGTCCTAGTAACGTAACAGCACCTTGAGCAAGTAAATCACTGTGGACATCTCCATCATAATTCTTGCATGCCCAAACATAGCCACCTTCACTTTTTAGCACATATGCCACCATATCATCAATTAGCCGATGCTCATACCTAAAGTTCATGCATCAATCAATATTAAAATCTGATCACAGAAACTGCAAAGCATAGTTCATCATATATGAAAACCAACCATATTGAATGTTCTTCAAACTTTTGCTTCCATTTCTCTTCATAGACCTCCTGGAATATGTCCTTGAACCTGTGGTTAGTAAACCAAATTTGAGCACTTGAGCATGTTTGTTCGCAACTAGTTTAATTTAACAGAAAAAGTTGAAAGTACAAAGCTATATAAAAAGAGAACTATTACCTGCCATCATACTTTTTTAGAATTGTGTTTTTTGTGCTAAGGTAAAGTGGCCACTTCTTTGCAAATGCCAATGACATTGATGACTCGGCAAAAGCTCGAATAGACTGGTAAATTACCAGAGGACTTCTCAGAGTAGTTAATCAACAAAATGGAATGCAGATCCAGTAGAACCAAATCAAACACGAGACAAACCTCATCAACATTATACATAGTAAGTGCTATGCCTGGGCCTATAAAGTTATAAACATCAAGCTCCACTGGGGTGTCCCCATCATCTGGGACTGCAAAAGAAAACTTAGTAAGCACAAATCTGTATTTGGAGGGATCTTCTCCATTTAATTGTATAAGGAGGGCTTCCAGATAAGCTTACCAAAAACCATTTTAAGTTTTCCAGACCCTTTGATGACTGTATCAGTGGCACGATATTGATCACCAAAGGCATGCCTACCAATGCATATGGGTTTCTTCCAACCTGTTTATGTTTCACGGTAAAGACTGAATGCTGTTTCGCAATAGTTCACCATCGTTCAGGTTTTAGCATTAAAAAAAAAAGAAATTACCAGGTACGATTCTTGGTATATTCCGGCATAAGATAGGTTCACGGAAGACAGTCCCTATGAAAAAAAAAAAGAGAGAAAAAGAAAGAGAGAAAGAAGACAATCTTTAATTAGAAAGCATGAAAAACTATCCAATGGAAACAGATTCAATGAAAGAAAGACATGCATCAAAACTTTCATGTTGTAGCATCCATAAGAACGAGTAAAATAAGCAGCATATGAATGACTTAAGTAGAGCAACAAACTATTAACAAGCAAATTTCTACTAAATAGGTGCTCCATTGGCCTCATCAATAATATTGTGGCACATACAAAAATATAAAGATGCCTCTGCTTATAGATCATATCCATCCAATATGCATCTACAAATATATTCATAGAAGAGCATCCAGCCAAGCAGCTATGAAAAAATTGTACAGAAGAGCTTTCTTATTCTTTGGTTAAAGTAAAATGTCTTCATCTTTCTCTAACCCTTCCCTGCCTAAAAGGAAAGGGTAAAAAAGAAAGAGGAAAAGGAAAAATTCCCCATGTGACTAAAAACCAGCATGTTCTAACACCATTCTTATTACAAACTTTATTAGGACATCTAGACAAATAGTTTCACTAAAACTGCAACAGCTGCTGCCAGCATGATAAGACTAACTATTTCATCAACGTTACAAAATAATATATTTTACTCAACCAAAACAAAAACATCCCTTGTAACCAAAGAATGCCAGCCTAGCTTTGAGAAAAAAGATGGAGAAGATGCTGACAAAACTGATAAAAGGAAATGGATGCACAAATGCCTTAAATGTCTGCCTTGAGATAAGGGGACAAGCTTGTTCAACAATTATGTACCATTTAGAATGTTTCTAATCGTGCCATTGGGACTCCTCCACATAGATTTCAAACCAAACTCTTTCACTCTGGTCTCATCTGCAAATTATGGCATCAAAATAAATATAATTAGGGCCTATTGAGACTAGTACAGAATAATTATGAACAAGCTACTATAATCCACTCTCTATGGACTAAAGCTTCAAAATATTGAACTCGAGTAGGATAAAGCTAAACAAATGAGTACTACAACATCAGAAATAACAAAGTCTTGTAAGGAAAGAAAGATTGACTAACCAGGAGTGATGGTAGCACATTTAATAGCAACGTTATACCTGCAACATAAATGGTGTTCACATGAGATAAAAATGGCTAGGGAAATTGCTTAGGCTGCCAACCATGGAAACATGAAAAAACCAACATGTAATGTAATAATTTTAAATTTCAAGCCTGCCTTTTCCTATTTCGTGTCCTAAGTTACCTGTATGAAGTACAAAATTTCAATCCTCATTTTTTACCACTATGAAAAAAGAAACAGAAAAAGGAAAAGCTCAACCAGCTAGCATGATCTGATTAAAAAAAAAAAACCACTAGCATGTAATTAATGAACACAGCCACCAGTTCACAATGCTATCTTCATGGAAATACAACCAAAACATTTTTCTTACACTACTTACTTAAGAGTGGCTTCAGCACTTTCCGCAGTAACCTTGTCATCAGTTGCATCCCGGTTCAGTATCCCTAAATCAAAATACTTTACGTCCAAATCTATATAAGGAAATATAAGCTGCAATAACATAAACGTTCAATCCCTGTTAAAACAAATCAAAAACCTTTGACAAAGTTATAACAGATACAAGAAAAGGAGAGAGAAGCGAGAGAGAGAGAGAGAGAGAGAGAGAGAGAGAGAATGAGAGAACGAGAAAATGAGAGAGAGAAAGAGAGAGAGAAAAGATAATCATTGTGAAGTAAATAACCATACTTTGTCCTTTATCATCCTCCAAATTATTCTCGTCATTTCATCACCTAATATCAAAACAATGTAACATTAAAATAAGTAGATTATCCATTGTTTGCATGCTCAATAAGCACAACAGGCAAACATAAGAAATTTCAAGGTATTACCTATTGGAAATCAAAAATGAAATAAATTAACACAAAAAAAATTCAGACCAGAATCAAATGCAAACCAAAACAATCTCCGGATTAAAATACTCGCTTTTATGAGTACATCTATACTACTAAAAATTGGCCACTCCACCTCTATACCAGCCATCAGAGTGTTGTAGCTATCTGTACTAGTGTACCAAGCTACCTTGCCACTACAACAGCTTTTGATTTTTTCTCTCTTTCCTTTTTGGAATTTTTGAAGCGATATTGGAAATAATATGAAATCTCAAATTAAATTACCAATTGATGATCATGTCATCTCAAAGAATATCGGAGTTTGTATTGTCCATCTAATCCACGTTCTCTCACCAATTTCATCGCAGTGAATTTAATTGAAACTAATTCTCTTCCAGAAATTGTTATATTATTTTTGTGACAAATGAACTGCACCTGTAATGGCATAAATATACTATGTCATAATTTCTTGATCAGATAACATTTCTATCTCCTCATATTGCACATAACATTTAAGAAATGAGTTGATTAAATCAATACAAAACATAAGTAAATCTTAAAAGTTCGACAGAAGAAACAATTCATTTCCAACGATACTACTCAGTAGACATGCCCATTTCATACTCACGAAGAGCACTTGAAGAAATATTAATAAAATATATCATCAGACTTTGTCAAATCGTTCAGAACCAAAGGAGAATCTAGAATTTTTTTCACTAACGAAGTTCAATTGAATCCTTTGATTCTGCACGAACTGACGCAACATAAAGAAATACTTTCCAACATGTTTCAAAAGGATTCACGCACATTCAGTTCTCTCCATTTTGTCACCAACCATACTAACAATAAACACGCATATATATACATACAAATATGTACGTATGTATATGTATTAGACACGTTTACCGTCCATCTCTACGATAGGATTTTGAACCTTGACTTTATCGAACCCACTCGAAGAAGTGAAACAACGAAGCGAAACGGCGCGAGTGAAGGAGGTGGAGAAAGTAACGCGATTCTTCGAAATTCCATTGAAGAGACTGGAACTTGAATAGCACAGCGAGTTAGGATTTTTCAAGGCAACCAATGACGACTCTGATGACAATGATGACAACAAGGTCGCACCAGCCATGGCGCCTAATTGTAGCTTAGCTCTTCGCATTCGAGCTTTCTCCGTTTTGCAGGAGAGGCGGTGGGTTTTAAAGCCGACCCTTGCGAATACGAAGAGAGGTTTATGCTGCTGGCTTCTTTCATTTGCAAAAGTTCGGGCCTGGCTATGACTCTTCATGGGCCGGATTTCCCGTCTCTGTTGGATCCAACAGTTACAAATCCAAGGGAGAGAAACAAATTAATAATATTATTTTACTTTATAAAAGTAAATATATCATAAAATCTTGATTTTGATTTAATTTTAAAATAATAAACTAAATTTTAATTTATTAAATTAAATTAAATTAAAAATTAAATATATTTAAATTAAAAATCTTATATAATATATTTTAATTTAAAAATTTTTATAAATGTAAAAAAACAAGTTACCAAGATATAAAGTTTCAAATTTTTTTAAGTACTAAAAATAAGTTTTTTAAAAAATTTATATAGTTAAAAAAAATTAAAATTATTAAAAATAAATTTTATGTCAAAAAATATTCAATAGATAAACTTAAAACTAAGTAAAACTTTAATTTAAATCATTTTAAGAATATTTCAATAACAAAAATATCACTTATATTTTATAATTATTTAATTTAAGATTTAATTTAAATTAAATTGATAAATTAATATTGAATTTATTATTTTTTGAATATAAAAATTTGATTAGTAAAATAAAATAAATACTAAAAATTTATATTATTTTTATTTTAATTTAATGATATTTATAAAATATAAAATTTTAGTTTTTATAATATTTTAAAGAAAAGGTAGTCAATTTTAAAATTTATTTAAAATTTATATTTGATTACTTATAGTTTATAAAATATGTGTGCTCATATGCATGCAAAGATAGAGCATATGAATGTATGTGTATATGTTCCCATAGCCATATATCCCTTTGTGATCCTATGCATATACAAATATTTGTTGTATGCCTATGCATATATGATGGCTAACACACATGCACATACATGCATAGTTGTATATTAAAACATATATATATATATAATAAAATTATCTTACAAGGAAAATAAAATTTATAAAATGACATATATAATTAAAAACTTTAACTAAATCAAGTTATTGAATTTAATTTTTTAATAAAAAATTAAACACTTTCGAGATTCACAATCAACAATTAATAAAAAACACTTTTATGTGCCCGAGGGTTAATATATTGGATTGAGATTGAAATAATTACATATAAAATATCAAATCACAAAATTACTTTTATGATAATAAAAAATTAATAATTAAAAAATAATTAAAATTTACATTATATATCATTTAAATTAATGTAAATAATTGTAAATACTGTTATATATAAAAAATTACAAAATAAATTTAAAATACGATATCATAATATACATAATTATTCTGTTAAAATATATATCGACTTGACCATTCTAGTAAATTTTCATATATATATTTTTTAAGTTTATTGTCATCTCATATATATATATATATTATATAAGTTATTTTTTTTTACAATCCAATTTTTAAAAAAGATAAATAGATATACAAATTTAGAGAGCACAAAACTTAAAATGATAGGGAATGAGATAAGGGAAACTACCATGCTCATAACTTTTGTTCATTTCACCCACCAAAATAGACATTAAAGAAATTTGGATCATAGTTAATAATTATAGTTTGACTCACTTGTTATAAAAATTTAAAGTTTAATTAAAAGGAGCTAAGACTCTTAAATGCCCAATTCTTTCTTAACATGCAACTGATCGTACCAGATTGAAACCTTAAAACCTTCATTTTTCACCTTTAACAATTCACTTCCTAGTCCTTTCTCTGGCGCCAAAGTCCCCTCTCCTTAAACCCTAAACCTTAAGCCTCTCAAAAACTTTTTTCTCCATCTCTCTTGTTGCTCTGTGTAATGTCCGTACTAGCAGGGAGAGCAAGAGGCAACTCTCTCATCACTTCTCTCCCCCTCTTTCTCACATGGCGAGCCTTTGGGTTCCGCACCATCTGCAGCGGCCGTCTGGGGTTCGCGCACTCCGATCCGGATCCGCCTCAAGCCGGCACCAAGGTCCTTGAGTCCTTCAAAGAAGAGTTCGAGATAGGATCGCGCCTCGTTACCTTGGAAACTGGAAAAATTGCTCGCTTTGCTAATGGAGCTGTGGTTTTTGGTATGGACGAGACCAAGGTCTTGTCCACAGTCGCCTCGGCTAAAGGCGACGCTGTTCGTGATTTCCTGCCACTCACAGTACGTTCAAACTAGTTTCACTAATGTTGCTGAATGTTACAATTTTTTCAGTGATTGTTGAATGCATAATTGGTACTTGATATTTTAGACTTTTAATTTTTGTCTTAAAGGAATGTTTTACCCAGTTAAGTGCATATCAGTTGCCTTTTTTTTTTTCTATTTAATTTATTATATGTTTGTTAGATGTTATTGCCAGTGTTTACTCTTATAAGCTTCTTTTCGGCAGGAAAGCTGTGGAAGTAAAGTATCATATGCCTTTTCGCCCCTTCAGAAGTTCCCCTTGAGGTAGATGGGGCCTTTAAAGAATCCTTATACCTCAATTAAAAATTTTAAGAGGGATTTACAGTTGTGATATAGTTCCATTTTCCTTTTGGCTCGCCTTTTTACAATGTCAAGCAAAGAGACCATTGTCAACTATATCTTATATGGTTTAGGGTTGTGGAATAGAGATATATTGTGGGAATTTTGCAGTGGATAAAAATGGATGGGCAGAGTTGTTCTTATAATGGGTGACTTATGAGAAAAAGTGATATATAGAATAAACATGATGAGATGATTATGAACAGCAGCGCCAAGATTGGAAAGGCCCATTTGGCCATGCTACAGAGTTCAGCACCGAGAGTTTATCTTTGAAGGAAAATTGACGACCTTTTTGCTGCATTGAAATTCTTTACGGAATGTCTTTAAGATGTTATCTTGTGTGGTGTGTTGTGTATTGATCTATCTGCTTGAATGTGCATGTAAGCATTTGTGTGATTCTTCTTCTTCTTATTATTATTATTTTTTTCTGGGGGCTTTAGGTTGATTACCAAGAGAAGCAATTTGCTCAAGGTGTGATTCCAAATACATTCATGCGGAGGGAGGGTGCTCCAAAAGAACGTGAGCTATTATGTGGTCGAATCATTGATCGACCCCTACGACCGCTCTTCCCTGCGGGATTTTACCATGAGGTTCAGGTATAATGATGACTAGGTTTTCCAATATTTTTTACAAGTTCACTCTGCCACTTTGTTTGAATAGTTATGTTTATTCAGTATTGCTATGATTCATAGGTAATGGCCAGTGTCCTTTCTTCTGATGGGAAACAAGATCCAGATATCATGGCAGCTAATGCGACGTCCGCTGCTCTTATGTTATCAGATATTCCTTGGGGAGGCCCCATTGGAGTGATACGGATAGGGAGGATCTGTGGCCAGTTTATTGTTAACCCAACCATGGATGAGGTAATACCATGAGTTATATCTTTCTCTGATTGCCAATTTACAAATTTCATTCTTGCAGATACAGGCTTCTTTAAAATGAGTTATAATTTGTGATACATATCTGTAGCTTTTCCGCCTATGCAGCTTAGCTTAAGTGATCTCAACTTAGTATATGCTTGTACAAGGGACAAAACTATGATGATAGATGTACAAGCTCGTGAGATATCAGAGAAGGATCTAGAATCTGCATTAAGAATGGCTCATCCTGAGGTAAGTCACCAGAGTTGTTACATCTTCACATGCAGCCACATTAATGAAATGTTACAAAGAGGCTTCCTTTTGGTCATTCAGGCTGTTAAGTACCTTGAACCTCAAATGAGATTGGCTGCCAAAGCTGGTAAACATAAGAAGGAATATAAATTGTCCATGATCTCTGATAGAACGTTGGAAAAAGTCAGTAACTTGGCTGCAGCGCCTATTGAAGCTGTTTTCACTGATCCTTTAGTTGGCAAGGTGCACACATATCTTTCTTGCAATAGAAATTTGATTCCAAGGAATTTTTTCTGCTGTTCAGGTTCTCTTTATGGAAACTCATCTGTCTGAGTGTGTGCATGCATATTCTTTTGAGTTTAACACCATGGTAACTTTTACTCATGCAGTTTGAACGTGGAGAGGCTCTAGATAAGATTACACAAGATGTGAAAAGAACACTTGAGGAAGAATGTGATGAAGAAAGCTTAAAAGTTCTACCGAAGGTAGTTGACACAGTAAGGAAAAAGGTGAGCTTCACCACACAGAACATTATAGAGCTCCAGAAGGTTTATTTTCTGTCGATGATGTTTTTGTGAATTAGTGGTTTTGGATCTGTTTGTTTTTCTTCATTCTTTTATTTAGTTCATTTTGATAGATTACACCTTGTTATCAGGGTAAAATTCACATCTTATTATTGAACTCTGCTAAGTAAATATATGTTAGGGCCTGGCATGTATCATTCTCTTGAACATCCTGATACCATCTTATAACCATATCTGGTAAAGGAGCAATATATCTGATATTTTAGGATCTGGCTGTGTCAATGTCTCGAGTATCCTGTGGCTCTACTGGTATACATTTCCGACTTTGTAATTCAGTTTCATTGTTCTACCTGCTCCGGAATGATAACTTGGATATGGGCATATGTTAGCGGTTGATTTAGGTGAGAGATGTCTAGGTTAAGCACTTGACCAGTTCATTGAGGCCTGTAGGCATGTGTCTGTGTTATTTTGGTTCCAGACTTACATTTGTGCTAATCTTGGTTCTCCTAAAGTTAAATTTTCTTAAGTTTAATTAAATTGTCAGGTAGTTCGGAAAAGGATCATTGCTGAAGGATTTAGAATTGATGGAAGACATCTTGATGAAGTTAGGCCTATATACTGTGAAGCTGGTCATTTGCCTATATTGCATGGCTCATCACTTTTTTCCCGTGGAGACACTCAGGCTAGTATCTACAGCTTGACCCAAAACACTTGAGCGAAGAATTGAATTATCCTATGTCTGTATGATTTGACTGTAGATCTGGGTGTATCTTCGATTTTTTATGCAGGTTCTTTGTACTGTGACACTTGGTGCACCTGGAGATGCACAACGTTTGGATTCCCTTGTTGGCCCCCCAACAAAACGCTTCATGCTTCACTATAGTTTTCCACCATTTTCTATTAATGAAGTTGGTAAAAGAGTTGGCCTGAACAGGCGTGAAGTTGGGCATGGTAACTAATTTACCCTTTCGTTATTATCATATCCCTGAGTATCGTGAAAACTAATTCACAGCAATTTGATTCCGTTGTTCAACTTTTGAGGCTGCACTTATGTATTTTGTATCAAACTTGTTTAGCTGTTTTGCCTTTTGTTAAGTGCTTAACTTGGGTGTAGCTTTTGTTGAGGTGTACTGCCATTGATATAAAAGTTGATGTATGGTATGAAGTAAGGAAATTGAAGCAAAGGGTACTAATAGATTAGAACCAATTCTTCTCCATCATGGTCTGAACTAATACAGATGCCAAAAATGTGAAAAAAGAAAGTAAAAGCATTTCACTTGTGTAGCTTCCTTTTATCCCAACTTAAAATTTTTCTGTCATTTTATACCAGCATGTGGAGGAAAATTCCACTGAACGTCACAACAGAAAATAGTTGTAGACATCCAATATTTGATATTAGTCCTGTTTTATGATGCATATTCTTTTTTCCTTATCCAGCACTACCTGAAGCATTTTGCAGATTCATGAACAAAATGCACAATGGTTCTACTGTAGCTAACCATCACATGCATTCACTTCATTCTGGGAGTTAGGTGAACCCAGTCATATGTGTTTATGCACTTTGTGTATATTTTCATGAAGGTTTAGAAAGTTCTAAAAGATCATAGTTCAAATTGGTCTTTCCATTTTTTACAGGAACTCTTGCAGAGAAAGCCCTGCTTGCTGTGTTACCTCCTGAAGAAGATTTTCCGTATACTGTTCGTGTCAATTCAGAAGTCATGGCCTCTGATGGTTCAACATCAATGGCAACTGTTTGTGGAGGTATTGTTCTCAGCGTGGTGGTGTAATTGCTCTTGTTAAGTATTTTGTGTGATAACTGTTGCTTTATTTGATTGAAAAACTGGTGTTTCTTAAATTTTCTGGATTATGTTGATCATGATTTGTAGTTTGGACTATAAGTTAAGAATCAATTGTATGTGATGATACTTTTTCCTTGTATAGGCAGTATGGCTTTGATGGATGCTGGCATTCCATTACGAGAACATGTAGCAGGTGTTTCAGTGGGCCTTGTTAGTGAGGTTGATCCATCATCAGGTGCAATTGAGGAATATCGTATCCTAACGGATATTTTGGTGAGCATTGTCTTGATTTGTTAGTTACTGAATACTTTTTTTTCAGTACTATTACTTTATTGATTTACGTAATGAAGTCTTGAAGCTTTTAGAGGGCTTATCAAGATCCTTCTTCACTAATTAAGTTCGATTGAATACTATTCATCTTTTTGATGGGTTCTTAGTTCCTATTCTTTGTTATGTCCAGTTTTGAAACCTTATCAGTATATTTGTGATCCTTAAGTGTCATTAAGTTTTCTAAAGGAGTTCATTTTATATTGTTATTTTATAGGGCTTGGAAGATCATTTGGGGGACATGGACTTCAAAATTGCTGGTACACGAAAAGGAATTACAGCAATTCAGTTGGATATAAAACCTGCTGGGATTCCTTTAGACATAATCTGTGAGTGCTTAGAACCTGCTCGTAGAGGTCGTCTTCAAATTCTTGATCACATGGAGCGAGAGATTAGTGCACCACGTACTCAAAATGATAGGAACTGCCCTCGATTAGGTTTTTCCTCAGCCTTTTGTGCTTATGTCATTTTACCCAACATGTAGACTCCACTTTGGGGATGAATCTTCTCTGCTTTAACTCGTTTATTATCTTCAATGCAGCTACCTTGAAGTACAGTAATGATGCCATTCGTCGATTGATTGGGCCTTTAGGTGCTCTCAAACGAAAAATTGAAGAGGAAACAGGTAAATTCTCCTAATGTCACTAAGGAGTGATGAAAAGTATTGTGCACCTTTTGGTTTAGGTGAAGGTATACAAGTTGCCCATGATTATTTTGGATCTTTATCAAGGGATGCTTCGGTGAAAGAAACTGGTGCTTGCAGTGATTTTGAGATTTCCAAATGGTTTACAGTTATACATGTATATTACGTATTATAACCTAATTGATAATCATGTCATATGATTTTCGTAATTCAGGTGCAAGGATCTCTGTAGGCGATGGAACACTTACAATAGTTGCTAAGAATCAATCTGTAATGGAAAAAGTTCACGATAAGGTACTTTCTCGCTTCCCATGGTGCTATTTGAGGATACCATTTCAATTGCTGTTGAAGGCTGTAGCAGAAGAGAGATATAGATTTCTTTGACTATAAATTCATTTTTTGTGGGAAACAAAACTTGATTTTGAAACTTTAATTGGTTGTAAACACTGACTGAAAGCTGCCTGAAGTGATCACATGCTCAATAATATTGAGAGAATAAACCATGTTGGTGACTGTTTGATGGATTAGCTAATGGTAGGTAAGAACATGCTTGTTCTTTATGGTTGTTATGTTTTAAGGTTCTGAAGTAATGTATTCTGCTCCTCAGATTGATTTTATAGTTGGTCGAGAGATTGAAGTTGGAGGAATCTATAAAGGCATTGTAACATCAATCAAAGAGTATGGTGCCTTTGTGGAGTTCAATGGTGGTCAACAAGGCCTGCTACACATTTCTGAGCTATCGCATGAACCGGTATGTTAAAAAACAGGATATTTTCACCAAAGGTCCTTGCAATTGTAGGCAGGTTGCACCGGGACCCTGAAGCTTTAATTTGAACAACATAAGCAATGTGGTTCATAGATGCACCACTTACAGCAGAAAGTACCAGTACTTTATCGAATAAAGCGGACTGCATTGTCTACATCGCTGAATTTGAAATTTTAAGGAATCAAGAGCCGTCAGCAAAAACTTTAGAGACTGCTGATGCAATTTACCCTTAAAAAAAGTTAATACCAACTGGATGAATTTGTTTTTCAACTGTCTGTGTTCTTTCTGAATTTATATGAAGCTCTAGGAGAAGTTGTTTATTAAGATATATAATTGTTGATAAACAGTAAAGGTTTACTGACTATGTATTCAAATTCTTGTGGTCATACTTCCATCAGGTCTTCAAAGTTTCAGATGTGGTAACAGTTGGCCAGCAGCTTTCTCTAATGTGCATAGGACAGGATGTTCGTGGTAACATTAAACTATCACTTAAAGCAACCCTACCTGCACCCATATCAGAGATGAAGAATGTTGTTGAAGGATCTATTTCTGATACTAAGGAAGCACCTAATATTTGGGCGTCAGTTGATGACATCTCTGATAGCCAAGGACAGCAGAAATCTACACCGGTGGTCAATGATGAAACCTCTGGGTTAAACCTTTCTGTTTCCGCAACCCCAGCAATAGTAATCCGAAGTGCTGAAGAATGTGATGAGGCAGAGGAAAATGAAGGTGTATGTCAGAATCCCAAATCTAAAGCTAAACTTGTTGGCACTTCAAAATGGGATCGAAGGCCCAAAACATTCCCATCTCATAATGACGAGCTTGATTCAAGGTGCTCTAATCCCAGTCTCATTTCACCTACTAATGTTGAGAAGTCTAAATCCCTCTATCAGAAGAAGGAAAAAGAATCTGATGCTGTCTTCAGTAGCAGGGACGGAGATGAGGATAACTACAGTTTTGCATCTGACGCGCATACTAGTAATGATCGTGATAACAAGGAAGCTGAACATGAGGGTCCTCTGACTGCAAGAAAGTTGAAAATAGGAGCAAAGGTTACTGCAAAGGTTTATCAAATTCGTACCCGTGGGCTAGTCCTTGATTTGGGTGGTGGAATTCGTGGAATGTATCGGTTTGAGGTACTTGGAATCTAATTGTTTCTAATATATACTAGCCTTATTTTCTCTCTATTATCTAAATAGTTTGGTCCTGTGCAGTTCAACATTTAAGATTAGTTGATCAAATCTGTTTTTTTCTTTTGTTTGTTTGATGTTCTTCTATGCTGTTGAGATTACTTGACCCTTCATATGAAACTTCTTGACTGTATATTGGTTGCTGTCCAGGCTAAAGGCAAGAAGGATTTTGAGGTAGGCGACGAGGTGCAAGTTGAATGCTCAAGTTTTACCAGCAAAGGAATTCCAGTCATGTCAATGGTTGATGAGTAGTGTTCTTTGAAATCATCTTATGAGAATAAAGTTGTACAGATGCTGACTCGCAAACAGGCTTCAGAAGGAATGGTTCTATTAATAAAGAAGTCATCAAAATCATTGATTAACGCAAGGAAGCATGCGTGCACTCGTCTGAGCTGCTGGACAGATGCTGCTATTGTCCGAGGAAGCTTCTTTACCTGCCTAACCCACGGAAATTGTCAGGACCAATGCTAAATTTGAAAATCAGTTCAGTGAGCATCCTGAACTTTTTCCAGCGAACAAAATGCTCTTAAACTTCCTGAAAGTTTTGGGTAGATAGGTGTCATGCAATGTATTTAATGCATTATTTGTGTTAAATTTCATTATTGATGCAATATCTTAGCCTAACAGATGTAATTTTATTTATTCTACACAGAAGAAACAAGGGTGAATATAACTGTTATTTCTCCCATGACACTAATCTTCCCGTAATGTTACATCTTAGTCTTTTTAGCTTCTTTCTCGGCAGCAGCTGCCATTCTATTGTATCAGTTAAACAAGCATGGGAGATTTTTGGTCCTTATTCTTGTCACTATGGTCAATTTCCTGATCCCTTTTTCTCTAGATATTAATCAGTATCCACAAAGATCAGGCTTCCTTCCTTTCTTTATAACTTTTTTTTTTCCCTGTGAGTTCTTGGTGCAAGTACTTGGTTTGTATTTATTTTCCTCTTCTAGAACATCATGGTGAATTAATGATTTTTTTTAAAAAATGAATTAGGCTAAGTGGAGGCTTAACAGAAGGATAAGAAAACTGTGAAGAAGTCACCATTATGGGATTTTGAGTTGTACGCGCATTTTAACTAACCTTCACTCTCCACCTACAGAAGCATCTCGTTTTCAGTTCTGCCACCTCGCGCTCTCTCTCCCTCTCTCACCCAGCAATTGTGCATAAAACACCTGTTTTAACACCGCACGTACTACAACCCTAAATTTAACCAAACACAAAAGAAAACCCAAAACAAAATTCAAAATTAAACATAGAACAAGCAAAAATCTCCAGAGATCCTATCTCATGGCAGCTTGTTTTCCCTCTTTGATTCTTCTCATGGTTTTTTCAATCCGTCTCGTCCACGCAGGCCCCAGAACTGACATTGTTGCGCTTACATGCACCAACCCTACGGTAGCACATGATGATCGGTACTTCGACTACTACAATAAGATCATCCCTACCATGCTAGTCGACATGGGACGTAACAAGTTTGGGTACATGACGTATGGAAGGCCTCCGGACCAAATATTCGTGTTATCGCAGTGCATGGATGATCTCACCAGCTCAGAATGTTGCGTTTGCTTCTCGGAAATTTCTGATCTCCTTGCCGGCTGCTTTCCTTCCACTGGCGGCCGTGTTTATCTTGATGGCTGCTTAATCATCGCCGACAATTATAGTTTCTCTGAAAACGTTATCTCTCCTAGTGATATGAAGGTTAGTTTTCCTCTTCTTGTGACTTTCTCCACCCTACGAATGTTTTGATTGTCACAGATCTGATAGATAGTTAACAATCCAAATAAGCCAAAAAAAAAAAAAAAAAAAAAAAGAAGAAGAGAGAAATGAAGCTTACTTTGGTTTTCTTCGATTTGAATTAGTAGCCCTCCCCTCTCCCCCTCCCCCCCCCCCCCCCCCCCCCCCCCCCCCCCCCCCCCCCCCCCCCCCCCTCACAAAAAAACCAAAACCCTCCCCCCCAAAAAAAGAATAATAATAATAATCTGAAAGTATTTCAATATATAATGTTACACTTTAGTGTAAGGATTTCAGATTCTTGTTTTTCCTCTATAATCATGATTAACAATAGATTACCACTAGGCAACCAATGCATTTTTAGGGATTCAGAGTCCTACGCCTTGGCTTAATGCATTTCTGTTGTCTTGGGTTTCTCGGAAGATCGATCAAGAGCATTTCAATAACCACACAGCCTCGGTTAGTTAACATCTGTCAACTTGTCAAGCCAATCAGCTTAGTTCAATATCAGTTCATAATATAAAGTTTTCGGAACTTTAGAGCTCTGAATTTGTTTTACCTGGCAGTAGGAACTTTAATCACCCTTTCAACTTCCCTTGTGTGTGCCAGGCAATAATCGCTTCGTTTGGTGAATGTGCCCTTCAGGAAGCATTTTGTTATCACACTTCAATTCATAAATGGAATCCAATGATCGAATCATAATCTCTGTGTGATAATCTCTTTTCAAATCTTATAACAAGTGAACAAGACGTTGCCTGTAAGATGATGAATCCCGGATAGAAAGCCAGAAAACATATATCAGCCAAATGGCCGGTAGTCTTGGTATTGTAATCTAGCAGCAGATATCGTACCCAATTTAAGTGAGAGACAGGAAACAGAGTAATGAGACAACCCGAAGGCAACCTTGGTTGCTTTAGAGACTTCAAATAATTTGTTGGAGATTGCTTCTTCTGTAAATCTCAGGTTCCTGAATTTAAACAAACCAATTTCCTGATAATACTTAAGCGTCACATAATCTTCCAGAAGCACTCAGCTGGTCCACAGTCATCAAATAGATTCTCACTTTCGTTTACTAACCTTTGAGGAAAAGGAAGTTCACATATGGTGGGAGCAAAATTAATAATGAGAAACTACCATAACTCACATGAGACATGATTTTGAAAAGGAAATGTGAAAAATGATTGCAGTCCAGATTTTCTTTTTCTTTTGGGTTTCATCTTTTGTTAAGTACCCTCTGAGGGTTGTGATAATTTGTCTCATTTCACGTGTTACTGATTTTCCTCTTTGGGGTTTCAATGAAGTAGAGATGCAGCACCGATAACCACACAACACCAGAATTCAGGGACCTAGTGAGGCAAGTTATTATGGATATCATTGATCGGGCACCGAGGAGTAATGGCTTTATGTTGCACCATAAGACTTACAATGCTACGACAGTTTTTGGAGTGGGCAGTTGCTTGAAAACTTTGGACACTGACTCCTGTTCTATGTGCCTAAAGGATGGAGCTTTATCTGCCTTAAGTTGCCTGCCATCAAAAGAAGGGCATGCACTCAATGCTGGCTGCATATTACGTTACTCCAATTATGAGTTTTACAATGATCATGACACCCTTGCTGTTGAAGGTTAGTTTATTTAATTTATTTAGTAGCATCCACATGCCCACAATCATTTTGATGGAGATGTTAAATGAGCCCATGTTGTTCTTTAGGTTCCTTCTGCCCTTTTGTTGGACAAAACTGAACTGTGGTAGATTTTCAAAGCTTTTAAGTCTCTCTAAGATTCACAGTGTAGTTTTTCTGGGCAATTTGGTAAAACTGTGAGGGGAGGAAAGTTGAGTCACTTCATACAAGGACACATGAAGATCATATATATCCATTGCATGTTATTTGTTCAAGCATGCATGTAGTTCTAATATGTCACCACGTTTAATTAAGATTTCTTTAGAGAGCAGCCTAACATGCATCCTGTTACTTTGGCATCAGGAATGTGTGTGTCATTTACTCAGGGGCATGCACACCGTGATACACATTATATTGGTAGCAAAAAGGGCCTTTAAAGTTGCTGCTTGTTGTGAAACATGGAAATACTTTCAGTCAGTTGATGAATTCAAAGTGCTTAAGGTTTCATTTTGGAACTTGGTTGATTTTCTTGTAGGTGCTATAATATCGTATATTTCATGCATTCTTGCTGCAGTCGCTGTATGCCTATTGGCTGTTGCGTTCGGATTTTGTGTGGGTAAAATTACTTACAGACATAAGAATCGCAAAAGAAAACCAAAAGGTAAGAAAAGAACCTTCTCTTCTGCATTCTATTGGGGGGAGGGGGAATGGCCTTTGTTCTTTTTCCTTCGAGAGCAATCTCCTTCACAAAACATAATTGTATATGGTTTTTATACATCATATATAGGAAAGGAGGACTTAGAAATGCATAAGAGCTTACGTTTTATGCAGTTCAAGCACACAACACTTGAGAAAGCAACTGAGAACTTCAGTGAAGCCAACAAGCTTGGTACTGGAGGATATGGTGAAGTTTACAAGGTAATTGACCTTACTTTCATTTTAGCACATAGGCTAAGAAGAATTTATTTTACTTTCTCTTTTCTTTATATTCTTTTAAATTTTCTAATTCTGTTCTTTTGTTCCTGAATGTACGCAGGGAACCTTACCAGATGGTAGAGAAATTGCTATTAAACGCTTATTTGTAAGTGGAAAAAGTAGACTTGAGGAGATTTACAATGAAATGGATATTATCAATGGCGCCCAGCATAAGAACTTGGTTCGCTTTCTTGGTTGCTGCTTCTCCAATATGAACTGCTTCCTGGTCTATGAGTACCTTGCAAACAAAAGCCTTGACCGCATCTTATTTGGTAAGCTGTATCTCAATATGGAACACATGAACACCATCTCTTTCTTAAATAATAATAATAATAATAATAATAATTATTATTATTATTATTACAAGAACATATCTTATGACAACTGGCAATTGTGTGTATGCAAAATCAATCTCTTGTCTTTGTGCATTTTGCAAATCTAATAGGTATAAAATTCAATACTAATTATTAGCAGATTCTTGTAATGACCATAAATCAACATATTACGTTGTTTTGCAACATTCTGATAGTTCTATTGCTACCGATGGAAGGAAGACCCAGAGAAGAAGAAAGAACTAAATTGGGATAAAAGGTTTGGAATAATCTTGGGAACAGCTGAAGGTTTGGTATACCTTCACGAAGATTGTCAAGTGCGGATTGTTCATCGAGACATCAAATCAAGTAATATCCTGTTAGACTCGAAATATAAACCGAAGATAGCAGATTTTGGTCTAGCTAGGTTCTTTTCAAGCGAAAAGCCCGCTATCAGCCCTGCCATTGTTGGAACCCTGTAAGTACCTGTGATTTTCTTAAAGGCAACATTTCAAATGGATACCTTGGAGCTGGTAATTAATTCGTCAAGCCATTTGCATTACTGACACATCCTCTATGCCTCTCTTTGCTTACTTTCTTGGCTTGTAGAGGGTACATGGCTCCTGAATACATTGCTCGGGGGAGATTGACCGATAAAGTAGATGTTTATAGCTTTGGGATTCTTGTGCTTGAAATAGTTAGTGGAGTGCAGAACAACAAATTTCAATCCGAGGATTCTCTTGAAACTCTAGTTATTCATGTGAGTACTCATAACCCACCATGCAGATATTTCTGCCTAGTTAATTTGTGTTTGCTGACTACATTTTCTTAGAGGGTGCTGTTTTTGGTATTTTACAATATGCATTAACATATTTCGGTTGGGCATGTTCCTCGTTTGCAGACATGGAAGCACTTCCAATCAGATAAAATAGCAGAAATTATAGACAAAAGCATGGAGAATTTAGATATTAAGGAAATCACAAGAGTTATTCAGGTGGGTTTATTGTGCACACAAGAGTTGCCATATCTGCGTCCTACCATGACAAATGTAATTGGAATGCTTAAACAAAAGGATTTCAACTTGCCCATTCCAACCAGACCACCTTTTACCGAAGAATCAGTGGAATTTTCTCCATTTGGCTCTAATAGGCTGTTATCTTGTACTTCTGATTCTTTATTACCGTCAGATAATTGATTTTCTTTTTTTCTTCTCCATTTTCATAAAGTTTTATAACAGAGATTGCTGCAACATATCTTAGCTTTAGAACTTAAGTAAACATTGTTTATGGATATTAGCTCTTTTGGTACATCAGTTTAGGCTCTCTGCGGTAAGCCAACCCCATATGGCGGTGAAGTCATTTAACTTGCCATTAAAGATTGCGTGTCAAGACCCTTTTTCTTCTCCTCTCTGTTGCCTTTTCTATTTACAATAGGAGGAGTCCATTCCGTGGGACCTTCATAATTTATCTACCTGTTTGAAACAGGTATGCATTTCCATTTTCTTAGCACATAATGAATGTCGTGTAATTGGGCAGGCAACCATTATCATGTTATTGTTGACTTACTGCCTAGAAAAGGGCCATAATTTTTAAGGGGAAGAAGGCGAAATTTTACCCAGAAACAAACAAGCAAGAAAATGGATGGGTTATCCTAGCTACTACAATCCAAGGAGAATTTGATCCAGAAAACATAAAATACAGCAAGAAAACACTATATAGGAAAATGTCACCAACATCCAAAGGATGCAGTTAAGGCCGGTGGGTGCTGACAACTCTTTTAGTTGAACAAATAATGAGTCTTCTAACAAATGGATGTTGACTTGTCGCAGGCTTTCCAGAAGTGTTCAATTATGAATTCAATTCCTCTTTTCAATTGTTATTAGTGATACCTCTCCTCAATTATTATCAGTGATCATAAAAAAACCAAAAAAAAAAATAACTATCTATTAATTTAAATTTTATTAAAAAATTTTAAAATAATAATAAGTAATAATTTAATAAAATTAATATTATTTTTTAAATATAAATTATAAAAATATTTGTTTTGTTTTTTAATAAAAAATTCAACCCAAGTCAAAGGAAGTAAAGAATATGATTTTTTTATTTAAAAAAAACAGACTTAAGGACGCAAAAGTCAATGTTTTTATAGGTGGCCCTTGTAGCATTCACATTAATAAGCAGGCCGCGACTCCAAGTTTTCAGGTAGTTTGCCTCTCCGTCTCCACTCAACTCTTTGAGTTCACTGTCATTCTTTATGCGTTCATACTACAAGGAAGAGGAAAATAACCGTGAGGGCTGCTCCCTTACACACGCGATTTATAAGGTAAAATATAGTAAATGATTACAGAAGAAAGGAAATCAATGAATTCCGTGGGGAGAAAATCAATATAGAGATTGGAGACAACTGAGCTCCAACAAATAGTGCTATGCCAATCATGAACCTTGAAGTGTTTGTGCAGGAAAAATCCAGAGAAAGTAGAAACCAGTGGTAGGGGCTCTAGTGTTGGTAGCTTTTCAATCTCTCCCTCTTCTCTCTCCATTTAGCTTTTCTACTCTGCCAGTCTGCGAGACTGCGACTGACCTGCTGCCACTAATGCTTCATACACATGATGCAGATAGCAAAAAAAATGGAAAGAGATCTCTATGGTTATTGCTCCATGGACTGTGTGACACCGAAACTGCCATTTCTAACGTTCTTTTCAGTTTCTTTCTTGCTTTTCTCTGTCTCCTTCTCTGATCCAAGAATCTCAGAATCCGGCCTCTTCTGTGGCAACTCCACACGGCGAGCGGCTGCGAGCTTCATCACCGAATTCGTCAAAGAAATGGAAAGCCTCTCGCAAACCATCAACACACGCCATTTCGCCACCCACCAGATCGTTACCGGCTACACAACTCAAATGATCTACGGCCTCGCTCAGTGCCACCGAGACCTCTCCCAAACGGACTGCCTCCTCTGCTACGCCGCCTCTCGCACCAGGCTGCCCCGCTGCCTCCCTTCCCTCTCCGCCCGCATCTTCCTGGACGGCTGCTTCCTTCGTTACGACACCTACAATTTCTACAACGAATCTATATCTCCCTACACCGACACATTCAACTGTAGCAATGACAAAGCTCCAGTGCTTGACGATGATACGAGCTCCAACTTCGTAAGGAGCGTTGGTTATGCGCTGGGACATGTGACTGATGCGGCTGTGAGGAGTGGTTCAGGGTTTGGGGTTGCCGGGGTACAGGGAGTGTACGCATTGGCGCAGTGCTGGGACAGCTTAGGAAGCGTTGGGTGCAAAGCGTGCTTGGAGAAGGCTGCGAAAGCAGTGAAAAGTTGCGCCCCTAGCAGCGAAGGGCGAGGCATGAATGCCGGTTGCTACTTGAGGTACTCGACCCGTAAGTTCTACAGTAATGGCAGAGAGGAAGAAGAACGCCATGGTAACTGATAATTGCACCCCAATCTTTCTTTAGTAGCCTGATTTCTCAGGTAATTTTTGGTTACTGATTATATATACACGGAGGAGGAAAAAAGGAACATCTGCACCTCTGCCATCGCCAGTAAAAGTTTCAAGATAATTAGACAAAAAGAAATTAGCAGAACTTTGAATATTTAATAATTAAAATTTAGATTTCTTGGTCTGATTTGATACGAATTGAATTGATGTTCTTCAGGGTGGCACTGGAAAGGGTTCATAATGGCTATTGCTTTAGCATCAGCTGCATTCCTCATACTCTCCCTCTTCACAGCTTATGCAGTTTACTCAAAATTATCGAAGCTAAACCAAGGTACATCAATGGCGGTTTCCCAGCTGTTCTGTTAGAAAGGACTTGTAGTTATGCATCAATCTTCTTGACTCTTTTCTCTTCTGATGAGTCTTATTTCTCTTGCCCGACTAGAACGAAACAATCCCGGCCCGTCTTCAAGAAGCTTTCATAAATCCAATTTAAAATTCAAGTATGAGACCCTTGAAAAGGCAACAGATTATTTCAGTCCTTTAAGGAAAATAGGCCAAGGAGGAGCAGGTTCTGTATTCATGGGGATCCTTCCAAATGACGAAACTGTGGCCGTCAAAAGATTGATATTCAATACCAGGCAGTGGGTCGATGAGTTCTTCAATGAGGTAAATTTGATCAGTGGAATTCAACACAAAAACCTCGTTAAGCTTCTTGGGTGTAGCATAGAAGGCCCAGAGAGCCTCCTGGTTTACGAATATGTACCCAACAAGAGCCTCGATCAGTTCATCTTTGGTAATCGTCCACTCTTTTGGAATGAGTCCAACTTCATTTTTGTCTAGACTTAGCTCAGAGCCTGATATGGCCATTTCCAACACTTCCCCAAGCTTGTAAACTGTTATTGTGCTGTGCAGATGAGACGAGAATGAAGCTTCTAAGCTGGAAGCTGCGGATTAATATCATCCTTGACACAGCTGAGGGGCTGGCATATCTTCATGAAGGCTCTGAAACAAGGATTATCCATAGAGATATAAAGAGCAGCAACATCCTTCTTGATGCAGATTTCAGGCCAAAGATAGCTGATTTTGGACTGGCTCGTCAATTTGGAGCTGACAAGACTCATCTTAGCACTGTAGTTGCAGGGACACTGTAAGAGAACCGATTAATCTGATTACTTTCATTTGATAATGATTCAAATAGAGAGTATTTGAAGATCATCTTCATCTTTGTCTCCTAAACTTGGCACCATTTGATGATGCAGAGGGTACATGGCCCCTGAATATCTCATTCGAGGACAACTCACAGAGAAAGCAGACATTTACAGTTTCGGGGTCCTGGTTCTTGAGATTGTATGTGGCAGAAGGAACAATGCCTTCAAACAGGACTCGGGTACTCTTCTACAGACAGTAAGATCCAGAACTTGCCAAAGAGCATTTCCTAGTTTTTCCTGAACTTTTCAGTTTGATAATGCAAGAATTCCCTGCCTTAGGTTTGGAAGCTTCACAGATCAAATAGACTGGCTGAAGCTGTTGATCCTTGTCTGCAAGTAGAGTTCTCAGTGGAAGAAGCATGTAAGGTTCTTCGAATTGGGCTTCTGTGTGCTCAAGCTACAGCAGCTTTAAGACCATCCATGACCCAAGTGATCTTGATGCTAACTGATAAAGATTGCGAGATTCCTATGCCAAATCAACCTCCTTTCTTGAATTCTAGCCTCCTAGAGCCACCAGCTTCAGTGACTGCTTGCAGCGAAAACAGTCTCACATCAAATGCAGCAACAAAAATTGCAGTTTCCTACACTTCCACAGAGTCTTCAAGTACACCCAGCTCACATGGAGAATGAAGAAGCTAAAAGTTATTGTAGAAGCAAATCAAACACTCAGCTTCCAATAATTTCAAAGACTTCCAGTCCCATGAACAGTTTTTGCAGCGCCTTGGGAGTCCCTTCATGATTTATCAGTCATGAACTTTGAAACAGCAGACAGATGAGTTTTTTATAACTCCTTGAAACAAGCAGTTGCAGTCACCTGCAGTTCTACATAAATTGATTAGATACAAGAGAAGATATCCTAATGGCTAACTATAATGCAGGCAGAGTGTCTTCAAATAAAGAGATGTACTATTCCAGTCTGTTTTCCTTTTTCTCAGAGTCTAATCATTTTGTCTGCAGAGAGAGACTTGAATTCTGAAACCATCAATAATTTCTTCACCTTGTCTTGTTGAAATTGCTCCAAGACTCTTGGAAGGTGGAGTGAATTGGTTTTGTTTCTTGGGACCTACTTGCACAGAGATCCCATTTCATTTCACTATGTGCATTAGTCAAGCAGATTACACAGAGAAGAGAAAAATCGGTATTTTGAACTCTTTAAAGTCCTCTTCTATATGGAAAATGTAAGAATTTCATTACATTCCTTTTACTTTTCAGAGAAGCGAACTTCCTAGCATGAGATCTCAGCATATATATATAGACAAAGAATAGAAATCTCAAACTAGTTCTTTTGTTCGAAGATCAAATCTTCACTCGTCTTCCCTAACAACACTAATTTCACTTCTATCCAGCATATCGTAGAACTGTCTGGTTTGCTTTTGCACTTTCCACTGGTGAATTTTCCAAAGCCCTCCAGCAAGAAGGCCAGCAGTCAGGGCATAGATGATCTCTTTCACTACGCTCGGACCCTGAGAAGCAGCATGTCCAATCCTATGAGGAGCACCCATGTTTTCTCTGCCATGGCCACAAAGAAGTCTCATCGTTCTTTCTCATATACCAATCCACCACTTCAAAACACAATCTTCCTATAACATATCTATAGCATACTCGAAGCTTAATAACACAAAGAAAGCATAGATCATCGTATCATTGTTAAAGGAAGGAGCTCATAATCGCTTACAAAGGCCAGAAAAAGGAAGTGTTTCTGTAACTACTCAGAAAAGGAAAACCTAAAAATTTAGTAGGAAGGCGAAATTCTTTCTTCAATTTCTCAGCGGCCAAACAGAAGATATGCAAGAAAATGGAACTCAATTAACTATGTACCCGCCGGGAGAAACAGAGGAAAGTGAAGAGTGGAGGAAGAGAAGCTTCAAGAACGCCAACTAGCACATATGCAGCGGAGGAACTAGAAACAATCAGCTCTCTTCTACGCCTTTTGGGTAAATATCAATCATTTCATTGCAGCCAAACAGAAATAGAAACAGAAAACAGAGTAAATACTGATACCGTCTTCGCTTGACAAATAGCTGCGAAACCGCCACGTTGTGTTGATGACTCTTGACATACGGCCCCCTATGGCAGGGCAAGCGTGCATGGCAAACACGTCTCAAGAATTCTTTTTTTTTTCCTTTTAATTTCGGTTATTCTGCAAAAGAAGAACCCAGAACACATGGGTTTCCTTTGCCTTTTCTATAGCTAGTGGGAGCCGGGGGGAGAGAGAGCACTCACTCTTAATATTGAAACGCAGTCGTCGCCTCATTCTAAAGTCAGAGGAGTGACGTGTATCCAAAGGATACATATAGGGAGTTGCTGCCTCTTTCCTTTCGAAAATATCCCGCCATTGCGCGCCAAACGGCTTCCGGTCCTCCTCATCAACCTCTCTCTCTCTCTCTCTACACCCGCGCACGTACGACACAGAGCTATGTACTGAATATTTGGATTAATTTGGTTCTTCTTTGTTAGTGATTTGAGCTGGAGATTGACATTTTATGTGGATTTTATTAGTTGTTCCAGTTACTGTGAATTCTATCAGATAGACTGAACTAGAAATAGCATTGGTTGTAAGTTATTCTTTCACTGGGAATTGTTGATTTGCATGAATCGCAAACTATGTTTAAGGTTCTTGGAGAACCGAGAGTTCCAATCAATAGGAGGATTTCCGATGCTAGCTCTTTAAACTTGAACAAGATTTTGAGAAAAGTAATTTACATCTCCATGAAAGACTTGCACTGATGAAAGGGAAGAATGCAAACACGAATTCACAAATGTTGAAATAGGCAGCCTCAGTTTTATCCTCCTGCAAAGGAAGTATGCATAATAGAAGATGACGCCGCCGAGGCTACATCTCAAACTCCAGCTCAAGAACTCAAGAGATTGATTAAATCTAAAAGGGTGAACTGTTCAATGTGAGTGCTTGTTTTTGCAGTTGTTTACAAACCTAGTCTTTCAACATCTTCTTTATGATGCCATGGGTTCTTAAATTTTTGTTTCATGTGTCCAACTGCATTAACAATTCAGCTTTTCTGTACCAGGCAGAGTTTCAGCCTTCTATATGAGCAGTTGGGAGAAGATATGGCATGTGAGATAATCTTATGCATTTCATTTGATTTGATTTGAAGTATCTTTCTTCGTTCCTTTTATCCACTTCTACTATCAATTCCAAAAGTGAGACTGCTCCAAGATTGACGAAGGTGATGCCAAAATCGTTACAAGCAATCTTTGACGTGAAAAATCCAAGAACCTCTCTTTCCCTTGCTGAGTGCATCAAACGTGGGCTCTTCTCTACCATCAGAAGCCTTGATTCTCACAAGAAAACTACCTAGGGAGAAGCACCTGGAACTTCAAAGTCAATTAGATGTTCTGGGTGAAACAGAGAGACAAAATTCCACACCAGGCTGTGCTTGATTCATCTTCAGAACCAAGAGAGGCAGAACAAAGTGGACGCAGTAGCACCCATGATCTGATTGCAGAGCAACATGTGACTTCCGGCATCCCGGGTGCTATGAACCTGAAAGATGACAGGGTGCACTATTCACAATATTAATAATACCTGATAACCATACTTTGCTTTTAATTTCAAGTTTTTGATAATTAGTTTTCATTATTGAAGCTCAACTTCCATCTGGACCTGGAGAAAGCATGGACACAACTTTCACAGAGGAAACTATATTTCATCATAAAGTCCTCAGAATTTTCCAATACTCAAATCTATCAATGCCCTTTGAGTATGAAACCTTGATTCAGACCGAGGAAGATTCCCCACAGGACAAGCCTGGCGTTTGCATTGCTGCAGTTGATGCATCAAAGGGGACAAATTCCGAAGTTCGGAGCAATCATTCTCTGATCATTTCTGGTGTGGAATATGGAGAGGCAGAGAGAAACTCATGTAGTGTCAAGGCAGGCACAAAGGTGAAACACAATTTATTTTCTGAAGGTCCCTATTGATCATATGGAAAGTCAGATCTTACGCATAAAGGTTCAAGCACCAAAGTTGATCCATCACCTATCAAAATGCTATCCTCTGACATTTCAATGGTAAAGAAAACCACAGATAGCAGAGCCCAGAAGCTCCATAGAGGATATCAGGAAGCAAAGATTGTCCACTAGTGGATCAAACAGACAGTGCTACCAATCAGCACTGGCAGGTGAAACAAAGGAAGAAAATTCATTTCTTGGGTTTAAAAGTGTCTTTTCATTTCTCTGATTCCACTCTCCGATATTCCAGGGAAGTAGATTACAGGATCACAATTCGATTAGCTCATTAGCTCATTGATTTCTTCCTCCAGATTTTCTTTCCTTCTCTAGAGACTTGACTAATACTTGAAACAAGTTTACAGCAAGTACTGAAATATGGTTAACAGATTCCCCGTATGATCGACTATTTGAAATAGTCAAAAGTGTGATTGTCACAAATGAGCTTCTAACTATTTCCAAGCTCAACAGGTTAAAATGAATGACAGATTGTTGACTGCAGTTCACTTAAACTTGTAGCCAAGTCAACAAAATGCATTACATGCTAGTAAAAATTCGAATACAATATGTGGTATTATTAAAATTACTCACACTTTTCTTGTGCCTCTGCTGGTCCTTGACATCATCCAGAGCATGCCCAATTGAAACTTTTAGAGTCCATTGTGCTTCTGCAGGTAACTAGCTTCCTCTGTATTGAGCCCCAAAACATTTTGAGATAATAGACTGATGTTCTTCCATGGTGGTCGTTGTCACCACAGAATGTTGGGAAGAGCAGAGGACATATGTACTAAATAGTGCTGTCAAAGCATAAACCTAAGTTGTAGTTAAAATTCTGAACAATATGTTGTCTACCTATTAACCCAAACTGTTAAACCACAGAGAAAAGAAGTTAGGGAAGTAAGAAACCACAGAAAGATGGATGGAATTGCAAAAGAATGAACTGAACTACTGAATAAAAGAAGTGGCTGGCCATTGAAATCTTCCAAAACACATCAATGGCAAATAGAAACACATTCTCATTGAAGAAAAACATTCAAGTATCATCATTTACAGCAAAAGCAAGTTCTATTATCCACCTGCTTCATGATACAGCAGTTTCATTTAAAATTTTGATGCCACTGAGATTGCCTCAAGTAAAACACTCTCTTTGCTAACTTCTGTTCGTGGTTCAGAATAATTCTTTTAATAATGTGTAAATGACAAAGCAAGTTCCCTCACCTATCAAAACCACAGCTTTCTGGTGTGAGTCCATCTCCTACCTCTTTCGTTGCCTACTTCTTGCAGTAGAGAATGACAATAGACTATACATATTCCCAAGAATCTACATCCTTCCGGTTCATTAAAAAATCACAAAAAATCTCTAACAAACCAGCATTTCGGACCTTAGGAGCTTCAAGATGCCATAAATTTCAGCTGACTGAGAGTGTTGTCCATCTTCCGAATAGAAAGAATGAACTCGATTTCTCACCTCAACCCAACTGCAGCCACCACTTTTCTTCAACCCCTTCTCCTTCATTAACTTCCTGACACTTGAAACATCACTCCATCTCCCACTCGAAGCATATACATTCGACAACAGAACATACCCAGCTGAGTTCTTCACTGCCACTTCCCCAAGCTTCCTTGCTGCCCTTTCAGCTATCTCTTCATTTCTATATGTTTTACAACCACTCAACAATGCTGCCCATGCATTTGTTTCAGGTTGAAATGGCATAGAGTTGATGAGTTCTTCAGCTTCAGACAGCCGACCTGATCGAGACAGCATATCCACCAAGCAGGTATAGTGTTTTCCCTTTGGTTTTATACGGTAAACTTTCTCCATTGCATTGAAGTACCAAAGCCCTTTATCTACTAACCCTGCATGAGAACAAGCAAATAGAACTGAAAGAAGCATGAGCTCGTTAGCTGGGACAAGGGTCGTTCTTTCCATCTCCTCAAACAAAATAAGAGATTCCTTTGCAAACCCACTTTCTGCAAGCCCTTGAATCATCACTGTCCAGGCAACTTCATTCTTCTCTGGCATTCTATCAAAGATCTTCTTAGAGCTCTCTATATCCCCAGATTTAGCATATACATCTGTAAGTGCAGTACCCACAAAAATGTCATATTGCATTCCAAGTTTAACTACTTTTCCATGGAGGCCTTTGCCTTTCTCCAGGGAAGCCATGCTAGCACAAGCACCAAGAACACTAGAGAATGTGGACTTATTAGGAACTTCCCCAGACAAAAGCATTTCGTTGAATAATTGGAACACCTTATCAAACTGTTTAGCTTCCGAATAACCAGCAATTATAGCACTCCAAGAGACATTGTTTCTTACAGGCATGTTGTCAAACAATTCCTTAGCTTCTTCTATTTGGCCATTCAAAGCATACCCACTAACCACAGAGTTCCATGAAACAACATTCTTCTCCAGGATTGAATCGAAGACAGAACGTCCTTCTTTAAGCTTCCTACATTTGCAATACATGTCCATTAAAGCACTACTCACAAAGACATCTCCCTGAATTCCTAATTTTACAAGACATCCATGGATGAGCATCCCAGCTTGCAGAGACTCCAGGCTAGCCAATGCACTAAGAATGCAGGAGAAACAAGAAATATATGGCTTAACCCCATCTTGAACCATTTTGCAGAAGAGTGTGAATGCTTCTTCAAGATACCCACTTTGAATGTACCGTGCTATCATTGCACTCCAAGAAATTTCGTTTCTTTCTGGCATCTCATCAAAGATTCTACGAGCTTCTTGCAAGTTCCCCATCTCCACATACATATCTAGAATTGCAGTCCATGAAACAACATCCCTCTTTTCCATTCCATCAAATACTTTACTAGCTAAGTCATATTCACCCATCCTCAAGCACGAAGTAATCAAAGAATTAGAAACTGATATATTGTGCTCAAAGCCAGCTTTAATGATCAACCCCAAAATTGTCAATGCCAATCTAAAATCAGCAAAGCCTACAGAAGCTCTAACAACAGACGTGAAGGTGACTTCATTTGGCTTGAAACCAGATTTAAGCAGTCTCAAGAAAATCTTCAAAGCTTCAAAACAAAACCCATTTTGAGCAAGCCCACAGATTGCTGCAGTCATAGAAACTAAATTCTGAAATGGGTTCCTCTCAAAGTACCACATTGATTCTTCCACTCTTCCATGTTTCATAAGGCCAGAAATCAATGCAGTCCAAGAAACCTCGTTCCTCTCAGGCATTTCATCGAACAGGCGGCGAGCTTCATGGAGTTTTCCCCATTGAACATTGGCATTAATCATGCAATTATGAGCTATAAGATCAAACCCATTAAACCCCTTCATAATCTCATCAGCTTCAGTAATTTTCCTGCTGTTCAAGTACATTATCAAGAGTTTAATGGCTATAAACCTCTCAGATGAAATGCCCATCTTGAATAAATGGCCATGAAGAACACTCGCTTCAGTGACCTGGCCTTGGTCGGAGAGCTTTCTCAAGAGAGAAACGCATGTTTCCACGAAAGACTTGAAACTGTTTCTTGGGTTAATAGCATAGAGACTGTTCAGGGCAGTGCTCATGTTGTACGAGGTAGTTAAGTTAGTTGACTAGAAATTCCCAACAATCTCATGAGAAACTACAGATATTAGGCCATTTCTTATGAAACCTATGTGCATGTCACGAGTTGTTTAAAGGGGCAAGTTTCTCAAGCCAGAAGTTAAAACAAATAAAATAATAAGAAAAACTCTCCCATGGAAACGCTCTTACTTTCCCACATTTTCTTAGATGTCCTCATATTTCAAGCCAGCCAAACACTCTGTTTTGGCAATCATCAATACGCTTGTACCCCAAAATAGTAACTTACTTTTCTCTGTCCCTCATTCGGCCCTGGTACCCAGAAATAGACAGGAAAAATTGACAATCACAACATGCTTTTCCAGATTTTAAAAGATTTCTTCACGAAGTTTTCCATATCAGTTGTGTGATATCACAATCAATTCGTCACCCACCAGAGCGACCCTGCAACAAATTGATAGTAGCTCTTGCATGGATCCTCAGCATCTCCAAAAGTCACATCGGCTCTTTCCCATCTGCAGAGACACATTTCTTTAAATGAGATGTTGAAACCAACACTCCCACATGCTGCATGTTGCTCTCATGTAACTCCTGCACCACATCTCAACACAAAACCCCTGAAAGACACGAAAGCAAGCAACTTTGGCTTTTCAGACTGATAAGGCAAAAGGATTGTTTGAACCTTTTACATCAAGTAACCAAAGAGATTCCATCGCGATTATGATTTTAAAATCCGAATTCATCAGAGCCACATGAAAGGTTTAGCGAGGAAGAAGCCAGTGTAATGCCAACACCCAAAGCCACATAAAAAGCTCCAGCTTTTCTTTCTCAAAGATGTATGAGAAGATCGATGAGTTATGACCAGCCTTTTATGATAATTAGATATCACACTTATAACTTTCTGTTATTAACTATCTGACTATCTTACCTAATAAATTTTTTGATCAATATTAAAAAAATCAAATTTTATGTGAATTTCAACTTAAATATTTATAATTTTAATTTTATCAATAAAATTAAACTTTTAATTTGAGTTAATTTAAAATTTATCTAAAAATTTAAAAATATTAAGAAGTAAAAATTTTATATGATAAATTTAAACTTGAAATTTTACATAAATTTAAAATAATATTCAGATTTTCATCACACAAAAAATTTAAAATTTTTGAATATTAAAAATATGTTGTTCTTAATTTTATACTGTCAAAATTATAAAAAAATAAAAAAATTGTTAAAAAGTACTTAAAATATAATATAAATTTATTTAAAATATTTTAATAATCAAACTATCATTAATTTCATAATCCTTTAAAATTAACTCTATATTAAACCAAAATATTAAATGTATAATTTAAAAAATCAAAATTAAATTTTGAACAAAATTCTGAATTTTTTTTTTGTGTGTGTGTGTATTTATTTCAAATCTTTGGTCATTAGGCATTTATTTTCTTATTAATGTATTTATCGTTTTCTATTATGTTCAGTGAGTATTTATTGTTTAAATTAAGCAAGGATGTATATTAATAGTCTGAAAATTAAAAGATTAATGAGGAAACATATAATTAGGCAGAAACTATCATTCAATCTGGGATTAGATGTGCCTGTCTCAAGCCCATTATAAATGGCCTCTTATCAACACATCCAGGCTTGCTCTCTCTGTCACTCACTCATTACACTAAAACTCTGTACTTGCAGAACCCTTCTCCTCAAACATGGAGTCTCTCCCTCACAGGAGTCCAGCTTTCTCTCTCCCATTAGACTCCAATAACAAAGCCACTGAGTTTCGTCCACTCTCAATCTCACCGCCCCACATGCGTGCCTTTCATCTTGCATGGCTCTCTCTCTTCTCTTGCTTCTTCTCCACCTTCTCCATCCCTCCTCTCCTGCCTATCATCCGTGAGGATCTTAAGCTTACTGCCGCTGACATAGGCACCGCAGGCATCGCCTCCTTCGTCGGGTCTATCTTCTCTCGCCTGGCCATGGGCCCTGCCTGCGACCTCACCGGCCCACGTATCGCCTCCGCCACACTCTCTCTTCTCACTGCGCCTATCATTCTCGCCACCGCTTTCGTCTCCTCGGCTAAACTCTTCATTCTCATCCGGTTTCTCGTTGGGTTTTGTTTGGCTAACTTCGTAGCCAATCAGTTCTGGATGAGCTCGATGTTCTCCCACAACGTCATCGGGCTCGCAAATGGAGTCTCCGCCGGTTGGGCCAACATGGGCGCCGGCGTGGCTCAGTTAGTCATGCCGCTATTGTACTCTATAATTAAGTCCTTCAACGTGCCTGCATCCCTCGCATGGCGCCTTGTGTTTGTGGTTCCTGCTATCTTTCAAGCTGTAACAGCCTTCATGGTCTTGGCCTATGGACAAGACCTGCCTTCTGGGAACTACAAGGATCTCAAGAAATCTAGCGAGAAACCCACAGATACCTACCTGGAAGTTCTCTTTCATGGCCTGAGGAATTACAGGGGGTGGATACTAGGCTTGATATACGGGTACTGCTTTGGTGTGGAGCTGACCATAGATAACATAATAGCTGAGTACTTCTACGACCGATTCAGAGTAAACATTACCGTTGCCGGGACGATTGCTGCTTGTTTTGGCATGTCCAATTGGTTTTCCAGGCCAACCGGAGGGATGATTTCCGACAAGATGGCCAAGCGGTTCGGAATGAGAGGGAGACTCTGTGGGTTGTGGGTGGTGCAGACGGTGGCCGGCTTGCTGTGTACCTCACTCGGACGAGTCAACTCACTGTGGGGCTCCATAGTCATCATGTGCATTTTCTCTGTATTTGTACAAGCCGCCTCCGGCCTCACCTTCGGCGTGGTCCCTTTCGTTTCCAAAAGGTAAATTGTCTTTTCACCTTCGAATGCAGGACGGATCGACAAGAGGCCAAGCTTTAACCCACGTGTTAATATCCCAACTTCACCTGTTAACCATTCGTCCCACCCCTAATTTGGACGAGTACATACGTCGTCATTTTGGGTGCAGGTCGCTTGGGGTGATATCTGGAATGACAGGCAGCGGCGGCACTGTAGGGGCGGTTGTGACGCAACTACTGTTGTTTTCCGGCTCAAAATTTCCGACACAGACGAGCATTTCTCTGATGGGCCTCATGATGATTGTCTGCGCTTCCACCGTCACCTTGATCAACTTTCCCAAATGGGGCGGCGTGTTCTGCGGCCCATCCTCCAACCCGGAAAGAGAAGGTTATTGCCTGCTCGGTCCAGATTCCGATGTAGAAGACAACAAGTGACGGCCCCTTTTAAGCACAACCAAGAGTTATGGGCTGGATCCGCCTTATTTGTGATGGGATCAAACCGAGCCGAACTCTTCAGAGGCCCAGTTTTGCTCATCCATGGACTAAGGACAACCTCATTCGACCCGCATTTTTGACCCATTAGGCCTAGTGCGAATATGAAACCCCAGCATAATGTAATATGTTTAAATATTTTTTTTTTAAAAAGGCATTTCATCAAAATGTGTTTGGGAATCAGAGTTAGGTGATGTATCAATAAATCATTAGTTGCAAAATCTTTATTATTTTTTAAAATTTTATTTTATATTATCAATAACAATAGATCTCGACCTCCTTTGCTATCACTCCACTTGGTAGTTGCTTTGCTTGTAACTTAAAAAACCAGAGATTGACACGTATCGTAATCATATAACAAAGACAGTCAACAAACGAGTCATTACACATTTCTAACAACTCCGACCAGCTGCCGCTCCGCTTCTCTCGTCCTTCTCTTGGGGATCGGATTGAAACAAACCAACTAACCAAAATCTTCCTTAAAAAAATAGACATAGAGGTTAATACAGTTAAGAGATATATGATTAAAATTAAAATTGATTAAAGATCAAATATTTCCTAATGTAAAATTAAATGTTTGCATTTATCTTTTTATATTTTTTAAAAATGATACATTTTATGAGAGAATGATTGTGATATAAACTGAGTTTGATAAACAAAATATAATTAAAAAATAAAAAATATTTAAATTAATATATTTAGACCACATAATTGATCTGATCAAAAGAGTTTAATGAAAATTAATTCAAAATTTTTATAAAATAATTAATTTTTATTTTAATAATTTTATTATTGACTATAAATTTATGATTGGAATGATTTGGTAAGTTACTTATTTTTATTAATAAATTATTAATTTTTTATTTTATTAGCTCAATACATATTAAAATTTATAAATTATTTTATATGTAATAATACTAGAGATTTAATAATTCAAATAAGTCAAAATTAATCTTTACCAATTTGACTCAAGCATGTTAATGAAAATTACATAAAACACCTCTTAGTTTATATTGGTTTTGTATTTGATTAAAAGCGGTAATATAGGTTAAGAATAGATTAGTGTGTTGTTTTTTTGGGAAAGTGGAATAAATTAGAGTTAAAAAAACTGCTTTAAGTGAGAACAAAATGCATTTGGTCTTTTTGATAATAAAGGATGACCGTGAGATGGGCGCTTTGTACAGTAGTGGGCAGGTAATAAAAATTAAAAGCCATGAATGCAGAGGGATCTGATCCCCTGCATCACAAGCAACTGATGGAAAGAACACATGCTTTACGCCACCCGTAACAGGGAGGGAAGTCGTCTTCTGGTCTGCTGAACGCCAGCAAGTAGCAAGGCGCTTTTCAATTCTCTATCATTATTCTCTCCTCTTTTTCTCTTTTGGTTTCAATTCAATTCACGGTCTCCTTGGCGGTCAAGTTCCATGTGACTCTCTCTATCGATCTCAGTAAATGCTTCACAAGTTTCTTGTTCTCACTTTCTTGATTGCAATCTTCCTCTGGATTGGCGTGCATTCCACGGAAATCGAAGTCAATTCCACGAAAATTTGAATGAAAGATTTCGACTTAGATTTTCGAAGTTTAGTAGTTTCCCTGTTTTTTTGAGTGACAAGAGCTTAAACAAGAGAGAGTGAGATCCATGTGTCGCAGCTGCTGTGTTAAATTTTCTCGTTGAAGTACAATTATTAAACTCTGGTTTATTGCCCTTGAAATGGTGGAGAGATCGCAGTGAAGAAAGTGTGGGGCTAAATGAAGAAGAAGGTGACGCAGCAGAAATCTCAGTACCAATGCAAGAGAAAGATATTCGCTGTGTTACTTGTTGGTTTTTGCTTTGTGAGTTTGGTGTTGATGCAGGCTCGGTGCAGCAGAATCGTCACAACGCTCGCGTCTTTACGGCCTCATTTCCTTGAAAATCGGAAAATAGCGTTCCTGTTCATTGCGCGGAATCGGCTTCCTCTGGATATGGTTTGGGATGCATTCTTCAAAGTATGTCACTTTTAACTTGATTCTGTGATTACCACCATTGCTAGTTTCTCTTACTTATGACTGTGATCACGATTATCCTTGGTTTCTTCTAATTTGTTAGTTTCTCTTATTTTTGACTTTAGTTTCTCTTAAATAGTTACAGTTAGGAATTTGTCTCTTCTGTGTTTAGATATGCTTTTATGTTGATCGACGTTGCTAAATATACTAGTACTCTAATACAATATAAACAGGAAAAAGGAAAGTGAAGCTATGATTTGGAGACTCTGGTTTATTTTAGAAGTAACTGTTCTGCCTTGGACCTTAGTATGTTGTCATTATTAGAATATGTAAGTGGTATAATTGGCAGAAAAGATCTTGATTCTTAATGACTAGATATTGTGTGTGTGTGTTTGGCTTTCTGGACTGGGTTTAATATTTGCTATATTACAGGAGAAGCAGAAGATCCAAAATAATAAGATCTAGAAATTTGTGGCCGCTTGAAACTTAGCATGTTTGCACTTGGACAATCACATGATACTTTGTCGGGGAACCCGAAAATTTCCAATGCATTGCCAACCAACATGTCAGCCACTAAATAGAGGGGGGATGTGGGGGGTGGGGGCAGAAAGCATTTCACTATGCATTTGTTGTTTGTATCTGTAAGGATGATTTCCAATGGAGCAAATGTTCATATCAAGATAGTAGCATGTGATTTTGTAATGGCTAGAGTGAAGAAGTAGTAATTGCTTTAAGTGTTTGCATAACAAAGCATTGTTTGTTTGAAGTTGGCAGTTAACTTGCTTGTTATTACTCATTTGAAATGGGATGTTTGAAACGACATTTAGAATAGCTTGGAATTGGCCAAATTGATAGGTTTGGTTGAAGAAGAACACAATATCAGCTTCTTTCTCTACAAGTTGGTACATTGACAGCATTGAAGTTTCACCAACTTATGCTTTTTCACTTCTATTTTTCTGGCACCATACGCATAATTGAAACAGACTATCGCAGTTTGAGCAGTGATAACTGCTCTTGTAGATTTCGCTTACATGGATTATTGTAATTAAAAGGGGAATAAATGTTTTACTGTCTTGGGTTCATCTCAAAGAAACATTTAATATGTTATTTTGCAGGGGGAGGAGAACAGATTTTCAATTTTTGTTCACTCTAGGCCTGGCTTTCTGCTCAACAAGGCAACAACAAGATCTGTCTATTTTCTGAATCGTCAGCTTAGTGATAGTATACAGGTTGCTGCTTCTAGCATGGAATTTTCCATTTTCAACAATTTGTTGATGACATTCCTGTTTTCTTTTGGTTTTGGTGCTCATCAACTGGCTAGCATAAGATACAAATGGTTTTCGAGGAGGACTAGGGAACAAGATCTTGAAGAATAATATTCACCATGTTCCTAATGGGCATTCCAATCGGACCTCCACATATTCTCCTGTCCTGTGACTGCATGCGCATGTTCTACCTGCCATGTGATTGTACTTGTTATGCATACGTGTTCATGGATGCACATTCGCCACCTATTATCGTGGTGACCATGTGTCTGCAAGGGACTTTTCTTGATCAGATCCCGCGTCTCACTTGTTCATGCTTCAGGATGCTACAATTAACCAGTATAAGTATGCTCTTTGTTCTGTAACAACAGAGAGTCAATTAGGATATGCCACTGTGTATCAATCTTGGTGGAACTGAAAAGTATAACATGTGAACTTAAATTATATATTTTTCTTTATTTGAAATCTGACTGATTATAAACTCTTATCATCCTACTTTTGTTGGAATGATGATCTTTAGTTAACATGATCTGTTTCAGGTAGACTGGGGAGAAGCAAGCATGATTGAGGCGGAGCGTATATTACTTAGACATGCACTTACTGATCCATTCAATGAACGTTTTATTTTCTTATCAGATAGGTGAGACTGATCTTGGAAATAGGGTGCTTTGTTTGTTATATTTTAAAGCTGCTCCTCTATCATCATTGAAGTGGAAAACAATTAATCTTTTTGTTAAGATTTTGTACAGCAAATAAGTGATCCATTTTTTGCTACTCTTTCTTACCTAATGATATTTCAGTTACTTGTTCTCTTCTCAGCTGCATACCTCTATATAACTTCAGCTACACATATGACTATATCATGTCAACATCGGCTAGCTTTGTAGACAGGTTTGTTGATGATGCCTATATGTCTATGCAAGTATTTAACTGTTTGTTTATGGAATGCTTTTACTTATGGATCATTGCATCCAACTTAGTATGACATACCTTACAAATTAGAATCTGTTTACTTGACATTATTGCTTCTCAAACTATATTTTAGCACTAGCTCATTCTATACTTCTCATGCTTTGTAGACACTTAACTAGTGATGGTGATTGTGTACCTAAAAATTAACTTCATATTGTAGCAAGTGCAAGATATCGCCAAAATTATTTTCTCTCTTCCCAAAATGAAGTAAATTAGAGTTTGTACTTATTGATTATCACCCTAGTAAGTAAAATTAATAAGAAATGGAATAGCTGAAAGTGAATTCAGACAAAAACAGAAAACAAAGAAACTAATATAGAAAATACACACTTGGTCAGGTTTACTGATCTTCTTGTTGGATATCTGGATATATCTGGTCAGTTTCCTTCTCTAACAAGTGCTAGTTACTGTTGATCGCGTTGTTGCAAGCAATTATCCAATGGGTTTGGGGGCTCATATAATACAATTTAATCACTATAGCAGTTTCTGGTATACCTAAAAGGCCAACTGATATATGAGTTGCTATAGCTAACAGCTTGAAATAGCAATGGATATTTAAGATTTCAATTATTTAGAGTTGGCAATACAATTGTCTTCATTAGCATGTTCTACCCAGAGCTCTAGTTTGACTTTATCCTGCTGACATTTGCTTACTGCTGTAGTCTGTATTTTCTTTGCGCTTTGCCGTAGGTCACTTTGGTTCAAATTACATACTGCAGTTCAGTGCTAAGTGGGCAGGTGGGATTTGCATTAGGTTTGATTCTTGATGGTTAGTACATTGTGATCTTACTCAAGCACAAACCAAATAGTTTGGATGGTTGGTGAACAGTAACCTTTGGAGTGGCAACTCCCATCCATAGCCAACAATATTCCCATCAAACCCTATCTTTCCTTTTATTTTATGCTTTGGAGACTATTGGGTGAAGCAAAGAGAAAAATGTAATGAATAAAATCCAAATAAATTAGAGAGATAGGTGCACAGTTTGATCTTGCATCATCTGGTCAATGGTATTCTCTTCAAATTTTAGCATCTTTCAGACTATTGGCTGGCATGCTGACAATAGAAATTTGGCTAACAGGATGCATGCTATCATTTGGGTCTCTCTGTCCTTTTTTTTTTTTTTAATCAGATCATTTGAGTCTCTTTAGTCATGTTTGGCTTTAATCTGGAAGTGTCCTTTCCAATTAATAGTTTTGTGGGAGCAAAGTATGAATAACTTCTGCAACTCTGTCAGTATTGAATTCTCTTTAGTTAGGCTAATAGCTGCGGTTCCAATTTTCTCAATTGTTCAAACTACTTATACTGCGCAATATGATTAGATGGAATAACCTGGTTCACTATTGTTATGATTGCTTTTGATGTTGCCAAATAGCTTCCTCAAGCTTTCTGGTCCACTCTTCTTTAACATAAAATTATCTTCAGATTATATCTATCAAGATTCATGGGCTACTTTCAGATTATTTCTAATAGTATATTTGTCAATGAATGCTTGGAGCAGCTTTGCTGATACAAAAGAGGGACGCTATAATCCAAAAATGGATCCGACAATTCCTGTTCATAACTGGAGGAAAGGATCACAGGTAAAAGTACAAATGTATTGCTCTGCAGTTTAATGAAAAAATCAATTTAAAAAAAAATGAATAGCTTGACATTTCATGTCATTAGATGCTCCTGTGTATTCTCAATTTCACGGCTGATGTTTCCTTGCAGTGGGTTGTGCTAACCAGAAAGCATGCAGAGGTTGTGGTCAATGACTCTACTGTCTTTCCCATGTTTCAGCAGCATTGCAAGGCAAGTTCTCTAAATTTGTGCTTGTTGGTAATTTCATTGTGCAGAGAACACAGTTTTTATAGTGAGTTGTATTATGTGATGGGTGCTCTAGCATTTGTCGTTAGTGTCTACCGATGTTATTGGACATTGAAGGTTGTTGAAGGAAAACGTCGGTTGTTCAATTTTATAGGTTTACTCATATCTAATTATCTGAAAACACACCAATTTTAGTTGAGATATAAAAGAGAAAACTGCTATGTGCTAAGGAGACATTGACATAGCCATAAGCAAATCAAAGTGATTATCTGTTGTGGTGGTTACCATTTTAAGAACTGAACTACATTTGCAATGTTAATAAGTTGATAACTTAATTTAATTTTCATTTTATAAAATATCTCATCTTTCCTCATTTCTACTTATCAACATGATTGTGCAGAGGCGGTCACTACCAGAGTTTTGGCGTGATCATCCCCTTGTAAGTAATTTTTGATTTTGAAATTTTATCAGGTTAATTCTTGAGTACTCTGTTCTATTTAAAAAAAAGACAAAACAAAAAGCTGGTCTATTAAATTGGAGTCCTCCCATATCCCTTCAGAATTAATTGTATAATGTTGTTTTTAAGAGATACAGTTTTAATATGATTTTCCTTCAATTTTTGTCCTATGCAGCCAGTTGATACCTCCAAGGAGCATAATTGCATACCCGATGAACATTATGTTCAGACGTTATTGGCTGTAAGATGATTTCTTATCCATCAACATTCTACCTTTTTTTTACCGAGGAAAAATAGTTTTAACTGATTTTTTGTTCAATTATGTTTAACAACTTCCATTTGTGACTACAAAATTTGACAGAAATCTGAAGAACAGCAGAAATTTGTAGATCTGTCCTTCTTAGGATGGCTTTTCTTCATTTGGGAATATTTCTAGTCAATCATTGCTCCTTCTTAACATTATAGATCTAGAAATTTCCTGCATCTTTCCTTTTGTTTACACTAGTAGTCCAAGCTAACGAAACTAATTAGCCTTTTTACAATTCTAGAGGCACTCTGCATGGCTAACCTAGCTAGTGAACATGTTTGTTTTACCTAAAAGCTGGTCTTGGTGCTGGGAGCTGGATGAGTATAAGCAGCAACATCCTAATTCTACAACACATGAACATGAAGGCGTATATAGTGCGTAGAATTTGTCAAGAGTATGGGGATAATAAGAGAAGCATGGTGATATATGTTGTGAACATAACTGCATAAAATGTGACTGTCATTTTGGGATAATAAGACAAGCATGCCGATATTTGCATTACTTCGAAGTTATGTGCAATGAATATCATTTAAGGCATGAGAAGGTGGAGAGGAGCAGAATAGGAATGCTAACCAACCTTTCATGTAATTTTAGTGTGAAATAACTCTCTGAAGCATTTCTGTTCTGAAATTCAGCAAGAAGGTCTTGAAGGGGAAATCACTCGAAGATCCTTGACATACTCTGCATGGGATCTTTCATCCTCCAAAGACCGTGAACGCCGAGGATGGCATCCTGTCACTTATAAGTTTGCTGATGCCACTTCGACGCTTGTCCAGTCTATAAAGGTATGACTATTTCCTGCTTTTCTCTTTATCTAATTTATTCATCTTCTTTCAGTATGTTGTTTGAATCTGTGTTTATGATTTTTAGTGTCACTTATGATTAATATCCATAGATGTGCTGGTGGTCCAACACAAGGATACAGTTATACTTCTCTATCAAAGCAGATAAAAACACTAAGATGCAGGAGGGGGTTGCCGGCACCTCTATCAACTAGGAAACTAATGCTGTTAGGGTTCCAGCAAAACAAACCATGAACATGATATGGTGGTCATTGGAAACCAACTATTTGCTTTCATCTGATAAATGCAATACTGTTTATTTTTTGAAATCATGGCATGTACATGCTTATGAGGAATAGCAGGCTGTCTTTGCCAGCTCAGGTTATACCTGCTTCATCCTGTCCTTTGTCCCTTCCCTTCTTTTCAGTGGATCAAAAATCTGAATAAAAAAAGGATCCTGCAATGGGAAATCAATTTTTGATCTTACACTTGTGAAGTCTAAACACCGTCCTTTCTGTCTACTTAGTACACTAGATCTATCGAAGCACACCGCCCTTATTTGGTGGTTTAGATAGACGTATATCACCGCTTCTCCCATATTCTTATGTTTTTAAGAAGTAAATTGCTAGATTTCTACAATGACTCGTGTTTGAGTTAAGAATTTGAATTGTGGGAGGTCTCGATGATGGTTTATTTTGCTGATACATTATCACTGCTATTATTGCTTCTGAATCCTCCTCCCCAGCTCTACTTTCAACATCATCACTGCTGCCATGCCATCATTACTTTCTTGACCAGGTGTATTTATGAATAGTTGAATATACTGTACAAAAGCCTCTATTATACGTCTTTCCTACTGTGGATGCTAATCGAGGTGATAGTGAGTGTTTTCTCTGATAAAAGCTAGAGTTACCAAGGGACTCTTCAAATTATGTAAATTTCATAGAACTCGTTTCTGGAATATATGCTGCAAAGGATCAAAAGGATTAGGCTACAGGATTTGCATTTTAGGCTTTTGGTTCGTTAAACTTCCATCATCTGCCAAAACAAATTAGAGGAGCTTTGCTCTGTTCATCCTTTGCTGTCTTATCCTTCTCCTGCCGAGCCAAAAGGATGTCAGATAAAATCTCTTTATCATTTGATGATTGCTGTTTGAATCCAGCATTAGTCTGAGATGTTAATTTGGAAAAGCTGAAAAACAGAAGTTAAAAGGTTTAAATTGAAGTTTTTTTTTTTATTTGGGTGAGAAATTTTAATTTACAAGTTGCATCAAACTACTGTTTCTCTACAGATGAGAGGGGAAATGTTAATGACTGTATGTTAACCAAATGCAGGCCATTGATAATATTTATTACGAGACTGAATACCGAAGAGAATGGTGTAGCAGCAAAGGGAAACCATCTCCATGCTTCCTCTTTGCCAGAAAGTTCACCAGGCCTGCCGCTCTCCGCCTTCTTAATATGGTAAACTTCAAATTTTCTCTCAATTGGTAAAAGGATACGCCATAATGATCGAGATCGAGCATCAAGCTCTTATGGTGTAATCAAATTCTGTTATTGTCATGAACGGATGACACAGTCTTTAGTTTTATTGATTTGGTTAATCTTTTTTGTTTTGACAGTCGATCCTGGGAGCTCACAGTGAAGATACAAGTAGGTCCTAATAATGTCCCTCTGGAGTTGCTCATTTGGGCTATAGGTCACCTCTCCACCAGTCATGGGGGAGGCTGGGGTTCAATCTACAGGGAAATCCTGGATTGGCCTGGTGAAAGAAAAAACTATGCCAAATAATACACCTTCCGTGTAGAAGATATATTAGTTATGGAAGTTGCAGTCAAATACAATGGGAAGAGCTGTAAATTAGGAAATACAAAAGAAGAAAAGGAAAAACATTCACTAGGATGTATATTTTTTCCCCCTTCATTTTCCACGAACACGGAAGGAATATAATTGTTGTTTTCCTTTACTCTGCGACATTCTACCACTGTCTTATTTATGTCAATCCATTATTCCCTCCCTATGGGGATTGTCAGGTGGAGAGCCAATTTAATACCTTTTATCTTGCTTGTTTACTGAATGGCTTCGGGGAAGTGAGCGTGTTCTATTTTATTCTGTTCTCATTAATTTTTCTAATTGGATAGATATATTTGGCTCAACGCAGATAGACAGCCATTCGTCTCTGAACATATCCATGTTATCCTTAATCCGGATAAGGCAACTTTGCATCTGCAGTAACAAGTGTAGCTTCACGGATTCTTGACCTCCTCTTCTCCTGGCAAGTATGGCAAAATACAGTCGCTAAAGTCCATTTAGTAGTTGGACCAAAATAGTCTCCAAAGAATCAAAATTAAATTCACTTTGATTTGATTGATTTGATTGATTGATTATCATTATCTACAACAAAGTCTCCTGATCACTGAATCAGACCTATTGCCCTATTTTGATTCTTTTCGTACAAGCGCGGCGATAAACAGTAGACGATGATATCTTCCCGAGGAAGTCATCAACGTGGCAGATCCATGGGATTCCACGTATCATCTATTTAATATAGAGATGTACATGGCTTCTCCAGGGTCGGTGAGTGACGGGCTCACGGGCTTACACGTGGCAGATGTCGGCGCCACGTTTACACCTTTCATCTACAATTACTACGTAGCACGCTTTCTGAGCTGAGAACAATAAGAAAAGGTAAAAGTAAGAGCCAAACATGGCAGATTTTTAAAGGTCAGATTATAAAAGAGGCCCACGTTTTCCTGAATGCCTACCAAGCCCCAGGCGCCTTTGAATCAGAATATATTTCAGTATTTCTTCTTACTCTTCTCCCCCTTTCCGATTTGTTTTTAATCAGAATATATTTCAGGAAGTTTGTTGGGAATTGGATATCCAATGCAGATTGCGTGTTCACGACGGAAAGCCGTGGCAACTAGTCAACCACCGCAATTGAAGGTTGGCCAAATATATTATGTTTATGTTTGTTTTTATTTTTTTAATCAAAAGCATAGTAATATTCCATAATAATAATAATTTTTATATTAATTATCTCATTTTCATTTTACATGCATGTCTTTTTCAAAAGTTTCTTTTTCATTTTTCAATTCTTATAAATTTTGAAACACTTTATTAATTTATGTTTGAAGAAAAATCTGATGATTGAATTAAAAAAAAGACTAAGGAGCAATGGCTGATTTGTTACACCCAGTTAATATTAAAATATATTAAAGAAATCTCAAAAGGTAACCAAAGCATGGAAAAGTGTAGCAACACTTAAATCACATAAGATGATTAAATGAGATAAAAAAAAAAGGCAGAAAAGCTTTAAAGCATTGCATAATATAAAAGTAAAACCTAATCCATGATCTCCTTGGTATATTCTGAATCCAAAATCTCAAATCTCAGATATGGGAATGAATAAATAAATTAATTAATTATGGATTGAACTAAAACAATAAAATTTTCATTTCAGCCAGTGAATATATATATATGTGATTGGTGATGGTAGGGTATGTTATTAAATAACTTGGGCAGGTGGCAATTAGTTGATGTTTAAGATCTCAACGAGATAAATTATCTGTACAACTCATTTATGTTTGCTTAATATAAGCAATATGGACTGCCCTACTCAGTAAGTCAATTATTACACTTAATAAAATGCTCCTTCTACTATTTTCTTTTTTATTCGTTGTGATTTTAAACATATTAAAATAGGATCTACTGATTTTTTATAAATAAATAAATAAAGTTTTAATGATTTATTTTATTATATTATCATGTATCATTATTTTTTAAAAAAAATTAGTACAATTCAAATAAATGAAGGAACTTGACATTTATATAACATGTATTTGAATTAATGTGTATATCAAAGATTTTTTATAAAACAGAACATTTTAATTTTATAAATTTATTTTATTTAAAAATCTAGTATTTAGATTATAAATCAACAATCATGCATTTCGTTATATATATATGTACGTGGAATAAAGCATTAATGCCATTTACAACTTTATAATATGCAAAGTGCAAAAATGCTTCCAAAAAGAAATTCATATAAAAAATTAAAAAAGAATAAATTTTAAAGTAGGTGGGCAAAAGAATAAAAAAAATATGAAAAATAAAGTTCGCTTTTTTTAAAAAGGATAAATACCACCATATGAGAAGGAATTTCAAAGGGATCAAGCATGTAGTCACTAGATGCCATGCAAAGCAATGAAGGGCAAATTGGTTACCTACACTCAACGTTTCCTCAAAGGCTATGGTGACCAATTGATACCCTTTGTTCCGTCTTTCTAAGTTCATAGATTCCTCGGGATAGTTTTGTAAGAGATGGGTACATGATTTTATTATTTGAAAATGACAATTGGACCCTAGAGAATAGAATAATGCAATTCATGAGCAACCAAAATTGTTCCAAATTAATTCATGATCACAACACTAAAGTGACCGATTGATATTGTTGCCGCATCTTTTTTATTTGTAGAGTTGATGACGGAACTAAGATCTTATAGTTTGAAGATTACCATTCAGATCCTATCATTAATTAATTTGATGTTGATTCTCTCAAAATTGTATCAAATTTTTTTACTGATTTGAGTTGGCGCTAAATTTTTAATAAAGTGTTATATAAAAATTTAAAATAAAAAAATAAAAATATTAATAATTAAATTTATTAAATTATTATGTAACATCGTTTTATCAAAAAGTTAAAGTAGTTTTATATCTGCAAAGAATCCCTTAAAGTTTGTACTTATTATTTCTATTTACTCATAAATTAAGGAATTAGAACTTAAATGTAACTAATGAACTGTATAATTTATCTTTGTTATACTGTAAGCATAATTGAAGGGGACCATTTTGATTTACAATAAAACCCAATTTTTTCTCTTAATTTACATATATACCACCATTTCTTAAGCGGTCAAACCAAAATCCATGAAAGACCAATGTTTACATCGTCTCCCGTCACAAAGAATTCAAGATATTGTGGCCCATGATTCCGTGAAACCCGTCCCTTGAAAAGGAAATTATGGATAATGTTAATTATTACCAACTATCTATTATATATTACAGTATATTAAAATAATCGAACCCAACTCGTTTATTTATTTATTTTATTTTTGACATTTTAATTCACGAAATAGGAAATTACCCACTGACCTTCCTCTCCAACATTCTGATTCATGATGCTCAGCCAAGCCTATATATATGGGCACTTGCCATCTTGTTCAGCAAACACCAAATTGTTACTCTCTTTCTTGATTCAATTTCCATTTACTTTGAACCTTTTTTTCTTCTCTATATAAACTAGCCTTCACTTCCTTTGCCTCTCACCTCTCGCCATTAGATCCTACTCTCCGGTTTCGTGCACACTTCTCTTTCATTTTTCTTTCTCTAGAAGGTCGCTTGTTTCTTCTTAGCATCTTCCATTCATGGCGCCAAGCTTAAGCAAAAATGGGTTCGGCGTTTCTGGCCTTGTCGATGGCTGTAACAGTCGGTCTGTGTTTACCCTTGAAGGATCGGACCTGAAGGCCAATGGGCATGTCTGTCTCACCGATGTCCCTCATAATATCACTGTGACTCCCTCGCCTTACGCCTCCGCAGACGAAGACAAAGCTGTGTCCGCCGTCGGATCTTTCTTGGGATTCGACTCGAAAGAGCCCAGGAGCCATCACGTGGTGCCCATCGGCAAGCTGAGGAACATTAAGTTCATGAGTATTTTCAGGTTCAAGGTCTGGTGGACAACCCACTGGGTGGGCTCCAATGGCAGGGACCTCGAGCATGAGACCCAGATGGTCATTCTAGACAAATCCGGGTCGGGTCGGCCTTACGTGCTCCTCCTCCCCCTCCTTGAAGGCTCCTTCCGGGCCTCCCTCCAGCCTGGCAAAGACGACAACGTCGACATCTGCGTCGAAAGCGGCTCCACCAAGGTATCCGCAGCCGAGTTCCGGAGCGTCCTCTACGTTCATGCCGGAGAGGATCCGTACTGTTTGGTCAGAGAAGCCATGAAGGTGGTTAGGGATCACCTGGGCACTTTCAAGCTTTTGGAGGAGAAGACACCTCCTGGTATCGTGGACAAATTCGGATGGTGCACTTGGGATGCATTTTACCTTACCGTGCACCCTCACGGCGTCTGGGACGGCGTCAAGCACCTAGTCGACGGAGGTTGCCCACCGGGGCTTGTGTTGATCGACGACGGGTGGCAGTCCATCTGCCATGATGAAGACCCCATCACCAAAGAAGGCATGAACCACACAATCGCCGGCGAGCAAATGCCATGCAGGCTGCTAAAGTTCGAAGAGAACTACAAGTTCAGGAACTACGTAAGTCCCAAAGGTTCAGTCCCTGGTGCACCCAACAAGGGCATGGGCGCCTTCATCAGGGACCTCAAACAGGAATTCAAAAGCATCGATTACGTCTATGTCTGGCACGCCTTGTGCGGGTACTGGGGCGGCCTGAGGCCTCATGCTCCTGAATTGCCTGAATCCGTAGTAGTAAAGCCGGAGCTGACTCCGGGACTGCAGATGACGATGGAAGACCTCGCAGTCGACAAGATCGTCAACAATGGCGTCGGCCTTGTCCCGCCGGAGATGGTCGATCAGTTGTACGAAGGACTGCATTCTCACCTGGAGAAGGTCGGCATTGATGGAGTCAAAGTGGACGTCATCCATGTAAGTTAAAATCTCTAACTACCCACCACGTTCTCCTTCTTCTTCTTTCATGTCTGAACGTGGGACCAAATCTCAGAAAGAAAAAGTCCTACTGATGTTTGGCTATGGCATCCGTATGGGTTTTTGTAACTTTGACTTCTTAGTTTCAAAACAGAAGAGTTAAAAAGCCAAGAAGTCGTTTCTTCTGTTACTTTGACTCTTTGTTTTGGTCGGTACGCCATTGCTTTTCTTCCCTCTGCTTGCTCACGTCTCCTCCTTCTCTCAACAAATCCTTAATCACCAAGGTGCAATGTGAATTTATATGTATTTATGCTTATCTTTAAAGTGTAATTTTCAATTAAATAAAAATGTAATTTATAATTAAACAAATAATGTTTTTAAAATTACTTTTGAACATTAACATTAATTTAATTTAATTTATTTTTTTTAGTTGTTAGAGATGTTGTGTGAGAACTATGGAGGGAGAGTTGATCTTGCCAAGGCATATTACAAAGCCTTGACAGCTTCTGTGAGGAAGCATTTCAACGGTAATGGTGTAATAGCAAGCATGGAGCACTGCAACGATTTCATGCTCCTTGGAACAGAAGCCATATCCCTCGGTCGTGTCGGTATGTCTTCTTCAACTATATTAATTTTCTTTTTTTTTCTTCTGCTATTTTTATATTATATACTTTTTATGATTTGAAATGTTTTTTTTTAACATATATTTCTTGGTCGGTACTGGGTAGGTCCCTGGGCAGTTGGGGGAAGTTAATGACATCACCGAAATTCTATGCATAATATTCTTTTGTAATAAATATGCCTATCCGCTGTCTGATGACTTGAGTAAAAAAGAAAATTAATTAAAAATATTTAATGATTTCATTTTTGCCGTTTATTCATGTACTTTAGCTTAATTAAACCGAACACTGTTGGGTTGGGCCGAACTGATGTGTTCTGTCTGATTTGTGTAATGAAACAGGGGATGATTTCTGGTGCACTGACCCATCGGGTGACCCGAACGGCACGTTCTGGCTGCAAGGGTGTCATATGGTCCACTGTGCCTACAACAGCTTGTGGATGGGCAACTTCATACACCCGGACTGGGACATGTTCCAGTCCACGCACCCTTGTGCCGAGTTCCATGCGGCGTCCAGGGCGATCTCCGGTGGCCCGATTTACGTCAGCGATTCTGTAGGCAACCACAACTTCCCTTTGCTTAAGCGGCTTGTGCTCCCTGACGGGTCGATCCTCCGCTGCCAGTACTACGCTCTTCCGACCAGAGACTGCCTGTTTGAGGATCCTCTGCATGATGGAAAGACCATGCTCAAGATATGGAACCTGAACAAGGTGAGCCAGTCGCTTATGGCACTAAACCTTTATTAACAGGCCTGCTGCAATTGGGTTAGAGACCTTATGGGTCCATGGATATGTGGATTTGATCTGATTTTGTTAAACTAGCTTGTTTCTAATATCTGACATGATTGATCTTCTTCTTCAGTACACTGGAGTCATCGGAGCATTCAACTGCCAAGGAGGAGGGTGGTGCCGGGAGGCACGGCGGAACAAGTGCGCTTCTCAGTTTTCTCATTCCGTCAGCGCTTCCACAAACCCTAAAGACATTGAATGGAACAGCGGCAAGAACCCTATCTCCATTGAAGGCGTACAACTCTTCGCCTTGTACTTGTCCCAAGCCAAGCAGCTCCGTCTCTCGAAGCCATCGGAGACCATGGCCATATCACTCGAACCCTTTACGTTCGAGCTCATCACAGTCTCTCCTGTGACCGTCTTGGCTGCAAAGTCTGTCCAGTTCGCACCCATAGGCCTTGTGAACATGCTCAACGCCGGCGGCGCCATCCAGTCACTGGCCTACACTGGTAACTCGGTTCATATCACAGTGAAAGGAACCGGAGAGATGAGAGTCTTCGCATCGGATAAGCCTAGGGCCTGCAAGCTTGACGGCAAAGATGTTGGCTTTGATTATGAAGAGCACATGGTGGTTGTTCAAGTGCCATGGTCTAGTCCCTCTAGTTTATCTCTAGTGGAGTACCTGTTTTAAAGTTAGGATTAAATTGTTTCTTTTTCTTATAGGAGATTCCACAACTGACATTAAGCCCAATGGGGGCAATCAAGGAAGTGATTAGCTATCAGTAACCATTAATCAAGAGCATTAATGGAATATTATTATTATTTTGCTTCAAGGTTATTATGAAAATTTTATATTTAACTTATTGTGGTCTTTTTTTTTCCCTTTGAATTATGATTTTTTTTTTCTGATTTGCATTGTATTATTATTTTTTAAAAATAAAATCAATGATATAAAATTTACATATTTATTCATCATATAAAATGATGAATAAGAGTAGTATTTTATATTTAAAATTACCAAAACACCCTTGACTCAGCTTTGATTAGAAGATAAGATGTTGAGTGGAGTTACTATTAAGGCCCACTTCGAATCCATAATGCATAATCCCTCATGGAGAAAATGGATCCGAAAAGAAGTCAAGGCTTTGAAATCTGATGGGCGAGCCATTCGGTTAGGTTTTGAGATGGTCCAGAGGACTGTGAAATGATAAAATTGGGCTTCACTGTTATCCTGTTTGCCCATGTACAGAGAGCACTAAGTAATACGGCAGCACGAAAAAGGTCCAAAGAACATAGTGACTGCTGAATCCTGGTGAAGTGATAACGATGGGGAAGCAGGGGTAATGTCATGATGCGAAATCGTTGCTGACATTAAATTGTTGTAGTGCCAAACAAGGCCTTATTACCGTCGCAGAGAAGAAAAGCCAAAATCCGAGTAAATCTCTCGATCAAGGTCATTTTGTTTCCTAACGAAAGAAACCCAACTGTAAAATACGAAAAACTGAAATTCTGTCTTTAATCGATGAATGCATCGCAGTTTATGGATAAGCAGATAATGGATTTGTCAGCATCGTCTTTATCAACGCCACACAACAGTAAGGATTTCATTGATCTGATGAATCATCCCCAAGACGAAGAACATCAGAAGCAACGCAGCACCGGGATTGGTGGTAGTGATAATGGGTTCGATAATAAGAGGGAAGAGATCACGCCCAGCTACGATTTTCAGCCGATTCGCCCAATTACTGGGTTGTTTCAGTCTGCTTCAAATCCGGCAGCATCTCCCAATATCGCTAGGGGTCGGAGCTCTACTGATTCAAGAGCTGAGTCCAGTTCTCCTCTCAGAGTAAAAGCCGCATACTCTTTCTCTCTTTATTTGCTTAATCTTGTTTTTTTTTTTTTCCCCTTTTCTGTCTCTGCGTACATTTTCTTTCTGAAATGTTGGGAAGAGATTAATCTTTGATTAAGGTTTCTATTATGGTGCTGTGTGCTTGGATTTTGTATAGATGGAGCGCAGAACTGGATGCTAGAAAGGGCTCTTGGATGCAGAAATGTGAAATATTGTTTATAAGCTGTAAATTGCGCTTTCTGTGTATTCTCATTTTTCAGTTGATTTGCTAGGTTCTTTTTTTTTTTTTTTTTGGGAATTCGTGGTTATGTAGGTTAAAAGAGTTTCTTGTGTTAAGTTACAACTTCCCTTTAGCACTGCATTTGTTAGAATTCAGGGATCATCCAGTATATGTGAGCAAAAGAAGTGAAGGGTACCTCTGTTATCTATTTATGAACACCTCGATATTCAAAACAACTCGGCAGGATAGTATTAATCTAATGAATCTGCTTCAAGAAAAAGGTTAATTTTATGATATTGTTGAGTAAATGAATTGTTTACAATTGTTCATGCTCGATATACTCCCCAACAGAACTTTGTGGATGTGCAATGTCAGTGGTAAATCCAGAGTCCTGACATTGTTTATGTGCCTCATATAAGATAGTTGGAACTGTTAGGCGTCTCCACTAAGTTCACTGACACTATTTGTTTATGCCCTAGTTGAGCTCCTTGCATGCTCACTTGGTTTCTAAGTAAAATATCCTTTGGTTAATGTTTGAGTTTCCTGATTTTCCACTCAATTAGCCTCTGTTTGATTGCATTTTCTTTCCTGGTCAAATGTTTACTATGGGTTTGACTGTTTTTTGTTCTTTGGAGGCAATGATGATTGATTAATGTGTTTGATTGAGTTGCCTGCTTGAGCATGTACATGTTGCTTCTGTGTACTGTACAGAATTATGGTTCTCTGGACTCTATGGAACCTGCAAAAGTCATTCTAGATAAGGAGCAAACTCTCTCTGATGCAGCAATGGTATCTGAGATAGATCGAACAATGAAGAAACATGCTGATAATTTGCTGCATGTGTTGGAAGGTGTCAGTGCACGCCTGACACAGCTGGAAACCAGAACCCGCAACCTTGAGGCCTCAGTGGATGATTTGAAGGTATCTGTTGCGAACAATCATGGAAGTACTGATGGGAAAATGAGACAGATGGAGAATATTCTCAGAGAGGTATCTTCTTTATCAAACCTTCCTTTTGAGGTTTGCTCCAATTTTAGGCTGCCTTTCTTATGTATGTAGAAGCATATGCAAATAGTGTATGTGGTAAGATCACTAACAGCATGCATTTCCACAAGACTACTGATGCAAGTTGAGTTCACATGTCTGCCCTTTCCAAGTGACATGCCAAACTTTGGCTTCTTGTTTGAAACAAGGAGCTTATTAATTTTCAGCATTGTTAATAGTGTTAATAGTATAGATTTGTCGAACCCCCTTGTCAAAGAGGAGGACCGCATTCCTCTTTAAGGACTAGCAATTTATCTGAGAATATCACATTATTTTCCATTCTAATTTTAAAATTAATTGTACTTTTTTGAAGGAGGAATAAGTAGAATCGGAGATCTTATACATCATTAAATTAGAGTGACAAATATCATAGTCCAGTAAGATGATGAAAGGAATTTTTTGTGCTATTCAAAGCCTATGGTAACTTGTAAACCAGAATGCTTATAATGTACCTGAGTGTGTACACTAATTTACTCTAATTGAACTAGTGTACACTAGTTCACTAGTTTACATGCTGACAAGTCTGCCCTCCAACTAAAAGATAAATGGATCAAGACAAGACATTTTATATCTGCATGAGTGCAGACTGCACAGTCCACATTTTGATGTATTTGATTATGACCTATGTGTTTATTTATTTTGTTAAAGGCTCCTTTTTATTTCTACATTCAAGCCCTCAACCAAACTTGTCTGACCTTGTTCTCTGTTCCACTTTTCCAAATGTAACTAGGCACCCTAAATTCATAATGTATTTCATGGTAGCTCATTTCTTTTCAAAAAGAGCTCTAATCATCCACCTTATAATGTCTTTGGTCACTTACTCTACTTTGTCTCCAGTGTCACTTCATCCTTAGTTTGTTCTGCTTGCTAGCTTATGTTTATACCAGTCTTGTTGATTCTTGGATGTTGCTCGTTGATATTTATTATCATTTGCATGCAGCTCCAAACAGGGGTGCAAGTGTTAAGGGATAAGCAAGAAACAGTGGAGGCTCAGCTTCAGCTTTCAAAGCTGCAAGTGTCCAAGGTAGATCAGCAATCAGAAGTCCAGAACACTGTCCATAGTGATTCTGTTCCCCCAGCAGCATCTGCACCGGTGCAATCCCAGCTGCAGCTTCCTCCTGTTTCCTTTCCGCAATCACATCCTCCTGTATCACCTCCTGCACCCATTGTTCCTCCTCCAACAGTTCCCCAGCAGAATCTACCACCTTCAGTTCAGCATCCAAACCAATTTCCTCAGAGCCAGATTCCTTCTATGCCTCAGCGAGACCCTTACTTTCCACCACCTGCTCAAACTCAGGAAGTACCGAGCCAACAATACCAAGTATCTCCTGCACAGCAGCAACAGCCTTCTCCTGCTGCACCTCCACATCAACCATATCAACCTGTCCCTCAATCCCAGTACTCTCAGCCACCACAGCCTCCTCAACTTCAGCCTTCAGTTGGCCACCATCCTGAAGAGACACCATATGTTCCTTCTCAGAAGTACCCACTAAACATTTGCCAGCCACCTCCTCAGCCATCCGGTGGATCTGCTGCTTCACAGCAGTATTATGGGCCTCCTGCCCCCATGTATGAGCCACCATCTAGCAGGCCTAGTTCAGGGTTTCCTGCTGGATATGCCCCACAACCTGGGCCAATTGAACCTTATCCATACGGTGGATCACCTCCTCAGTTTGGTGGTGGCACTGCAATGAAACCACAGCAACTCACCTCCCCTGCTATGATTCAGAGTGGTGGAAACAGTTACCCACAACTTCCAACTGCTCGAGTATTACCACATGCTTTACCTACTGCTTCTGGGGTTAGTGGTGGGTCTGGTTCTTCTGGATCTGGAAACAGGGTTCCTATTGATGATGTGGTCGACAAAGTGACTAGTATGGGATTCGCAAGGGACCATGTTAGAGCAACAGTTCGAAAGCTGACAGAGAATGGCCAGGCTGTTGACCTAAACGTGGTGCTGGATAAGCTGATGAATGATGGAGATGTGCAGCCCCAGAGAGCTTGGTTTGGTCGATAGCTTGCTATCATTGATTCATGTTGTATAGAACGATTACATGATTCATGTTGAACTTTACATGTTACATGGACGGACTGTGACCCTGGAGATTAGGGATTGTTTGCCCTTGGATGCTTTGCTGTCTTTCTTTTTATTTGTTTTGCTTTTTCTTAAATTTTTTCTTCCGGTTTTTTCCTGGGGTTGACTTGGTTGCCTTTAAGCTCTGTGACTTTTGTCTCATTTGTGTATATTGGAAATAATTCAGTTGGATTTTCAAGTTTTCCATCTGTTCCATCGTGTTGTCTTCATGTGACCATGATATCGGGTAGGGCATTGGCCTTGCTAATATGCGCTTTCACGAGAGGAAAATGGGTTGGAGTTCAGGGATTCAGAAGCAATCAACACAGAGTCCATATGAGGTGCTGTGGATGCCTTGTGTTGATAATTCCATTACGTAAATATAAGTTATTTTTATTATGATACAATATCATGGTCTGTGCTCTTTTGATTATGGAAGTTTTCGTTTATGGATTAAGCATTATGAAAAGTGTCAGGGACTTGTGTCTGCTTGTAATGCATTAGCATGGGAGGATTTCCGATGGTGAAGATTGTTATTGGTGCAAAGCCATAAGAACTGAACCTTAAGAGCTTCTGATTCTGCTTTTAAAGGGTTTGTATTGCTTCTCAAAAGCTCTCTTCTTGTTATTCATTACTCAATGCTACTATGTTTCATTAATTCTAATACCCAGCTTGGAGAGTTAAAAAAAAAAACAAAAAAACAATGTTTATAGTAGGCAGACAAGATGGATGAAAATATTATTTTTCTAATAAAAAGAACTGAAGGGATCAAAATGAAATTAACAAGAAATCTTGGGAGAAAATTGCAAATTTCCAATCTCGTTTTCGTCCTCACTTGATTTTCTTCGTGCTTTTATTTGGGACAGCATCCTCTCTCTTTCTCTCCTCTCCCAACAATCCTCTATTTGCTCTTCACAGCTTGGTTCAAACCCGTAACATGACAGCAAACTCTCAGTCGGAAGGCACTTTTCTCTCAAAATCTGTCTGCGCAGGTATTTGCCCTAGCGATTGTTTATTATTATCCTGCCTCTCCTCTCTGTGGCTTCTTCTTTATTCTTCCCCAAATGCCCTTCCTTCGCCTCGATAATTACCTCTCGCCCTACTTACTAAGGGACTGGATCAATTTTTGATTAAATGAGAGCTTAGAAGGCTTTGTTGGCGCAATTTTTCTAGAACCTTCTGTAAGATTTTTGTGCCTTTTAGTTTATGTTTTTAGTTTTATCAATCGTGAATTCGTTGTTGGTATTGTTGAAGTTTTTCCGAGTTCATTGGATTGCCTCACATGTCTCTTGCGTGACAGTGACACTTTAGGGAATTAGAAGCTTAATTTGACAGTATGTATGAAGCATAATCTTGACTTGAATTAGTATTCAGAATTTGCCTTGTATTTTATTAAATACTTGTGTTTTTCTGGCTTTTTTTCAAGCACAATCAGAGTCCGGAAACTACTTTTGTTTAATTTAATTTTTTGTTTTTTGTGGGGAGTTTATGCATTGATTAGCTCTGGTATTGTTAATAATTTTGAAATGGCTGAGGAAGAATGCGGAACCAGTAATTAAATGTTGATAACTAGAGAAGAATTCACTTTGCAGCATCATCTTGATGAAGCACCTTCTGGGGTTAATTTTTGTTGGCATTGACAGACTTCTTTGTTTCCTTTAGGTTGCTACTTATTTTGATGCCTAATGCACTAGTTTACTAGTTTTCAATAGAGTTGATGCTGTTACCTGGTGAAGTTTATGTTGATTCTTGCTTCTACATATGAATATTTTGAAACTTCTTTTAATGTATAATTAGCGGTCTGTGGTAATGCTTTGATCATCGGTATGGGTAGTTGTTTTGTGCATGTTGTTATGTTTGGTTCAGTGAATGAGGAACGGAATCTTGTGTGCCGGATGGTAGAATGATTTTTACCCTTTAATATATTTGATAGGTCTGTTAATTACTTTAGTAGTTGTGCCTTAGGTAACTAAAAATGTAGCTGACATCCTTGCTGAAGTTCATGTTGATTCTTGTTTCTTGATATGAGTAGTTGGAAACTTCTTATAACAGATAGTTAGTGGTCTGTGGTAATGTTGATTCTTGCTTCTGGATATGAATACTGGAAACTTCGTATAACGGATCATAGTGGTCTGTGGTAATGCTTTGATTATAGCTATTGGTAGTTGTTTTATTCATGTTGTTATATTTGGTTTAGTGAAGAGGGAATGGATTCTTATGTGTTGGATGTTAGAATAATTTTCACCCTTTATTATGCTCAAGATGTGTATGAATTACTTTAGTAAGTCATGCCTCAGGAAACAAAAAATGTAAATGCTGTAAATGCACATCTGACATCCTGCATTTCACCTCTGACACTGGAGGTCAGACTTGTGCTGAGAAAGGAATGGGTTTTGTGGGGCCAGATCATCACTCCATGGGTATGCCATGCTGGGTTGGTCCGATAGTGGCCTTGCCTTGGTGTGGTTATCAAAAAAAAAGAGGAAGAAAATACTCCTCTGAAAATATATCTTCATCAGTTTAGAGGAATACCAGCTGATGTTGCTTTCAAAGTGTCACTTCACAATATTGATGGTACAGTTTTGGGTTGTCTAGTTTCCAAAACATGGATGCATAGTTGCTTTTGTCGTGATATACAGCCTGTTTGATTTATACCTTAACTGCAATTTAAGTTATTGCCAGGAAAAAGGCAAATTGCGTTTAGCTTAGCTTCACTTAAGCACCTTTGGCTAAATAGTAGCTATTTAGTCAAGCAAAGCATCTTGACTAGTCTGAATATGAGACATTGTGAGTCTTTGGTTCTTATATTCTCTAACTTAAATGTCACATTCATCTTTAGCATGATATATGCTTGACCTTGAGATGTGGATCATCCAAGGTGCATTAGCATGTTGTGCTTCTCTTATTTGAATTTTGGTTTGAAACCAACCTTCTCCTTAGGAGGGTAGATGGGGCAGTTAAGGTGAGATTGAATTTCTATTCACTTATGAGATTCAAGCGCCCCGTGGGGTGGTTAGATGGGTTATATATTATGTAAGATATAATTAAGATTGTTGAGATTTTCTAATATTATGAGTCATCTAAATGGAAAAAATGTAAATTAAGAAAGTAAGAATTACCATGGAAACTTATCCATCCTTTTACCGCTTAGCTTCTACCAAGGAAGCTTGGGTGAGTGATAATGTGGTAATACATACCAATGAGGTGTCCTGGATGATGGACTTCACGAGGGAGGTGCAAAACTAGTTTAAGCAGTTTTATGAGTAGATTTATGTAGCTAGAGTAGATACTACAAGAAGTTTTCAGTCAAATCGCTTTCTAGGACGATTGATGAGTTCCAACAACATGAGGAAGTACAGTGATTTTCATGGAAATGAATGTAAAAAATAGGGGTTTTCCCTACAGTCGTCTTCTTTGCTGGGGAAGCAATATGGGAAAACCATTAACGATTGTCCAGCTATTAAAAAAAAGAGGTAAGGTCATAGTATTTAGGTGCTATTTATGTAAGGAGCAAGAAGAGTTGGTTAATCACATTCTTCTTTGGTGCAAGTGGACTAGGCAAGTTTGGGAAAACCATTAACGATTGACCATCTATAAATGAAAAGAAAAAAGATGTAAGATCATAGTATTTAGGTGTTGTTTATGTAAGGAGCAAGGAGAGTCGGTTAACTACATTCTTCTTTGCAACTGAACAGGTTAAGTTTGGGGAAGGATCTTGGCCATTTTGGGATGTTAGTGGGTGGCCTTCAGTTTAGTGGCTGCAGAGTTGGTTACATGGGCTGGTTATAGAAGCGTAAAACATAAGGGGAAACTTATCGTAATGATTCCATTGCTTGTCTTTTGGATGTTCAGAGGGAGAGGAATTTGAGGGCTTCTGAGGGGATGGAGACCCCTCTACTAGTTTTTAGAGATAAGTAGGTTAAGGTTTTGAAATTGTAGTCAATATTTTCTAATTGACGAGGATTAAATAACCTCTTAATAGCTGTATATGTGAGGTATCCCTTTTGGTGCTATTTATATATAACATATATTACATACTTTTTTCTGGTAAAGAAAGAGAATAAGAACTACAGTAGAGTGGTTTATGATTGTCTCCGTGGTGTACATCTTTTATCAAAGAAGATGAGAATGTGAACTCCAAACCATTTGTGTTGGAGAGATTGTTTCTTTTTTCCGTCCATTTATGATTTGGTCTCCAATAAGCAGGCTTGGGCAAGTGACTACTTGACGGTGCAAGACAGTGAGGTTACTTGGGATGTGAGATTTACAAGAGGGGCACAGGATTGGAAAGTTGATAATGTGGGGCGCTTCTTTGAAAAAATTTACACATTCAAGTAGGATGGAAATAACATGGGCTTAGTATTTTGGAGAGGAAATAGTTCAAATTAATTTACACTGAAAGATTATTGCAAAGCATTGAGAACAGCCCAGGACAAGAAGTGGGATGCCTGCTGTCATAGAAGACAATATGGAGGGCCAAAGTGCCTCCTAAGGTAGCTTTTTACGCTTGGGAAGCTGTACGGGGAAAGCCTCTATCTACTGACAATCTGCTAAAAAAGGGAAAGATTCTAGTCAAGGGGAAGCCGAATCCGTCAACCACGTCTTGTTATGGTGGAAATGAACGAGGCAAGTTTGGGAGAGTGTTGTGGCATTGCTGGGTTATAGTTGTGTAGTGGCTGGCTCAGTGTCAGCTGAATTATGGGCATGGAGAGGGCTGCAACTGGACAAAAACTAGAGGGAAGTGGCTGCAAGTGTCCCTTTGTTGATATTCTGGTTAGTGTGGAATGAGAGGAATAGGAGAGCTTATGAGGGGAAGAAAGACTCCAGTTTTTTTGTTTAGCGGCAGATGGATTATAATGTTGAAAATATAGGTGATGGGGATAGATTTTGTAAATAAGGAAGAACTAGCAGAGTTCATTGAACTCCTTATCTCTAGCTAGGCTATCACACTTATGAATGGGAGGTACCTCTTGGTGTCACTTTTAGTAATATAGAAATTTTACATGTTCCTATATATATAACACATGTTGAAACAGATAAAATTAAAGAGCATTATTTGAATAATACTGCCAGGAATATGCGAAGAAACGATCAAAAGGGAATTGGTGCAAGTTTTGGGTTGAGGTATGGAGAACTGTAGCAAAGTGATGAGAAGAGTAAGAATCATGATATTGCTTGTTAACCCTAATACTTTTTCCCTATAGGTGATCATGTCCCCAGCATGTAGATATTCATATGATTATCCAGTAAAGTAAACCTTACTGCCTTTACATAAGAAATTTTCATTATTCTGCTTATTCATCAAATATACCATATATTCTGGCATAATCATGTCTAATTCCAAACTAATATGTTATCATCAGAAGTACTTCCTTATTTGTGGCCTCATTAACTTCATTTCTCTTTTCAGTCTTTTTTGTGAGCTATTCTGTATGATTGGTGTCATGTACTTCTGTTTTTATATGTCACTTCTGTTCAAGAAAATGTCGTGGTTAGGTATTTCACTTTTGAAAGTTACGTGTGAATATTTTGTTTCCTTGATCAGCAATGCTTGTATATTTATCCTCATTCATATTTATTGATATAATGATTTCAACCTGTAAAATTTAGTTCTTCCCTGCTGTTTGCAGGTTACTCTCCAGCCCCTGTACAGTTATTCAATTAGTTTGACAGCTGAATCTAGTAAACATTTGGAACTTCGTGTACCATAAAAGGATACTCTGTTTATTGAGCAGATCAAATGGAGCTGAAAGTTTCATCTCCTAAACAAGGGGCTCTCTCTCCTCCTGATTGTGTCAGTGATCCTGAGGAAAAAGAGATTAGTGATGAGGATGATGATGATCGCAACCATAAGCATCGTAGGCGAGAGGCACGGTCACAATCTTCAGAAAGAGATGGTTCAGATCAAGTTTTTATGAGGCCACACAGAAAGCACAATAAGCATTTTGGAAATGGGCATTTTTTTAAGGAAAGTGAATCTCAAGCTAATGAAACTTGGAAAAGTTATAACATTTCTTCTCTGGGGAAAGACTTCACCACGAAGTTTGAAAGAAGACGCCCTGGCTTACAATCACTGTCACGTGCTCCTTTGGAACTGAATCAACGAATCAGGGCAAACCAAACATTTTCAGGAGACCCCGGACCTGGTAGGGGAAGAGGAAGGGACTCTGGTTCCTGGAACATACGTGATTCTAGGTTTAACTCTGTTGATATTGCGTCTCAAATGGTTCAGCCAGGGAGTCTCTTTGGAGCGAGGGGGTTGCCTGCTGTTTCAAGTTCACAAAATACATCCTGGTCCACTTTTGGAATACTTCCAGGTGTACCAAATGGTGGCCTGGATACGCTTCATTCTATTGCTATACAAGGAACACTTAGACCACCTATCAATTCTTCATTAAACATGGCCATTCCTAGGCAGCGGTGTAGGGACTTTGAAGAGCGTGGATTTTGTCTTAGAGGGGACATGTGCCCCATGGAGCATGGTGTCAACCGTATTGTGGTTGAGGATGTTCAGGTATGTATATTGCATATATTCTCCTATTTCTCAAACCTCCATGGTGCATGTGATATCTTATGTACTTGGCAGAATGGGAAACTGAAGTGCTGTCTCGCCAGGTTTTGGTACCAACCACACAATGGTTTTGAGAATTGATGTATTACTGTGTTCATCCTACTTGTCATGTTTATAGATGTAAAAGCATGGATTAATGTTGTTCCACATGTTTTTGACATTTGACTAGCTCCTATCTAATGCTTGCTAAATGCTTGTAACTACCCACAACGTGTTCTAATTGCACCTAATACCTTTCACTTTTTGTTTTAAATTTGAACCATATACCAGACCCCATTGAGATTCTGATCCTCCATTTCTAGTCTGACAGTGAAGGTATCATTTTTTGCACTGGTGACACCTAGTGCTTTCACTGTGCTTTCATGTCATTTTTGTTTGGATTCTCCTCTTCTTGTTTTCCCATGTCCAGAAAATTGATGCCTCTATATGATACTTGTTTTCACTGTTTCTTGTTGCTGTAATCTCTTCTTAATGTTAATATGTTTATATAATTTGAAGGAGAAGCCACTGCATGGTTAACTAGTTCACTCATTTATGTGGATTCATGATCCATAACTGAGCTGAATAAGAGGAGATCCTTGCGACTAGATTGTTCTATTTTCCTGTCCGTTTGTTTGATTAGCTAACAGTGGAATTTTTAAAGAATTGTCTGATGAATTCTCCCCTCTGGTGCTGCCAGTGTTGGGGTTAGCTTAAAAGCCAAAGCCAAGATACTTTTCTGATTATCTAATTCATAATTAGTAAGTGTACCATCACACAATTGTCCGTTGAATTGGCGTGCTGAGATGTTTACTGGTTTTGAATCTTCGTTGCTCCCTTAAAATGGCAATCTTTGGCTGCTTGAGTGTATTTTGAAATAACCATCTAGTAACTGTTTCATACTTTTGCCATTGCAGAGCCTTTCACAGTTCAACCTTCCTGTTTCTCTTCCAAGTGCGCAGCTACTTGCAGCTCCTGCTGTACCTGGCCCTCTACCTTCAGTTGGTACTCCTTCTACACTGATTAATAGCAAAGGGGTTCATAGCAAAAATATCAAACCTGGAATGAGCAATGATGATGCAGGATTAAATGATGCATATCATGGTTCAGCTGGAGCTGATTTTTACGATCCTGATCAACCCTTGTGGAATAACAATTGTCCTGAAACTTCAACTGCATTGTCTGCATTGCATTCACTCAAACTTGATGGAACTGGACCTCTGTTGGTTGATGACCGCCATCATGGTGCTGATAATGAATGCCCTATTAGAAGCACTGGGCCTGTGAGTTCACAGACTCTTTCTGTTTGGGGTAGAATTGGTAGTTCAAAAAATAAATCAAATACAAAAGAGAAAATTGATGCAACATTAAGTTCCTCAGAGCATCTTGAAAATGAAGCTAGGGAGTATCAGGAGGCTTTAGGCAGCGGTCAAGGTATATATCGTCAAGGAAAGCGGATAATTGCTGATGATGCTGGCCCTAAAACAGTGGATTTATCTTCCAAGACACAGGGTGATGCTATGCGGAACATGAGAAAACCATCTCAAAAGGCACTGCGTACTCTATTTGTCAATGGGATTCCTCGGAAGAGCAACAAGAGGGAGGCTCTGCTTTCACATTTTCAGAAGTTTGGAGAGATTATTGACATTTATATTCCATTAAACAGTGAACGAGCTTTTGTTCAGTTTTCTAGAAGGGAAGAGGCAGAAGCCGCTCTCAAGGCACCTGATGCTGTAATGGGTAACCGATTTATCAAGCTCTGGTGGGCTAATCGTGATAGCATTCCTGATGATGGTACAAGCAGTAGCAATAATGTGCCTGTAACTTCCCATGGTATGACAGCTGCTTCAGTTTCATCCACTATGTCTGTTGCTAGCAGAGGAAAAGATATTCTTCATTCTGTTGCTCCGAAGGGCGATGGTGTCCATCGCACTGATGTTCCTCCTCCCTTGTCTGATCACCTAAAGCCTGTAGTCACAAATGGTCCCAAGGTCCCACCTCCTTTCCAGAAGAAGCTAGAAAACCTGGAACAATTGAAGGAGGAACTCCGCAAGAAGCAGGAGATGCTGGACCAGAAGCGGAATGACTTCCGCAGAAAGCTGGACAAACTGGAGAAACAAGTAATACAAAGTGCTCTCATCTTTTTCTTCGTTTTGTTTTCTGACATTGTTCTGTCTTAGATAATCGACATGTTTGATATGAGATCTATGAATTTTTTTGGCTCTCTAAAGAAATGTTCATCTCATGTGTTAGTTAAGTAGATGTGCTGACATGGAAAAGGGAAAATATGAGCAGTAGTTGTGAGTGATTGGTTTCATACGTTGAATATACAAAGGCAGACATGTTTATGTATCTATTAAATTGTATTCCAAGCAGACAGTACTTGGTCTCAAGATGTCTTAAAATGTTTTTGGTCTCATTTGTTTTCTCAAGTATGAATACAAGGGATGCAGAATGCCAACATACCTAGTTGAGTTGTGGTCTTGGAGTTAACAAGAAAAGAGGAACAATGGATGCTCGTTGTTGATTTTCTAGCTTTCAGCATATGCATGTGCATTTCGTGATTGTATTATGTGACATGCAGTATCATGCTGCTAAGTTGTCTTTGAATGCTTCACTTTGTATCATATCTGTGAATATTGGGGACCATCAAGAACAAAAAGATGTGGATAACTAAAGACATTGACAAGTTACCTCTTCCTTGATTCTTGCCACTTCAGAAACAATAGCATGTAAAATTGTCATCCTTAAACCGATGTGCAATATGATTTCTGTCTTACATTTTTCTTTGTATTTAATTGCTTGCAGGCTACAGGAGTCAAGGGTGAGGTAGTGACTGAGCAAGCTGCTAAGAGACTTAAAGTGGGAGTGGCAGCTGATGTTGCTAAAGTTTCTGCCACAAGGTCTTGTGATGCAGATTCTGCTATGGCATCACAGCCTGCTGAGATCCTGACAGACGAAAATAAACCTGTAGAGAATGTTGTGTCCCACAGCTCCAAATTGAGCACAACAATGGTACTGCAGGAATCCAATAGTGTGAAGCAGCCGATTCGTCCGTTAGGACCTTTGAGTGCTCCTTTTATGATGAATAGATATAAATTGGACAACCGCCCCACCACATTCAGAATTGTTCCACCATTACCAACTGGTCTTGTTGATGTAAGGCTCCTTTCCTCTGTCCCTGCACATAAATATGTGTGTGTATATATATATATATATATATATATTTATCTATTCTGTCCCCCTTCTTCCTGTGGCAAACCACCCTGTCCCCTGAAAAGAAGAATCCGTCTTTCTTTCCTTCTTCCTGTCAAGACTGGATTTGAGGATTTTTCCCTTTTTGGCACCTTGCCCAAAGCATGGAGACTAGATGCTACCTAACGAAGGCATGTCTCATTAGTAACACAAACATAGATTCTTAAAAGGTCTTTGGCATTTGAAGAAGTAAAAAGGAAAAGGAAGATAGGAATGGAGTCAAATATGGACTGCAGTCTAATATCTGTATCAGTATCTTGCGAAAACCAAATTTATATCTGAATACTCCTGTCTTTGACCCCCTTAGGATTATTTTGAAGCTGCTAACCCTGCTTCAACCTTTGAATCTCGCATTTTGAGAAGGATCATTGAACAACATAATTACATTGGTCTAAGAAAGGTGCTATTATTGTCTTGGATTTGGTCTAAGCATGCAACGTATATGTCTAAGATTAGAGATGCTGTCATACTATCGTCATGGATATAACATATAAATTTACAAGTATAGTTGCAATGAAGTAACTGTGAATTTATGTGTCTTTTCTCGTAGCATCTTTTTCAGTCTTGTCATGATTTAAGCAGTTGGAAAGTAGTTTGCTATGCTATATGTCCATGAAATAAAGGCAACTGTTATGTCGTCTAGGTTGCTATTTTGAAGGAACATTTCTCATCTTATGGTGACCTTTCTACTGTGGAGTTGGAAGATGTGGAAGCTGATGATCTTCGTAATGGGTCAGAGACATCAAAAAGTTGTGCAGCTCATGTTACTTTCACAACACGCCGTGCTGCTGAGAGGGCTTTTGTGAATGGTAAATGTTGGCAGGGCCACAATTTGCAATTTGTATGGGGAACATCTAGTAACTCCAGCACTCTCACTGGTAGCAGAGAAAATTCTGCATCCGCTGTTAAGGGGCCTTCAGATGTTGATGTTCATCCGGTTGAGAAATTAGCATGCAGTGTACCCCTGGAAGCTTCTACATCTGGAAATGAGGAAACTGAAAAATTAGAAAGAAAAAATAGTACTGAGCCTGTGGAGTTGCATGTAGTTTCCCAACCTAGCCCAACCACAGTATCTGGTGAGAAAGACTCGCCTAAAGCCAATGTTTGTTGAAGATGGATGATCATCAGATTTGTACAGTGAGGTAAAATGTTAAATCTGTCCTCCTCTAATTTTCAGTGGTCTTGCATTAGCAATTGCTGAAATTTGCTTTTCCAATACGTCATATTTCATGCCCTGGGATATGTAAAAAAGGAATTTTTGATTTTTGACTGCCACCAAGGATAATGTTTGACTGTGGCAATTTGTGTTGTCTTTCAGCTTAAATGTCTAGGACTGAAGGACTAAAGTTGAAAATTTCCATTCAAATCAATTAAATGGTCATAGAAAAATCTGTCTTTGGGGATTTTTTCCCAGTCAGAATGAGTTATCACTTGTGAGATCCTGGAAATTTTGTATTATTGTCAGTGTAGGTAGGGGCAGCTCCTTAATGATGTCTCAGATTTTGTTTGATGATGACATTGTTGGCTAATTCTTTTAGTAAATTTGTTATATTAAGTTGTAAGTTATCTATTGCAGCTGATATATGCATGTTGTTCACAATGGAAGTTGTTCCCTGCAGTGCTCTGCTTCAACTGTTCTAGATACCTGCCTTCTTTGGTGGAGACTGAAATTTCATATATCTTGCAGTGACAGTATTTTTATGTTTTTTCTATTAAAAAACATACAAATTAAAAGTAGTATCTCTTGCAAAAGATAAAAATCAGACTCATTGATTTATAATGCAGTAGTATTTCATGTTCCTGAAAATTGGATACCTTCTTTCTCTTACCCCTTCCATGCAAAGGGGAAGTTTTGAGTAATTTCATCTGACAGGGTAATTTGACATTTCTTGCAATAACCCTTAAAAGCTTCAGCTAATAGATAGCTGATGATACCAGATGAAGTTACATTGAGGTTTCTTGTTGAGTCTGAGTCTTTCTTTTCCAATATAAATTTGTCCAGCTGAGCAAGAGTATATGGCTCCCATTGTCTCATATTATGGTCTGCCCCACTGATAGAAGGAAAGAGACAAGGTGGTCCTGAAATAAGATAAAAGTGGATATTGTCAACCTAACATTGTTATATGGACTGATAAAAATGGATGGGTTATCCTGCTGCCTCTTGTTTATCAGAATAAATTTGATTTTGTAAATAAAAGCATCCATTATGATTCACTTTGTCTTGTTGCCAAGCTCATTATAAATTACCCTGCTCATTGGCTTGCCACTTGAAAATGATAAGACACCAGGCATGAAAGAAGAATTTCTTGCAGATTAGCCATCTGAGGAAGGCTGGTATATAAAAAAGTCCCACTGCCATATTGTTAGATACGAGGGGGGAGGGCGGTGAGCTAAGCAAAAAATTTAATATTTTTGATTTTAAAAATAAGTTTGACAAGGACTTTATATTGAACTTCTTAAGACTTCTGTACACACATTAGAATGAGGGTCACCTTCATCTAGAAAGACAAATTTCAGCACCAACCCTGAACTAAATAAATAAACTGCTTTGTCATGATACCTTAACTCAAGAGCTGAGATTAGAAGCTTCTTGAATGTGCTGTCTGACCTAGCACCCATTCCTCTTAACAGCTGCATCAGCCTCGTTTCGGTTCCTAATGGGAGTTAGAAAGTTTGCTTGGAACAGGGTAACAGGAGTACTCCTCTATTTACATCTGATGCCCTTGTTGCACTAACAAGAATCAATGACCACAACAGAATGAGGCCACATCACAAGTAGCCGATGCTGAGAACTTATGGCTTCCCTATATCTACCAGGCTTTTCAGTCCCCAACCTAAATTCAATATCAATACACCAGCAAACAAAACCCTCCAGATCTCCACTTATCACACTTACATTGCAGCCTTCTAGAGATATAGCACCTGACATTGGAGACAAATGATCAGATTCTCCTATCAGACAGTCAGTCTTAATTCATTCTGCTTGAAGTCAGCATTTGTTCAATTCCATTTCCTTTCCATAAACCCTGAATCACGTACTTGCATGTCAGCCTATTTGGTACAAACCCTGCTTTCAGCATGCTATCCTGCAGCTGCATTAACTTGGGCACATCACCCACATCGCAGACTGTTCTGACAAGTGTGTTGTAACTTCTGGTATCGAAAATATGAAATTCCTTGGCAAAGAAGCGCAATAATGATTCTGCTTTAGCTACATTCATTTCCTTGCAGAAGCCATTTATCAAAGCCCCACAAATTTGGGAATCAGGTTGCAGACCAGATTCAAGCATTTCTTCCATCAAGGATTCAGCATCTACATTTCTGCTTAGACTACACAAGCAGCATATAAGAACTCTAAATGTAACAAGATTGGGTTTTACGTTCCAGTGGGTCATTTCAGCTTTAATGATTAATGCAGTTGGTAAAGCATCACTTCTGCAGAGAGACTCGATCATTTCATTACAGATCTCCAATTTAGGCATGTAACCATCCTGACAGATTCTTTCTAGTAGACTCTTTGCTGCAAATGGTCTTTCCTCGTGACATAAAGAAACTATTAGATAATCATAAATTTCCCGAGAGATCGAAACCCCAAATCTTTGAAGCTCAACAACCAAATTCAAAGCTGAAAGCAAATGACCCTTTTTCCCATATCCTTCCACAAGCATCCAACATGTAAAATTGTCGGGCTGAATGCCATTTCCAATCATCTCATATAGCAATGACCTTGATTCATGCATCTTTTCTTCCTTGCAGTAACCACAAATGAGAGTATTATATGAAACAACATCTGCAGTCAACCCTCTGTGCATCATTCGACGAAAGAGCTGATGAGCTTCTATCACATTTCCTGCTTTACAAAGACCATTCATCAATGCTGTGTATGAAACTAAATCTGGCATCACACCCCTCCTATACATGATCCTATACAAATAAAATGCATCATTCAACCTTCCTTTCCTACAATAGCTACTAATCAGTGTATTATAGGTCACCAAATCAGGATCAAAACCTTCTTCTTCCATTTTCTCCAAGAATTCATTGACCTTATTTGCATTTGCATCCTTGCACAGAACATTTGTCAAAATGTTAAACGTGTGTGAATTTGCATGAATGCCAACTCTTCCCATGTCTCTGTAAAATTGCCAACACTCATCAATGCAATTCACCTTCGACAACCCATTCAAGAGACAATTACAGGCAATCACACTGGGTACAAAACCAACTTCAAGAGTCCTCCTAAAAGTCTGAAGACCGTCATTAATCATACCCACTTTCACATAAGCCTTGATAAGCATATCAAAGATAACAGGATCCCAATTGCAATATTCAGCAGTCAAAAGCAGACTTTGCAAAACATCTTCGTTGGCAGAATAATCCTTTGCCAACTCAACCAGTTCACACAGAAATCTCATAGCTAGTGAATATTGCTTCGACCAAGCCAAAATATGAACAATGAAACAATAGTTTTGAGTGGTAGGTTTAATACCCAGATCATTTTTGACCCAATGGAAGAACATGAGAGCTTGAGAAGCATCAGATTGGCATCTCAATAAAACCCTTGAGATTTCATGGGTACCCAGGTAAGGAATAAGCCCTCTTATGTCATTTTGAAAAAGACGCAGATGCTTATTGCCCCGGTTTAGAGCTGAGCAAATAAGACTGACCACTTTGTTGGGATTTTCAGTTTCGGGGAGAAACTGGTAAAGTGGGTTTAGGAGGGTTTTGGATTGAGAGTCTGGTAAGGTCTGTAGAGAAGAAGCGGAGAAGGACGAATTCAGTATGAAATTCACGCCAACGAAAGGTTCAAGGATTGCAAGCAAGGAAGTATTGGTTGATTTTAAACGGATTTCATCGAAAGAACGCAGTAAAGCCCGATACATCGAGTAGGCCACTGTGGCAAGAAACAAGCTCACACACTTGGCCGGGGGATGGGAAGAGAGAGAGAGAGAGAGAGAGAGAGAGGCGTACCGAGATTTAAACTGCTGGATTCTAGGCGCGGGTCTTGAAGTTCTGTTTTCTGGCGCTTGGGTAAAGAAACCCACCTATGACTTCTGTTTAATTTTTTTTACTGGAGTCCACTGCCGATTAATTCTTTAATTATAATCTCCTCAACTTAAATGGCGCAACAGAAATTTATGATCGCGAGAGGACCAGCTACTCTCCAAGAACCCATAATTATTCATTTATTATTTGGTTTACAAGAAAGGGATTCCACCAACCCTAACTGCTGCCCGATGTGCCCCAGAAAGGCAGATAAGCTACAGCATCGTAGGCAAACCATCATGAAGCCCAAAGCTCCTTCAGATCAATATTGCTTTGCTAACTTAACAAGGCCATGAACTGGAGACGGGATGTGTCCAAATTCACAAAAAGCACTCCACTCACTGGAAAAAGTTGAAAGTGTGACAAAAAATAACTGAATAGATTTCAGAATAACACATTGTATTGAGAACTATAATGTATTTACATGCACACGTTACCCGGGTAATATAACACTGAATTTACTGTTGCAAAGAATCAGTTCAAGAATGAGATTTACATGCGGACTTAGAAGGCAATTACATTAGCCAATTCAAAAGGAACAGTAAGACTGCTTCCATGGGTTTCTCATCCAAATGAAGCAATTTCTTAAAATAGTTCACACAGCAGTGCCCATATATCAAGACATAACCATGTTGGCAAGCTTAAGCTGCTTCTCTAAAGGCAAGTATTCTCTCAACCATACACAAATTTGATGCATCACCCGCAAAAGAAAAGCACCCGTATCATTTTCACTAGCATCAATGGGTTGCATGCTTGGCGAATCTTCACCAAGCTCTGCTTGAGTAACCCAACTATAAATACGTTGCATTGATGCCCAAAGATAAGAAACGAAAGTCTTTGCAATAGCTTCCCAACCAGGTTCCAACAGAAGAGAAGTTATGGTGACTGGCAGATCATTCAATAGTGTAGATCGGTCTAGAATAAGAAGAGGCATGTATTTGCAGCAACTGCCAGACAGAAGCGCAACAAAAAGAAGTGCCTGCAGGAGGACAACGAATAATATCTTTAACAAATATAAGATAATTCAAATTTTGTAATGAACGAAGAAGGATTGGCTTATCCTCCAATTAAGTTTCTAATAAAGTTTTGGCAACCCTTCACTCGCAACAAAGGACAGCAACCACAATGCAGAGCATGCCTGCTTTCAACGTCTCCTAGTTGTTTAAACCTTCTTTCTATATGAAATTTGAAGTGAGAAGTGCAGAGTTCTTTCATATACCATGTAGATGGTATTCACAGTGTCTCTCAACCCACCAGAGTTCAATCCTAATGGACACTTTCTGCTAATCCAATATATCCAATAGTAAAATCCAAAAACCATCAATGTTCATGTGTCCCACATGCATATTCTGGCCAAAATTTTATCCAGTTGTAATGTAACAGCTCTCAGTCGTGCTTACCGTGGAAGGATATCTTGAAACGCAACTGATCTCCACAGCATCAACAAGCCACTGTTTTTTGGCACTTGCATCCACATTTTGCAATGCTGCTACAACTTCAATGAGTACATCCCAAATACCTGAAAGCATAGAATATTAAGAATATACCAAGAAAGTAATTGTCAGCAGAAGGTGCCCCAAAAAGCAAACAAGCACCAAAACATTCTCATAGCATGACGATAAGCAAATGTTCCCAATTTCTGAAATTGTTCAAAACAGAGAAATATCATTCATGCAACACAGAGGGACTAACCAAATGATTCACAGTTCAATATATAAGCTTTTATTCTTCCGAGCTCAGTCAACGGGATACAACCAGTCCTAACTAGCTTCGCTTTTGCTAGAATCTTCTTTACGACTTCACTAAATTTGGCATCTCCATGCAAATGATCCAGATCCTGAACCTGTGAGAGGCAAATGGTGGTTAAAGTTATCCGGTATTAGGTGTAACAGAAGGTCCAAATACAATACCATGCATCTACTCTTCTGTCAATTAGTCTCTGTTCACATGCAGCAGAATCAACAAACATTATTTTCCATGTCCAATAAAATAATAAACATAAGTTCAATCCCTAAATGAACAAAATGCATATGAAGCTCTAGAATCCAAGATATTCTTTCATAAGAATGCCCAGACAAAAATAGATACAAGTCAATGGTGTATACCTGCAGAAAATCAAATAACCAACCCTGCCGAGACTTCCCTAAGCATCTAACTGCCTCAGACCACTCATTTACAGAATTAACCTGGTCCACTTGTATGATGGTAGTAGATTGTGATGCTAGTAACAAGGAAAACAGGACCTCCATGCATTTTTCAATGTTTGAAATGTACTCTACAGAGTCAAGAGATGTTTCATGTTGACACTGATAAAAACCTCTCCAGCAAGAAATGCGTAACCAACTTTTCTGATCAGAGTTGTAAACTTGGTTTGATGTAAGTGAAGCTAAGTAGTATGCAATATCATCAAATAGTTTCTCTAACCTCGAACCAGAGAATACTTTTAGCAGATCTGCCAGATGAAAGAGCAGGCATGATTGCAAATTGAGCTCAAGTGTCCTGAATCTGGACAGATCAGATAGCTCGTCAAGGAAAGTTAGAAGTGCATCAAATTGGCTCGCATGAGCTAGAGAGAAATGCAGACATTCCTCCCTAAGAGTTCTTTCCTTAAGGATTGACTCAGGAGGCAACAACTCCGCAACTTGAGCCTCATATCTCATGCACCGTCTAACAATTGCTGCCCAGTCCAAGGTTGGCAATCTAGGAGCACGAGAAAGGCATCTCAATACTGTAGCCACTGTGCCAACATTTGCGTCACTACCTGTCTGAATTTAGGAATGTCAAAGCATACCATAAAGATTAATCAGTAGAACTTACTAGAGATACATAATTTAGGTACATGAATGCAAGAACTTTTGTGTTTGCGCATGAGAGAGAGAGGAGAGAGAAAAGTGACAGAAGCACTAACTCAATCAAGAATGAAAAAGTCAGTGCCAGAAAAAGACAAAAACATGCACATCTTTAGTTATGCTAAGTCTATTGTTAAATGAGAACAATTTTAATGGCACATGAAAGTAGACCTACTATGGATTTATACCACCTATTACAATAATACTATGTTGCAAAGCAACTGAAGCAAACTTGTCAAGAATGTCTCCACGAACTCATGTATACACAAGCCTAAAGCAACAGAATCATAAAGCATAGTCATTGAAACAGGACTCAACACAAAGACTATTGATATCAGTTTGCTCAAAAGAAAATTTGCTGAACGGAAAAGTCAACAAATTTAAACTCCTAACAAGGTTTCTCATGTTATTTTTGCGATTTAATACTGCAGATCCACATGAATCCTGACCACAAGCAAATCCTTTTAGACATGAATTGCAATTTTGAATCTTGATTTAAGGAATTCTTGAGGAAAGATAACTTTAGGTTGCTAATCTCCAACTAGAGTGTAAACCAACTTGCAGATTCAATAAGAAAAAAAAGGTTTTTCCAAGCTAAATTAGGTCTTACTATTTTCTTATATGTTATGGGTTGACTAAAAGATAATGTTTAGAGTGGTATAATAAATAATCATCTAAGAACAGAATGACATATAGCCTGATGCCTTTTTGATGATTTTGATGGTCTACATAGGACATCACAAACACTGTAATTCTGTATTTCAGGGTTTAATATATTGTGATGCAATCAGTTCAGTTACAGCACCCATTGCCCAGCTAAGTGTCCACTCTTTCCAAGTACGATCATATGTCACGTAGGGCCATGGCCAAGGGCATGTCTCTAGCTTCTTCCAAAGTATATGGCCAACATTTTTAGTAGAAGATGAACTGGGGGAACATTGATCTCTCTGTCTATGGTAAATTGTCCTCTGCTGTTCTCTTTTTCAAATAGGAATGTATTCAAATCAGAACTCTGAACTGGATTTCTCCCACTTTCCAAAATTACCCCTCTTCCCTTCTAGCTGGGATGAAGTGAAACTCAGACAAGTCGTTTCATGTTTCCCCTATATACATAGAATTATCATTTGAGGACAATCACATTCTTGTTCCTTCTTTCGCTAACAAGGGGAATTACTAGTAGATGAATATACAAAAAAGACCTATATGTAAAAGGATCACCTTGGATCCTGCTACTCACAATATCCAAGGATTTGACGAAACTTATTATAAGAAATGATATGTACAATATCAAGATAAAGTGAGAACAACAGAAACTACTATGCGGGGGGGCCCACATATATGGAGAAAAAGTGAGAACCCATATTGTGAAGATAAAATTTACCATGGAATACCTACCCCAGAATAACTCAAATGTGTCAGCCATAGACCAAGCTTCATGACTACACTGTCCTCAGGAACACCTTGAACAGGTTTTGAGCGAGTTACGTCAGCTTGGATACCATTGTCAACCCTCTGTAATTCTCCAGACAACAAATAATATCGAAGAAATGAAACTGCCCATGCAGCATAATGTTGGAGTTGATGGTTATCAGAATTTTGCGCAACAAGAAACATATCCTGGATCAGTGAAGTCAAATGCTGCTCGCAAACAGGATTCATAAGTAGTGGCCCCGAAATATAAGAATATTCCTGTTTAGCAAAAGAAAATAGTTAATACATAACCAAAACCCAAAACACATGCATAGATCTGGCAGAATCAGGAAATTCTAACCACCTTTCCTTTGTAACCAGTATGTCCAGCAGGAGGCAAAGGATGGACGCAAATCAAATCCCCAGAACCTGCTCCGAAAGCATTAACAACTCCAAGCATGCCACCAAAATGGATGATAGGAGGATAAGCATTAGAGTAACATTTTCTAAACAATTCGAGAAAGCAGTTTACGTGTTCAACCTCAATAGAGTGGACCCCTTCATTCAGAATGCAGGCAAGGAGGCTTCCTGCTCCAATGCATGAAGCCATCAACAAACTCTTATGGAAGGAACCAGATTTATTAACAGATAATAATTCAGAAATGAGCGCCCTATAGCCATTAACAAGATGATTTAGTTCATTAGCATCCAATAGTTCCACTCTTTGGCAGAAAGCCACCACCATGGGAAGTGAAAGACAGGACCCCACTGATAAGACTATCTGAGATCTTCCACTATAAGAACCTGAATTTTGAGCCAGAGAATCCATATGTGGAATCCAGGATACAATCAAGTCTTTCATTTTGAGCACAGCATCATGCGCCCCAGCTCTGTATATAGCACCAATGGAGCTCGCCAAACCAATGACAAGTCCAGTAACACCCCATATATCATCCTCCAGGTCATCACTATTCGCACATGACAATTCAGAAAAATTTCTACCTATATCATCTGTACTTCCTGGAAAATTCAATGAGAGACTTTCTAGAATTTTGGATGAGGAGTCATCTAGTTTACATAGTAACAGAGAAAGCATCCTCACTATCCTTCCTAATAATCTTTCCTCCTGCATCTCGTAGGTTTGCTTGTCCAAGTCGTAGATATCAGCAGCTTCAACCCTGGTAAGAAGATCTTGGCATGAAATTCCTAAGCCAATCCCACAGGCTCCTTTGACAAGAGTGCTTTTGCTGCCACACAGTACCTGAAGCGTGTAACATCAGTAAGATACTCCCCAATTTCAATAAACACTTCTTGAAAGATATTTCTCATTCCTTTAGCTGAATATAATAATTCTTCTGCAATGGGCTTAAGCTCCTTACTGTAAACGCAACACACTCATTTTTCTTTTTCTATTAAAGGAAACATAGCAATTACTTAAATTACAAAGAGTTAAAAGTACAAGCAACATGAGGGAGTGAGCAAGAAAGGACATTAAAATTAATATTACAACATCTATTGCTTAAAAATTATAAATTTTCAAAATGAAATATGAAAACATTGCTCCAAACTTATATCAACCGAGTCAAAAGGCAATAAGAACAAGGATCAGACTTCACTGATAAAGGATATAAAAACTGAACCACCAGAAGCAAATAACTACTTAAGCAAAAGCCTTAACGAGGATAGTGGGTTACAGAAAGAAAATTGCAAGATTTGTGTGCAAAGAAGTAAATACTCAACCTTTAAGTATTTACTTACACTTTTCACCTAGTACAATTGCTACTTCCCTTAAGACTGGAAGATCAAACTCAATAAAAGTTCCCAATACTAATTATTCTAATTAGACATATTTAAATATGTAATTTCTCATTTTTTATTTTTCTTTTTGGCAGGGGAGGGAGTGAAAAAGAAAACTTCTAGATAGTATCACATTCGCACTCTTTGTACCTCAAGAAGTCCAGAGATGTTCTGAAATTTCTGCTTGTGGTCAGTTACATGTAGGAGACTTGAGATCAATCCAAGAGAAATAGCAGCTGACCATTGGCGATGTTCATGCTCGTAGCAAAACAACCAACGCAGTAGAAACTTGGAAGCAGCTGATTTAATAGTATGAGCAGATGCAGGCAAGACCTAACAATACCAAGAAAAACCAAAACATTGACTGAGTACTGAGTCATAATAATTTTATGATGGTTACAGATATCAGTGTCTTCAACAGCCAAGGAAAAATATGCCAAGCCATCAAGTGACATAGTCTAAATAAAATTTTATCATCATTATGAAACCCTTACCGCACAAAGTGCACCTACTGCCAATGCAACATTTTCAGCAGATCTAGGGACAGATTCTTCCGCAATTCGTATCAGACTCTTCATAATAAAAATAGAGAACATTAGCAATAAATATGATGAATATCTTTGAAAGCTGAATAGATAAGAAGAGCAGGAGTGCAACATCAAAAGCCCAACTGTTAACCTTCAGAATATCATTAGCAGCTTTAGATGTCTTATCAGAGGCAATGGTTGGAGTTTTAGTATCAATAGCCAAGATATTAGCCCTCATCCAACGTCTCATGAAGGATTTCCATGATTGCAGAGAAAACAGTGCAACAAAAATATTTCTTGAGAGCTGGAGAGATGAAGCTATTTCCATTAATGCATCCTCATATTCAGCATGTACACCTTGCAATCCCTGGAAAACATATTTTCCAGATTTAGAAACATAATAAGTCCCCAAGAAAAGAACTCTAATAATAACAACTGTCTTACTCTTGATGCCCCTTGGTTGTTAACATCTCTTGGAGAAAAGGATAGACATAACAATGCAGCCCCAGGAAGCTCCCCAGCTTTTTTTCTTTTTCCTGAAAATGAAAGAGCTAAGCTTCTATATCTGCCTTTAAATGGGAGAAATAAATAAATTCACCACAGCAATTTTTATAATTTACAGTTGAGGAGGATTACCATCCTTGGTCTACTAAGTACCTCAATTTATTGAACTAAAAAGGTCATTTCCACACAATTACAAATTGGTATTTCAGTTCTTTATATAAATATTAAAAACAAAAATGATGTCATGTTGCAGTTTTGGCTTTGCCCTGTATGTTTCATTTAGTTGCAAAGTCCAACTGAACATTTTTAAATATTTTCCTTGTAGAGTCAGTTGAGGTAAATATCAACATCTTGTAATAAAATCAACTTTATTATGAGACCAAAAAGTGAAGATGGCAACAGTGTCTTCTCACTGGGGGTTTTGAGTGGAGGTCCCTTTTCTGCCCAACAAATCATAAAGTCAAACACTTTGAGGACCAAATTATGGATCACTGATCCCATGATACCTGAAGAGAACATGATTTGAGGAAATACGTCAAGCAACTTCTCAATTTTACTTCCTGGGACTTTTTTCTCCTTCACAAATCTCCGTCGGAGGCTGGAGCAAGTTGACACACAGGTTATAAGTATTGAAAACATATTTCAGTATATGAACCATCAAAAAGTAACTTGATGAGTTCTTTACATGTGCTCCTGTGTTATAATCTTGAGTTGAAATCCTTCTAGAGCTCTGAGTACATCTGAGTTTGCCTCCAAAAAGAGCAACTCCATGCCTGTTTTCTTGAAATCTGAAATATTCCTTTCAATATATGATACCTGGGAAACATTAAGAAATTTTGAGGAAAACCTTACACAGACATGCCAAAAATGAGGTGTGGAAAAATTGAATGCAGTCAATAGAAAAATCAGCAATGAATGAAAACTCAGAAACTAATATTCCAAACAATAAAAAATGTTACCTCAAACTGGCTTAAGGCCTCGAAGGCAGCGGCCCTTGCCTTTGACCACTGTAGATCACAAGGCAGATGCCCTCCACTACCAATTTCCCATAAAATTTTCAAAACAATCCCAGAAGATTCTGGATATGCTTCAGCATCCAGTGCACCCCATCTTAGAAGAAGGCATAAACTGTAAATAAAAAGCATTAGCAAGTGCCATCCTTAGATTGAAAGGCTAATGGAAATTTTTTCAGCAATCTATGCACATTTCTGCCGCATAAAACACAAAAATGTATGAAGTAGAGCAGCACAACTATTTAGTAGAAGCAACAATCAACGTTTAAAGGAAATAAAATGTGGAAAAAAATACTGTCTTACGACCTAAAAGCAAACTTCAGAACATTACAGAGAAACGCTCCAGGTTGATATCTTCCACAAAAAACAGGGAATATGTCTAGGATAATTGCTGATGTCAAAGTTTCACGAAGATCTGAGCCATATCCTAATCTGAAAGCTGTTACTGGTGCCAAAGGCTTAGCATTCCTCAGTGTCATTCCAACCTAACCTCATCCTTTCTGGATGGTGCTCCCACTATCGAATAGTTCAATGCTGGTATATTGGACCATAAACTAACAGTTGATACCAAGACATGCTTACCTAGGAGCGAGAACGGGGTCCAAAGAGTAGTTTCCCACGTGCTTGGCAATGACATCCCAGGCTGTATAAAAATCTGCATGGATAAAATGATTTGAACATACTATAGGATATATAGAACACGCAAAATTAGCAAGACTAATGCAACCTTGCAGCTTTCTTGAAAATCAAGAGAGATTAAATAAGAAAAAACATAAAAAACTAAAAAGTGCAGTTTATTGGATCACATGAGTAAGGAGTTAAGGGACAGGAGGAAAGAAGGAAAAAGGCGGGCAAAGAGGTAAAAGCACAAAAAATCTACAATAGAAGGATCTATTTATTTTTGTTGTTTTGATAGAAATATGTAAAATTATATTTACTATCATGGCATCAAAGTGATGCCTCCTATTTGCAAGTATAAAAGACCTATTTAGAAGAATTCAATGAACTCCACTACGTCCTCCTCATTTACAACCGTCACCCCTTTAACCCAAACTCCCAAAAGCTTTTCTATTTCTTTCGTTCCAAACTAACCAAAAAATCAATAAAAGAATTTTCAGTCACATTTTGCTTCTCTTTCATCACCTGCAATCCTTCCCATGCCCAAATCTCTGCTGCCACCAATCCAGCCACCGCCCACCTATAACCCAGCTTTCCCAAATCCACCTTGTCCATCAGCACCAGAGTAGTATATGATTGACGGATTCTGCACATCCTTTGCATAAGAACATCTATTAACCAAAATTTTGCCTCTCTTTTGTAAATTATCAACAGTGAAGGGTTTACCCCAAGCAGCTTCCCATGGATAGGAGACCACCCTAGGAAGCACTTTGGCCTTCCATATTATCTTCCATGGTAGCAGGCGTATTTCTCTTTGTTCATAGCTATTCTCTATCCTTCTGCAAAAGTCCTTTACTTTAGGGTTGGAGTAATGTATCCAGATCAAACCCATTTGCTTTAACATTGTAAATCTTTTCAAAGAAATGTTCCATTGTGCTTAACTCCCAAATCCTGAATGTCTTTTTGAACCCAACCTCCCAAGTGATATTATCATCTCGCATTAGCATATAATCACTTACCTTAACTTGTTTGTTGGAAGCCAAGTCATAGATAGATGAGATTTTTCCATTAGTGAGATCTCACTGCACCAAACATCATGCAAAAAACTGATGTAAAGTCCACGCCCCACCTTGAATCTCAACCACGGTTCAAATTCCTCCTATCTTTTTCTAATGGCCCTCCAGACTCCGTGCCATAATTGTCTCTCCCTAATATTGTCATCCATCCCCCTTCCTCCAACCCAAATCTACTCTCCACCACTCTTCTCCACAAGCTATTCCTCTCCCTCATAAACCTCCATAACCATTTCTCAAAAAGTGCCTTTTTAAATTGGTTTGATTCTCGATCCACCCATCCCTAAGAGTTTCTAAACTGCCCCCTCAGCTTACCAAGTGATATTTGCCCATGCCACTATTATCCTATAAAAACTGTCTTTGTAATTGTTCCAATTTTAAAGCCACAACCCTAGATATTGGAAAAAGGGACATAAAGTATACTGGAATCCTAAATAATATACTCTTTATCAATGTCCATCTCCCCCATTTAGACAAGTACCCTCCCTTCCATCTACTAATTTTCTTTCAACTCCCTCCACCACTCTTTTCCATATTGTCTTTTCTTTATGCTTTGCACCCAAAGATAAGCCCAAGTATTACATTTGGAAGTGATCCCACCTGTGCTTCCCGTCAACTCCGTCCCGTAGTGTAATCAATTCACCTTTTCTTAAGTTTACTCTCAAAACTGTGACTGCCTCGAAACACATAAGAACACATCTGACATTCACGAATTGCTCTTCATTTGCCCTATAAAACAAAATAGTGTCATCTACAAAGAGTGAATGAGACACCACCATCTCTCTCCCTCGTCTACCTACCCTGAACCCTTCTATAAGATTTCCTTACACTAATGCACTCATTATCCGATCAAGAGCCTCCATTACAAGGATGAAAAGAAGAGGAAACAATAGGCTACCCTACCTTAGAGCTCTGGAATCCCTCAAGAATTGCATTAGACCCCCATTAACTAGCACTAAAAAGATATGAAAGATATGCATCTCATTATCCATTGACGCCATCTCTCGCCACACTCCATCCTTCTCAGCATATAAGCCACAAATCCCCACGATACATGATCATAGGCTTTTTCCATGTCTAAGTTGCAAATGAACCCCCTTTCCTCGATGATCCACCACTTCGTTAGCTATCCAAACTGCATCTAGAACCTACCTTCCTTTCACAAACGCATTCTGATAGACACCAACCATTTTATCAACCACTACCCTAAGTCTAAAAGCTCGCACCAATACTTCTAATTTGGGCAAAAATCATTCATGCTATGAGCCCCATTTTTCCATGGGATGAGCACCATAAATGTAAATTTAGCGAGGCCACAAACTTACTAGTTTCATGGAATTCCTTGAACATCCTATAATCTCACTTCTAATCATGCCCACTAACTTTTGAAGAAAGCCATAAGAATCCATCTAGTCCAAGTGCTTTATTACCATCACAACCATCCGACACCCCTTTAACCTCCTCCTCCTCCTCAAATAGTCTCTCAATTCATCCCTGAAGATTACTACTAACATAGTCAAAGGGCAACCCATCCAATGTAAGCATCCATTCATATTCTTCCTTGTATGGTTCTTAGTGCTAGTCTTTGATTTTTTCTTTAAGCTTTGCTTACTCCTCTACCACTTCACCCTGGATTTCCAAAGCATTGATAAAGTTGTCTTCTATGCAAATTTATAGTTCTATGAAAAATTTAGTATTTCTGTCTCATTCTTTCGACCACAAGGCTTTGAATTTTTGTCTTCAAGATATCTCTTTCATCTTTACAAGGATCGATAATACATTTTAGACCTTACCCCTCCTATTGATCGTGTCTTCACTACTGCCACCATTCAACTCCTTACTTTCTAAGTCTAACAACTGTTGCCACGAAGTTTCTTTTCTTCTATTCAAATCGTCCACCTTTTCTTCGTTCCATCTTCCGAGTTGTTAATTCAGATTCTTCGATTTGGTAACCATAACATAAATGACTTTCCCGCTTACCTTACCACCGTCTCATCGATCCTACACAAATTGACTAAAACCATCAATTTTAAGCTACATATTTTGAAAACGAAAAGAAGTGGATCACGCTGCAAACCCTCCACCTCTAACAATATATGCCTCTTCCCAGTGACATGAAACCAATAATCTATCAAGCCTTGATAAGGAAGTGTTATCACGCACATTAGACCAAGTGAACTCACCTCCACCAAAAGGTAGATTGATCAATTCTAGTTCCGCTATAACATCCAGGAAGTCCCTTCTACCCACTCCTCCATCCCCTTTCCCCGTTCTCTCATGATCATGGAGAACCTATAAAGTCCCCACTTATCACCCAAGGTAAGACCCATTTTCTTTTACATCCTCTCAATTCCGCCCAAAAACACGCACGACTTTCTCTCTCCACATGCCCATACACCCTCTATGAATACTCATTCCATTCTAGTAACGTCCATCCTCAAAAAACATGATAAAGATTTTTCTCCCTCCCATTCCACATAATTACAATACCTCCAAAACTCCCCCTAGATGGCAAAACCCTCCAATCCACAACCCCATTTTCCCACATACACCTTATAATACCATCATGCATCCCTCGATTTTCCTCTCTTGTAAGCATACCATCAACCTTCCATCTACGTAATGCATGTTTAATTACCAACTTTTTTTTCTTCGTTATTTAACCCCCTCACATCCCAAGATACAATGTTAAACGTGAAAAACCTCATTAACCCTTAGATAACTCCATCCTTCTATGTCGTTGAGAATCACATTGACCTGTTCGTCCTTGAATCCATTAGTGAACCCCACTATATTACGAATTCTGCCTAGATTTTTCCTCACCCTCCAGCTACTACTCATTCAAATCTGAATTCTGTCCCTTTTCTGTTTCTACCTCTGTTGTCACTGGTTGTCTCCACTGCCAACTATCTCTACTCAATCTCTAAAACCTTACCTTTCCCCTTGTCCAACCCCTTATTATACCTCTCATATCCAAATGGCATTGTCGTTGTCTTACACCTCGATTCTCCAACTCTACCAAGACCACGTCCCCCATCTCACGTTGTCTAAAACCAAACCAGTATTCCCACTAATGCAATTTGTCTCATAACTTTGGCTCACAGACCCATTTCTCACTACAACTCGCCTGAGTATGATTGAGGAGAGAGATTTGGCTCCCTAATGCCCCAACCTTGCCCTGTCTATCAGTGAGTCTCTCATTGTCGTTATATGTCGAAGACTCTTGCTATGCTCCCAATTCAATGTTCATCACTGTCCCTGACAACTCATTAGCCCTCTCTATCCCCAAAATTACCCTCACAATCACCAAATCAGCGCTTACAAAGCCCACCTCAACCCTTGTATCAAACGGACCCAAGAATTTGCTACATATATCGTCATTGCTTATATTGCTAGACATCGTCGGACGTTGATTGATGTTCGAAGAAAGTCAAGTAAATTCAACCTGTCATATCAAGAGTCACTTTTCTCGTTGGCACCGACTTATCACACCAAAAATCGATAATCGGGTCAAAACAACCCAAATGCCCTAACATCGAGTCCTTACCACCCATTATTTCTAGGTACATATCCAAATGCCTCGCCTCAGCTCCATTAGTAGCTGTAATTACATTTACTTGGTTTGGACCCTTTTTCTATCCATTTACCATTGGGTTTCAACCCGAGTCCAACAAAATGACCCAACTCGGGTATGATGGGTAGCTTTTTCTTCACCCAATCGAGGACACTTGGGCTATTTCTTAGTGATACCCTAGCTGCCTTCCCTCCATCTCTACCCAATAGGATGTCTTTGAAAGAGTTTTGCCAATAATCCTCCCTTGTCCCTCTGATCTCCATGATATATGAAAGCTGCAACTAGGACACACAAAACTCTAGCACTAGGACTGGACGCCTCCCTCTGCTTCTCAACATTTGCCCGACATTTCAATTCTTTCGTAGTAACGTTTCCTTCCCAGACTTTCACAGCCTTCATTTTATGCCACTATTCAAAACCATGGCCACCTTTTGGGAACAATATTCTCCTCACACCCTTCGGCTTCATTAGACAAGCATAAAAATTCACCCTAACTTCCATTAGTATCATCTTCTCTCCCTTCCTCCATTTCGTCTACCAATGTGACTCATTTTTTTTTATCTCCATTAACTTGTCCATCACTGCTGCAAACCTTCTCGTTTCCTCCTTACTGAAAAACATAGATATTCTCTTGCCCTTACTTTACTCAACGACCTTGATCCAATGCTCTATATCACCTATATAATGAAGCTCAAAGAGCTTCCTTTCTATCCTAATAGAGAAAACCTCCACTGCCAAATTCCATACAAATCCTCTCCATACAAAATTCAGAATACTTGTATGCCATAACAATATTAACATAAAATTTTTAATAAAGAATATAATCCTCTTTGAAAGTATCGAAGGGATTAGAGAATGAGGTTGACAAAATGATGCACATTGAGTTAGCCCAAGCATGTGGCACAGCTGTATATAAGGCTATTTGCATCTAGAATTGTTCAGAAACAATGGACATTCAAAATGTCCTCTCCTTGTAACCACATATTAAGAAGAACTACCAACAAATAATTACATACGACTGCTTTGACAAAAGCACATAAGAGAATTGCTTTATGTATTGATGATTCTCATCTATACAACACAAGCACTCTAGGCTCTTGTTCATGATTCTTGTAGTTTTCACTAAAATGCTGTGGAGAAAGACTCTTCAAGCTATGGCTTTTGTGAAAATGCATTGCTTATGAGGTTAAAGGTCTAGCATGCAGTGTTGCAGATTATCGCACATTTACATCCATTGAATAAATACAAAAGTTGCCTAAGGGCAAGCTAAAATTACTGGACAACCCCTCCCAAAATTACTCTTCAACCTAGAAGGAGAATTTTTTTATTAATTTTTATCTTAACTTTTTGCTAAAGGAGTCCTCTTCTTCACTTCAAGGAAAGAACGATATATCTGATAATGACAACATCGAGCACTCACGCCATTCCAAATCATGCTGTTCATGACTCAAAACAAGCACCAACTGTACTGCAAACTTAATAATTCATCAACTGAGCTTGTGAGACAATTCACTTGGACTTCTCACTTCGAACAAGGGCATGGTTCCAATTATGCCTAGTACAATGGGCAAGGATTGCAGCACCTAAACAGCACTATATAATTGTAAATAATTTGCTGATCAATTTATCTCAATAACATTCAAGTATGAAAAGAATCCAATGTTGACACAAACTTATAATTAATAGTTCAAGAACAGAATATAAATAAAAAAGACTCCCACTGATTTTCAGAATTGGTTGCACAAACTATTAAATGATCACAATTCAAATTGCAAAAGTTAATACTAATAACAGTAATTCCAAGATAAACCAAAATCTTCAAAACATAAATAAATAAGTACATGAAAATAGTGAATGCAGAACTTGATCCCGGACAGTTTTTAAAAGTACTCACTAATCATTTTATAATTTTCACTTTAAGCGGCACTCAAGGAATAAATTGGAAACAATATATACATCCATGTGTGTGTGTGTGTGTGTGTGTGTGTGTGTGTACACGTGTGCAAGTTGTACCTTACCGATCACATCAGCTTCACAAAGGTAAGAAAGACTTTGAAAACCAAGAGCTTTAATTATGGAATCTTGGCTCTCAATGCATGCCTGTTAATTTAACAGTGAAAATTTAACAAATCTTACAACTATACGCACAGCTTAAAGCAAAGACAAAACAACATTTCATAAAACCATACCGAAACAGACAAGATAAGGTCCACACCCCTGTCAGGGTTTTTCCTGCAAACATCCCGAACTGAAGCAGCCATGCTTATACAGATATGTCTGTCAGACATGAAATCAGCGAACCCTTTTGGAAGTAATATTCCCTAGGTGTGAAGGAGAGGAAAATAGAATCAAAGACAACATAGCAGTAACAAAGGGAACCAGCAAAAACGAGGAACTGGAGAGGTTAATAGGACACAGTATAGTAGCAAGTACCAAAGAAGTTGCAGTTAGTAAAAGTCTTCCAATCATCCTACTCCTACTTCAACTTCAGTTCTTCCTTGCGCCCACATAGACTTATTGCATTTTAATTGGACTACTACCTGATGAAGATCCAAACCATATTTAGACTTGTACAAGAAGACTATTACTTGACAACAACCCAAATTCATGAGCCCAATTTCATTATGGCTCCCTTTTTTTTTTTTTAATCAGACTCAAAATCGTATTAGTATAAATGGTGCACCAAGAGGGTGCTGCCCTACACAATTTAATTACATAGTAAGAGTTCTAATAGCTCCACCATATGAACCCCATTTACACCATACTTACCCGTTCCCCTAAAATTTAATAACAACACTAATCTATCATTGATCATCTCCAGTGGAGTTTCCACCCTCTCAAAAGCCCTCGGTTCCTCTCTCTCTATGCTATCTGAAAAAAAATAGCTAAATATGATCACCTCCCCTTGCTTTTTATAGAGAAAGCACCTATTTACCATCACCTCCCCTCTCCTTTGTAAATTGTCAATGGCTAGGGGTTGACTCCATGTTGCCTCCCATGTAAAGAAAACCACCTTAGGCGGGGCCTTGATCTTCCAAATAAGTTCCGATGGAAACCACCCCTCCTTTTTGCCCCCACCTTGTTGCTAGGACCTCCGTAACACCGTGAAACAAGATTTAACCAAACACTTCTTTGTAGCATCCCCCTTCCATTCAACCACATCCTTACTCTCTGTATCAAGATAGACAACATAAATTCTCTCAAAGAACCTCCCAAACCTATGCCTCCCTTTTAAAATCTACCTCGAATGACACTGCTCCTTCTCTTCTCCTCATGTCATCACTCACCAAGGTCTCTTTATTACACCTTAAGCTATATAGGCCGAGAAAATCAATCGCTCGTGGTTTATCGCCATACCTAATATCCTTCCAAAACCTCACACAGCATCCCCTTCCAACCCTAAAACCCAACCATGTTTCCACCTTAATGCCTTCCAAACCCCACTTCCATACGATTTCCTTCCTACCACCGTTACCCATCCTCCCTCTTCCACTTCATGCCTAGCCTCCACCACCTTCTGCCACATACTCTGCCACTCCACCAAGAATCTCCATAATCATTTGCCCAACAAAATTATGTTCAACGTTTGTAGCAACTTAATACCCAACCTTCTATCTTCCATAGGTTTCTGGACGATCCTCCACTCAAAAAAATGATATTTAAAGTTCTCCCTCAGACTACCCCTTAGGAACTGCCTTTGTAGTTTCTCCAATCTGGCTGCAACCTCGTGTGGAATAAGGAAAAATGGACATAAAGTATATAAGCAAACTATACAAGGTGCTTTTAATTAGAATTGTCCCCTTACTTGGATAGATATAACCTCTTCCATTGCACCAGTTTCTTCTCAAAACGCTCCACAACCAAATTCCATATGACTTTGTACTTATGCCTAAGCCCCAACGGCAACTTCAAATATTTCATGGGTAAAATTCCCAACCTACACCCCCAGCACACTAGCCAAGCCCTCACCATCCACCCCGTCTCCGATGAGAATGAGCTCACTCTTCACCAAGTTCATCCTCAACCCTAACATAACCTCAAGCTCAAAAAGGATACATAGCAAATTCACTAGTTGATCTTCATCAGCCCCACAAAAGATAATGGTATCATCTGCAAATATGAGATAAGACACCTCGCCTTAACCCACTAAAAAGCCTTTCAGAAGACTAGTTTAAACTACCCTTGTCAACATTAAATCTAGAGCTTTCATCACCAAAATGAATAAAAGAAAAGATAAAAGGTCTCCTCGTTTCAGTCTTGTAGTTGCTTTGAAGAATCTAGCTGACTCGCCATTCACTAATATAAAAAGGTAGCTGATGTAATACACCTCTTAATCCATCCACACCACCGCTCTCTACATCCTCAACATGTACCACAGGAAGTCTCAGGCCACATGATTCTATCTTTTTCATATCTAGTTTGCATAAAATAGTTGGTACACCTTTTTTAATCTGATTGTCCACCACTACCTTAGCAAGCATCCAATATTTGTCGCTTATTACAAATGCTAGGACTTACCACAATATCCACCACACAGTGTAGTCTTGTGTCCAACACCTTAACTATCACCTTATTGATACTTCCCACCAAGTTCGTAGCTAAAAAATCTCTAATATCGCGTGCCCCTGTCTTCTTTGAAATCAAAGTTACAAAAGTGGTATTTATCGAACTCACAAATTTTCAGTCTCATCATGATCTTGAAACAACTGTAAAAACTCGCCTTTCATAGTCTCACATTGGCTCTTAAGGAAAGCCATAGTAAACCTTATCAAGTCAAAGCGTCTTATCCCTGTCACATTCCAGTAGAGCATGATGTATCTCATCTTCCTCGAACAATCTTTCAATCCACTATTGCAAATCTCTACTAATCTCTGTGAACTCTAAACCATCCAGTTTCAATCTCTAATCCTAATCCACACTATACAATTTTTGATATAAGCTACCAACTCATTCTTTCACCTATGCAAGATCCATAACCCACCCTCCATCTACCACTAACGAGTGAATGAAATTATGCCTTTTGTGCCCGTTTGCAACCCTGTGAAAAAATTGTGTTATTATCACCATCTTTTAACCATAAAGCCCCAGACTTCTGTCGCCAAGAGGCCTCCTCCATCTTGGCACAAGCAGCCCACTCCTTCACTATGTCACTCCTTTAAGCGATGAGTTCCTCAACCTACTACCCCTTCATCAGTCTCATATCCAAGTTTGCCAACTTATCCCACAATCGCATCTTATTGGAGGCCACATTCTCCACTTACTCCTTGTTCCACACCCTCAATTTTCTTTTCAACTCCTGCAATTTGGTAGCCAACACATAACTCGCATGCCCATTCACTGGAAATTTATCCCACCATCCCTTAACCATCTCAGCAAAATCGTTCACTTGGAGTGCCATATTCTCAAGACAAAACAGTGTAGGACCCCACTGAATCTCATCCATCTTTAACATGATGGCATTATGATTTAACACAGGTCAAGGAAAAAGCCTTTTTAACTCACATTAAGGAACTTCTTCTTCCATTGACTAGATATGAGAAAACAGTAAATCTGCGAGTATGTCGAGTTACCTCTCAAACTAGACCACGTGAAATCTCCACCTTGCAACGGTAAGTCCCTCATCCCAAACTCAGTGATTATGTCATGAAAAACCCTATCTTTACTGACCCTCCACCATTACTCATCCTTTCATAAGTACACAATACCGTATTAAAATCCCTTCCAATCACCCATGGCCAATTCATCGCCCTTTACCATCTCAACTACTCCCATAACCTCATTCTGCTCTCACTATTCCCATGTCATACACTCCCGTAAACATCCACTCCATCCTACTCTCTTCCCTATTAAGCAAAACAGAAATTGATTCCTTTCCACACCAATTATTAGTGCATCGACTAGTTCTATCCTTCCACATAACTACAATGCCTCTTGAGCACCCTCTAGCATCCAGTAGCCCTTACCTAACCGCTCTACTTCCTTACACACTTTTGACAATTCCCTTATTCCTATCTTTTACTTTAGTTTCTTACAGGTAAACCCCCTTTACTTTCAACTTTTTAATCGACACCATCTTATCAATACTATTCAACCCTTCCACATTCCAAGATATGATTTTAAACATCAACTAAATAGAAACCACCCCTCTCCTATTCTTCTCATGGTTAATGGAAAAGGCCAATCTCCTCAACTCTCTAGATGGATACGCATATCCTTTCCTGCTTACCTAATCCCTCCTTCTTTCGACCGCTTTCTCTTCTCTATGCGTCTGTTCTATTTCACTAAATAATGCAAATACTTACTCCTCAAACCCGGCAAAAAAAATCCCCATTGACTTAGCAATCTTATTCATTGTTTTCCAATACCATTTGCTACTTGATTCATCCCTGCTTGTTCTGATAGTGCAACACAGGCCACCTTGGCCTCTCTCCTCTACTCTTTCCACCAAAGTTGCTTATACTAACTCACAAGTGCTCCCTCTTTAAGGTCCAGCCCCACTGTTCATCCTGCCTCTTCACTCTCTTCCACTCCACCACTGGATTCCCCCTGAAAAACATAGCAGTGCCTTTTCCTAACTATTTCTAACCTCCATCATCTTAGATTTCCCTTACATACTTACATACTCTAAACAACCTCTCATTACATACTTGTAGAAACACTCTGATCATGGGTGATGATCATACTCCCCATCCATTATGTAGCACCTTTTGCCATCTCCCCTCATTGTAGCCACTGCATCTTTCCTTCCTTTCTCCCTGTATGTCTCCCTCTCCACCTATCCAACCTTCACAGTACCTCTTATCTCCATCACCTTCAAGCATCCCTGGATCATAGTCACTACCCTGCCTCCCAAGCCCAATATGCCCCCTCCACCTCCTAATAAAAGTCTACCCCAAGTTTGTCATTTAGCCTCGCTTTCAACATCGAAAATAACCGCCAACCTTGTTGATGTTCATTAGATCCACCAAATTCGCCATAACCTGCCCTTCATCAATAAATTTCCATAATCTGCCTTCTCTCTCGCTGGACATAACAAACCATTGATGCAAGTGGACGTGGGGCTCGATCACCCTATATCTACAATCGAGTCACTCAGACTTGATGAACTAACACTCAAGTTCTCTTCACTTGGCTACGCATGAAGTCCAAGTCGTAACATTCGAGCCCATTTTAGTCAACCCACACTTTTAGAATTTTTACCCGGGTCGAAAATTCGAGCTTGTTACCGACCCAACCGGGTTTTGCCATCTTCTTCACCAATCCCCCTCCCTTGACCTTTGCTCAACCAAATACGACACAGAGCCGACACCTCTACCTCCTCCGCCTTTTAGTTCCTTCCCGCCCCACCCTTCTCTAACCAAACAATATCCCATCATTTCTTCAACATCCTATATTGAAACTCATTCTTGCAAGATGGTCGGCCCACTTTGATCACCACTACACTCTAATCCCCCTCACCTCTCTGTGGCACCACCCTACTAGCCTTCCTTTCTCTTCCCTGAACAACACTGGCAATTTCCCGCTCGCCTTTTGATCTCGTGTAGCAGATTCCATCAACCAAACCTGTCCCCTCCATCCGGGATCAGTAGCAACCTCGTTCAATCTCTCTAGATCTCCATCAATCTCAAAAATAAACCTTGATGATTAAATCCAACCATTAGGAACACTACTCAATCTCCATCGCATCTAGGGACTCGTCCTGCTCTTACATCAATTGCACCATAGATCCACTTAGTCTCTCTCATTTTTTGTTCATGAGCGCATGTATCCCTAATTTCATTATGGTTCATTCTATAATTGTCTTGAAAATAAGCATAGCAAAATTCAAAGGTGCAACATAGAATTTACCAAGGGTCGTGCATTCTTTTCTAGAGCCCACACACCTAGGTAAAAACTAAGCTAAGCTCATTCATTTAGAAAGTAGAACAAAAAGACCCAGATCACTAACCTAATAACTAATTCGCATTCAAATAAGATATAAATTGCACCAACACTTGCCAAACTTGTGAATTGCAAATTGCAATTCCAGCGCAACCCAAAATAGGTACAATAGTTTTTGGTCACAACTTTCTCGATTTAGTTAACCTCACATTATTGCCCTAACCTCAAGATTTCCTCCCAACCCCTCCCTAAATTTCCTCTTTCTTGTTTCACTGTTAAATAAAAACGCCTTTTTACAAATAACATGACTTAATAAAATTCTTTAGTACTTTAAGGCAATGTTATACTCTAAAAAATAAGATATGCACAAAATTATCCCTTTCTGTAGAACACAATCATAACATTTCACTATAATTAAGTAAATAGCTCAGATAGTAGGAAATGAAATCCTATAAAAATTTTACCTCCAAACTACCAAAAGCACGATCATTGATCTCCCAGGTGTGACAAAGCAATCTAACAGTTGTGGCATACAAGACTCTGAAATAAACAACTTAGATTGACTAAGAACAATTCTTCAAAAAAAAAAAAACTTCTAAAACCGAAAAAGAAAAAGAAGGAAAAGGAAAAGCTCCAAGAATGAACCAATAAGAGCAAAATGTAGCTTAATTTTCTCAGTAAATAAGCAAATGATTACTGTAATTCTTAAACATGGTTCATTCACACTTTTGTTGGGTCATTACAATAAACTTACAATGGGTCTAGTTGACCTGTTACATTCCTCTTTTAACCCAAATGAAAATTAATAAATAGCAAATGCAAATAGTCAAATCCCGATGGTTAAAGAAGTAAGAACACAATATTAAACAGTTGATGTTAAAGCTATTCTCATGCAGCTGAAAATTAACTAAGAGTTGCCACCAAGGAACCACCTACCTAGTTAAGCCAATTTTAGCAACCTAAAATGTTTCTTAAGCTGTTACAATTTGATACTAGTAATTCTCCACTTTTTAAAGAAAAACAATGAATAAAAGAACTACCAAAATGTACTTGAGCAATAATGGCTATCATGCTCCAAGTACCTAAAGTTTATGTAGGGGCCACCTCAACAGCATAGAAAAGCGCGACCAACAATCATCAAAGAGTAGGTTTCCAGTCTCGAGAGCAACCACTGAATCCTAAAGAAGATGTGGAAAGATTGGACTGTATCCAAATCACACAACTCAAGGCCCTGCCAAGGTCCCTTTTTCAATTACATTATAAATACTACTAATATTATAAGATCTTACAATGACACATGCCTAGAGAAGACATCTTCATCATGAAACACCATCTTACAGTTTATTGTGAACTATGTTCAAAACTTACTGTTTTTTTTAGCAAAACAAAATGTATAGTATTATTTACAAAGCTCCAAAGAGGTGCATCCCAATACAATTTTAGTTAGTTCACAGGAGTTAGTGGTTCTATGAACTCTAGTAAATCCCCTTTATTTACAAAATAATTTCCTAAATCTATAATTTTAATAGACAGACCCATGACTCTTCCATTATTGCTATTGATATTTCAATATTGGTAAAAGTACTTCCATTTTTTTTCTTTTCATGTAACCCAAAATACTAACTATGGAATCATATACAATATTTTTTTTCCTCTTTGTCCACTCCACACCATCGATTCCTCCCTTATAGTCCCTGTTCTAACTCAAAACAATCCCCACAGCTTTAATATCCTTTCCTACAATTGAGCAATCCAATTTCAACTTAGGAGTAGGTCATTGACTGTCTCCTCTACCTCTTTACATAAGTAAGACTAGTCCACCATAATCTTTCCCCTCTTTTTCAAGTTGTCTAAAGTCAAAATCTTTCTTAGTACTGCCTTCCATGTGGGGGAAAAAAAAAACAACTTTAGGAGGCACTCTTGTTTCCAAATTTGCTTCCAAGAGAACTACACCCTTACTTCACCATACTACTGTGAATCAATTTTGCCCTCTTTATCCAGTTTCTCTATCCTCCAAATCGTCTAATTTAATGCATTGCAATTTGGCATACAGCTCTTCAATTTGACTAATTTCCTAGTCGTGTGCATTCCTTCAACATTAGATATACCATGAATCCCCTCTCCTGTTCACCTCTCTACATTCATTATGCTTTTTTATTATGTGCTAATAGATAGATATTGAGTAAGCATCCCTCAAAATTGTATCATCATCACTTTATCTTTCCCCTTTGAATTCTATTCGTAACTTGAATTCCTCTCACCCATTCCTAATGGACTTCCACACACTCACTCCATAATTCTACTTCCCTATTTTGGTCATCCGCTCTCCTTCCTTTTCTATCATAAATCTCCACAACCATTTTACCATCAATGCATTGTTAAAAGATACTAAATCCTTGATACCTAACCCTCCTTTATCAATGGTCTACTTGATCACTTTCTACCTCACAAGATGATATTTATAAGTGTCCCCAATACAACCTCATAGGAACCTTCTTCGAATTATCTCCATCTTACTGGCCATCTCCCTTGGTAGTGGAAATAAAGACATAAAATACACAGGGAGATTAAATAGTGTATGCTTTATCAAAGTGAGTCTTTCAACCTTCGATAAGTAGGCTTTCTCACCTTGCTAGTTTCCACTCAAGTATCTCTAATACTCCATTCCATATAGTTTTCTCTTTGTATTTAGCACCCAATGGCAGTCTCAAAAATTTCATCAAAAAACTTGCCATTTTACAACCCATTAGGACAACTTGTCCCCTCCTATCCACTTCCTTTCCCACCACAGCTAACTCACTCTTCTCCATATTAATCTTCAACCTGGATACTGCCTGAAAACCTATCAAAACAGCCTTCAAGTTTAGTAATTGTTCCTTTTTTGCTCCACAAATCGTTCGCCAATAACAAGTTGGATAACATCATTTCATTACTAGGACTCCCAACTTTAAAACCCTCCGACAACCCGCCCTCCACTGTCTTTTTCAACAATCTATCAAGCTCGTCCATCACCAATATAAACAATAATGAGGATAAAAGATCACCTTGTCTAAAGCTCTTAGTGAAGTTAAAAAAATTATTATGGACAAGCGTTAGCCAAAACTACAAAAGAAATTGAAATACACCAATACATCCAGCTACACCATTTTTCTCCACACCTCACCGTTCTAAGCGTATACAGTAAAAAGTCCCATAATATGTGATCGTATGCTTTCTCCATATCTAATTTGTACATCACTTCTTTTTTTTTTTAAGACTTCATTTGACTATCCACCAATTCATTAACGATTAGGGCAACATTGAGAATCTGCCTTCCCTTGACAAAAGTATTTTGATTTTGGCTCATTACTTTCTCCACCACCTGCCTAAGCCTTCTCGCTAACACCTTGGTTATCAACTTGTACACACAGTCAACTAAACTTATTAGTCCAAAGTATGAAACACTTACTGCCAATGTTTTCTTGGTTATCGATACTATGAAGGTAAAGTTTAGCGACCTGACAAATTTTCGCCTCCATGAAACTCATCGAAAAGCTTCATCACATTTCCTTTCGTCATGCCCCAATTTGATTTCAAAAATACCATTGAAAATCCATTAGACCCTAGTGCCTTATCTCCATTACATTCTCTAAGAGCATAATAGATATCATCCTAAATTACAGCTTCAAACAACTACTTGAGCTCACTAGTTATCTCCTAAAACTTCAATCCGTTCAACTTTGGTCGTCATCCCACCGTTTCCTGATACAACATCGTGTAATATCATCTAATTCCTTTAACTCATCCTCCCTTTCTACCAAGGTTTATTTACGACTTACTAATATACTTAATTCTCCTATGCATATTTGGTATCCTATGGAATAAAGCCGTACTTCTGTTTCCTACCTTCAACCATAAAACTCGCCATTTCTTACACCAGCCTTGAACCATAAAACTCGCCATTTCTTGAACCAAAAAATTTTCTCCATTTTCAACGACTGAACCAATTCATTACTTAGCTCCATCCTCATCCTCTAAATTTTCTCACTACTCCCACCCTCCATGATGATTTTGTCTGCTTCCAAGTCCCTCCAGAAGATTTCTTTTTGATACTCTACAATCCCAAACTGATCCCTTTTCCTTTCTTTGACCTCTTCCTTCACTGCCTTCAGCATACAAGCAACCATATGACTTGCATTCGCTTTTTCCCTCACTCACTCCCACCATTTCTTCACCCGTCGATCAAAATTTTTAATCTGTGACCACATGTTTTCAAATTTAAAGGGGCAAAAACCCTCGTTTGATGCCTTCCATCACCAACATTATTGGATTGTGATCCGAAGTCGACCTAGGCAGTAGTTGACGCATACATAGGAATGCTTCTTCTTAACTCCTTGATACCAGGAATTTACTAACCGAGACATTGACGGATTATCTCTCATATTAGACTGAGTGAACCATCCCCCTCCTAATGGTAGGTCATGCATTTCAAATTCCACAATTATCTCCTTGAATTCCCCAAGATAGTCCCCACCACTACCAACTCTCAATCTATAATATGAATAAAACATCACATTAAATCAAACTCAATCACCCATGGCTTCGCTCCATATCCTTTGCAACATTCTGTCAGATCTTTCCAAAGGTCTTGTCCATCTCCTCTAATGTTATTCCCATCAACTCCAATAAAAGCTCATTCCATCCTCGTCCCTTCTAACTCAAAACTGCATGATAATGACATCGAGTCTCTCCAAAATTCCTTTTAGTTTTTTCATTCTTCCAGTCCAATACAATAATATGCCGCCTAAATTCCCTTGTGCCATCTTAAATTCTCATTCTAAGTCTTGTTACTCCACAAAATTTTCACCACCCCAATATTTATCTCCTCCATTTTTGTCTCCTAAACGCAAGCATCTGCCCTCCAATTTTGAAATGCCCACTTAATAATAACCCTCTTCTCCATATTGTTCAACCCCCCAATATATCAAGACATTATCCTAAGAATCATCTTTATTGTCACTTACCTCTTTCTCCATCTCTCCTCTGTCATTATATTTTTCCTTTTCCTTTCCTTTCATAATTTACGCCGCATTCCAATCTTTTAAGTTTCTTACGATTTTTCCATCGATTACTCTTTATCCCTACTTTTCCTTTTGCTATTTTCGCATGACTTGCCCACTCACTATAGATTCAAACAAGAAAAAAGCTTTTTTTACTATTCCTTTAAAAGAAATACCCAATGACTTAATAGTATTAGCTAAAATCTCTAGCACCTGCTTTGATGCCTCCTACAGTCACCTCACATCTGCATTCAACAACTCTTGGTCACTTGACGCCCCAATCAAACATCCCTCTCTGTTTTGCCCCTTAAATCACCCTGTTGCTAATCACTTCCATATGACCTTCCTCGTAACAGATTGCCATTAGTAAGATACAACCCAGATTCTGCATCTACTTTCTCTTTACTCCTTGATTCGATAACACCTGACTACCTTAATCGATTCGTCCACCTTAACCACTTCGATTATCTCACCTTCGAAGTCTACCCTCCTCAAGCATCATATCTTCATTATCAATCATTTCTGAGACCTCCCTAATGTCTGTCACCATCGGCCTACTCCTCCTCGCATTTCCTTTCCTTTTTGAATCAAGAACCCCAGCAAGTCAACATCGATATGTGATACTCAGTTCGAGTCATGCCAATGACCCGATCAACCGGTTTGGAGTATTTGTCAGCCCAACTCCCCTCGACTTAATTTAGTGCGCCTACCCGAAATCCCTAATCTTTCTACTACTACCATTTAAATTTGGATCCAACCCATGTCTTCTATAACCCAACCCGTTGCCAATTTTAAATTCAAACCCTAAGCCATAGCCTCATTCATTAGTTTAGGCTTCCACCCCATCTCTGGCCAAAACCTATCACCCTTTAACTGGAATAAAGTGAATTGTTTTGTCTTCTCCACCTGATCTCACTGATCTTACCCGAGTTTTTGCAACTCTTTCCCCCTCTCTTGCCGCCCGTCGCCTTTCACCACACTTGTCCATAATTTCCCAACTCCAATCACCCATCCTTCTAGCTCTCCTTTATTCGATAAATTATGCTGAACTAAACACCCACAAAGAGGGCACGAAGTCTTCAGTCTCAACTCCTCCAAAGATTTTGCTCGGATTCCATATTTCCCAATCTCCCACTCACCTCCTCTCTTCCCTTGCTCCCTTAGCATAATGTTCTCTCACCAACTTCCACCAACCAAAATCGTCACCTCCATCCAAACTGGAAGCACTCTTTCTCTCTCGTTGTTGATTTCAAAAATTAGAAAGAACATCCCTCTTTTATTTGAGCCAACCACTGCAAGTTATTGCCACCTGGATCCTGATGGAAAGATCTCCATCAAGAATCTAAGCAAATTTGCTCCCCATACAATTTTTTGAATTTTCTCGTTGCACAGTTACTCTCGACTCGACTAGGCATTCATATGATCATATACAACTATGTTCAAAATAATTGTGGTCGTTTTTTGGATTTTACATGCTATAAACATATTCAACGATAGTGACATACCAAACACTTGATCCTCGATGGAGTAATCATAAAATTCTTTGAGAAGGTCAAATCCTTAGAGAAAAGGACTAGAACTGAAGTCATTCCACACCACATGCATCAAAATTGTCATAACACCATAACAAATAAAACATTGGACAAAGTATAATCAGTGTAGCTAACTTACGGTTTTGCATCCTTGCGCAGCATTGGTATGATAGTTTGAACCACAAACGGAATCATTACAGATTGTGATGCAAGTGACGGAAGCACTCCCAAAAGTTTTGGCTGTGAATTGAAAATTTTTGATTGTGAAATTTGATGTTAAAAAGTGGAAGCCAAAAAAAAAAAAGGCAAAATATGCTCTCCATTAAGCACATAAGACATGGTTAGCTGCACAAAAAGAGAACTCACCAACACATTCTTGTAAGTAACATCTTTACTAGTGAATATGTTAGTGTAAAATAGAACAACTAGCAACAATGGAACACCCAGCTTGGAATCCATTAGGCCAATAACAGCCAGAGAATCTATGGCAACACTTCCTACTGATGGATGCATCACCAAAACACTAGCAATTGCACCAAGCAACAACGGCAATTCTTGCGACTGAAAGATAGATACAGAGGATTTTTGGCCATCAAAAATGCATCGAGAATATTCTCTAAGTTGAGAAACCCAGGATCTTGGTCCATTGTGCATTTCTTTGACTTCAATTCCACCACTAGAAGCAAGATTTAGGAAGGAAGAACCGGCCAAGGAATGTTGATCCTATGAAATACAGCACAAGAAGATCAATTGAAGTCTCAATCATCATTTTCTACCAATATTTGCATTTTTAGTTTTATTGTATTTCTTATCTTCATACCAAGCCCCTTCTTTCTCACACATTTGTGAAATCAAAGGAAGAAAAGTATTCAATAAATATGAATTTTAACTGCAACAAGAGAACTATTCACTGTGGCTTATAACCCTGGACTTAGTATATGCAAAGGGATGAAGCCAAAAATACTGAAATCAAAATACGAAACTTAAAATTGTGGTAACTGTATTCAAAAAGATGAAATGATAGGATTGCATGACCATTTATAATCGATATTATTCTTCAAATGAAATGCAAACAAAAGTGAGAAAAATAAGCTATAAAAATACATAAATAAAGGAGTACAATAGGAATTACCTTGTGATCATAAATAGCGAAGATGAGATGCTTAGAAAATGAACATCAACCAATACATAACCTTCCAATGTGTTATGAATGACAATAATGTAATAATCATTCACTTTAGGGTGTCATGATCTCTAAGTTCTTATGAGCATTAGTACTCACGTAATGTTATATCTTGATATATTTGCAAAACAATAAATCCTTTACACTATATATTAATATACTTCTACATAAATAAGAAAGTAGACAATTGCCCTCATCCCTAATCATCAGAATTTTTGTTGTTCAGCTCTTGTTCTAAAATCACTTCATATCACTAAATGTACCCAAGTTGATAAACACCTTTTTTATGGGCAGGCTGGGACTCCCTGCCTGCCCCACTTAGCTTTCATGCATGCATATGTAACAGCATCAAGGCATTGTTATAATAGACTAATGATCGTATGAATTGCCATGAAAGTACAAGAACAATTTAAAACTTCTAGAAAGAACCAGACAATACCTGAAACCATGAGTGCTGCAAAAGCCTAAAAACGATAGATTCAGGCTTGCTGAGACAAGGATATCCTTCTTTGGTGCCTATCGCATTCTTTGGTACTTCCAACAATTTTACCAAGAGCTTTTCTAAAATTGCAAGCAAATCAATTGCTGCTCCTTTAACTGATTTAGAAGGAGATGACATAAGGTTGATGATAGGAAATATTAATAAAAGCTCTTCACTTAAATTGCCCGAGGATCTCCCAACCACATTTTCTGCATAATATAATAGTATAGTCAATAAGCAAGTGATGCAGAAGTGATAATCAAATTAACAAAGAATCAATTCGAAACAAAATTACACAAGCTGACAAAGAGATCACTGGTGACTCCCACCCACCCACACAACAAAGTGTAACAGTACAATCATTCAAGAAGTAAAAGGAGTTGTGGTTGGCAAGAGCAACCGCATAAACTTCTTTTTTTTTTTTTTGGAGCAGAAACAAAGAAAGTATATTATATAGTAAGCACTACGGGGGTGCAATCCTTCACATTTATGGTTAGCCTAGGAAGTTAGTAATACTATGATATCAATTAGTTCTTCCTTATTTACAAAATAATTCCCAGAATTCCAGAAATTAAAAATACCAATCCAAGTCTCCCTAATTACATCCACCAATGTTTCAATATTATCAAAGGCCCTCTTATTTCTCTCACGCCAAACAAATCCAAAAAGCTATATGCAGAATCATCTCTGTCAGCCTCCTCTTCTCCTTCCCAAAACCAGTTCCTGCTCATGCCATTAATTCCATGCCAACTGTCCGAGCTGTTACCCAAGATAGACCCAGCAAGCTCAGAACTGAATTCCAGACCTAGGCTGTCCACCTACACCCCAGCAACAGGTGGTGTATTGTTTCTTCCTGCTCTTTACACATATAGCATCTATTCACCGATAACTTTCCTCGTTTCTTTAAATTATCTTTAGTCAAAATTCTCCCTTTTACAGCCTCCCAAGTAAAAAGAGCAACCTTGGGGGTACTTTTTACTTTTAACTTTCCACACCTGTTCCCAGGGAAACAAAATTCTTCACACCCCCCCTCCCCCCTCCACCCCCCAAAAAAAAAGAAAAAGCCCTCTAAAATAAGGTTTAACAGAAAATTCACCTCTTCCTCAACTGTCGAGATCCAAGCCACTGTGTCTCTCACATTGTTTGTTGTACTACAACCCTGAATCACAGTATAGAAACCCTCAATCTGCCCTATCTCCCAATACTGGGCATTTCTCCTTAATTGCTCAAACCTGGAGCCTTCCTCCCAGCATTCACTCACCCAAGGTCCAGCAAAGACAACAGGAAAGAAGTCTCTCAATAATGTGTCCCCGCACCCCTATCGTGCCAATACTGGATCCTATCTACTCTTGCAAGCTTGAACTTAGTCCACTTATTGAACTCCTCCCATCCCTTCCTAATTGCCTTCCATACACATACAACCAATGTCCCTCTACCCCTCAAAGTCATCCATCCCCCTTCCATCTCCCCATATTTAGCTCGCACTACTTCCCTCCATAAACCTTTTTTTTTTGTTTTTCGTCATTAACCTGTATAGCCACTTATCTAACAAGGCCTTATTGAAGAGTACAAGATTCTTGACCCTCAATCCACCTTTAGCCATAGGTTTAGTGACCTCCTCCACTTCACAAGATGTTACTTACAGCAACCACATAAACTGGTAACTCTCAAATGGTATCTAAGGAAATTAAAGAAAAATAATAACACATGTAGCTGGATTCATAAGTTTCTTGGAAGTTATGGAATAAACCTAACCTAAAACTTAGAACATACACATGATAATCAATGTCTAAATTTGAAAGAAAGGAAACAAGCAAGAGAAAGAATCATAAAACTAGATTGAAAAAACATACCGTTTTCACTTTTCCACTTCAATAGGAAATGGAGGAATTTTAATATAGATAGTTGCTCATGTTCAAGCTCAGATCTGATGAGGATGATAAATAACGATAGCATTGCTGACGACAATTCAGGTATATATACCAACCCAAGATCTTTTTGTACAGTCACTAAGCGCTTCAATACTTCAACGATAGACTCACTTCCACCAGTTTGCTTGTGGGGAGATGTACAGAATGATAAGACAGTCTCTAACAGTCCCACACCACACAGTTGATCCTCAGTAATTGGCTGCCAATATAAACACGAAAAGAGCAATAAATGAAAAAGATAATACAAATGGCTTAATAATGATGGACCTTTTAGACTGAACCGTGATTCCATCATTTCAAACATACCAATCCCATTCCAACTGAGTGTCTCAAAACCACTGTATATGCATCTACTATACATTCCACCACATACTTGACATTTCGGACATCCTGAGAATTTTCAAGAATTTAAGACCCAATAAGAATGAGGTTGCACTGGAACCATCATCACTGAATTTATATAATATTACAGATAAAGCTGCGTTACGATTCACAAGAGCAGAGAAAACCATTATCAAACAAGCATGCTTACATCTGGGTTTCTGCATGGGAAGTATTGAAGGCAGCGAATAAGTAGCTTTAAAACTGGCATTGCCTCATCAGGGTATGAACAACAAAATGATGCCAGTGATGATATTAATTGCCTCATAAACAAAGTTGATGAAGAATCCAAAAATGGTGTTCTTAAAATTGAAAAATACAAAAAGGGCTTCAAGAATTCACAAACTTCGGCCATTCCTGATCTCCTGTTTTGGGCCATAAACAGCACCACTTGCTGCACGAGCTCAGTCTGAACCTCAGTTCGGCAAGAAAGAATCTGCACCCGTAAAGCCAAGAAGCATCATCATTTAACTATTTCAACCATGCTCCCAAATCACATCAAAATTCAAATTCTCCATACGACATACCTGCATTGCACTGATAGCGAAATACTTCAACAATACATCTACAGTGGTCAATATTAAAATAATCCAATAAAATACTCATATTGCAACAAAATGGCATTGTCCAGAATCATCTTTAATCTACCAGTAAGGGAAGTTGATTAAAATTTGCAGTTAGCTATCCTGAACAACTGATCTAATATGACTTAGTTCTAAGCCCACAAACCTAGCTCAGAGAAAATAGATTTAAAAAAGAAAAAAAAACAAAAGGGACAGTAACTTGAAATTCAGCTCTAATTGGATTCTCTCACCTTAACAAACGGGTGATTCTCCGTCGAACTGAACTTCCACAACCCATTTTTCTTCTTGAACTCGTTCCGAACGAGGAAGCCCAATCCCTTCACATGCAGTGACACGAATTTCGGGTCGGATTCATCGAGAGCGGATTGGAGCTCCATCAAACCGCGAGAAAGGTCATATTTAGAGTCCGAGACGAGGCGGCAGAACTCCCGAACGGATTGATCGACGACGGCTGGAGAAGGCGAGTGAAGGCACTGGAAAATAGTGTCTCTGCCAGGTTCAGATTCGGATCCTAGGTAGATCGGTGCAGATCGGAGCTTCGAAAATATTGAGATTACCGCGAACCTCTGGACCAAAGGTTGCGGGACCCGAGTTTTCTCAAGTAAGGGAGCATAAGAGTCCATTGTTCCAGAGGAACAGCTACCAGATACACACAAAGAGAACTGTTTATATACAAAAGAGAAAGGAGGGAAAGCAGAAACGCGAGCCTTTAACGGACATGGTAACAGACTGCCACGAGAAACAAAAAAAGTAAATATTGAAAAAAATTATATATTAAAAAAAACCTAATCTTAATAGTTTTTTAATCAAATAAATATCATTGAAAATTTTAAAAAAATATTATTTAATTATTATCCAAACTTTAAATTTATCTAAGTAAATTTTGAATTATTAAAAAAATTAAATCAAATTTTGATTTATAATTTTAATAGTTTTTAATCAAATAAATATCATTTAAAATTTAAAAATTATTATTTAATTATTATCCAAACTTTAAATTTATCTAAGTAAATTTTGAATTATTAAAAAATTAAATCAAATTTTGATTTAAATTAATATAATAAAATTAAATTAATTTTTATTATTAAAATATTATAAAATTTACATAAAAATTCAAATCAAAATTCATAATATAAAGCTTTTAATTTAAATATTTTTAATTTATAAATTTTAAATAAGTGCTAATTTTATTATTTTTATTAATAAATATTTTTTTAGAGATCTTTTGAAATTTAAGGTAAAATTTATATATCTATATATATATATATATACATGCTATAAAGTTTTAAATGACATCTATTAATTTAATTAATTATATTTTAAAATGTTTAATTTATTTTATTTTTGTTGAAAATATTCAAATAAAATATTTAACTTAAAATTTTTATATATTTTTTAAAAAAAGTTCAAGTTATTGTAATTTTTTAATTTTTTGAGTATTAAAATTACTATTTTTAATTTTTATGATTAAAAATTTTAAAAATCTATAAAAATAACTAATAAGTCAAAAATTATTCAAAATTTAAGAATATAAAATTTATTTGAATCATTTTTACAACATTTCAATTTTAAATATATTTCTAATTTTTTAAAATTATTTAACTTAATATGTAATTTGAATCAAATTAAAATTATAAATATATATTAAATCTAATTGATGATGTATCAATATTTAAATTAAAAACAAATATAATTCATAATTTTTATATTTAGTTAAAAAAATATAGCATCAGACTCAAGTTCTTAACTTATATATTTTCATCATTTTTTTAATTTTTCGTATTTAAATGAATATTTCAGTTTTATCTTATTGATTTAAAATTATGGATCTATTTTTATTAAAATATCTTGGAGAATGGTAAGCTTCTCTTACTTATTTATTTATTGATCTAAAAATGATATTTTAAAATAATAAATTAATTCTTTTATATATATATTAATCTCTTATTTTTTATAATATTAGTTATGATTATCCATATAAACTTTGGCAACAAATGAGTGAGAAACAATTTCTAAAAGAATTATTTTAAAAGCTAAATGAATAGTGTTATATACTTTAATCAATAATAATACTGAATTTTCAAAACTTTATGTTAAAACTTTTTGACATATTAATTTGATTTTATTTAAAAATATTTTTAAAAATAAATAATTCTAAAAATTAAGACATTTAAAAAATATATATTTAACACTAATATTTACTTCTTATCGATCAAAATTTAATGTTTGAAAAGTAATAAGTTAAATTATAATTTGCTAATCGAGTCCAAATTTATGCTTACATCAAATGATTATGAAAAATGAAGAGTATATTCGCTGTTGAAATGTCTCAAAGAATTTTTTACTTTATTTTGGGTCTGTCTCTCAAATTTAAAAAAAAAATTATTCAAGATCTATTTTCGTAAGTTTTTAAAAATTTAGATAGCATAAATTTAAAAAATATGTTTTTAATATTCAAAACCGTAATTTTTAATCAAATCATAAATCATTATATTATTACTAATTATTAGCTTTCATTTCATGTACAAAAATTTGAAATTAACTTTTATATTAGTAATATTCTAGTTAATAATTATCATTAGTTTTTATTTTTATAAAAATAATTCAATATTTAATTATTTTAATTGATAATTATTTAACTAATTTTTTAATTAAAATAAAAATTTTAGAGATATTACTTTAACGGAATTTGATCTCGACTTTAAATCAAATTTTAATTATTGACATTCAAAATTTAATCAAGTTATGGAAAGCTAGAGAAGCAGAGGGAGGTTGGATTATAAAAAACAACTATTATATCAATTTGTATCCAAACTAGATGCCTTTTATAGGATTTAGACAGCATGAAAACTCTGGAAAACATTTTAAGAATATTTCAACAAGAATTTTAAGATTTATGGGTAAGGATATAAAACGGAGAGAATAAATTATTTTAAATATATTTTTAAAATCTAAATTAATTTCAAATTTTTTAATAAAATGTAAAATACATATATATCACTTACGGCTACGAAGTGCAAATTTTCGTATTGGTGATATCATATGTCACGGTTCTGAGGCATTGCAGATCATTATTTGCGTGGCAGGACTTGAGAATTTATATATTATCTTTTCGTAAGAATTTTGCCCTGACTTGGGACAAAACTGGTGGCAGTGGTGATAAAATATGTTCTATCCTACTTAAGGCAAGGCAGAACTAGCGGCCTACCTGACTTGAAACATAACTGATGATCTATTTTATTTGGGAAGATCTGCCCTACTTGAGACATGGAATATGGTCTACCTTACTTGGAGTAGAACTAACGATTTGTTTTACTTGGAATAACAATTGCATATGCTTTATCCTATCAGGGCAGAACTAGCAATCTGTGCTATATGTGGTACATCTTTTCGCGAGAGTTCTGTCATTCTTAAATGACAAACTTGGTGTTTTACTTGAATTTGTAGGATGAGCCTGATAAATTGATGACAAGTTTTATATATATATATATAATCGTTAAGATATTAATAAATTAAAATTATTGACAAAGAAGTGAAAATTTGAAACAGATCTGAATTGATCTCGAATTTTTTAATATACCTAATACAGAATACACATGTAGGATGTTGAATCAATGTCAAACCCAATTAGAATTAAAACTTCACCATTCAGAGTTTAATTTAAAAATAAATAAAGAAATAAAATGACAGAAGGAAACCTAACCCAGCCCAATCCCGCGGTCAGTTCTACTCGGAACAGAACCAAAATTTGAAAACGGCACCCTGTTCTCATGCATAAAAGCCTAAACATCTTGCAGTTTTTCCCAGGTACTTTTAACTTTAAACCCCAGTTTTTCCCTGTTCTCTCTCTCTAAAGCTAGAATCTAGTAGCTGTGCCGATGTCGCTGACAGAGCTTGATGACGATACAGTGTGCCGCATGGCTATTGGAGCCGTTTTCTCAGATTTTGTACGCTCTATCTTCCGTTTAACTTTATTATCTCTGCTTTTTGATACTTCCATGAATTTATCCCCTAAGGAACACCAAAACACTGTAGATTAGAATTGGAAGCTCCGTCGTTTTAAACGGCGCCCAAATTTCACTATGCCAACAGTAGAATCATCAGTTGATTGCATTCCGGTTCAGTGTTGTAGATTTTGTTCACTATGCGAACATTAAATTAGCTTTGATTTACCTCTTTCTTCAGGGTGGTAAGATAAACTCAATCGATTTTCATCGTAAGGACGACCTTTTGGTCACAGCAAGCGAAGATGATTCTGTTCGGCTTTTTGATATTGCCAATGCTAAGTGAGTTCTTCTGTCTTTTATTGGTTCCCCATGCTTTGGTAGTATTAATATATATAATCAAATTATTACTTAACATTTTTTATTTAAACAATGAGATTTTGAACTCTTAGATTTTAAGATCTGAGGATGGTAATTTTGATGTTCAATAACCATAGTCAATCGATATGCCAATTTCTGATTAGGATAAACTAGTATTCAAAGATTGGCTTAGCCACAATCAGACTAGAATTGAACAATTTGTAGTCTCTGAGTGTGTATGTACTTTTGTTTCATTAATTATTTTGTCAAATTCAGGTTGCTCAAGACCACATATCATAAGAAACATGGCACTGATCGTATATGCTTTACTCATCACCCCAGCTCAGTTATATGCTCATCAATATATAATTTAGATTCAACTGGAGGTGAGTTTCTAAGTATAAGCTACTTTGCAGGAACAAGAACCGGGCTCATTGTAGAAGTAGATGGTTTGAGGTTTGATTGCGTGCTTCTGTCTGATGGGTACTATTGTATTTGTTTGTCTTGCCAGAATCATTGCGGTATCTATCAATGTATGATAATCGATGCCTTCGCTACTTCAAAGGGCATAAAGAGAGGTTTGAATCTCATGAGTTATCCACTTTGGTAAAGCAGAGAAAGTGGTTTGGATAACATATTTTCTATTTAATGTAAAATAAGCTTATGTCCATCGTTTACATAGCAGGCAGCATAGTTAATTCCAACCTTTTTGTTGAAGGGCCTGCAGAGAATGGTAGAATAAGGAAAAATCTGTGAAAATTAATATTTATCATGTGAAAAGCACTATCTGCCAGGTCATATGAACTATATTTTATGCACAATTTGGAACTTGTGCAACATGGTTAGTGTTTTGAAAGATGAGTTGCTATCGGTTATTATCAAATATATTTGCAGACACACATCTTAACTGCTCTTTCTGAATGATAATAAGTAAAAACGAACATTCTGCTATTTTTTTCCTTTTTTTTTAATTTTAAAAAAATTGCTTCTTTTCCTTCCAATCCAGTATAGCATATTATACGCATAGGGGTGGTAACATCATCAATGGTAATAAGTAGCTTTTCTCTTTGTTCTTTTTTGCAGGGTATTACTGCTAATTATCCTATTTCTTTTTGCTGTTGTAGGGTTGTCTCCCTCTGCATGTCTCCTATAAATGATAGTTTCATGTCTGGTTCTCTTGATCACACTGTCAGAATATGGGATCTTCGCGTAAATGCTTGCCAGGTTGGTTCCTTGCTTTTTATGAATTCTATCAAGCCGTAAGGTCATGTATAGGAAAATCAAGAGAATCTGTGGTGTATATACCCACCTTTTTTAGGCTGCAAAGAGACAAAAGCATTTGGGATGACACACCTAACTTTCTTACCTTGGACCATCTATAGAAAACTGAAGTTTATGGAAAGAATCATCAATACCAGATGATTTTATGGCGTATCTATCGTCATTGTTATTATTTTGGTTGAATGGCCTTGCATTGATGGTTTGCTTTTTTCACTTCTCAAATTATGCACTGTTGTGATTTATGCTTACTGTTGTAGTTTTCAGGGAATTTTGCGCCTGCGTGGTAGACCTACAGTTGCGTATGACCAACAAGGCCTGGTCTTTGCAGTGGCAATGGAAGGGGGGGCTATTAAATTGTTTGATTCACGTTCCTATGACAAGGTTCTCACCTGTGGAACATAACTTCCTTTTCTTCTTATGTATTGTTGAGGTCATGGGTTGATTTATTTTTTTGAGTGTAGGGACCCTTTGATACATTTTTAGTTGGTGGAGATACAGCTGAAGTTTGTGATATAAAATTTAGTAATGATGGCAAATCAATGCTCTTGACGACCACAAATAACAATGTGTATGTTCTTGATGCATATGGAGGAGAGAAGGTTAGTTCCATGATTGTGAAGTTTTGCTTTAACTTTCTTATGTAATTGTAGGGTTAAATTTTCTATTGCTGACTGTGTGTTGTTACACTGAACAACTTTGGCAAGCAAACTAGTCCTGTTTTGTTCCTGGGGTGTATGTCTGGTGTGCATTTGAGCAAAGTAGTTAATTCTAATACTTTCTTTCACTTTTGCAGCGGTGTGGGTTCAGTTTGGAGCCATCTCCAAATACAACAATAGAGGCAACATTTACACCAGATGGCAAGTATGTGGTCTCAGGTATTTGATTCTCACTCTCTTGTTATACTTCTTATTTTCTTCATCTTGTTTTTGTTTTCTGAATTCTATTAATCTGTGCATATATGTCATTGATAACTTTTAGCTAGTTATACTTATGAGAGGTTAGCGGAGGTTATATTTAGAAATTTGCCAACTTGATGTCAATTTTCAGTCTGCTCTTACTAGTAGAACTTCCAGGTTGAAGCATTATACCTTTGAAAAGTTTGTCGTCATTTTTCTTTACTTGTGTTTTTTTTTTGTGTTTTTTTTTTTTTTTTTGTGGAGGAAGAAGGGTGGGGGGGTGGAGCACACTCTCCGTTATTAAGTCCCTTTAGTATCTTATAGGTGGTCATTTCTAGTTTTAGCCAGTGGTTTTTTTCTATGTCCTGGTGGAATATAAGAGCTATCTAATCTTTTCCATTGTCTAAGGCTCAGGAGATGGTACTCTGCATGCTTGGAGCATCGGCAAGAGAAATGAGGTATCTATCTTTTTCTGAAGTTCTTAATGACTTTATGATGGAGGGCACTCAGTTCAATCCCTCTTTGAGTTCCCTCTCTAATTCATGTAACAGGCAGTTTCTTGGACTAATGAAGTGAAAAACATGAAAATAAGTTTGGTTACCAAAAACAGACAGCAAAAATGTCAAATAGGCTTGTCCTAATATAAGATCATGTACATATTTAAGTACCATTTGTTGCAATGAGATTTCAGGATATAAAACTAATTGTACCTTTAATTGGTTTACTGCAAAGATTGCATGCTGGAACAGCCACATAGGTGTAACAACTTGTTTGAAGTGGGCTCCTCAGAGGGCCATGTTCGCCACCGCATCAACTGTTCTCACATTTTGGATCCCCAATGATGCTAAACCAGCTGCTGAGCCAGGTTCCATGGATGCCCAAGCTGCACCTCAATCCGAAAAATCCCTCAATGATATATAAGCCACTGAGCCAGTCTTCGTGGGTAAACAAGCTGCAGTGAAGTCAATCTGAACACATTCCTCAATGATATTTAAGCTCTTTCCTATGATTGCTTGAATTATCAGTGCATAGTTGTTTCACTGATTATATTTCACCATTACATTGTGAGTCTCACTATAAATGTTGGTCGGTGTGTGCCTGGATGGGCTTCAGTTTTGTAAAATTTCTTTTTTTGTCCACATTCGGCTTTGAATCTACTGCATAAATTTGCTCCTGGCCCAGCTACTTCACTGTCTTTGGTTTGCAAGTGGTATTACTATTCTGCTGTTTAAATTGGATAAGACAAAAATTGCATTCAAGTTCTTGATGTATAGAAAGTTCTTCAGGGTCAAACTGATTGCTACCCCAAAGAAAATTGCAAGTCAATATAGCATCAGTGCCTCACATTATGAAGTCTAAACCAGACTCTTTCATTAAAAACACAAAACCCCACTGTGTATTGAGACCATAACTATGGACGGACGGATAGCACCAGATGATGCAACAAGATCACGAACCACTCAGGTGTTCAAACAATAACAATAGAAAGATCAAGAATAGACAGAGAGCACCTAAGGAAGGTATGAACACAACATTAAGCAATTAAAATTCAACAATGTAGAGAGAAAAGACCCAAAAGTCCCTCGTGACAGAAAGCAGCTCGTAAAACACGGACTTGATACCACCTCTCAAGAGGTTCATCTACAGCATAAACACATAAAAACATACACATAAAAGTATTAAAAGTAGGAAACTCCGTGCTCTTATTAGCCCCCAACAAAGCCTATTACGATAAAACCCTTTTATTTCCTTTTTATGTTCTTCCTGCTTCATGCGCCTTATTCTGGATTCCTTGACCCACGTCCTTGGTCTTCTGCCCTAGAGTCCCGGCTGCCTCCTGCAGGCGGCGCTTGGCGTAGTCCATCTGTTCTGGCATGGTTCCTGTGACCCGGCGGAGGCAGTTCATGACCCATGCTAGAGATGATAAGCCGGTGAGCCCGAAAGCACCGGAAGCCAAGAAAGCTGTCACTGCAAGACCCATGAGGATGGCGGCTGGCACGAGAACCGGGCTGAAGATGATGAAAAGTGGTGTGGTGACCAGAAGGCCAATGATGGTGCCGGCGAGTGTCAACCCTGCGAGTGCAAGCAGCGTGCCGCCTACCGGGAGGAGGGTGATGACTGCGAGCACTTGGGTTGCCGTGGGGCCCCTGGGGGGGCCTCCCTTCACACCGGCCTGCGGGTGGTGCGCCACGTGCACCGCCGGGTGCACCTGTACCTGGTGTGGCTGCTGACGATCTGCCATGGAAAAACTTGGAGACGGAGAAACAAAGAACCGCTTCAGATGTAGATCCTGTTAAACGAGATGGTTCTAGTGCAACACAAGCCCAGAGGCAGATAAGTGAATGCATGAGAGAGACGAGTTGGTGTTATTTTATAGAAAGGTTAGGATTCCGAAAAGGCGACACGTAGGGGGTGAGATGGAGAGCAAAGGCTTTGCATGAGACACAAGTTTCAGTCGAGTTTATGAGGACCAAGGAGCTGAGGTGGCTTTCGGACATGAACCTCTGTTGCCACACCGCACTGGTTTTGTCTTTTGCTTTTCTCACATCATCACATGGACAATTTTGTGGGTTTCTGTGTTACCTCGAATGGGTTTTGGCCTATTGCTTTCCCTTCCCCTCCCTATTAAGCAACGTCTCTCTTCTTTTGGTGCCATATATGAACATCGGTGATTGTTTTACTATTTGTTTCCCTCTCAACGTAACAAAGACGTCATCGTAAGCTTGATATACTAAAAAAATGAGAGCTTCTTAGCGAAATTATTGTTCTCAAATATAATATTTCTTGGGGAGGGGGGACAGGGGAATGAAACACATTGGATGTTTAATTCTTTGTATGAACCAATGATAAAAATGTTGTAGTGTGCCACTATGCATTTTATTGCACAAGGGTCTTCTTGCATTCTTCAAGAGTTTAAGGGGTTGAGTGGTAGAGACTAAAAGAAAAGGAATCGACTAAAAGAAAAGAGCTTTAATGTGATAATTTTTTTTTTAAGTATAGCTCTTATTGTTAAATTTGATCTCAGAAATCTTCTGAGTTTTTGGAATAAAATGAATTCGGATTAAATGATAAAGTATTTTCAAAACATAGATCGTGAAGTAGATCGTGAAGTAGTAGGTTAAATTCATTACCCAATATGATATCATGAACTTAACTGAACCAAGCCAATGAACATACAGAGTTTTAGTTTTATATTCTTTTATTAGGGTCTCTACATAATTACATTTCTTTAGATCATTATTTAAGAGATAAATTCGCAAAAAAGTAATATTATATATGATGAGATATTCATTTTTTTTGTTTGTTTATTTGATCATCTTTCTTCTTGGGTCATGTGCTTATGCTTAACGGGCTAATGGGGCAGTTAATAATTGACACCAAAGACTGAACATACCACAATTTTTATGACACTAATCCAACAATTAGGGTTTTGTGTTAAGATTCATGAACAATGATCTCTAGTCCCTAAAGAAACCTAATGTAATCTGTCACTCTTAATTCTTCTAGGCCTGAAAGACAATACCCTAAATCCATGTGGGTATTTATCATTTCATGCATAGAACAATAAATTGGCCCTAATAGAAATGCCGGCCCAGATAAGCTTAATCTATGACCCAATTTGTCAGATGCTTCCTCACCCTCCTTGGAAATGTAGTGATGGATTGAAAATTTATAAATTTGATTTTTTTTTTTGTTTGGTAACTTTAGTATTTTCGATTTTGATATTTTACTTAGCATAAAAATATTAATCTTTTTCTACCCTTTTTCAAAAACATGCGTTTTCTTATATTATCATAAAAAAATGGTAACATTAATTAATGAGATCAACGCGTTGTTATGTAAGCCATAAAGAAACCCAAAATTGATTGATTTCAAAGAAACACAAAATTGATTGATTACAAGACAAAATCCGGAACGGCTTTGCTTTTTAATTACTGTTAGACACTAAAAAGATAAGCGAAACAAATCAAAAAGAAAAAAACATAATCTAATTTGCATGATATGCCTTAATCAAATCCTTGATTGTCGAGGTTTCTATTATGAAAAAGCAATCACGAGACATCATCCATATCGTTCCACATTCATGGAAACAAATACAGAAAAGAAAACCAAAAGATTCGATAAGATTGGAAAACTAAAAAGGTTAAGATGATAGAAATGTGAGGGAGGGGGAGAGCATGTGGTAAGGCCCACTGGGCTCGTGGAAGGGAAGGTCTTGTCAATCAGTCAGGTTAGATTGTAACTTTTGGAACAGAGCTGTCTGTGGCTTTGGACCTCTTGGGTCAGTTCAGGGGTGTTTGGGCGGTTGGGGTGACCCATCCCTTTGAAAACGAAAGACACTCACCTGACCCAATTTGATCTTCCCTTTCGGGCCCCACATTTTGACCCTTTTAACGTGTCTGTGCGCGCGTGCTGCTTTTTGCATGCCAGAGGCACACATGTTTGCTTCTTTCATGTTATCAAACTTCTCACCTTTTCTCTTTCTTTTTTTTTTTTTTAAATAATTAAATTATTTTTATTATTCTATTATGATTAATCAATGAAATTTTAAAGTCCAACAAATAATCACCAACAAGTTCAATGATTAAAGGGGATTCGAACTTTGATTATTTTCATCTCTTTAATATATTCATATATTAATATTTGTAATAAATTATTAAATTTGTTTCATAATAAAAAATTTAAAAAATTGAAAATATATATACAAATGCATAAAAAATTTTATATACTAATTAGTAAAATAATTTTAAACAGTCACATTTGAACGTTTGAGATGAAAAATAGAAATAAAATCTTTTTTAATTGATTTTTGATACTCTTAATTCTCTTTTTTTATTTGTAAAATGCTAAAACTTAATTTTTACTCTTTTTTTGTGATAGATTACATCTTAATTTTTTTTCAAATTTTTATCAAATATTAAATTAAATACAAAATTTAAATCCCAAATTGAAGGGTTTTATACTGTCCGTCTTAACACACAAGTCATAGGGCCAGCTTTGAATTATTTTGTATTTTGTATGTGGCATAGAATGCAAACTAAATATAAATTCATATATTGCTTAAACTTTAGAGAGAAATCAATTTTGGTTTAATTTACTCATAAAATCCTTAAGATTAAGCAAATATGAAATAGAAAATAATTTTTTTTCAATTAAAGTTCTCATGTGGGTATATTTATATGCGCCTAAATTTTATTTTCTAGCATATATTATGCCAAGAAAATTGGCTAGAAAAGTAAGATTGGGAGGGTAAAATGGAATATCAACCAGGGGGGAACATTGGAGTTGTTAAAATATCATATCAAAGAGGGAATAAGAAGGAGAATCTTTTGGTTACTTAAGGAGCATGTGATGAAGCAGTAGAGGATGTCACTGAATTGTTTAACTTAAAGAGGTGAAGGTCCAAGGAATCATACACACATTGATAAACTACATAAGATAAAGGTGAAAAATTAAAGAAAGATCCAACTAAGATTCGCATGCAATTTAATTTTCTGTAGGGGCACGTACCCTCACATGGGATATCAAATAGGTGCCTGTACCCTCTCACTGTTCAGACAATGACACTCTTATAATGGAGAGACACCCCCACTTCTTGAGTCAAATACCCACAAATCTCTCTCACTGTCTCCCCAACTTATTGTATATTTCAGTTTACCATATGTTAAAAATTTGTTATTTTAATCAACTGAATTTGTTGTTGAGTTTTGTCTTATTTTTAGCTGTGTTTAATAAAACATATGTTAATTATTTATTTTATTAAATTAACACGTATTATATATAAATTCTCTAATAAAAATCAACATAATTTAAATTATATTTTGATCTATTTTAATGGTATTTTGTTTATGTTGATATAAAATAGCATAATATATATATAAATAAATACAGAAGAAAGGAAGAGAGAGAGAGAGAGAGAGACGGGGGAAGAGAAGTCAACAAATTTACAGTGCCGACATGGCCTGTGTGTTGAGGGAAATTAATTAAGAGACGTTGATGGACAAAAAGGTTAAGGGACTATTACACAGATTTTCATTTGTTCACACTTAGGGCCTATACGTTCATGTTTAAGCTAGATTGGAAAGTAAACCCTTCTGTTGGATGAGATGCGTCCGTTTTCTTCTGCACTTCCTCTCTGATGGCGATGTATCAGATGCTGCTATCTGTGCATAAACATTATATTCTCCTCTTAATTAACAACCTGTCTATTCCTTGTAAAGCAAGTTTCCCCTAACAACTAATTAATTAAACTGTATAGAAGATCACAAACATGAATCCCCAGTAAGATTATTCGTGTTCTTGAGTGGATTCAAAGACAGTGCATGTACCTATGAAATGGGTACCCCAAATAATTAGTCATATGTTATACACTATTAATTAATGTATAATCTTTTGCACCGTGAGATGATTAGCATGTTACAACTTAATTAAACTATGTGGTTAATTAATTTATATACAAAGAAGCAGCGGCCCGCCGGTGGCTTGTAAAGGTTGAGCTAACTTTGGTGGTTACATATAGGCTTATGTTATAGGTCTGAGGCAAAGCTGAATGTATACCATATGAGTAATATCAAAACATAAGGCGAAGAAGCCGGTGGAAGTCATAATAGGTGAGACACTCTTCAATATAGTAGAGATCTACAAAGAGTTTCAGAAAATAGTAAGAAGTAATGTAATAAAGATGTGCTCGTTTAAACTGTACTGAGTTTTTGAGGAAATTATAAATACATTAAGCAAATAAAATTATGGGAATGAGAATATAAACTACATTGTCCTGCGATTAGTAGAGAAAGTTTCTGAGAAAATAATGAAAGTTTCCTGGAAAATTGATGGATGGATTGGCATTAGGGGAGTTTAGTAGGTAGCATTCCATGACAAATATCCAATAAATAATTACAAACCCACATGGTATGTGACGATCTCTGCTAAAATAGAATATCATATCACATACCATGATTATAGAACAAATAAAGGCCTCATAGTGAGTGCTAAGTGATTCCAATTAATATGAACATAGATGGATACCAGAGCTTTAGTTCCCATGTTGTGATGATCTCTAGCTAGCTAGCTACCCTCCTCCTCTAATATCATGGATGCCTTAGAAAGATGAAGCTGCTGGCCTTATTACATGCTACTGTCTCCTCTCTCGTGGGCATCCCCAGAAGGGTCAGTGTGCCATTGAGAAGGGTAATACAAACCAGAATTGTGATCAAACGAGCCTACTCCATGGCCTCCTCTTCTTCCATAGTGTGAAGCTGCAGGTGGCATTTCATTGCAGGCGTAGCGCATCAGATCAGCATTGGTAGCATCTAGTTCTCTCTGGAGTTTGATGACTTGCCGTTGCAGGACTGAGATGGCCCCTACACAACCATACACAGGATCCTTCATCCTTGCTTCAGCTTCATAAGCAAGAGAGTTCACTGCATCTTCTCTCTGATGAGGCTGCACCTCATGGAGGAGCTTGCTCACGTTGCTGGCTCCAAATATCTTGTGAACATTGGCAAATTTCTGAGGCTCTTCCGGTGGGAAATAAGGTGCAAAAATGCAATCTGGCATGCATTTTCTTCTCAAGAACTTGCAGGCTGCACATGGAGAATTGGAGTAGCTTGAAGAAGCCATAACGTCCTCTGCAGCCAAGAAGAAAAGTTACCCAGATGGATTCGTCAACCATGTTTTCATTCTGAAACTTGCATATGTAATTAAAACTGGGTCCGTAGATCGACATTTGACTTAAGCAGAAGAAAAATGAGCTTTGTTTTGAATTCAATAAGGGAGATCACTTATTGACTAAACAACGAGGTCTAATAACACACAGCATGCTTTCATGAAATTTCATAAAGAAAAGCATGCCCGGCCCCTGTAGTTCTCTTTTCAACCTTGTTTTACTTTTTTGGCGTATCTTAGCAGCTTTTCTTGAATTCATTTACCTACTACTTTGAGGAACACTTTCAGTACTACTGCTTTGCAAATTCTACCCCAAAACCCTGCAGTAAAAAAAAAACACACAGAAGGAAGACAGAAACACAAACAAAGAGAGAACATAATGATCTGTATATCAAGATGAACAGATGATTTCCTGTGAAGGGATTCTCTTGAATTTGGTAAAATAGTGCAGTAGATTCAATAAATATCGTCTTCAGTCCTTCAAGGACCGCAGTTTCTTTTAGGCCATCAATTTTCCTTCAAGGACCACTGCTTGGATTCCTAGAAAATTTATAGCTTTTCTTCATCAGTTTTGCACTACCTGAGACCACAAAACCCTTAAATCTTCCATATCTTCAATCGTGACTCATGAGCATTAATTTCTCATTATTCTGCCCATCAAATCCCAGATGCAAAACACACTTGATTTACCCATAAGATCATGATATGATCATACAAAGCTTAAATGAAAGGACTGAGTATATAGGCTAGCTAGGCTGCCAGGACTTACCTTTTTATGAGTGGCTAGGTTTCTCTGATCAGGAAAAAGAAAGATACTGTACCTTTTTTCTTCTTTTTGTGTCTGGCTCTTTGACGGATTGTTCCAAGAGAAAAGACGCTATGCAGCTAGCCAGAGGAAGATTTGCAAATTCCCTTAGGTTTTATTGTTGGATGTGAGGGTTTCAAGGGGGGAAACCCTAGCTAGTTGCAGAAGGACAGAGAGATAAAGGCCTGCAAACCACAGTCGACAAAAGGCAACAAGAAGAAGGTCTGAGAGAGCAAAAGGGGAGCAGGCAAAGAGCATTTAGTGAGAAAGAATGGGAAGCAAAAGACAAGGTGCAATAAATGGGGATAAAAAGGATGACTATGACACTGCTCCCTCTTATAATAATATCATTACACTGTTCATCCCGTCACGACTACTTCCAACCTTCTTGTCCCAAAATAAAATAACCATATGGTATACGTACATTTATGTACAGAAAGAGAGAGAGAAGGAGAGAGATCATGAGCTTGACTTAGCCAAAATCTTGCTTCCTCTCTCCCCTATATACACACAGCATTCAGACAATTCACGGGTGGCCTTTGTTGAATCAATTACTCAAAATTCAACATGGGTATGTACCAAAGTATACAGATCTAATTAATGATGTTTCTGCCAAGAATTTGGCTTCATTCGTTATTCCAGAGACATCATTGCAACCCCATCAACTATGTGTTTTGCCAAAAAAATTGATAGAAACAATGTATCAGTTAGCAGTAATTAAAGATTGCCTCATAATTAATTAATCACTCTTGCTGGTTCTTGATTGAAAGTTTAATTTGACATTAAACAAGGTGTGAAATGCTTCCTGCACCTTAGGGTTAGACGATACTATCTCTCGGTTCTTCCTGCAAGGCTTTCATGTTCTACCTGCATGTATTCTTGCATGCACGTAGTAAAATGTAGAAACAGTAGCATTAATACCTTTAAAAAACCACAAAAAATACAAGTATTTTTTATATAATATATACACACATAGGTATCTGTACACTGATCTAAAATACATGCATACTTGAGCAAGGTGAATTGATCGATCACTAATAGGTGAATTGATCGATCACTAATAATCTCTATTGTTTGAAGGTTTGATGGTATTTACATTAATTATATTTATATATATGTAAGAATAGTTATACTTTTTTGATCTGATCAATTATGACCAGTGATCTGTATAATAATTTAATAAAATAAATGATTAAGCTTTTTTAATTTTTAATTTTATATCAATATTTTAAATTACAAAAATACCCTTTTTATCTTGATATTGAAAAGCTTAAGAATTGATCATCACTTCAACGGGAAATCCCTAATTGATATATGCATGCCCTCTGCAATAGCTTCTATTATTGAGTTGAACTATTAGCAGGAAGCTCAGTCTGAAAGCTTCACAGTTAACTTGAATTATTGAATTGACTTATCATTATCCTAACGTAGTACTGAGAGAAAACTATACAAGTTAATGTTTTTCAGTGTGGGCAGAGAGAGAGAGAGAGTAACCTGAGATGTAAGTATAAGGACATATACTGAACAAGTGTGGCTAGCTGCTTCTGGGTTGTCTAGCTATCTCTCTCCTTTTCACTAATTCTCATCAGCTAAGCTGTTTATCACACACACCCTTCCCTGTCCCCAGCTGACAAATGGGACAACTTGCAAGTAGCTAGTAATTAATAATTGCGAGACCTGGATGCATGAGATCTCAGTTGTAATTTGAAGACAAAACTGCTGATGCGGTAACAATATCGATCCAAGAATTGACAAGATCGATCGATCGATCGATCTTATGAAAATTTTATTCCGAGCATGAAAGATGCCAAGAGCAGCTTATCATTTTCTTATCAAATCACTTACATGTAATGTTAAATGATTATTATGAGATGTTCAGAATTTTCATGCAAAATTGAGTACTAAAATTAAGTACGACAGTTCACGTTGCATCAAATATTTTGTCAATTTTAATAGATATTATTAATTTTATTTTAATAAAATTATACAGATTAATTTTTTTAAAAAAATTATGATATCTGATAATTTAATAAAATTAATATTTAAAATTTATTTTATTTATTTATGTTTTATTTTTATGTCAACATTATAAATTAATTTTATTTATTTAAAAAATTTATTCATAAGTTTTACCACATTCTTTAAATCAAAAAAATATTAAATTTTAAACCATAGACGGATTAAACATTAGTGCTTTTTATCCAAATTAACGCATATACGATAAAAATTTGATTAAACCATGTGAATTTAATGAGCATACTATATGCTAGACTTGTATTGATTTACGTATATGAAAGATTTGTAATTGAAACCAATTGGCGTGTGTCGGTGTATGCGGTAGACATGTTGATTTGATTAATCGGTGACAAATTTCTTTATAGATCTTCTCATAATGGTACACGAATCTTCTTTTTTTCGTCAATCATATATAAAGCGCATGCATACAAATATGCATTATCTTTTGGAATTATTATATGAATTGGGAAATCATTGAGCATACAATAAAATGTTCCACCTTCCCAATTAGTCATTTTATCTTTATGATGTCAATAATTAGCTTCCATAATGATTTGATGCTCAAGCTCATGATCAATAAAAAGAAAATCTAAGAGCTCCAACAACTTAATTCCACATTTGCATATATAATTAAAATTAATGCACTAAAGTATGAATCATATAATATATGCTTTAATGGACCGACGGAGCTTGAACACATTAACTATATGTGAGAATTATTGTCTATCGGGAAGCTTTGTGTTGTTGCTCATGCCTCTTTCCGATTATTTTTGCAAAGGGTATGGGTCAAGTCGGTGAAGAAAAGATGTGGAAAGGATGATGAAGAAGAAAAATAAATCAAATGATGCATGCCCCTAATGATTAGAGACGTGATTATTGGTTAATAAAAGATTACGTTCGCAATGCGTTGGTCACTTGTTAATTGAGCATAATGTCATTTCATATGGTGGCTGCATTCTAAACTTAATTTCAGAGAAGCTCGTCGTAGAAATAATTATGATCTAAAGAAATCAAAATTTGACCCTTATATCATTGCGTGTCAAGTATTTTTATCCCTACTGACAAGTCGCATGAGGTTCCATTTTGGTGGATAAATGCTAAAGTATGACATTAGTCACATTAAGTTGCCTTTCGGTCATGCGTGCTCATGAGCAGCTTCCATGTCAGGCCGTATGAGGAACCAAAACATCTTTTCCTTCTTATGGCCCAATGAGGTATCCATGTTTCTGGTGATTAAACCGATCATTTCAATAAGAAAAAGATATCCAAAGTTCAAAATCAAATCGAAATGAAATCAAAGTTGAATTGTACCTGTGTTGATAAGATAAACAATTATAATATTCTAATATATTTTATTAAATAATAAAAATAAAGATAATAATTATATTTACAAATATTAATAAAATTATAAAAATACTTTTTATTTTTTAAAATAAATTTTAAATTATTTATAACAAAATGAATGATGTAACTAAATCAAATGTCGAGATAAGTGATTAAATGGTTGTATTTAAATTTAAAAATAAAAAGATTCATTAATTGTATTCAAATTAAAAGATAAGATAAAAGACAAAAAAATTATATTCATCTTATAATCTATCATCTCATATTTATCTTGTAATCTATCATAGTACCATAAATAAAGGGCAAGTGCCATAGATTTCTAGCATCAAAAAATACAAAGACTTCTTGAGGAGTTTTTTTTTCAAGGTAGTGCAGTAATTTTTTTTTTCTTTTTCTCATGTAGCCATGTATTCTTAGTGTTTTATTTTATTATTTTTTAATTTATTAGTTTTTTTTAACATTTTTTGATATGATTTTCTAAACAACTTTAAATAAATTGGATCCATTGAAAGTAGGATTTACAATCCAATGGATTAGATTAGTTCAATTTTTAAAACATTAACGGTTCGATTGCTTGAATTTTTGTTAGATTTTATTATGATAATGTTACCTTTCAGTCTTTATATTTGCTTTACTAATGTTGTGAAATTAATTTTTTTATTTAATTAAAATAATAATTGGTTACATATTTATAATATGTTTGATTCGTGAAAATATAATTTTTTTCATATCTTATTTTAAATGAAATTATTTTTTTAATATTTGAATCAATTTTATTGAAGAATTATAATTTTTTGATGAATTTTTATTTCTTGAAAATTCAAAATTTAAAGTTAACCCTGAAAATAGCTATTTCATAAAAATAAAAAATAATTATAATTTTTTATTTTATCTTCTATCTTTTTAAATAAATCTAAAAAAAAGAAAGCATAAAATATCAGATTATTACAATTAAAACATTTATTAATATTAATATCTTTAATAAAATTAATATTTAAAGTAAAAATAATTATTAAAATATTATGTTACTAATATTATTTTTATAATAAATTATTATTGAATATTTATTAATCAATATTATTTAAATAAAAAAGTAATTATAATTAATTTAATTAAAAAAACTATTACTTTTTTAAAATTGTCAATTATTTTTTATCTTATTTTTTATGAATCAAACACATAAAATTAATTTTACTTTATCTTGTTTTAATAAATTTAATATAATTATTATTATTTTATTTTTTATAAAATTTCTGTTTGGTTGTCTCCTCATTTTATTTTGTAAATCAAGCATTGATACATATATATATATATAATTAAAGTATATTTATTAAAGAAAACATTTTTAAATTGTTCTAATAAAAAATAAAATTATTTAATTTAATTATAAAATATAAATATTTATCAAAAATTAATGTAAATAAAAAGAATAAAATATTTATATTTTAAAATTAAAATCTTTTGTTAATTTAAATTGTGTTTAGTTTTTTAAAAAATATTATTAATTTAATAAAATTGATAATAAATTAATTGATTTATTCTTAATTTTATATCATTATTACAAATTATAAAAATATTTGTTAAACTCTATATCAAAAGGTTCACCCAGATGCACAAATAAGGATTAATTCATCACTTCTTGAAAATTTAGGGAGTAATCAGTACTTTGGGCTTGTTCAAGTATTTAACTCCAGATACGTGTTTCCCTATGGTTAGTTGACCGGAAGTAACCCGCCAGTGAAGAAGTTGGTCTGAGAAGTAACCGACAAATAAAGGTGAACGCAGTTACAGTCGATTCAAAAATACCGAACTGTGGAAGATAAACTGTAAGAGATACTGTTAACTGTTGATTTTGATTCTTCTGTTTGTTTTTCGTCGATCCATCTTTTTGATGTTCGTAATTTCTGTCGGTAATATATCGTAGACTTCGTATATTCTTTGGTTGTTGGATTCGATTGAGGTTTTTTCTGCAATTTAATAGCATCATGTTATTCTGGACTTTGAATGCCATCCAAAATTGGCTTTATCGATATTTTAATCTTTGATTTTCGAGCTTTAGTTGAGAATGTTGTGTTAATATCATTAAATATGAGTTTGTTACTTGTTTTGTGAGCATTAGTTTGATTTGTAGGTAGTTTATGAGTTGGGATTTGCATATTAGTTTGCAAAATTAATTGCAAATTCTTTAGGTCTCACCGTATGATTAATGAGATTTTGTTTTATGTTTAGAAAATCTTTTGGTCTCTATTTCTGTGAGTGGCAATAATGAAGCTGATTATTATTCCTAGGTAGAGTTAAAGAAGAGGTGTTGGTGGCTCGTTCATTACTGTAGTAAATTATCATGGCGGGGTTGGAGGAGTTAAAAAAGAAGCTTTCACCATTGTTTGATGCTGAGAAAGGCTTCTCAGCTGGATCTACCTTTGACCCTACCGATTCATGTATGGTAAGTTTACTTACTAGGAGAATATGGATTTGCAAGTTGAAACTTTTCTCTTATGTGTCGTATTTGGTAATGTGAAGTTGTCAGATGGCGGAACCGTTAACTTACTTAGCAGATCATACGGAGTGTATAACATTAATGAGCTTGGATTGCAAAAATGCACATCTTCGCCAGTTGATGAAACCGACCATAGTGAGAAGACATATCAGTGTGCCTCCCATGAGATGAGGATATTTGGAGCCATAGGTAGCGGTGCAAGCAGTGTGGTTCAAAGAGCTATCCATATTCCCACTCATAGAATTCTTGCCTTGAAGAAAATTAATATCTTTGAAAAGGTGTGTATCCTTCTCCTTGCTCTGGTAACTATTAATGGAAGTAAAGAATGAGGTTTCAAATGCTGTTGCTTTCTTGCGTAAGCAATGGTTCAATTAGTTGACATACCATAAATCAATTCGTCAAGGTTGCTCGTGTCCTGTGTCTCTTGCTCTACATTAATATATAATATTGAAGAACTCAATAGTAAATGGGAATGCTACTGATTTCTTTGGTTCTGATTTTTACTACTTGGTGAAACAGAAAGGCATCTTACATATTCAAAGATGAAAATTTCATAATCTCATTGCATTTGCTTATGATGGCAGTATGCAGTGCCTGCTAGTTGACTCTGTTTTAAGATGCAAGTTGCTTTGCAGAGTGGCTTGAGAATAGACTGCCCTTCAGCTATAATACTAACTTACATGCACACTCCTGTTTTTGATAACCAGGACAAAAGACAGCAGCTTCTTACTGAGATACGGACGCTATGTGAAGCACCTTGTTCTGAAGGTCTTGTGGAATTTAATGGTGCATTTTATACTCCAGACTCTGGACAAATAAGCATAGCCCTGGAATATATGGATGGAGGATCACTGGCTGATATTTTACGAATGAGGAAAAGTATACCTGAGCCGGTCCTTTCATCGATGTTCCAAAAGCTTCTACAAGTAAGGATTTTATACGTATGTTTCAGTTAGGTTTTCCTTGATGCAAAACCTCGAGATTCGATTAGTGATGCTGCATTCTTTCTAAGCAAAGTCTTAACTTTTATAATTCTGAAAGGGATTGAGCTACTTGCATGGAGTTAGACATTTAGTTCACAGAGATATAAAGCCCGCCAATCTGCTAGTAAACCTCAAGGGGGAGCCAAAAATCACAGATTTTGGTATTAGTGCTGGCCTAGAGAATTCAGTGGCAATGGTTAGTGAAAGATATCACATCAGTTTGCTTGTTCTTTTTTCCTTTTTTACTTTGTTGCAGGTTACTTCCCTATAAGCATGTCTATGTTATTATGGCAATAATAACAGAGTTATTCTTGCATTCATGGGTATAATGAATATCTAAAGAGTTTTGACTTATCCTGAATGAAATTATCAGTGTGCCACCTTTGTTGGAACTGTTACATATATGTCACCTGAGCGAATTCGAAGTGAGAGCTACTCCTATCCAGCTGACATTTGGAGCCTTGGTCTTGCTCTCTTTGAGTGTGGAACTGGAGAGTTTCCATATACAGCTAACGAGGGACCAGTGAATCTTATGCTGCAGGTGACATTGCAAATGCCTTTCAATTTAGTATACTTCTAATTTTATGTTGTCTTGGAGTTTCTATTTTCATTATAGTAAATATTTTAACATTATACTATATTTTGGTTGTCTGAATGTCGTTTCTTTAATTTGTGCTAAAACTATTGGTGCTTCATGAAAGATCTTGGATGACCCATCACCGTCGCCACCAAAACAGAGTTTTTCACCAGAGTTCTGCGCATTTATTGATGCTTGTCTGCAGAAGGATGCAGATGCCAGGCCAACCGCAGATCAGGTAAATAAATGGCAGACAATTTTCAGATAATTAATGAGTAGCTACATTATAGTTCAAACTTCGAAGCTGACATGGTGTGATTATGTTTTCTGTCTGCAGCTCCTTTCCCACCCATTTATCACAAAGTATGAGCATGATAGAGTGGACTTAGCAGCATTTGTTCGAAATGTTTTTAATCCAACACAAAGGATGAAAGATTTGACCGATGTGAGTCCCTCAACACTTCATACACTGCGCATGCATACATGTACAGATAGTTGCTTTTTTTATGCTTCTTTTTCTAGATTAAGATGCTGAACAAAATTTAAACTTGCAACATCAGAATAGTAGCATCATGCATTTTAATAGCAGCACATGAACTATAGGTGTCAGTCCAGAGGATCATCTTGAGTTTAGTGCCCATGACAGTGCAGATCAAAGGTTGTTCTATTCAGGAGGTTGTCTAGCTAATTTTAGTTGTATAAAATTCAGGATAGCAGGTTATTTGATTTGACAGCTTCTTATCATTTTATAGAAGGTGTCCATATTAGACAATGAATCTAGTTTCTGATTGTGATTTAAAGTTAGACTTTCAGATCTTTCTTTTTTTCTCGTTGGTTGTGCAAAGGACCTGTTTGCAAGGTGGAAAATTTACTCTGGGGTTGAACATATATAACACAAAGCTAAAAAGGTCTCTGATCATTTATGCTTATATAATTCAATGGATATTGATGTTTACTTCTCATGAACAGATGCTGACGATACACTATTACTTACTTTTTGATGGACCTGACGAAACTTGGCAGCATACAAGGAACTTATATAATGAAGGCTCAACTTTTAGGTACTAAATTATAGAATGACATTTTCTCTGTTAATTTTTTATGGTAAACACTTGGTAGCTTTAAAAAGAGAAAGTTTAGAGTGGTACTAGTCATAAGACGTCGTTAGGAGCTTGTGTTTTTACCCCAAAAAAAATAAAGGCATCTGATTTTGTAAGCAAGTGATATCACCAATGTAACTCATCAAAGAATTTAGTTTTTAAGTGAGCTGAGAATAAATCTGCATAAACTGATCGATTAATAGGATAGCTGGTGACTGACATGTTATGATAGCTTAAGAGAAGATGCTGAGACAATTGATTTGTAGCACCTCCATTTCATGGACATGTGATGATGATGTGTTGATAATGGCTTGGAGTGGAAACATTTGACTATTTTTGAACCTAGAAAATCTTTGATTAAGATGATATATTTAGTTGGCATGTTTTCTTTGAGGGTTTTTTGTCTGATGAAACAATATTTGCCTTCTCAGTTTCTCTGGGAAAGAGTATGTTGGTTCAAATGATATCTTTTTGACCTTATCAAATATTCGGAGTACGTTAGCTGGTGACTGGCCTCCTGAAAGACTTGTGCATGTTGTGGAGAAACTTCAATGTCGCACTCATGGTCAAGGTGGAGTTGCAATTCGTGTATCAGGATCCTTTATCATTGGGAATCAATTTCTTATATGTGGCGATGGCATACAAGTTGAAGGCTTGCCAAATTTTAAAGATCTTTCAATTGATATTTCGAGTCAGCGAATGGGTTCATTCCGGGAACAGTTTATTATGGAACCAGGGAACGTCATTGGGCGTTATTTTATCACTAAACAAGAGCTTTACATCATCCAGTAGAATAGCTACGAGGACAGCTTTCTCCAAGGTCAGTAGATTCCACACTCATCCACAAGTTTATATAAACTTTATCTAAGTCCTTTTCTTTTTGCTAGACAATCTTGTTGTTAGTCATGAAGTTTACTTCGAGGATGACTGCAGCCTTGCAGGTGTAATGCAACAAAACCTGCTCCAGTTTGATACTGATAATGGTGCATGGTTTAACCAAGTCACTGGTTTTGCTGCTTTTAAATGAGGCATAAGTTCATGAGATAATTTAGTGCCTAACAAGGGCTCTTTTCCACAAGTGCTTAAAAGCCCTGTCAGATGTAAATTAGTGACTCTGTCAGCGGACTCTCTTGATACTCTTTAGAGATGAAATGTTAATGAGACATGTAAACTGCGTCTATGCAGATGATATAACAAAGCAGATGTACGGATTTTATGATGAATAGAACATATTACCAATGTTTATTTATAATTTAATGGCAATCTTGAGTTATAAAAGCCGATTATTGTCCTACTATTGAATTTGATGCCATTGTCAATATAGGATCTGAGAAGGGTAAAACGGTTACACCATTCACAAAGATTAAGCTTTCTTAATAAATAACTGCTGAAGTTCACATTTTTAAGAGCATTTTTAACCTTTTGCACTAAATCTAACATTATTTGGATGTTAAAAAAATATTTCAAAATGTTATAATATAAATTTTTTTATTTTTAATCAATTTACATCAAATTGATGTAACTAATATTGTTTAATTATATTTTGTATTTTAAATCTATGTTGTAATCTTTAATTTGTTATGTTTATTTTTAGTTATGATTTTAATTGGAGTGAATTTTAATTTTTTTATACTTCTTCAGAGTTTATATTATTTATATCAAAAATAGTTATCTAATTATTAATTTTTAATATTAAAAAATATTATTTTAACTAATACTAATAATTTAAATAAATTATATTATATATTAAATATTTATTTTAATTTAATTTTTTGATAATATATTTTTAATATTATATTTTTAATTGTATGATATATATTAAATTATTTATTAAAAAATTCATTAATTAAAGTTAAAATAATTAATATAATATTTTTTAAAATAAAAAATAATAATTTGTTTAATGTCATAAACTATTTAACACCAAATTTGGTGTTTTTATTATTTATTACATCACAATATTACTCTTAAAAAATGTAAAATGATATCCCGTTAAAGTTATTTTAATATTATTTAAAACATTATTATGATGGTGCATCCGTGAAGATGCCCTAACATAGAGCACTCACTAATTCTTCTCACTATAGTTCAAAGGTAGCTGTCTGAATAAGTTGATTGCAACATGCCATGATTTTCTGCCCTTCAAGTGATTAACCCGTCTTTTGTTTTCTGTTCAGTCAAGAAAATGAGGAGGCCGATATTTCAAGGGAACCTGAAGTGAGATAGCCAATGAAGGGAAACACTACACCATCTTGCAGATATTTTTTTTTCCACCTTAAACTCATCATTGCCCGAGCAAATTCTTTTATGAATTAAATAATAACATTTTAGGAATATGAATTTTGAGTGCAAAGTGCTCCAAGTCTATCCACTACTTTTTCAATTACGTGAACCTCTTTTGAACCAAAAATTAAATATAATAAAATATTTTTATTAATTTTGAAATTCTACAGGATTGGGTCAAACTATCATCTGATTTATAAAATTATGATTTAAGTCTAATCCATAATAGAAGTTTAAGAATTTTTCACAGTAACGAATCAAATCAAAATTATTTATTTAAAAAATATATGATTAATAATTTATTAATTAAATTATATTAACAAATTATTTTATTGAACTTAAATAAGTTAATTTAATAAATTTTCATACACTGTTTGATCTAATAATTTTTATATAAATTAATTTAATAAATAATCTTGTTTATTATTTTTAAATAAAATAATATAAATAAAACATCTTAACCTATTAAATAAATATTATTAAATTTAATAACTTTAATTTTATATAAACAATTTAATATATTTTTATGTGTAATATTAAAATTAAAAAAATTAATGAATAATATATGTTATTAGTTAATTATAAAAATATTTTAAATAATGTTAATAATATTTAATTAAAAATAATATATATTAACTTTACCTTTATATTATAAATTAAATTAAAAAGTATGGTATTGATTGTTTTAATTGATTAATTTTGATACATTTATAAAAATTTAGTATGAAAATTTAATTAAATGTAAATAAGACAAAAAAAAAAGTTCAATTCATTAGTTTATTCAATTGACTCTAACAAATAAATTTTGAATGACATAAAATTTATAATTTAGAATCTATTCATCTATAAAATAAATAATTTAAATTTGATTCAGTTATTTAAAAAATCAAGCTAAAACTCATGCCTCATGAGCTCAATGATGACCTTGACATTAGCTGTTGTCCCACTTTTGATTCCAAATTCACCTCTGTAAAACCAAAACCCAGCATTACCAAGATTTTCATTTAACTGGAGGGGCCATTTTGTATGGAGGAACGCAAAGCAGAAGACAGAGAGAAGAGAAAGCAGGGGAACTCATTACTCTTTTAATACCTTGAAGGACTTCACATAGGCTTCTTAAAAAAATGGATATTTTGTACAATAATCTTCATGTTGTATAACTGAAATTGTTCCTAAAGAATAAACCAATCATTGAGACGCTAGAAAATAATCTCGAATGGTTCTCCGTTTCAAAGAGGAAGGAGGGTTCAACACAGAAGTAGGACTCTTCTCTGCAGCTTCAAGTGTTTTCTCACAGGTTTCTTCTAAATCATACTTCACTGAAAACTTTTTCTTTTGGCCATCAGGAGTATTAATTATAGGCATCTGGATCAGACTTGAGTTAATGTGGTGCAATACTTCATCTGAAGAATGTGAACTGCCAGCATCCTTTGTCAGACTCATTGGCTCTTCTTTTATCAAAAGTTTTTTACATTCTGAGCTTGGAATTGCCATTATTCTCCGTCTAATGGAAGATGGAGACTTCATGCTTGAGCAACAACTGTTCTCAATGTTCCACATCCGAACCTAGTGAAAAAGATTTTAAGATACGGAATGTATTACTGTAGGTACACAGAAATGTATGCACCGTGCAAAATGTTTGCTGAATTGATGTGTATAGCTCATTTATTGCTCTTACCGTGAAATCATCTGAAGCAGTTGCTATCTTCCCATTCTCAGATGGGCACCTACAAGAGTAGTTGACAGAAAATGGTTATCATGTTTACACAGGACTCTTGATAACAACACCATCCGAACTAAAAGGGGTGGGGAAGAGTCGAATTTACCAATCAACTGCTGTAACTTCCCCATCGTGACTTTTTAAGGTGATGGGATCGGCTCGAGGATCATTCACCTGGTACAACATGGCTATCTAAATTTATGCTAAGAAAAAAAGCAAACTTGAACAAGAAAAATGCTATTCTGAGAAGAAATCAAACCCGCCATATGTAAGCATTTCCATCACTAGACCCACTGAGGATATAAGCTGCATCAGGACTTATTGCTGACTGCAATTGCAAAAATCAATTCAGAAAATTAGACAAAACTCTCCAACAACAGGGGATGGAGCTTAGAGCTAAGAAAAAAAGGGGACACTTTTGCTTTCTAATAAAACAAAGCACACCTTTACATAAAAAGATTCTATTCGGCATCCTGAGTATGACTTTGTAGGCCCTTTTTCAAGCTGAAGGACATTATACAAGTATATTCTGGTAAAATGAACATTAACATCTAAGTTAGGTATCAGCGTTCTTAACAAAGATAGGGTAAGCTCAGTATACGTCACAACCACAAATCAAGTGTTTAATAAAGTTGCACACTGATACACAATCTAATGTTTTAAAGTAGGATATACTTTATGCGAGGTCAGCTCCCTAAATTCAGACAGTTGCATATGCGAGGTCAACATACCTATTGTCCATGCATGATGCTGTCAGAAACACTCCATTTGAATCCTGAGATAGACAAGATATACCATGTAACCTCCTTTCCTGAAACCACAAGGAAACAGTTTCATAAAACAATGCTGTAGACATGACAAATATTTCAAAATTTTATTTAAACTTTAGATATAAAGCTCATTGGAAAGGCCTTTCCAAAATAAATAAAATGTTGGTTAATTTCCATTTACCAGACTAGTTGTACAACATCACATCTACATTCACATCTATCTTAACATTTTTGGACAGTAGCCTGATTATCATCCTTGGTTTTTGGACAGGAGATTGCCACATGGGTAGCAATGTCCTATTATTTCATGATAATCAAGTTCAGTTTTTATCTCAAGGAAAAAATACAGCTGAAGAAATAATTGATAAGTTGGTATTGTGCAATTAGAAACCAACCTTGTCAGTTGATGATTCTGCATGAGGGGACGCCTGAGTGACTGAAGCCTTTAGATTTCTAACATCCCAAAATTTTATAATGCTGGAAAAAGAACAATAACAGCCAAGAGTAGAGTCAGTATGATATTAGAGTCTACCTTAAGAACTAAACAATTCAGCTTCATAAAATAAACTGCCAGTCATATACCTGTCTACTGCTCCAGCTGTAGCAATAGAGACCTCATCTTTGAGATAAAGTACAGATGTAATGCTCATGGAAGCAGCCTGAAAAAGCTGACACGTGAACAAAGTATACAATAAATCTGATCAAGGAGAAACTTGCGCAGTCACAAACCTTGCCACGCCTAACACGTCTGGCTTGAGGTGAAAGATGAGCTCCTTTGACCATATTAGTTGAGCTGGATGAAATAACAACAATATCATTTGGCGAAGTAGAAAAGGACACCAAATGATTTAAAGGCAGTTGAATGGATCATAAATAACATAAAGTAGGGGATAATAACTCACGCAATGCAGAATCCTCCTCTACCGCTGAAATCATTATTGCATCTCAAGTCCCATATAGCAAAGGATCCATCTCTTGAACCAGAGACGATGAGATCTGTTGGGCATCAAGAACCAATCTAATTAGAATGAGATTATTATTTCCTCATAGACAATAAAATAAATTTCAACAAACCTACCAGAATTTGTTGCATGTGAACTCAGAGATTTCACACTTCCTGTATGACCCATCAACACTCCAGCACATTTCTTCTCTTGTGCATCCCATACTTTTATCTGTACAATGGCCAAAGGAAATTTAATTGGATAAAATTCCCATGCTATAATCTCCACATAGGTAATTTCAAAAATTAATCTTTCGTTATGTGTGACTGCAGGAGGTTAGAACTCATACTTACTACCTCAATTGCCAGGTTATGATTGCAATAATGTCTTATACTTCCATTAGATATTGAGTTTGATTGTTTAACATAGCATCTGATTCAGTCATACAAAGCACAAATGACACTGGGATAGAAGAAAGTAAGACATGAAGCAAATTAAATCAACAGAGTTATAGGAGCAATCTTATTCAGATTATAGATAGCTGTCTAGCAATGCCATATCCATATCACAAGCACTCTAAAATTTTAAGAAGTACATACAAGACTATCATGAATTTTATTTAAAAAAAAAAAAAAGGATTGTCAAATAGGAGACTATCCTGAGATGCATAAAGCCAATAGTCTAGGCAGAAAGATTTTAACTTATAGCAGCCAAATCTACAACTCAAAGTACTCTCTTGATTTCAAACACACAAAACCAGTAACTCCTTTTTTTTTATCAGACACAAAACCAGTAACTCTTAACATGGTTCACTTACAGTTTGATCACCAGAAGCAGTTAGAATGTAGCGATCCTCCTGCAAGAAAATTTAGCAAACAAGTAATATTAGTTTTTAACAACAAACACAATCTTTTAGCGCAAATTTTTCATAAATTTTATCAACTATTAAACAATAATCTAGTGTCTACATACTCTTTTGCAAAACTAAAGCTTTTACAAAAGGAATTTAAAAAGTAAGGCAGCCTACAGAAAATACTCAATCTGTGTCTGCGTATATATATGTGCATGTGCACGGGTGTGTACAATATAACATGCCAATTTGAGACAACTAAACATTTACTGTTTAATAAATAACAATAATAACATACAAACTAGCTTGCAGTGACTGATATAAGACATTATCTGTCCCCTTAGTTTAAAACAAAACAATCTATCTGCCATTTAAGTCAGAAAATGTCTATAAAAATTTAAGTTCAATGGATATTCATTCATTAATTTACCAAGGAGGGGAGATGGACAGTACCTTGATCCAGCACACATCAAATATGGCATTTTGATGCGCAACCCAGTCACTAATTCTAGCTTTCTCTGCACATGATTCGTGTGAAATATCAATGTATATCATAACAAAAGAAAGGAAATTATGAATATAAAACCAACACTCCAAAATAAAATTAAGAACCCATAATTATTTTGCTAAAATAAATCAAACCTGCACTTTCTTGGTGAGACGCAGAAGCAGAAAACTCCCTTCGCGAATCGAACAAACTCACAAAACCATCCTCATCGGAAACAGCAAATGTATGGGAGTTTTTACTTGACTGCAAAATCAGGAATTTTACAATTCAATGCCGAAAATAATAGTAACAGTAGTATCAACCGCAAGCAGAACGATGTTGACGAAAATATGAACATATTTAAATAAGTAAAACTATACTTTGCAGAAGGAGACGGCTAGCGGAGGCGTCTGCTCGCCGTCATGTTCAACGGCCACGGAACCAATTTCGCTGAAACCAGGCGCTAGGTCGCCAATATGCGGTCGTTTCCTAACTGAAACACCAAGATATAAATCCATTATTTAGATTTAACGAGTATAAACCAATATATTAACATATGGAGAGAGGAAGGGGGGGGGGGGGCGGGGGTGGGGGGGGGGAGACCTCGGAATCCATTGAGCTCTCTGGATCTAATGTTCTGGAAGAAGGATTTAGAGTTGGAGGCCTCCATTTGCGGAGTTAATGGCTCCTCGAGAGAAAAAAAAAAAAAAGAGAATGAAACAGGCAAGATAGCAGACAGATCGAAGAAGGAAAGGTAGCAGCTGGGGCTTTGAAATTGTTTTTGTAGTTCCAAGATTTGGCGGGTGGTAGTCGTTTGCGCTGGCGGGAATGCTCAAAATTTTCCCTTTGGCGGTGGGTTTTTAAGTAGCAAGCTTTGCCATTCACCGTTTTATTTATTTTACATTTACTAAATACTCTGAAGGATAAAATGTTACATTAAACTTTGATATTTATTTATATTATTAATAAAAAAATTATTTTTAAAAAATAATAAATTAACTTTCATCTATTTACTTTATATTTAGATTTTTATACAATAAATTTTGATTTAAATTTTTAAAAAGTTTTTAAAAAATATTTAAATTATCATCATTAACAGATTTTATAATTTTTTAAATATTAAAAAAATATTTTTAAAAAATTTTAAATATTTTATAAAAAATTTTGTGATGATAAATATTTTTATATTTATAATAAATTTTTTAATTTAAATTTTTAAATTTTTAATAAAATTTAATTTAAGATAATTTAAATATTAAAATTTAATTTATTATTTTTAAATATAATAATTTAATTAATAATATAAAATAAATATCAATATTTTGTAAAATCTTTATTCTACTATAAAATATGTCAGTATTACCATAAAAAAAAATTGTAAGATAAACTAATAATTTGACCATTTGCTCCTACTTAATGCTTTTTTTTAACAGTAAAAAAAAAAAATAGAATGGTAAACATTCTACCTTAAAGCTTATTTGTCTATCAGAAGTTATTTATCTATTTCTAAATAAAATAAAATTTTCATTATTAATTCTGCCATTTTTAGTTAGAAGATAAAATATTGATAATAAATAATCTTACTACATTGAATAATTATATATAAATTATCATGGGTAATTTTTATTATATTAAATAATAATAGATAAATTATTTTTATATTTTTATATATTAAAAATATTATTAACATATACTTTTTATATCCATAATATTTATTGAATTTTGTTCGTTATTTTGATGCTATAAATTAATAAATATACTAATCAATACTTATTTATCATAAATTAAAATTATCCACTAATTTGAAAAAATATTAATTTTTTAACAAAAATATAAAAACATATTTTTATAAATTATTATATTTATGTGATAAAAATAATTAAACAAATAAAATTATAATCATTAATTTATTGAATTAACACATGATAATATTGCTTAAAAATTTTCAATATAGTTTACATCAACAAAAAAGTTTTAACTTATTTATCATGTATTAAATTCCTACAATAATTTTTGTAATTTTGATAATTAAAATTTTAAAATAAATAAATTTTACAATATGAAATAAAATAATACAATATATGTTTAAGCTTATAATACAATCACAGAGTATCAACATTCTAAATTGGAAAAACAAAGAAAAGGTTGCTATACGATTAACAATTCAATTATATGTTGATTGTGAATCAAACTGTAATTCAATCAATAGTTAAATTTGTAAAAACAAAATTTTAACATTTTAATGCCATTTGTCAACTATAGGTTGTGATGGATCAAGCATAGATAGTAATAGAAGTAACAGTTATAAGATTTCTATTTATAATTTTGTTTTCATCCTTTGATTGTTTGGATATTATAAATATATAAAATTTTGTTATTAAATGCGCTACATAAGTTATGCAATTTAACCTAAACATAATAAATGTTTGTAAATATTGCCAAAAAAATCAAATTTTGTTTTATGGACCGACATTTAATGATGCATGCAGTTGAATAACATTAATTTATCATAATATATTAGAATTTATGAATTAAAGTACTTAATTAAAATAGTCAAAAAAAAGGAAACCATATATAACCCTTGATATAAATTAATAAATCATGTGCTAATTTTATATATGATGACATTTTGAACATGAGATGCAAACCTTATTTTTTTAATTCTTTAAGTTAATCAAAAAATAAAACAAATATTAACTATTTATTTCCAAGATTAAAACAAATAAGAGATTTTTTATTACTTAATTTATAAAATAAAGAAAAATATAGGAAACTCAGGTTGTCTAAAACTACACAGTCCAAGCTCAGATAAAGCATCAATCAGCACGGTTCGAGTCCGGATACTTTTGGCCCGACCCACCTTTCGCTGCCAGTATTGCACGTTTCTTTTCTGAGCCCTAAATCGGCTTAAACCCTAGTCGCTATTTATCTCTCTGTTTAGCAGCCTTTCTTTCCCTCTCTCTTGGTCTCTTTAGCTCTCTGCTGCAACCATGACGAAGCCGAAGCATTACAGACCTCCGGTGAGTTCTTATAATCTGGCATTCCGTCGATTTGTAACTCAGGTTAAATACTTAATATCTATAGGTCAGTTTTATTTCTCAATTTCCTGTCGTTTTCTCTGGAATTTTCCAGGGAAAGAAAAAAGAAGGAAATGCCGCCAGATACATGACCCGTTCACAGGCTCTCAAGCACCTCCAAGTCAATCTTAATCTTTTCAGGTCTATCTCTCACGTATCTTTCTGTTTCTCTTCCCCCGCAGACGCGCTATATGTACATATTATTATAACGTCTACCTGTGAATTTGAATTCAACTAATGCTTTGTAATGCTTGTGTATTAGAGCTTATATTTTGAATAGCAGGAGACTGATATGTGAGAAACTAGCGCATCAATATTTGTCAATTTATTGGAGCGGTTTTCTGTTGGATATATTCTGTTTGTATGCTGAGAAACCAGAACCGGAGATACTAACATAAAGACCCATACCATTTATCCATTGTTTAATTTCGAGAAAGGAAATTTAACCGAGCCTCAAATCTGTTTCTGGTTTCAAGGAGTTGAATATATGTTACTTTGGACAAATGCCTCTGAATGAAGAAGCTGCTGTTCATTATGACTGTCAGTTCTCCAGTCATTTGTGACCACGTAATAGCAGAGCCACATGTGTCTAAGTGTTTTTTTGGATTGGGTTTACAACTTTGCTGAATGGTTAATGTACATGTGCACGCATATATTACAAGTGACTGTATAGTGATTAAGCAGTAGTGCAGCTCTGATGGTTGAATACAGATTCAGTTCAGATATTCAGTGTATTCGTTGACATGTAGTTATGTGGATTCCTGCACAGTCATGTGAATGTGTTTTTACTAATTTTATTGATTCAGGATAAAATCTTGAATAAGTCTCCATGTCCCTAAACATAAAAGAAAGATCACAACATTGATTCCTCTTCACCTTTTGTTTTGGTTGGTGTAGAGGAAGAGGAACACGAGGGCTTTTGAAGGGGTGGAAGCACCTCTTGTTGTGGTTAGAGATAGTGATTAACAGTTTAAGCTATGGGTAAATGGGGATTTTTTTTAATGTATTTTTTTAATCCAGGGATGACTTTGTAAAGTTCATGATGTCCCACCCTCTAAATAAATATCTAACTGTATGAGTACATGGGTGGCACGCTCTTGGTGCCTTGTGTAATTAATTTATGCATATGTATATTATTTTGATTCTGATGTATAAAAAGTTCAGTTGAAATGGCGGGTTTGTTAGAGACATTCATGCTTCTGATGGTTTAAAATTGCAGGAGATTATGCATTCTCAAAGGGGTATTCCCTCGGGAGCCAAAGAAGAAGGTGAAAGGAAATCATCACACTTATTATCATGTGAAGGATATTGCATTCCTTCAGCACGAACCATTACTTGAGAAGTTTAGAGAAATAAGAGCATACCAAAAGAAGATAAATAAAGCTAAGGCAAAGAAGAATGAGGAGCTAGCACACCTTTTGCTTACTCGGCAACCCAATTACCAGCTAGACAGACTCATCCAGGAGAGGTTTGCTAGTCTTATGTACCTGCATAGACTTGCACCTAGACTAACACATCCCTTGCAAGAACATTAATAACAGGTCTTTGATGATCTAGTTTATACTTGATATTGTAGGTATCCTACATTTGTTGATGCCCTCAGAGACTTGGATGATTGCCTCACAATGGTTCACCTATTTGCAGTTTTACCTGCCACAGACATGCTAAAGATTGAGGTGAAACGTATCCATAATTGTCGAAGGTTGATATTCTTTTTTTCCCTCTTAATCAAAGAAATAATTGTTAGTGACATGATGTTCAGATATTTACTATGCTTAATGCCATGCACTCATGTATGCCTTTGGTTTCTCATTATCTTCTCCCTATATCGTGTCCTCAATATTGTTCTTTCTTTTGGTGCTAGGTTGAGTCATGAATGGCAAGCATATATCTCCCGTACTCATAAATTGCGAAAAGCGTTTGTATCTGTGAAAGGCATATATTACCAGGTGCCATGAAACATTGCTTATTATTGTTGTTAAAATGTGATTGTAGCATATGACCAACTGCCTTCATTGTCTAGTTTAACATGTTTTTGTGCTGTTCCTCTATAGGCTGAGGTTGATGGTCAAAAGATCACATGGTTAACGCCTCATGCAATGCAGCAAGTTTTGTCAGATGATGTTGATTTTGGTGTCATGCTAACCTTCTTGGAATTCTACGAGGTTACAATTCAATAGCTGCTGACATTTTCTTTTTTGTTACCATTTGTTCAGTATCGTAGTGCCACACTGTCAGAATGTTTTAAATTGAAGTGTTTGATGGAACCTTGTTGGGAGTTGATGTAACCGAGGAAGGCTTTGATATATAACTTTTTCATAGATAATAAACAGGTGCTAGGAGGTTTAAGGGATGTGTCTCGCATAGGCCTACCATGACCCAACTAATGAAATTAGCTGCTGATTAACTTTTACTCTCATACGTAGGAACTTTAGCTACTACTGCATCTCTCATTTGTTTTTATAGGGTGTCCATCTGTGGAAACTTGATCGTGCGCGATTAATTTATTTGATTATCTGTGTGCTTATATTTCATTTTTTTTGGGTGCAGACTCTTCTTGCTTTTGTCAATTTCAAACTTTATCATTCCATAAATGTGAAGTATCCACCTATTCTTGATCCTCGATTGGAAGCTTTAGCAGCAGGTATGCTTCTTCCTATAATATTAGGCTAATCTTCCACATTCTCTTTCTCAGTTGTATGTTCATGCAGTTATATGTGGTGCCTGTGATTTGTTGGTCCTTTTGTTTATTACCTACTGTGCTCTGGCTTTGTTATTTTTGGATCAGTAATATAGTTTGCAATGTTCTCCAATCTTTGCAGATCTTTATGCACTGTCTAGATACCTTGATGCTAGCTCTAGACACTCTGTGGTTGAACCTCAAGCTACTGGTTCGTCTAGATCAGAGCAAGATCAGCAGGATGAGTCTGAATTAAGACTTGCCCAACTTCAGCATCAGCTGCCTTCCAATGAACCTGGTGCACTTATGCACCTTGTTGCAGATGCTTCCTGTGAAATTGAGGAAGATCAAGATACAAGGGAGTGTAAGAAACTCTTCAAGAATATTAAATTCTTCCTGAGCCGAGAGGTGAGATATTTGCATTTTTACAAACCCACACATAATATCGCTTGTTAGAGACTATCATACATGCTAGTTTAAATCAACAAACATTGTCATTTCTTCTTCTAACCAATTTATTTCCTAGGTCAACTAATCTACATAATTTACTTTATGCTTTCACAAACACAATCTAGTAGGTTACAAAGTACCATACATGTTAAATCGAAAATAATTATTATTTCTTGGCCTTCTTCTAACCAGTTTATTTTTTGGTCAACTAACCTAGATGGTCTGCTTTATTTTTCAATGAACACAATGTAGTAGGTATACACTCTAGTTTAAATCGATAAACATTATTGTTTTTAATGGTTACTCTGACCTATTCAACAAAACTGATTGGTTGATGGGAGTTGGTTATTTATATGATAAATTGATAATACAATAGCTAATAACTTTGCCCGCTTCTTGCGATTGAATAATCGGTGTTTATTATGAAATTGAATCAGTGGCCTTTCATTTAGTGAGGAAAACAAAGGAGGTGCCTGCTAGTCGTGCTGGTAACTTCTTCGAATGCTCCTAGGCCAGTTATTGACTCCCACCTGCATCAAGGATGTGGGGTATTGTGGTGTCATGAGGAGCCTCATAGGCTTATGGACTGAAAACTAAGTTGAAATAAATTTCTTTCTGAAACAACTATCCTCAGTTGTTCTGAAGAAGGTTTAAGAAATATGCCAGATATCTATAATGAAGTCACTGTGTTATGGCATGTTACTGCCTGCGCTAGGTTTCTAAGTTTGTGTTGATCTCTATGTAAAATTTCCAGACAAGTAATTGCATTTTAGACAGTTTTAACCAACTTAGATCTTCTTCCATCAGTTTGTGGATTTTCGTGGACGCCCCCTAGAGGAATTGAAGTGCAACATTCAGTTTGTTTGTTGAAATTATAATATTGCATTGAAAGAGTACCTACTCAGGCTAAGAGAGTTTCATTGTTTTATCTTTGGTGGATGCTGTTTCCTTTTTTTTTTAAGCTGATTATCGAAGTTAATTTCTGTTTTGCTAATGTCGTATCTTTTTCCACATCAAGGTTTCTAGAGAGTCATTGCTTTTTGTCATTCCTGCTTTTGGTGGCATCGTCTCTTGGGAGGGAGAAGGGGCTCCATTCAAGGAAGATGATGACAGCATTACTTATCAGGTTTGACTTTATAAATTGTACACACACACTCACTCACTCATACTTACACACACACACACTCACACTCACACTGACACACACACACACTGTGTGTAATTTGGGATAATGAACCTGTTTTTCCTTTTATTTTTGCAGATTGTAGACAGACCAACCCAGGGCCATGTGTACCTCTCAAGAAAATATGTTCAACCACAGTGGGTTTATGATTGCATAAATGCAAGGATCATTTTGCCAACTGAGGGGTATACGGTCGGAAGGTAATTTTAGAAACATAATCCTTTATGTGTTTTGCTCTGTATTGTTTTACTGAGGAAAGCTTTAAAAAGTTTGTGGGCCTTCAAGCCCTGTGATTTTGATCACATAAAGTATCTGTTGTCTTTGATGTGAATGCTGTCATGTTTCTAATGTTAAGCATATTATTCGCGAAGTTCTTGATGTTATTGTTTGGTTCACAGGGTCCCACCACCACATCTGTCACCTTTTGTTGATAATGAGGCAGAAGGTTATGTTCCTGACTATGCAGAGACGATTAAACGGTTGCAAGCTGCTGCAACAAATGAAGTACTTCCACTGCCCGGTGTTGGGAAGGAAGATTTGGAGGATCCTCAAAACTTGTTGGCCGAAGGTTATATCAGTCGTCAAGAGGCTATTGAAGCTGCTGAGAAGAAGCAAAAGGTGCAAAACTTTTTCAGTGAATGACAACAAAGGAATTTCAATCAAATGCAGACGATGCTGCTATTTCATTACTTCATTTTCTCTGGAAGTATTACTGTCCGCATGACTCTTAACTGAATTTTGGATGATTGCAGATGATGGCTCTCGAAAAGCAGTACCACAACGAGCTAAAACTGGAACTCCAGGGTATTTCTTCTGCAGAGGTCCTGAATGGTAAGCAGAAATCTGCTGGTGACGCCAAAGCTAGGGAAGAATCTCTGCCTGATGTGGAGCAAATGGCTGAGGATACTGCAAACATGTCTGCAGTTGTGATGTCTCGTAAAAAGAGGAGGCTTTATGAAGCCATGAAGGTAACCTTATTGACCCTGTCATGTTGCTTTCAATAAAAGTTTCATCGCTATACAATTACCTTGAAGATATCCCAATGCCACCCGCAGTCATTAGCATTGGATCTTTTTTTGTGAGTAATTAATGTGTTTCTGTTTTATTCAGATTGGACAAAACCGGAAGAAGGATAAAATCGAGCAACTCAAGGAGCGGAAGAGAAAAGTTTTAGAATCTCAAAAATCTTAGAAGAATTGAAAGAGGCCACAGTATTTTGATGGGTTCAATCTTATTGATATTTGTAATATTAAGTTATGGGGCTAGTTTAATTTCTAGTTATTGTGTAAGCTTTAATGACAACTTGAACTGCCAATTGCGGTTGTGGTTGGCTAAAATTTTGCTGCAAAAATGTACCCAGAAGATTTTTATGTAAATTCCATTTTATCTTTTAGCTTGTACCGCACAGTATACTTGATTTTGCATATTGGAATGGTGTTTCATCATGTATCTTCTATATATATATAGATATTTCACATCGCCAATGTATTGAGTAATATCCAGCTGGCTGTGGGTTCTGTTTTTTAGTTAACAATGTTGGGCACACTAGAAGATGTTTTAATTATCCTGGCTTTAGCAAGGCAGGAAGAAGGTACTTGTAGCCTTTGATGTTCTTATGGAAGGGTTGACAGTAGCTGTTGAGTATCAAACACAATTCATTCCTGTTTAAATGTCAAATACGCCTTGTTTGCGTAATTCAAGTGGCACTCTTGTCTTTGATACTGTATCTCAATTGGCTTCTGACAATTAACTAGCTCTAAATTTGTGCAATGTATAGAAAAAAATAATATTTATCATTAATAAAATTAAATTCTAAATTTTATATATTATTTTGATATAAAAATAATTGAGTAAATATTATTTAAAAGTTTGAATTTTATCTTTTTTTTTCTGTAAAACTTTAATTTTCAAAACACATTAACTATGATATATTGATTTTATGTAAATTGAATATTGACTCAAAATAATTATTAAAAAATTAATAATTTTTTGATTATTAAAATGATTAAAAATTACTCAAAAAGATTTTACAATTTATTTCAATTTTATCTTTTTAATTTAAATTTTTTTAAAATAATCAACTTATTTGTTTATGAATTTTTAAAAATTTTGATGTTATATTTTTTAAAAATATATTTTTAAGAATCAAAAAATTTTATGATGATAATTTGAATTTTTTTCATATGTGAAAAATTACAAGACAAAATTTATTGTAAAATATTTTTAATTTGAATATTTTTAATATTTAAAATTTTTAATTTGGTTTAATTTAAATAAAATTAAAATATTAAGATTTGTTTGGTACGTTTTAAAAAAACTTTGATTAAAGAGAGAGAATAAAACATAGGGTTTAAAATGGTATTCAATTGAACTAATTTTAATAATACATTAATTTTTAATAATAATTTTATAATTATATTGTTTAATTAATTTGTTGATATCATTTTTTATAATAAAAATTTTCATAAAAATCCCAATTTTTTCGAAAAAATTTTTTATATCAATTTTTTTTTTTGTCTTATGGGTTTTAGTAGGGTTATAATTTTTTTTAATTAAAAAAATTGAATAATGAATATCAAAATAACAATACAATGCAAAAAAAAAAAATTTGAGTATAAGATATACTTTAACATAATAATACATGAAACAAATACTTAAATTCAATTTTTTAAATAAAAATTAAATAAATTCAAAGATAAATAACCATATATAGATGCTGATTATTGTATGCAATATATAATTTGAAATGAGATAAATCTATTTCATTCTATTAAAATTTATAAAGTGAACATTCTGTAATTAAAAATTGTTTTGTTATAACTTACAAACAATTAAATAAAATGAAAAGGGTGCAAACAACACGAATTAAAAGAATAATAAAGTGTCAATTTTTTACATGTAAAAATGAATTTTTATTAGTGTAAAAAACCTATAATTTGAAAATTAAACTTAATATATTAAAATTTAAAAATCTAAAACTTAAACTTGTAAACTATTTAAAATAATTCTACATAATATCATTTTAAAAAATTAAAAATTAAAATGACAACAATTCAAAATTTAAAATATTTTTAGATAAGATTATTATAAAATTGTAAATAATTTAAGTACAAAAACAATGAATAAATATTGAAAAAACTCTCAATTTTACACGGACTTTAATTTAAATCCTGTGATTTCAACATTTTTAATTATACATTTTAATTTTTAATTTGAATCAAATTAAAATTTATCAAAATATTTAAAAATTAAAATACTCAAATTAAAGATTTTAATCAGTAAATTTTGATTTAAAAATTTACATGGACGTAAAGAAATATTGAAGTTATCGTTATAAAATTTTTTAAATTAACAATAAAAATTACAATTAATTTTACATGACTGTTTAATACAATGTCCAAATTGAACCAATTGTAACTTTAAATGCAAAATTGAAAAAATTAAAATAACGAGATTTAAATTATAATCTTTAAAAAAATTATATTATTCAAAAATAAAATTAAAATAGTTTAAATAAAAATAATTTTATAAATAAATATCACTTTTTAAAAATTAAAATAACATAAATAACAACTACTAATATTAATGTGTTTTTAAAATTAAAATACAAAATATTTAATTTGATGTTTTAAACTAAAAAAATTAAAATACTAACTACTATAATATTAAACATGTTTTAATTATTTAATGCTTTATATATATTATATTTGTTGGTAGGAGTGGATAAACAAGATTAAAGGTCTCGTAGAGGCATTGTTGAAAGTTTGAAGATCTTGCATTTGCAGCTCGTGGACTAGTTAGTTTATTTTATTTAATAAATGAATCGAGGTAGGATTATTCATTTTATAAATAGATGAATAATGAATTTTAAAATTTTAATTAGTTCATTAAATTCACAAATATATTAAAGTTAATCAAACAAATTAATAGGTCAAATTGGTTTCGTGAGTTTGAATTTAACTAAATTCATATAATAAACTTTATAAATATACGAAGTTATATATTTAAAAAATTTATACTTTTTTTATAAATGAGTTAACCTTGTACAGTAAAGTTATTTTATTTATTTTTTATTAAAAAATTTACATTTAGCTTTAAATGTTATGAATATTATTCAAATTTTATTTTATAAATAAATAATAATTTATCTTACTCATTAATTTATTGATTTTAATATCATACATAAAACATATATTAAATATATTATATATTTAATATCTTTGAAATTTGAAGTTATTAATTTAATAAATTTTAATATTTTTTTTAGAAATCATTATTTTGCATTTTAAAATTTATTTTAATATTATTTTAAATAATAAATAAAAATATTTATTGAATTAATTTATATGAATTTTATTAAATTTATTCATAAATAATCTGATTAAAAATTTATTAAACTAATACGTTTAAGATTTGATTTGATGATTAAAACTTGAAAGTATACACGTTTTTGAACTGAGTCACTCCGACCCAATCAGTTACTGGAAAAAAAAACCCGTTAAACTTTGTCACGGGTTGGGCTTGGGGTACGATTTCACGACCGGACTCACCCATTGACTAACCTGAACTGCAAACTTAGGAAGAAAATCCTTTCGGTCAACCGACGTCGTTTCAGGATTCTCATTTGCCGCCTTTATGCCGCGTGCTGAAAAAGCAAATTGTTATTTTCCCCTGTAACGTTAGAAGCAAATTTTAACTTCAAAGATCTTCAAAATCTGTGCGCATAACGTTCAACTAACGTGCTACTTATGCGGACTTCTGTTCTGTCTCCTTCTCCCAATTTTATTTCTCTCTGTTTCCTTCCATTGTTGACCTTTGGCCGGTGGTTTCTCATCGCTATCTTATCTTCTTCCGATTTGCAAAATAAAATTCAAGAACATATGGTTAGTGTTCTACGGCGTTCTTTTGTTATTTGTACGACACGCTGACCCGTTTGTGTAATCAATAGGTCGCTTCTGGTATTTCGTAGTCTTTACATTGGCAGCTTATTAGTTCTTGTATCTTTGGCACATTGAACTTGTTTTGTAACTGGTGGGAATTTCCTGCTCCATTTTGTTCAAGTTTGTTGGGACAATGATGATAATTTTTTCCTTTACAATTGCTATCGATATTGATTATGTGTAGTGATAGTCAATAATTTTGCTACAGACTTGTTCTGTTAATGATTGAACTTCTTTAAAAAAAATTAAATAGGAAAAATGTACCTATAATTAGATACTACAGATGGCCAATTGGTTTTGTAGAAATGCTTATGGCTTGTGACAGAGGTTTAAGATTTTGAATAATGAGATTTAGGTTTAGAACTGGGAGTTTAGCAAAAATATAAGATGGCTTCACTACCTAATGTTTCCTGGAGTTATAGACAACTCACTTGGAGAATATTACCAAAATGGTGTATCAGATTATTTTGAAGTCTTTGATGGTTATTTACTTTTGGAGTTTATATTGATGAATGCTCAATCCTTTTATGATGGTGTTTCTGATGCTATTTCATCGGTGATGGTTCAATGCTCATTAGTTTTAGCGTAAAAACAGGCTCTGAAGGCAGGCCTTTTAGTTCCTCTCTCTTAGTTGTCTAAGATGTAGCGAATACTTAATATAACTGCAGGGTTTCCTCAGTGGATGCATTTTATTTAGTTTTTGTTCTCCTTAAAATTGCCTGTTGTAATTTGTAATATATGATTACCAGTAGTGCTTTTATTGCCTGCTCTTTTGCCGTTGGCATGAACGTTGCGGTTGGTCCTTACAATCATATTGATTAATCCATTTGTGTTGATCATAATTTCTCATGTTTGTAATCTTGTCAAACGTTAAATCTCTTATGTGCTTTAGATGTTTTAGCTTTGTTTTGCTTATTTACTGCAAAGCAGTGACTGCCCTGAAAGATTGCACTGTGTCCTTCAGTTCTTATCCTTGCCTTTATGAGTTTCTATTTAATTCGGATGATCTAGATCTTGTAAGTTGTAGTGTGTGTTTCAAATATTTTAGTTGACATGTACTTGTGCAGAGTTTATACAAAATTTTGTCAACTGGTATGTTATGCATGCTCGACTCTGCTCATAAAAATTTGTAATGTGTTATTAGCTTGCACTTCAACTTGCCTTATATACAAAATGAACTGAACAACTTCAAGCTGGACATATCTATACTCACTCAAAATGCACACCACACTCAAATTATACACACTATGAATGCACACCACACGTAAAATTCACAGCACCATCAAAACCTTGGTGATGTCTTTACAACATTTGACTGGAAGCAAACAACTGCTTGCCTATGTTTATCATCCAACAAACGTTCGACTGTTCTTAACTTGCTGTATATTGCCACCTCTTTTCCTTCATTTCGGTGATATTGACTTTGGGTGAGAAGACTTCCCAGTAATGGCTTTCTTCACCTTTGAAATTGAATGCTTGACCTTTGACCCAACACCTGATAGTATATTATGCGATTTCTTATGTGCAACCTTATTATCCATGTTTCTAGAAGCTGCTACCATGACAAGAGCATCAGAGCCAGAGTCTGTCTTTTTATTTTCATCTCCTTCCTCTTCATCTTTCTCTTCATCTGCTTTTGCTTCTGTGACCTGAGTGGTTTCTACTTCTATTAGTGTCCCTTCTTTGCTGGTCATTGGATGTCTCTCTTCAGTCTCATGTTTAGCCACTTGCAATGTTTCACCGGTGGACCTCTGAAGGAGGTCCGATAATGAATTCTTAGGTGAGTCGATCAATGTGGACTTCTCAGTTGTTTTTTCTGCTGAATCGTTGATTCTTTTTTCTTCTCCACATTCTAATTCTTTCTCTTCTGAATGAACCCCTTCCACATTTCCAGGTGCCTGTTCTTCTATTTCAGCTTTCTGTAAGATTTCTGCCACCTTGTCTTGGAGGACTGGTGGAACATATTCATTTCCAGTTGATGTTATTGTCTCTGTGCTGTCAATATGATCTGCATTCTGGTTGTTAGATGCTACAGGAATAGTTTTATCTAGATGCCGAATGTCTTGAGTTATCTCACTGGCTTTTCCAAGGGCAATGGGGCCTTCTTTTTGTGACATCTCTATATCTGATTCCTGAAAAGAATAGGAAAGGTAAGCTGCTCAGCTTTATCCTTATAGTACTTTTCGTTTCGTTATTTATATACCCTTTAGGCTCCAATAGATCTTGGAAAGAATGAGGGAACTGTCAGAGACTGACAGATTCGGAGAGCATAACTGGCTTCTGTCTTCAAGCGATTTCTTTAATTCTGTTCTTGCCAAGGTCCAAGTTGATGTTGATGCGTTCTTTCTTTGTTCTTGTTCTTTCTCAATTTGCCTTTCAGGTATGTTTCTTCTTAAGTATTTCTCAGCACAAATTTTTGTAACATTTGTGAATCCCCATTGAGCAAAATGATATTCAATGCATGATTTATCTGATTTCTTTCTCATGGTATTTCGTGATCTAATCCTTCAAAATGCTGTTCAAAATTCTCTGGTTATTATATATTAAGATGATTTTATTATTAATTCCATACAGAACTCTACTCACTATCTATATGAAATGGTATGCATTATCTTTTAGATGTTGCAGTTTATGAATATGTTTAGGAAACTGAAGTTGGGGCTTTAAGTGTGCTGTCTTAAACTTAACCTTTTTCCTTTCTATATGATGACAAAGTAAGTAGGAGTTTAAATGTAAGCTTACCTCTTGCCCTGTAGTTGTATCTTTTGTCATGACATTGTCGAAGTTTGTTTCAACTCTATGATCTTCAAGGTCCATCCTGTTTGCTGCATCCTCGACATCTGGATACTTGGCTTCATCAATTAAACTCTCTTTGGTCATTCCATTCTCAGTTGAAACTTGGTCTGCATCCCCAGCAGCTGTTTCTTCTGAAGGAATCTGCTTTTGAATTTCCTTGCTTGCACTGATCTCTTTAGTTTCCGCAGAGAGCTTTTTCATAGGTTGAAAAGTTCATGTCAGAGATGAAATGCAGGAAAAGAATGAAAAAACAAAATATGAGTCTTTTTCCATAATCATGTTTGTAGATATTTCATTTACCTTCTCTTGTAGATATTCTTTAGCATTTAGTTCTTCTTCTTGACGGTTCTCTTTCATTGTTTCTTTACATAGGGAAATTGGGGCTGATGTGTCTGCAACTTCCTTCTTCTCTGTGATCTGATATTTATTTACACATCAGTTCAGAGTTGTAGACCATGTAAGTTGCATTAAAGCAAGACTATTGGAGAAAAGAAAATATGCATGAAATAAAAAGGTTCAGTTCTCTTCTACCTCTTGATGTAGTGGAAGGTGTATCATCTCTCCACTTGAAACTCCACTTTGGTTGTTTTCATTTGGTTTGAATGTTGTCTCACTCTGATTTTCTTTAGGCTTTGAATCAGTTATTGCTGCGCCATGACACTTTTCCTTGATTGGATGATCTTCTGACTTGGTCAAGACTTCATGGCTCATTTGTGGCTCAAACTCGAAAGGCCTTTCGCTTGGTTCAATGTCAAGATTGGAAGGTTCTGCAATATGTGTTGCTTGTTCTGTGGTTTTCTCACTTTCGGATCGAGAAGCAGCATAATTTGTCTCCTTTTCGCGCTCTTCAGCCTCTAATTTTGAATTTCCATCTGGGTTTATGTCTCTATCCTCATGCACTTCAGCTGAACTCTCCTGTATGTCTTTAATGATTTCAATCCCTGAATTGGGGACTTGAAGCATGCTGGATTCCTCCTTTGACAAGCTGATTGCTCCTGTTATATGTGCGGCAGATGCCTCTCTTGGACTCTCATGGTTTATTTCTGCTTCCTTTGGTCCCTCTTCTTCTATCTCCCTACCTGTGGCTGTTGTTCCATAATTGTTTTCTTGAGAAGCAAATGCGGATAATGGTGTTTGAAATGGCTCCTTTGCTTCCTTTGCTGGAAGATTAGGAGTAAGTTCATATTCTATATCATCAGCTGGCTTGCTCAGCTCTTCCTTTTGCAAGCATGACTCCTCTGTTCTTTTTGTGGCAGAAGAATCTGCTGGACTCTCATCTTTTGGCATTTTTTCATTCTCATTTTTTGCCCCCTCTATTTTTGCAATTGTGGTGATAATTCCATGCTTGTATTCCTCTGGAGGCAAAGAAAAGCATGGAGTCTCAAGTTGGTCCCCTGATTTCCCAGTTGAGATAGTCTGGTCTGGAGTAATTTCAAGTCCTTTGGATTCTTCCTTCTGCATGCATGTCTTTTCTGTTGTCCTTGCAGCAAAAGAATGATCTTGACTCTGATCTTGCTCTGCTTCTACTTCCTGTGGTTTCTTCTTTTCTATCTTCTCAATTGTACTTGTAACTTGTTGCTGCTGTTCCTCGCATGGTGATGGAATATAGGGAGTTTGAAATTGCTCTGCTACGAGAGTCTGATTAGCATAACTTTCATTTTCTTTAGCAGCTGTAAGATCTGCTGTCTGTTCGTTTTGTAGGCAAAACTCTTTTGCTGTCTTAACAGTGCTAGGAACTTGTTCACTTTCTTCTTCTTCATTACTTTTCTTTTTTTCTGTCTGCTCGACTATGCTTGTTTCCTGCTTCTGTTCTGCAGGAGGTGATGTAGAGGATGAAGTCTGAAGTTGCATGTCTGCCGTTTCCTCTGGGAGAGTCTGTTTGCCTGTATCTTCATCTCCCATAACAGCTTCAGGATTCTTGGGTTCTTCCATTTGCAAGAACATCTCTTCTGTTGCTTTTGCAGCGAAAGAATCTTCTTGATAGCCATTTTCTATCAGATTTGCTTCCTCTGATTTCTCTTTTAGGATAGCCTGATCATTAGCTCTTTCATTTTCTTTGGCAGCTCCAACATATGTGGGCTCCTCTTTTTGCAGGAATAACTCTTCTGTTGTCATTGCAGTGACGGTAACTTCTTGACTCTCACTTTCTAGCATTTCTTCTTTTCTTTTCTCTCCTTCAATCTTCTCAACTTCGGTTATAGTACTTTCTTCGTGCTCCTTAGGAGGCAATGTTGAGGATGGAGTGTGAAGTTGCATGTCCAATGTTTCCTTTGGGAGAGTCTGTTCTGCTGTCTCTCCCTCCTTAACAACTTCAGCATTCTTAGGCTCTTCCATTTGCAAGACTGCCTTCGCAGTTAAAGATTCTTCTCGACTCTCATTTTCTGGCAGATTTACTTCCTCTGATTTCTCTGTTAGGAGAGCCTGATCATCGACACTTTCATTTTCTTGGGCAGCTCCAAGATCTGCGGACTCTTCTTTTTGCAGGCTAGGCTCTTCTGTCGTCACCATGGTGACAGTAACTTGACGAGTACCTTCTTTGTTTTTCTCAACTATGGTTGTAGTCTTTTGTGCCTCTTCCTTGGGAAGCATTGTGGAGTCTGAAGTATGAAGTTGCAAGTCTAATGTTTCCTCTGGGAGAGTCTGTTTTGCTGTCCTTTCTTCTTCCTTAACAGCTTCAGGATTCCTGGGCTCTTCCATTTGCGAGAATGTTTTTGCAATGAAAGAATCTTTGCTCTCATTTTCTGGCTGATGTGCTTCCTCTGATTTCTCTATTAGGAGAGTCTGATCATCAGCACTTTCATTTTCTTGGGCAGCTCCAAGATCTGTGGGTTCTTTTTGCAGGCCAAGTTCTTCTGTTGTCATTGCTGTGAAAGTAACTTGATGTGTCTCGCTTTCTAGCATTTCTTCTTCTTTCCTTTCCTCTTCTTGAATCTTCTCAACTTTGGTTGTAGTCCTCTGTGCCTGCTCCTTGGGAGGCAGTGTGGAGTCTGGAGTATGAAGTCTCATGTCTAATGTCTCCTCAGGGAGCTTTTGTTCCGCCGTCTTTTCATCTTGCTTAACAGCTTCAGGATTCTCGGGCTCTTCCATTTGCAAGAACGTTTTTTCTGTTGCCTTTGTAGTGAAGGAATCTTGTTGACTCTCATTTTCTGATGGATTTGCTTTTTCTAATTTCTTTGCTAGGAGAGTCTGATTATCGGCATTTTCATTTTCTTTGGCAGCTCCAAGATCTGTGGGCTCTTCTTTCTGCGGGCAAAGCTCTTCTGTTGTCGTCACAGTGACAGTAACTTGATGACTCTCACTTCCTAGCATTTCTTTGTCCTTTCTTTCCTCTTCTTCAATATTCTCAACTTTGGTTGTAGTCATCTGTTCCTGTTCCTTGGGAGGTAGTGTGGAGAATGGAGTATGAATTTGCATGTCTGTTGTTTCCTCTGGGAGAGTCCATACTGATGTCATTTCTTCTTCCTTTTCAGCAGCTTCAGGATTCTTTGGCTCTTCCATTTGCAAGAAGGTCTCTTCCGTTGCCTTTGCAGTGGAAGATTCTTCTTGACTCTCATGTTTTGGCATATTTACTTGCTCTGATTTCTCTGCCAGGAGACCCTGATCATCTTCCCCTTCATTTGCTTTGGCAGCTCCATGATTTGTGGGCTCTTCTTTTTGTAGGAACTCTTCTGTCATTGACACAGTGACAGTAACTTGATCATTCTCACTTCCTGGCATTTCTTCTTCCTCAATCTTCTCAACTGTGACTGTAGTTGTATTCTCCGGTTCCTTGGGAGGCAATGTGGAGGATGGAGTATGAAGTCGCAGGTCTGATGTTTCCTCTGGCAGAGTCTGTTCTGTGGTATTTTCTTCTTCCTTAAAACCTTCAGGATGCTTGAGCTCTTCTACTTGGAAGAATGTGTCTTCTGTTTCCTTTGCGGGGAAAGAATCTTCTTGACTCTTTTCTGGCAGATTTGCTTCATTTGATTTCTCCGGTAGGAAAGCCTGATCAGAAGCACTTTTGTTTTCTTTAGCAACCCCAAGATCAGCGGGCTCTTTCTTTTGCTGGAAATAGTCTTCTGTTGTCTTACCACTGGCACTAACCTGATGGCTTTCATATTCTAGTATTACTTCTTCCTTCCTTTTCTCTTCTTCAATCTTCTCAACTTTGGTTGTAGTTCTCTTTTCCTGTTCTTGGGGAAGCAATGTTGAGGCTGGAGTATGAAGTTGCATGTCTGTTTCCTGTGGGAGAGTCCATTCCACATTACTTTCTTGTTCCGTAACAGCTTCAGGATTCTTGAGCTCTCCTATTTGCAAGAATGTCTCTTCTGTTGTCTTTGCAGTGAAAGAATCTTCTTGACTGTCATTTTCTGGCTGACATTCTTCCTCTGATTTCTCTACTATGGGAGCCTGATCAGCAGCACTTTCACTTTCTTTAGCAGCTCCAATGTCTGTGGGCTCTTCTTTTTGCTGGAAAACCTCTTCTTGCGTCCTTATGGTAACAGAAACTTGGTGACTTTGACTTTCTAGCATTTCTTCTTCCTTCCCTTTTTTTTCTTCTATCTCCTCAATTTTTGTTGTAGTTCTGTGTTTCTGTTCCTCGGTAGGCAATGTGGAGGATGGAGTATGGAGTTGCATGTCTGATGTTTCTGGGACAGTCTCTTCTGCTGTACTTTCTTCTTCCTTAACAGGTACAGGATTGTTGGGCACCTCCATTTGCAAGGATGTCTCTCCTGTTCCCTTTGTAGTGAAAGAATCTTCTTGACTCCCTTTTTCTAGCAGATTTGCTTCTTCTGATTTCTTGGGTACAAGAGCCTGATCACTTGCACTTTCATTTTCTTTTGAAGGTGCAAGATCTGTGAGATCTTTTTTATGCGGGACAAATTCTTCTGTTGTCTTGACAGTAACATGAATTTGATGACTTTCATTTTCTAGCATTGTTTCTTCCTTCTTTTTCTCTTCTTCGATCTCCTCAACTTTGGTTGCAGTTGTCTGTTCTTCTTCCTTGAAAGGCAATGTGGAGGATGGATCATGAAGTTGCATGTCTGATATTTCCTCTGGGGTTGTCTGTTCTGCTGTATCTTCTTCTTCCTTAACTGCTGGAGGAATTTTAGGCTCTTCCTTTTGCGAGAATTTCTCTTCTGTTGCCTTTGCAGCAAAATTTTCTTCTTGTTTCTCATTTTCTAGCAGATTTTCTTCCTCCCCTTTATCTGCTGAGAGAGCCTGATCAGAAGCACTGTTGTTTTCTTTAGCAGCTAGATCCATTGATTCTTCTTTTTGCTGGCAAAACTCCACTATTGTCTTTGCAGTGACAAGAATTTGATTGCTCGCGTCATCTAGCATTTGTTCTTCATCATTGTTCTCTTCTTCCATCTTCTTAACTTCAGCTTTCTGTTCGTGTTCTTTGGGGTCTGATGTGAAGGAAGGAGTATAAAGTTGCATGTCTGATGTTTCCTCCGGGACAGTCTGTTTGGCTATACTTTCATCTTCTTGAACAGCTTCAAGATCCTTGGGCTCTTCCTTTTGCGACATTATCTTTTCTTCTGCTTTTACAGAAAAAGAATCTTCCCGACTCTCATTTTCTGGCATATTTGATTCATCTATTTTCTCCTTTTCTGTCTTTTCAGCTATAGTTTTAGTTCTTTGCTCCTGTTCCTCAGAAGGCAACGCAGGAGCCGAAGTCTGAAGTTGCTCCTCTGGTTTCTCTGATGGGATAATCTGGTCAGCAGTATTTTCATCTTTTCCAGAAGCTTCTACCCCGTTAGGCACTTCCCCTTTCGAGCCTATATCTTCTGTTGTCTTCACAGCACCATAACCTCCTGAAGTCTCATCTTCGACGATTTCTAGCTTCTTTGCTATCTCTTCTTCAATCTTCTTGGCTTCGGTGGAAGTTTTGTGCTCCTGTTCCCCAGAAGGCAATGTAGAGGATGGAGTCTGAACTTGCGCATCTGATGTTTCTTCCTGGAATATCTGATCAGCAGGATTTTCTTTATTAACTATTTCAAATTCCCTGGTCTGCCCCTTTTGCAAGCCTATCTCCTCGGTTGGAGTTTCATGCTCCTTATCCTCAGAAGGCAATGTAGAGCATGGAGTCTGAACTTGTGCGTCTGATGTTTTTTCCGGGAGCATCTGATCAGCAGGCTTTTCTTCATTAACTAATTCAAATTCTCTGGTCTGCCCCTTTTGTAAGCACGTCTCTTCTATCTGCTCATTTTGTAAGCACGTCTCTTCTATCTTCTCCTTTTGTAAGGACGTCTCTTCTGATATGTCTACTGGGAGAGTCTGATCAGGCGCTCTTTTTGATTCATAAACGGTTTCTATTTCCCTGCTTTGTTCCTTCTGTGAGCTTATCTCTTCATTTATCTTTGCTGCAAAATGAGCTTCATGGCTTTCATTTTCTAGTGTTTCTGCTTCCTTAGGTTTCTCTTCTTTTATCTTGACAACAGTGCTTGAAGTTCTCTGCTCCTGTTCTTCTGAAAGCAGTTCAGAGGATGGACTCTGAAGCTGCTCCGCCAATTTCTCTGCTGGGATAGTCTGATAATCAGTACCTTCATAAAGTTTAACAGCTTCAACACTTTGAATTTTATGGTCTGCAACTGTTTTAGAAGCTTCCTCACCTTCTGCAATTTCATTAGCATCCAGCTTTTCTGCTCTCTGGCTTCCCGCAGTTTCATCATTCTCTGCAGTTTTGTGATTCTCAAATTCATTAGCTGCATCAGCAATAAATTTCATTTTTTCAGTTTCATCCGTTTCTGGATTTTCTACATTTCTAGTTGCTTCCTTCATGCGTTCACAATCATTAATTGGATAATCCAGCTTTTCCACTGTTGTGTTTTTCTGAGATCCATCAATTTCCTCTGTGTCTGGATCATTGGACCGATGAATCACTTCATAAGCTATTGTGGTCACCTTGGCCACTTGCTCATTTGGATTTTCCATGATATCAGTTTCTGCTTTTGTGTGTTCATGATCATTAGTAGGGAGCTGAGATGCTAAGTTCAAGGGGATTTCTCCAGGTTTCAGGCTGTCAACTTCTGTAGCCTGGTGACTAATCACACTGTTGATTGTTTCTAGACTTGTCTCATCTGAGCTAGTATTTAATCCATGCAGAACCTTGACATCTCGCTGAGCTTCCCCTGACCTTGTCTCTGCTGTTGCTGCTATGACAGTTTCAGCATCACTTCTTTTGTAACAATCTTGTGTTTCCTGCATCTCCTCAGTGATTTCTGATTGTTTGGCTGGTTGGCTAAAGACAGTGGCAAGCTTCTCGGTTCTTCCTTCCTGTACTTTGCCTTCTGATTCCTTTCTAATGGATGCTTCTTCATTCTTTGTTGGATCATCTTCAACCTCTGATATTTTTGTTCCTATTTGCTCATTGGATTCTGATGCTTGAACACTCCATATGGGAGAGTATTCTTTCACCTGTTTCAACAAATAGTTCATGAAAAAATGCATCTTAGGTCCAAAAGTTTGTCAGGAATGGAAGGACAATATATGCTGTGTTCTTATTAAGCTTACCTCATGACTTATTTCATCTGCAATGGATGCTTGATGATGTTTATTTATCCTACTTTCTTTCTCTACAGCTTGTTCTTTGATGTTTTCACTATCATCTGCCTCACAAGCTTCTTCATGATCCTGTTCAATATATACAATGTCAAGATATAACACCTAAAGCCAACTGAAATAGTTGAGAAAACTAAATTATCCTTTGGAATTGCTGACCTCTTCAGATAAGATGATTGCTTTTCTTGTCTCATTTTCATTTTGTTCTTCATTAATCTCCCCTTCGACCTTCAGCATGGAGTTTGCTTCCTCATTTGTCGCTTTGTTGATTGTGCTATTGCTTGTTTCAGGATTTGTCTCAGTACAGTGATCATCGGTCATTGATTCAGAGGCATTTTTAGGCATCTCATCAGGATCAGCTGTTGCCATTACGGTGGCAAGAGGTTCTCTGTCTTCGAAAAGAATTTTACTTTTCCCTGGGGATTCATCAATTCTCTCATTTGCTTCAATGACCAGGAGCTCCTGTTCTTCCGATGGCATTGTAGAATATTCTTTTAAGGGATCCTTGCTGGTCACTTTATTTTGACCTTCAGTTCCTGCAATATGAATTTCATCTTGAACTTCACACTCTACATTATCTCCAGCATCATCTAACCCTGCTGGAATCTCCTTTTCCTGGTTCTCCCCCGAGTTGGATGTGTTATCTACAGGCAAGTTGGTATTTACATTGTCCAACATGGTTCTTTCATTTTCTATTGTTGCTTGTCCCTTCTCTTCAAAGGTCAGATCAGAACTTTCAACCTGCTTTTTGTATTCTATTTCAGCATCTTTCAAGCCTTTTTCTTCAGTTACTATTGTAGCATAAACAGACTTGAAATCATTAGAGCTGGTCTCTTCTTCTGCTAGGGTTTCCTTTTTTAAATCCCTTTCACAAACCTCTGACGCCAAGGAGCAGTTTTCAGCATTTTCTCCACTGATTTCTTTTGTTAGTGTTTCTTCTGATGCATTTGTAACATCTAAAGGATGAGGTTCATCATTAGGTTCTGTTCTGTCCCTTAAGGTCTCCTCTGTAATACCTATTGCCTCGTTCTTCTCTGATAATCCTAAATTTGAGCTGTTAACCTGTTACACAGATAATATAAGTTAGCAACTAAGATTGGCTATTTAAAAGTAGATAACATTTGAGCCCTTGTCAGCTTTTGTTAGTGACCTCTTCGTGTAACTTTGTGTGACTGCTTTCTTCTTTGGTAGAGCTTTTTTTCATAGTTTCTTCTCCAGTTGATGAGGAAGAGATGCCTGGTTCAGTACATTGGTCTGTATTCCAGCTCTTGGTGCTTGTGCTTGAAGCTGCTGTCTCAAATGCCTTATATAAATATTTAAAAAATGAAACCTTGACTCAGTGACTATGATTAATTAAGGAACGGAATGAAATATACAAACAGATCGAGGTCATTTGTTTTGAGAAGAGTTTCACATTCAAGATGGGTTTCCCATCCTTGGAGCTCTCTCTATTTTCTTGAAGGACGTTGGAGGATGATACATGGCACTGCTAACGTTCTTTACTCTCGTTCGTGTCTGGGCATACACTAGTCCTTATATACTAATATCTAAGTGGTAGAGGAAGTATTAACTTTTTCTTTCCTAACACCTATGTAGATTTTTTTTTAATTATTTTTTTTAAATTGAGAAGTTAAGAAGAATGTAATGCAAGTGATGTTGGCTTAGGTATTCATCAGCTGAAGGTAATGATGTTATTGGTATGTTTCCATAATCTGTAAATGAGACACATCACCAACCCTACATACTTAAACACTAAATCCGGGAACAAAGAGTAAAGTGATTGTCTTGTCTTTTGTAAGTTGGTGCAATCTCCTACTTGGTAGCGCTGGCGGGGTGGTTGAGAAGGAAGAGGGGGTGGGGGGGGGGGGGGGGGGAGAGAATGTTGTGGAGAGAATAGAAGAAGGAAAAACATAATCTATGTTCTAACAGTATTGGATGTGCTATGGTACCAATGTTTCTTTAATATGCATGCATTAACCTAAGCAGTTTAGTGCTTATCCGAAATTTGGAGAATGTCAAATTTACAATAGCAGCATCTAATCTTTAACATCCGCATCTAAGTGACCTGTTTTTTAGATTCTGTTTCTTCAGTTTCCATCTTCAAGAAGTCCTTTTCATCTGTTTCTCTTATAGTTACCTCAAAGTTGTCATCTGGCATGATGTCCTCATCTATTTCCTAGGTAAAAGGAGGATGATTCAAGCCTAGAGTTACAGAATAGTCAGAGAATTTTGAAGACGGAGAGTTCGTATAGTCCAGTTTACCTCTTGCTTGGGCATTTTCGTGAGTGTGTTCTCTTCTTTGGAGCGCTGTTTTCCTTTTTCAACTGCTAGTGCTCTGGACTGGTCTTTACTTAGGTTTGACTCTGACGTTTGTTCTTCTGCATCTGCATCCTTCTCTGTGCTGATTTTCTCAAGTTCTTGACATGCCTATAGAGAAGTGAAAGTTCTACTTAATATGCATCATAAAGATACTGCAAAATAGCCTAAAAATGGAGAAACTTAATCTCATTTCCAGAAACAGTAAGTTTTGAAACTTAATTTCAAGCTGACCTCTAGTTTGGGCATCTCTTCTTCCTTTTTTTCTTCAGAGCTCTCTACAGTTTCCTCTTCAATAGATTGAGGTGAGCCATCAACAGGACCATGTTCATTTATGATCTCTTTTTCTGTGTCCTCATCGTTACCAGTTACCTTACAGCCTTCGTATATCTGCATGATAGATAAAGAGGCTTAACTTTTTTATCAAGAGATAAGAGGCTTAACTAGGAAGATTCATGTCTTGAACATGGAATAAAGTTAAACCATGTGGTTTAAAAATAGACCTCGTGAGTTTCTTCCTTCTTTATGTCATCTTCTCTGTTTCCTGTTGCATTCAGGCTGGGAACTTCCTTGAAATTTGTAGCAACTGACTTGGTCTCTCCAGGCATCACATTTAATGATTGTTCTGCGTCAACTTTAAGCAGGACCTGATTTGGATCTTCTTCACATTTTGATGTTTTAAATTCATTGTTTCTTTTAGTCTCAACTGGCTTTTTCGTGGTGATGTTTTCTTCGAGCAGTACGGTAGAATATCTTTCTTCCAGTGGAGAAGCTTCTGTTGGTGTTGGGTTCTTACTTCCATTCTGCAATGTTTCTTTGGGGCTTTCAGCAGTTTGATTTGTCTCATGTGCAATGTTCTCATCTACTTTCGCTGTCCCAGCCTTCTGAAAAATTGCAGAAAGTTAGTTTTGAAATTAACAAACAGGATCGTGAAACAAAAATTTGACAAAGAATCCTAGTCGTTGTTGATGTCAAAAGGCAAGCTAACCTCTGGTTTGAACTTCTCTGAGTTCGTTTCATCTTGGATTTTTACGGCTAGATCTTTTGTCTCTTCTACATTATCATTGTCTTGAGATAGCTTATCTGTTTCTTCTTGAATTGATTCTGATGGTGGGTACACAATACTGCTCTTGGTGGTGTGTCCACTGGCCGTCTCCCCAGTGCCAGTGATCTTGGTTGCTTCATATGCCTGTGTTCACAGATGAAGCTTCATTACAGTGAAAAAAGAACAGTAATTTGGAGATGATAAAATTCTGTGCATGCATGTGTTTGTGCATGTATTTCGCTCACAAAAACATTGTGGCCTAACCTCTTCTTCTGCATTGTTACTCTTCTCATTCTCTTCTGCTGTGTAACTCCTGTCTTCACTGCCCAGCATTGGTATTTCCGCTAGAAGACTATTAACTTGAAATTTCTGCTCAGTTGTTTCGTCTCTGACAAATATAGTGCTCTCAATCTTGTCCGAGGATTCAGCTGCAACAGAAGTTTGAAGACCATCAATTTCCATATGAAGGTTCTCTCTCTCTCTCTCTCTCTCTCTCACACACACACACACATGCACAGTGCACACATTGCTCACAGGCACAAACATGTGCACACATGGATCAAGAGGACAAAATTGTTTACAATTTATTTTCTATTTGTACTTTTACATTTGATATAGAATCTTGTTGTGGCTTTACCGAAGGTCAGATTGTGCCGTAAATCTTCTTGCATAGAAAGTGCCAAGAAAAATATCCGTACACATTTGCAGTAAACTCTTTTAAGCATGATATTTTGAGTGCTTTAGCACTTGAAGGGTCTTTTGTCAACTTGTAAGAATAAATTTAGAAACCACATTAATTTTATCTTTTAGTTGATGAGGAAAGAAAACAAATGTTTCTTAATAAGGTGTTTGGAATAAGGATTTCTCCAAGGCTTAAGACCCTTTTAAAGAGATATGTATGTATAACTTATTACATCCTACATCTCCTATTATTCTTTGCATTTATTAATTTGAGTTTGCTTCCTTCATTCTTGTGGAGCAACTGTAAATAAATAAAGTGTTGAGTTTTGAAACTACGTACTTTTTGTTGTCATCATGTCAGTCTCCTTATCACAAGCTTCTTCCTTCTTCTGGATCTCCTCTTCTATGTTCATCCCAGCTTCATTGTTGTCTGATTTTGCTTCTGAGTTCAATCCACAAGCCTCTTGGTGCTTCTTAATTTCCATTTCACTTGTTTTTGAGATTAACTCTTTTGTTACTGATTCTTCTACATAACTGCATTTTGAGATTCTGCTATTTGTTGCCTCCATGGAATCTTCGATGTGTTTTTCTTCTAGGGAGGTTCTGTGCACTTCATGAATTTGTTCTTCAGGTTTAGAATCAGTGACTTTATCACATTCTCCTTTCCATGCTTCTACAGGAAATGGATGGGTGACATGTAATTCACCAGCATTCCTGTCTGGGCTCAAGAATTCTGCACTTGCAGTCTTCACATTCCCTTCAGTCAATGGGAGGTTCTGCAACAAGCATATAGCATCCTTGACATCTCGGTAATATAGAGGAACCTATAGACTTTTGTTGTGCAAAGTAAAATTGAAAAACGAAAACCAAAAAATAGATGGAAAAGTTTACTGTTTTCTTTGTTACAACCTGCTCATTTGGAAATGTATTCTTGTCCACAGCATCATTGAAGGTTGGTAGGTCTTCCTTCCATTTCTCGTCCAGGTTTTCTTCATGGCTTTTGATGGATATCTCCTCTGTGATGCATGTAACTGTTTTAACATATTCTCTTGAAGTGGCTGCATTACTGTCCTGAGAAACCATACTGAAACATGTCTTGAACTTCTCCTGTTCTATTTTTTCCATTTTGCTGTCTTCTACAGCTTCAATAATCTGTGTACCATGGGTGTTTTCGTCAGCCATCACAACAATAGATCCTCCGTCATGCTTGTTCTCCCTGTTTGATGGCTCTGTTGTAGCCAGCTTGTCACCTATGTTCACCATGCTGTCATGCTTTTTGGTTCTTTGTTGAAGGTCTTCACAGTCTCTATCTTTTTCACCTGGAATGCAGTCAGCTTGGTCCCTGTCCTTGAGACTTTCATTTTGGTCTTTCGCTTCTTTTCTACTATCCTGGACAAGATCATTTGATGAGATTTCTGGAACAATGTCGACAATATCATGATTCTTTACTTCTGGTATGGTCATCTCCTCTGTTTTTGTGACAAGAGTAGTATTAAAGCTGTTCTCATCCTGCATCTCATTGATAACTGCTGCTACTATGACAGACTCCGCAGGTAGCTCTACCTTTTTACTCTCTCTGATTTCTGACTCTGGTTCTCCATCATTCTTGTTGTCTGGATTTTCTGCTTCTGTCGAGCTATCTCCAGTATCGTGCATGACTTTCTCTCCCTCATCTGTTCCATGTCCTGCTGTTTCACTTTTGGTTGTTTTATTGCCTGTTTCTTTGCCTGCTAGGTCAGTGGACTGATCTGATTCTTTTTTTTCAATCTTATTGGCACTCATTTCTCCAACTATGAGTTTGGCACTGTCTATAAGTTTGTCTTCATTGCAGGCTCCTGTTATAGTTGCATCATCATTCTTCAAGCTGTCTAGAGGAAGATCAGGCATATTGCTTGAAGCATCTTCCTTTTCACCTGAATTATCCTCAAGAACATTGAGAATATGCTTGTTGGATGCAGTATCAGTATTCTCATCGACGATCTTCCCTTCTTCATTTTGTGGTGACTCACTTGCTTCCTTTTCAATACTTTTCACGTTTTCTTCAACTGAAGCATGTTTATCTGCAATTGCTTCACCTATCTGATAATGAGTTCTTTCTGTATCTAACTCCTTGTCCTCAATTCTTTTCGAATTTTCTATGTTTTTCATCTGTAAGTTGACTCCTGCAAGATTTACATTCTCATAGTTTAGATTGCTCTTTTCTGCTCCTTCTTCTGTCAATTTCTTGACTTCATTTTCCTTATCTCCTGTCTCTGTGCGCTGAAGCTCTTCTTCATTCTCCTTTGGTTCTTTCTCCTCGGATATTTCCTTCACTACTTGAAATGATATTTCTTCAGATGGAGAGTGTTCTGATACTCCGCAGGTTTCTTCACTTGCAACCCTGGCAGCCTGAGGTGATTTCAAAACACTTTCATCTTCTGAGGTTGCAGCGTTGTTTCTGATGACAATGTTAATGTTTTCAATTTCATCATCAGTGCATACTTGCATGTTTTCTGGTTGTACGGAGCATTTGGCAGCTTCGAGAGGTTGGTTAAGGCCACTCCCATCAACATTTCCATCATTTTCCCTTTCTACCAGGTTTATGCTCTCCCCTTCATTTTTCTGCATGAAGAAGAACTTTCATTTGCATGTATCATCCATGCTCATTGGGACCTCTTTTTGAATTTTTCTAACCATTTTAAATTAATATAAAAATCTGAATCTAGTTAATCAGCTAATACAGTGATAAAGGAAAAAGATATACTTCAAAATTTCTGTTTCTTTACTGCTGTCATAATTAACCATATGATTGTAACAAGCTGGGTTGTTTATGATAGTATTCAACAGTTGTGAAATGTATGCTGTAATTATTGCCTGGAAGGTGCTAAATAAACTGGCAACCTGTACTAGAGATCCTTAGTAAATGATATGAATGTAATGTATATGTTAGTATGATGTGTAATTATCGACTCAAGCATGAAATACTTTCTAATATAGATTAGATCATCGTCTGGTATGCTTGTGAGGAGATAGTTTTCCTTTCAGTTTAACAGATTAGTGCAATAAAAACAACCCCGACAATAACATCTTTAGAATTCATGTTTTGGCTTATTAGATTACCTATATTTCATGTTGGATGTTGCTTACCACATCCATATTGCATTTGATGTTACCATCTTTGCCTATTTTAGAGGCACCGGAAAGGTGAGGTGGGTCTAAAATTCAATTTCTATTGTGAAATAACCTGGTACATTTAGTATAGTTTTTACCAAGATGTCGAAAATATGCGAACAGTATGTTTAGGACCATTGTAATGAAGATACATTAAAGTAAGATGATGTAGTGTGGAAAATCTGCAGAGGAGATCAATTTGAGTTATGGTGATTTACAATCAACGTAGAGGAAGCAAACTGTTTTGATGGTCTGTTGTGCATATAATTATGACATATCCTCCACAAAACTTATGTGTCTGGTCTATTCTTAGGGATTAGCAATTTCCTATGGATCGGTTTGGTTGAACTTCCACATGTTTGATATATGAGAAAATTTTCTTCCAAAAGCTGTTTTTGAAGTGAGAGATTTTGATAATAGTTCGAGGTATCTGAAATCTGCAGTACTAAGATGCAAGAAACTCATATCAGGTGCACCACTTGAAAGTTGAAATGCTTAAAGATTGAGAGAAGGGAAAACATAGATCTAATTTTGTTTGTTGGTTGGAGGAAACATCCTTTCTATCAGGAAAAGAAAAATGAACAAAATAAAAGTAGAATAAAGGGAAAAGAAAGGATTTAACTTAGCACCTTGCTCGGAGATAAAGCTGAAGAGGACCAAAACTTTTTTCTTTTTTCTATCTTCAATTCTTCATTGATTTGAAAGGAAATAATTTTATATTTTGATTCTCAAAGAAGTAACAGTAGAGCTCAACACTTTCACTTATGCAGCTTAAAAGACCATTTAGTTCAGATGATGCTGGGCATATCTAAGATGATGTAAGATGCATTCACTTTACTGGTCTGAGTTCTGTTTTTCAAATTGAGTAAGCTGGGATGTTCTTCTCCACTGTCATGTAATCTCTTGAATCAGTTAAAGTTTCTCAGAAAATTATTTGCTAATATTCTGCCTACGATTACTTGATGCAGAATCCAACTTCTAGAATATGAACAAATTAATGATAACATGGTAGTTCCTCTAATTACAATCTTATGACAATATAATCATAGAAATATTGGGATGCAGCAAGATGCGAAGAAGAAACCATGAAATTCTGTAGAGAAGTGAGTGCCATACCATTAAGGAAACAGTTTCTTGAATATCTGCTTCAGTTGCCATGTTTCGTGCAATAGTTTAGCCTCAGTTTTGCAGAAGGAAACTATCTGGAACCAAAGCTCTGAAACTGGCTTATTTTGGTTGCTTTGAAAATTCTTGTTGCTTTGAATTCATTGATCATTAGATATCTATAATGATCAATTGACAGTTACATTGCTAAGATAGGCTAGTGGTGACAAAAGCCACTTGTTATATGCTAATACATTGCTGAGTTGGCTAGGATATCGCGGTGGTCCTACTGATTGGCCAACCACATGCCACAGTACAATAATATTGCTTTAGAGAAATGCACATCCAATTGAATCAATAGTTCTTAGATTAAGTAATTGAGATGTTTCCACTTACAAAAAGGTCCCCAACTTTTATCACTGTTCTTTTTGTCAGAATGCCTGATATGTTCTGTTGTGGGGTGTCAACTTCTTTTCTTAAAGTAATGGTTGGAAAGAACAGGTACTAAGTCTATAAATGCAAGGAAAAATCTCATCCTATAAGCTAGCTTTTAGAGTTGAGAAAATCCAAAAATTCCCAACAGAAATGATGTTTATCAAGAGAATTTAAATGATTCAGCAAAAGGTTTTCTTGTGTGGCAGATGCAGTATTTTTTCTCCTTTATTGTTCAACTTTGGTTGTATGAGATCCTTAGCCAACTGTAAAGTGGTGCAGTTACCGTTATTTCTATGGAGTTTTATGGACTGTACTTATAAAGGCCATTTAAAGTGAGATTCAGCAATATACTAGCTCCTACAACACGGATTATGAAGCTCTAGAGTAGAAGTTGCAGCAAATTTTAGAGTTTCTTTATGCCAAATATTATTCTTTAAATCTTACATTTTTGCTCAGAATTTAAACTTATTATGCTTCTTGTTTGTGTATAATTCTGTCATGCATGGTACTAATTTGAATTAGTGTAAGATATCGATTCAAGCTCCGCTTTGATTCTCCAAGTGCAGGTAATTATGAGAAAATTTGAAAACTGAGGGTGTTGTAACTTGTAAGTTTTTATGGTGGAATTGAAGATTGATTTTCTCTGTATCTCATGATGACAGTGATGATGATAATCTTAAAGACTAAGAAAATTAAATAGCCTCCTGATTGCGACCGGGTAGAATATTTCGTATGTTAAAAGGTCGTGTATCATACCGTCAGAATTGGTCACCTGGTGGGGACCCACTGTTGTCTCCTAGAACCGTCCAAGTGCAATTTTCCTAAGGGAGAATTATTTACTGAGAGCAATGCTCTAAAATTTAGATGCTGGTTGAAGGTTTGCAAATGGACTTTCTGATTAATGAATAACATTTAACTATGCAGCATCTGTAGATGAGGCTGACTATAGATCTTACTGCTTGGCGTCTATTTGGCAATATCAGGAGAAAGATAAGCTGTCAAATTTGAAAGTAACATCTCCAACTATCATAGAGGCATGCTCATTTTTATTTTTATTTTTTGGGTACATATTTGAAGGCAAAAGTTCATTTTTTGGTGATTTATAAATCAAATGCTGAGAATCCAACTAAACCAACTTACCAAATAATCAAAAATATGTCGATGACTTCACGATTCATGCTTACTTGTTTATTTTCCCTTTGTAAATGTTATTATTGTATCACACTTGTCATTATTTTATCTTGTCTGTGTATGAGGAGGTGTTGTTAGTCTAGGCTTAATTTTCTTGACAGATATTGCTGATGTGTCTGGTGGGCCTGCTTGGTTCATACCGCCAGTCGGCACATCAGTTAGGTATATGGAGAGAATAACATGTTCTTGATAGCCATGAAGTAGCTCAGCCAATAACGGCCAAATTTTGTGTATACCAATGAATTTTGTATTGTTTCTATGACATATCATTAGGGAAATTATATTAGCGTAAGTGTAAAGTATCCTATGATAACCCGATAAGGATCTCAATCAGACCGACTAAACAAAATTTTGGTGTCCTTTTTTGCCGCCCTTAGGTGGATACGCAGCAATTCCTGGTATGTTTTGCCCTCTTTTTTTTTTTTTTTTCTCTCTCTCTCTTAAACCTATTACTGTTTTCTTACATTAAATTTTTGAAGAGAATTTTCAAGTGCCATGTGTCTGTCTTTTCATTTGATGAATGGTCCTGACATGCATGCATCAGGTATTTTCTTTTGATTCAAACTCAAGATAGTGAAAGAATTGCCCCCCCAAAAGAAAAAAGAAGTGATTTTTAAAAGTGTTTCTACTCCTATGTTAATTTAGCTGGTCCTATGAATCATATGTATGATCTGTTTTTGCTCGAATCACCAGACTTGGTTTCTAAAATGAAAAAGTTAAGTGAAACGAATCTTTGCTTTATGGAATTTTTTTCTTATTCATTTTCTTTCTTACCAAGCTGTTGAAAAAAATTTCTGTCACTTTTTTTCTGCCGTAGTTTTCCTTTTCGCTTTTCTCTTGTGCTTGGCATTCACTAGCCAATTGTAAAACGATTCCTCAGAGTAGCTGAGAGAATGGTAAAACGTAGAAAAACTTCCAAAGTTTTGATTTTGTTTAGCTTGTTTTGCCCCATTACTCCTAGGCACAACTGTCCACGTGAACTTGAGTTTCTACCTTATCATTTATGACCAACCAATGAGAATTGTTGCATGTCACTTTCAAAACTCAATAAAAAGCATATTCTACTCTCTCTGTCTTTTGGTAGCAATTCTCATCCCCAAAGGAGAATATGAATAATGGACGATCTTACATGGCTCCTATTTGATGTGAACAACGCTTATCTTGTACTTGTATTATGATCATATCTTAGTGATCATCTATCCATGATCAGACCCTCTACTAGCATAATTCATGTGAGAAAGCACAGGGCCGGGTGGTGGGGAGGACACATAAATGTGGATCTGGATATGGCTCCATATAACCGTCCAGCTTAGGACAGTGAAAGACACGATGACGAAGCATGGGTCGGCTGATTGGATCTGGCTTTCAGGGTCTGCAGTTTTTGTGGGTCCACTAGGCTACACTCATAGGTCTTTGTTACACCATTTTGGTCCTCTAGGACTTATTTCTTATTGGATGGTTCAGGGCGGCTTGCCGCCCATTAGACTCCACCAGTGGGTCAGGTTGAATCTGATGGGTGTTCTCGTGTGGCTCTATGGTCGAACTATGTGAAAGCTTGGAAGCTTCTCTTCGCCTGCATATAAGAGTTCAAAATCCATGGTGCACCTTCCCTCCAAATTTTAATTCATGCACTCTTCTGTTCTGAAATTCAATACTCTTAAGTTGATGATTCCTTTATTTATAAGCGTGCAGTGTCTTAGACTTTCGAAATATTGGTATTCGAATTGGTGTGGATCTTGTTGCTTCATTTATTTTTTTCATCTAATAGAATGACCTTTCATTTTACCTAACTGTGATGGAGTTATGCAGCCCATTTTTAGTACTCAGAAGACACATTTAGGTGTAGTATCAAAATTGGTCCAATAGTAATTGAGACAGCTTTGGCTTTTTCTTTTGAAACATTTTATTTTTGGATATTAGTATAAGAGTATTGGTGAAAATATCCTAAATTAGCAATTTATGTTATTTTATCACTTTTTAACTATTTTCAAACCAAAATATTTTTAATGAATAACGTCTAATTACTTATTTACCTATTAGAGAGAATTAAAAATCAAACTCTTTGAAACGTTTTTGTTTCTCTTTTATTTCAATTTTTCGCTTACCTTTTTTTTCCTTTTCGTTATTGTTCAATTGTTGCTACTAATTTCTTGCATTCTATTGCATACAAATCATTAAAAATATCATCGAGTTAGTTTAATTAGAAGAAATTAGTTAAGATATGGTTTTAAATGATAATTTCAGTTTAAATTTTAAATTTTTTTATTGTTAGATATTTACGAATCGAGTCATCCGCAACGTTCGATTTGTTTTCATTTTATTATTTTGAATTTACTTTTGGTGTGTAAAAACTTGACAAAATTGTTTTTAATGTGCTATAAGTGATTTTGATTGTTGGTTTAGGAATATTTGAATTGTGGATATAACGTTGTGCCTTTTTTACATGTTTCTTTTGATATTTTGAAGCTCAATAATTGATTTGAGTTATCCATGTACATCGTAAACAAGAACCGTATCAATTTTAATGGGTTCAATTTTTTAGGGTTTTGATTTTAATTTCTTGATATTGATGTATTGAATATTTATTTTCGTAACTTGATAACAAGAATCGTATCAGTTTGATACTTATATGTTATTCTTACAAATCGTATCACATTTTTTAATTTTATATTATATTTTTCAATTTCGTATAATGTTTATTGATTTTATATGATATTTTTTAATTTTGTATCGTTTTTTCTAATTTTGTATCATATTTTTTAATTTTGTTTCGTATTTTTTAATTTCGTATATAGTTTTGATACTTTATGACTTGATTTATTTGATTTCATATCTAATTTTTATTTATTTCGTAACTTCTTTTATGTGTTTGTTAATCTATTTGCTTGAATTTTGATTTTTTTTTTTAATTTATAAGTCTTATGTGACTTTCAAGGGCTTCGTTGGGTAGTGTTCCGATCCAAGAAGATTGGTCTCACTCCACAGGTTCGGTTGCTTATCCGCTTTGAAAGCCTAAAAAATTATTACAGAGAAAAAATAATGATTTCACAAAAAAAGTAATGATTTTACATAAAAAAAATTAAGATTTAAGTAAAGAGAAAATAATTTATGAAAAAAATAATAATTTTAATAAACAATTAACGATTTCAATAAATAAATAATGATTTGCTGAACAAGTAACGATTTAGAAAATAAATAATGATTTGTTGAAAAAAGTAACGATTTGCTAAAAAAATAACGAAATAAAGAAAAAAGTAACGATTTTAGTGAATAAGTAACAATTTAAAAAACAAGTAACGATTTAGAAAACAAATAATGATTTTTGAACGAGTTACGATTTGTTTAAAGAAATAACAAAATAATGAAAGAAGTAATAATTTGTATATTGATATTATGATGTAATAATTAAGATACGAATTTATGAAATATTGTATGATTTCATTATCATTGCATGATTTTTTATTTTAAGTAACAAAATAAAAAATATGTCATAATTTTTACTAAAACAAATGAAAATTTTGTAATTTTAAGCTATATTTTTTGTTCAAACATATACCTATACTTTCTCGACTTATTTGAACCTTTTTTGATTTTGAAGAGAAATGTGTTACGAAAATCATGAGTTTTATTCTTAATGTTTACGACTTTTGTTTATTAATGCGAGATAATCAATCAAAAATATCAATAATTACCTTCGAATTTTTTTTTTGATTTTAGTTTGGTAGATCTTGGTTATAAATGTAAGAAGAAAAGACGAAAAAATAGAGTACAAAGAAAAATCGAAGAGAGAAAAAACTTGAAAAGAGAAAGCTTAAAGAAAAAGAAAAAGAAAAAACATATTTAAATAAATTATTTCAATTTTTAAATTTATTTAATTTCAAGAGTATCATTATTTTCATAATAAATTTAAATGTTAAAAAAATTAATAAAGATAATTTTTTAATTAAAAAATATGAGATGCTAATTTTGAAAATTTTTTCTCTTTCTTATTCGGATGGTAACTCCATTTAAAGTTAGTGAAGCAATCAAAGGGTTATTCGTAGTATTTATTAGACACGTGTTAGGTATTTTATCAAAATCGAACAGAAGGATCATAACTATGATGATTTTGGATGTTTCTTTTATGTAGTGACTCCATTTAAAGATAGTGAAGCAACCAAAATCCTATTTGGGTAATGATCTAATGCTTCTAGCAAACTTATGTAATTTCCTTGCACGGTTTCATAAAGATGGGTCCTAGATTCAACATGACTAGGCTTCTTGCTTGGATGCTATGTAATTATCAATTACACATCAAATTTCAGTAGCTATTAAACATTAACACTACCTAAATGATTTTTTCGGAGAAAGTCTCATACCGAATATGCATTACAGATATAAATTTTATAATAAGAAGTTATTTCACTCGATAAGTTGTCTTTAGGTTAAATGTTAAATACCCACTTTTTTTTGATAAGTGATATTAAAATAAATTTTGATTTGCCATTTGATATTAGTTATTTCATATAATAAATTAATTTTTTGGATTAAATGTTCAATTTTCGACATGTTAGCTTGTTATTTGAGGTCAAACTTTTACGCAAAAAAGAAATATATGAACATTAACATTTATATGTAGATAAAAAGTTTATTTTGTTAAAAAAAATTTTATCAATTTGAATGAGAGAGAATGCCACAAAAATAACGTTCTTATAAAAAATCATGTTAGAGAAATATGTATTAAGAAAATGTAAGCTAACAAAATCATATTAGATGAATATCAATTAAGAAAATATAAGGTTTGCAGAGAGAAAAAAATCAGTTAAGCCATCAGGCTAGTCGGGTGAGACACTCTGATGGTCTCAGATTTAGTGAGATTTAATTGAAATTTGAAGTTTTACAAAGGTTTATTAAAGTAGTATTTCCGGTAGTTTTGAGTAATGGATTTGTAGAAATTTGACCTATTACAAGTTCTCTTCGGCCCAAGAAGAAACGTGGGTTAAGCCCAGATTAAGAAGTCAACTTTCGACCCGGCTCAAGGTACGCGGTCAAGTACTTGCCGTTCTACAGCGGCCGCTATTCAACAGCCATTCTTGCTATCATGCAGCTGATTGTCACCCTGACTTGTAAGTGGGATTCCCGGAAAATAATGTCAAAGCAAGGGCAAAATCGGAAATGAAAAATTCAAGGCGGGAAAAAGAGCCGTTGGTGACCAAAACTCTCGAATTTTGGCGCCAACCTTCACTCGGTTTCGGCTGCCCGTTATTCCCCGGGCAGCTCTCTGGCTCTCTCTCTCTCTCTCTCTCTCTCTCTCTCTCTCTCTCTCTCACATTTAGACTTGTCTCGCAAGGCAAAATGTATTGGATTATCTTTGATTAGGTCATAGCTACACAACCCGTCATCAAATATATATATAAAACCTGTTTCCCTAAAAAAAAGTCTCTTATTTTCCCTCAAATTCTCTTCCTTTCTCTCATTCAAAGCAGTTCCTCTCTGTTTTTCATCTCCCTCCAAAAAAAAAAAAAAAGTATCACAACCAAGAACCTAAGAACACCTTTTCTCTTATTCTTTCTCTTTATTTCTCAACAGGTTCTTCCTTTGATTTTGTTCCGATTCCTGAACCGAATTCCTCCTTGCTTATCTTTTCTCCTCGTTGATTCTCTCTGTTCTTGTTCTCTTTGTTGATCAAGAAAGGAGCTTTCCCTTTGGTACCCATCTTTCGTTTTACTTTGATTCGCTCCGTTTTTGTTTTGTTTGGCTTGATTTCACCAAGCTCACACAATTTCCCTTCTGGGTTTTCTTTATTTTTCTTCCAAAATCCCCTCTTTTTGATCTAAGTAGAAATGGGTTGTGCAAAGAAGCCACAAGTAGATGGAGGATTAGACGCTGACGGGAAGAAGTGGGTAATCGCGAGTTTCTCGATGAGGCCTTCCTTGAAGCCAATAAACACGAGACCAAGCCCTAAAGAGAGCGACGAAGACGAAGAGGAGGCATGTTCAACGACACCGACGGGCAAAGAGGCGAGAATACCAGAGAAACTGCCGTGCCCGCCTGCCCCTAGGAAGCGCAGGCCTGCTTTGAGGTGTCACTACAGTGGTGTTAGGGAGTTCTTTACACCTCCTGATTTGGAGACAGTTTTTAAACTCCATATTGAGAAAGCAAATTGAGGAAGTTTGATATTAGTTCGGTCAATATAAGAAAAGTCTGGGCGTTAGATTAGGGGTTTTGTTTTCTGCTTCTTTTATATTATGTTTGTCTTTTTTCTTTCTTGATTTTGCTTGTAGTGTTAGTCTCTCTTCTCCTTTGAAGGTTAGGGCAGAGGAGTCTCTGTACAAAGATATAATATTTATGAAATGGGAAGTCTAGTTTAGTTGATGATCTTGGCTATTAAAAGAATCTTTCTACTATTTTTACAAATTTCTTGCTTTTGTAGATATTCTCCTTCATTATCAGTGCTTGGATTTTGGAGGACTGGTTAGTTCTATTCATAGTTTGGTGCAAAGTTTTGCCTGTGTTGCCCTATCTCTCTCACACTATCCAACTACCCATATATTATATGAGATATTTTGAGCAAACATGTCTCCTTAAGTCCTCATTTAGGTCCAGTTCCCTTCTTCCCATACAAGAACACTCAACACACACGTGTGACTCTCATGCCACATGGGTTTGCATAGATGAGTATCTATCTTTGCTGCTAAGAAGCCAAAAGTTGCCCAACAAATGCAAAAGTAAATCTTTTTCATGGCAGAGGTGCTGCAGCCTCAATGGACCCTTCTCATAATTTTTGATTGACTTGTGACCTCTCTCTCTCTCTCTCTCATTCAAAACCTAACCTTGGCGAACAAGTACTCATCTCTATGCTCTGTCAATTTCTCTTAATCTTCTTACTTGTCCCACTCATCACATGACCCCACCTCTCCTGGAAACCCTGTGGTAATTGATAAACCCTAGTTCCTCCTAATGCTTTCTCTTGTTAGAAAAGAAGAAAAAGACAAAATATATGAAGTGGGTAGATTGAGAATCCTATGTGGAGCTTTGGGTTTGTTCGGTTCGTTTTCAGAATCAATGGCTCTAAGCATTTGATGACAGGGACATTCCATCAACTTGTGTGGTCTCAAGACTGATATCTTTGTGTGGATAAGACTTCAGGCATGTTTATCATGCCCCAAACAAGTATAGCCATTAGTTAATCATGAAGTAGGCAGGATGTGTTGTGCATGATCATAAGAGCTTGCTTTAAACAAAAGCTGATAAATTTTGAGTTTAACTTAATTAGTCTTTGGGTTCTCTCGGGATTAGGATGCTTTTATGAAAGCACACAGTATAGCTGTACTAAAATAGAGGGGTTAGTTTGTCAGGTTGTGGCCATTTTGGATTGGATAAGCTACAGTTTTCACTGTAATGGATGTTGGTAGCCATATGACATATAAGATAAGCTGTTTTCTAGTGTGCTTGCTCATAAAAATCGTTTCTTTTGGATAATCTTGACTTGCAATATGCAAATTGCTGCCATTTGGGGAGCAAGATTTTTTAGAATTTTTGCCACGAAAAACGTGCAGCAGAAGCTTATTTACACAGACCTGTTCTGCTGAACATGTTAAGAAAAAATGATTTGATTCAATTATAAAGGATGTGCTTGAAAATTTAATTAAATATCTGTCATAGTGTTGTGGCATTAAATTATGCCTACTTGCTTCTAATGGGTTAAAATGGAAACTTACTTTTATTCTTGTTTGTCTTATGAGAGATCTCATTAATTAAAAAATGGGTTTTTTCTTCTTAAGGTTTCTTTTGAAGATGGAAAGAACAAAGAGTTCACCTCTCAAATTGGATCATTTTCTTTCTTATGTCCAAGGCATTGAGCCCAAGTGATATGTTGCATCTGCTTGTCCTGTCCAAAGGGTTGTCACAAAATCTTAGTGGCTAGCTTCATCATGTATTTGTCTGTGGGGACCCAATCAATACCAACAAATTTTGACAGAGACAAGCAAAGCTGCTCTTCACTCTGCAATTCTCAAATTTTATTACAGAACTCAGATTTAGCAACTGAGCTCATTGTTCATGTCCAATCCACTGTATATATTTCTATTGATGGTCAATAGTAAAGTTTATACATTGAATAATACCTTGTTATTCTGCGTACCCAGATGATAAGATTTGATATCCAGTACACAATCCGTTGTGGTCCTAGAACATGTGGAGACAATTAATTAGCGTTTTACTTCAAAGCTTTAAGGAGGAGCCAAAAGAGTATACGTAGTTAAACATACCATTAGATTAGTACATACCAAAGTCCAAGGCCATTTTACTTGACACGTACCTAGGTCATGGTGACATACATTGGCATTCAATTGGTAGATTCCCTCGTTATGAAATTAAGCTATCACTGTTCCATGAAGCATGTGGTCACTGGTTTACCCTTTTGCTTACAAATGATAAGCATATATGTAACGGCATCAGCTTTATTGGGTAATACCATTCTTGTTTCACGAAGGGGAAAAAAAGAGAGAGAGAGGGAAGCCGATTTTGCTTCATATTTTATGAAGAAAATTGGAGATTTCTTTCTTCGAAATTGTGTAGCGAACTCATAGGCCTAAGGACTATCAGCAATATCATTACACACATTACAATACACAAAAGAGCAGTAGTAGCTGTAATAATAATAGTAGTGAGTAAAAGTTAATAATAGAAGCTGATGGGTTTGTTTATGGGCGTGAACGTGAAGAGAACCCCAAGAGGGGATATAATTGGAGGTGGTGATAGACTGTTATTGTTGGGTTTGGGCTAATAAATTCAACTGAAAGATTTGATAGGAATTGAAAAAACCACTAAACGAAGAAAAAGAAGTGGAAAACGGAATCCAATGTGATGAAGGAAGGGAAGGGGTAGACATGCACACATGGGCCTCCCCTGGAATCCTAAGAGCGAAAAGGAAGATTCTAATATTCCTTTAAAGGGAGAGATAATAATAACTGAAAGAGACACCAATAAGGTTAAGAGCTTTGACACGGAGGCATGCAGTGGAGGCAGGGAGTGTTTGACGGACCAACCATGACTTTCGCCCCTTTTTGGCTTTCACCCTAAGACCCTCACTTTCGTTTTCTTTTTTTTTTTTTTTTAACTTTTTTGTTTTTGTGTTTTTGGGGTTTAACGCGGTTTAACTTCATTTGCTTGGGCCTGCCCGAACTGCCCGTTTTGTTTGGCGGGAAATGAAACCCTAAATTGGGGCTCTTGGCGCCAAAGGAGGGAAAAAAACAGATTAGCCCGGGAAAACCGGGGCAGTGGCGGCTGTTTTTGTTTCTTTATTTTAGGCTGGCTTTGGGATTCCTTTTTCAAGCAATGGAAATAGTTCACCGTATTCCATGCGTATGTAAATTGACCAAAATGCACCTTGTATCCCATGCCACATTTTCTAAAATAATCCAAAAAAATAATTAAAGGGCGCATTAACCTGCAATTACATCTAATTTTATTCAGTGTGGTTTTTTCAATAGGTCTAAATAGTACCATTTGTAGTTGAATATTACGTGGCTTTATGTGGGTAACAGAGGCTTTACCATTCTTTGTAATCAGTGGCTGTCCAAGTGAGGATGGTAGTTTTGTGGGCCTTCAAATTGAAGATTGGTTGGGTTAGGTTTTTTGCTATTGAATTGGACCAATTTGTTTTGGGCTTTAAGCCTACTTGAAGGCAAACAAAATAGGTAGGACGCCCTGGTCAAGCAGCCCAAGAAAATGGTAAGAGTGTGTGGGTATAAAGTCAGTTGGTATCTACTATCTAGGAGTGGCATTAGCAAACCATAAAACATCTACACTTCTTGTGGGCCGCATGGTCAAGAATCCACCCTGATTCAATGCCAAGAAAACTCAGCCACCCAAATGGATGGGCAGGGATGCCTGCAGGCTGATGTTTCCTGGAATTAAGCAAGAATAAGGGGCGGCAAGAAAGTCTAATTTGTGTATGATCAGAAACAGATATCTACATCAGAACCTCCACAAAATACGTAATAAGATAATACAATTACAACAACATGGCGAAGAACAGAGTTGAAATTTCATACCAAGATTCAACTCAACTTTAACTAAGACAAAAGCAATGGGGCAAGCAACACAATTATAGAATGAGGGATGGCTAAAGTAGGAGTACTAAGACAGTTTAGAAAGTCGAACCCGTCTTTAGAAAGAGACAGAAATTTCAGTCCGAATTTCACAGTTACTTCTCAATAAACTTGCTTATCTTATGTGTCATCTTCATCTCACACCCCTTTTAGGTTAAGTGTCTGTTCTGCAATGCATTTTATATGAAAGACTTTACAGTGAATCCAGGAAGGAAATATTAAGTATATGGTACTTCACCTTAGTACAAGGCACAAGCAGGAGCCAATTACAGATACTATCTATACACTTGGAAATACTTGAAAAGAAAAAAAAAATATAAGAATACAAGGTATAGGACAATTTCAAAAAGAAGATGTAAAGAATGGGAAAGAAAGAAACTGCATACTAACAGTTAACCTAATTTTCAACTATGATTTTATACAAGAAAGCTCAAATTCACACAAATACTATGTCAACCCCGAAAAGTTCCAACCGCATCACTAGAACAAAAGGCTCAAAAGGTTACATAGAAAGGGAAAATTGGTAACCATACTATAGGGTTTGAGGATGACCTCAAGATATAAGAAGTTCCGTACATTCTAAACATTAAATTCGAGCCAGCATGTGCACAGAGCTAAGAAGGGAAAGAGAGGGGAAATATATTATATAGAATAAAGCAGTGTTATTTGTTGTAAAACTTACTTTTTCTATATTTTCCTTCTTGTTGGTTCTTATAACATACTGGCAGAATAATTGTCATGATTCTTTTCAAGGGAATTTGCAGGTATCGCTACTCATTTTTATTCTTCAATGTAGCTGTTTTATAGAAAGTCAATCAAGCAGAATATGATAGCTGATCGGAAGGAACATAAGCCCCAATATGTTAACAGCCCAGGTTGAGATTGTTTTATATGTTAAACAAAACCCATCAACAGGATTAACAACGTCAGCTCCCTCTTCTCCACATTTAAGTTAAACAGGTTAACAGTTGCATTTTCATACGGGAAACTCAAGCACACATTTTAACTTCTTGAACAAGACAGTTAAGAGAAAGAATTTCCCAAGTAGAATTAAGGTTTTCAGGAGACAATAATCACAATGGTAAAAGAGATTGCATTCACAGCTGGACAGAGAAGGTTCTTTATTTGTTGAATCCACATTTTCCTTTTTGTGTTTTAACAAAGAAATACTTGAGTCCAAATACTGTTAGGCATTATCTTCTACTACAAACTTGAAGCTAACAGATTACTTGATTGTGTTACTGAATTCTCACTCTTTCATCTCGCAGACATGGCCTAACAACCATATCGACCAAAATTCTTAGCTTACTTTTCACCAGTTCATGACAACTCCAAAACTACGTGTATTGTCTGATTCTTATTCAAACATGTTATACTTAACCCAAAAATCATGAAATGCTATTTAGAATCTCATTATCAGAAATCATAAAATTGATTGGATGTTCGTAAGTCCCCATTTAAAGAAACTAATTACAATTACTCCCCGCTTGTTTTTTAGGTACCACATATTAACTTCCCAACAATACAAAAATGAAAAGGTGTAAGTCCTTCCATATTGTGATTTAGACAAAAAATTGATTCAAAATGTTTTCTTATATCTGACGCACTAAATAGATATATGTTGAGACAATGACACTAAAGAAAGATAAATAAAGTAACAATAACCAATTATTATCAGTGCAATATTAGATGTATGAGTAGCATCAAATGAAAATGAAGCAAAGGGTTAAACAGTTATTACACAAACAGTATGACAAACAAGAAGCAACACGTTGATTAAAAAAGTATGTTCAATTTTGCCAAAGAGAAAGAGCATTCAGAATTAGATGCCGCTATACATCTTTTTTGAAGATCAAATATTTGTATAAACACAGTTATTGCTTGATGAAACGTAAAACAACATGAACAAAAGAAACATTTACAAGAAGCCAAATGAAGGACTTAAATATATACCTTTGGTACTTGCTTGAAACTTCGGAAAAGTTAAAGCTGTTTTTTGATCATTCAATTCATCAATCAGGTAAGAATCTCCACAGATTTGTTCCATGCCCATGCTTTTGCAGCTTCTGAAAGCTTACTTTCTTCAACCTGCATCTCCCTCAGTTTTGGGGAATTCAGAAGAAATGACTCAATAGCCTCAGTCTCGATCCCACAACAACGTATGATATCGACACACTTCAACTGCCTGCATCTCTTGAACATGGAAACCATGGCTGAACCAGTGAGCCTCTTACAACCTCTCAATTTCAGTTCAATCAAGTAACCACATGAAACCAACATTGAAACAAACTCCTTATCAACCAACATTTCATTGTACGACAAGTCCAGTTTCCTTAATTGCCTGAAATGCTGTCCCAACGTGGCAAGCAACCCGGGTTCTCTTTCAACAACATCACAATTAATTAGTGCTAATTCTTTAAGACCAGAATTCACTGCAACCCCAAGAGTCTTTAGACCCTCACCACTGACAAGACAACAACTTTGGAGCCTAAGAGTGGACAGACCACTGAAATTCACGGCAGCAGCTGTGAGGTGATCATTGTTAAGGTCTAGAGGTAGGCGAAGATCGAGCTTTTGCAAATCACACCTGCAGTTGCTGATGAATTGAAGTAAGCCTTCTCTGCTGCCACCATCATAGACCAACAGCGAGCTCAAAGAGTAACAATTCTCTGCCAATTGCAAAAGAACTCCATCAACTATACTTCTACAGGTCCTTAGCTCCACTTCTTCAAGCCCCTCCAAACACCTAACAAAAGAAGCAAGCGACCCTCCATCACCAATACTTTGACAGCTCTTTAGTTGCAATTTCTTGAGCCTTTTACAGTTCCTCCATAACCAACCAACTCCACGATCGTCTGCGTGAATTCCAGATAAACAAAGACTCTCTAAACCCAATTTCGCATCAAACTCCTCATTTGAACAGACTTGTGATTCGGTTTGGTAGTAAAAATCATCTTCAACACCTTCCTTAGGGCATACATAAACAGATAATTCCTTTAAACAGGAAAAGTGGCCAACCCAGTTGAAAACGAGAGGCCTAGGCAAAGAGACAGTGAGAGATGTAAGATGGGTACACGTTCTCGACAGAGAAAGTAAAGAAGACAGAGAGACAGGACCAGCCAGAAACCTAAGGCACCTGAGCTTGGAACAACAAGAGGAGACTATAAATAGAAGGTGATCAGAGAAAGAGAAGCTTGCAGTAGCGGTTTTGGCGGGGTCAAAAGAAGAAAGAAGAATGGAAAGAGAAGAGAGGGAAAGGTAGTAACCAAGCAGCGAGGACAGAGAGGGGAGTATGGAATTGTCAGGGGCAATACGGAGGGAGAGCGAGGTCCTCGAGGCGCGATAGAGATGGAGCCAACGCTTGGAGACTAGGGACACCAATAGAGACGATGCTGGCGTTGGAGCTACTCTCGTAAATATCTCTTGAAGAAGCTCATCGCATAGAACGTTGTCCATCTCTTTGCCTCTCTCTATCTATCTGGCCGACTCCCCCCCTCTCTCACTCTTCTCTCTGCCAAACTTCTTCCCTCGCTCTTTATCTTCTTTCTTTTTATTTTCTCCTGGCCCTTGTTCTTTGTTGTTACCTAACATAAAGCGGTCCCTCTCTTCAAGTTTTATTGAGGCTCCTCCTTTGTTGTTTATGAGCTTTGGTTTTGACAACTGTCCTTCTGGTTCTCGTCAAGAGAGAGAATCTCTGATTAGGTGAGAAAGAAGAGCAGAAATGGAGGTGCCGTCTCTGTCAAATAGCAGACGGCAGTTTTTCCCAAGCGCACCTCGTAGCGCGTGCAAGACACTTTGTTACTAGTGGGCGGTTAAGTCTCCCTCTAAAGGCCAACTGTCCCCTAAGCTAAGCAGCCAAAAAAGTCAAGTTTTAAGCAACCTCGATATCCATGTCTTCATTACTTTAAGACTTTATTATTCAGAAGATGACCACAAGGAAACTGCCTAATTTTAAAATTGAAATTATTAATTTAAAAATAAAATAAAATATGATATTTATCTTCATCTTTTAACTGTAAACAAAAATATCTTACCCTTATAACGAGCTAAGAAAATCAATTGAGTGCCAAGTATGTAAACTGTAGATATGGACCCAGCTGGCCAGGTGGCAAATAGCTGGCACTAGATTTTATCTGATCCTGGTTATAGGCACGTGTCAGCTGACTCTCTCTTGAGGCGCGTCTAATTACGAATTTCGTTTACCTCCAAACATTCTTTCAATTCCTTGTTAAAATAGATATAACAACGAGGCTTTGTTAAAATATATCACAGCCAAGTGAGACTCTACTTTTCCTCTTCTGTGTTGTCTTGTATTATATTGTTACTCTCTTAAAATACTTAATGACACCTTTGAAGAACATGATTCTTTCTTTAATAATGTATGAAAATTTCATGATAGTCTGAACTTGATGTTGATTTTTTTTAAAAAGATAAAGTTTTTCATTATTATTTATTTATTTATATAATATAATATTATATAATTATTAACTTTACAAAATTACCAAGATATCTATTTAAAAACTCAAGATAACTTAAATTAATAAAAAAATTTAATATTTAAATTACGAAATCTCTAGCTCTCTTCCAAGTGAATAATCAACTTCCATTTTCAAATTTATATGCGAGTTGACACCAGCCACAAAATGAGGTGTCTACTGATGAACCTTTAAAATGGAGAAAACAGAAGAAAAAGAGCTGCCTGGTTGCGTATGCAGCGACCACGATGCTTGGAAGTTTTCAGGTACTTAGTCCATTTTAAAAGGTGATTGAATTTTCACCACATAAACAATCCAACTGGGAGGACAAATGAACAAAAGGTGCATAAACTAAGGCATCCACTACCACTCAGTGGGGTTGTGAGTCGTTTTCATCTCTGTATCAGCTTGTGCACTTGGGCAATTATTCCTTACAAAAACGGCTTCCCGTGATGAGCTCTGCTCTTGGAACTCTTCCAAGAATGGGATACTTTCTCTTGCTTGTATGCTCTGTGAACAAAATTCCACCCGCCTATTCTCTCTGTCTCTACCTTTATATTCTACTTCTTAGAAAGATTGTTAATTGTTCTTCACTTCTCCTTTTGTGAAAGCACATTTGATAATACAGACAGCAGATTAATCAGTCAGGTGTGGAGCATTTCGGATTTATTGCAAGAAAATAACAGAAAAAATCCAACAAATTTTATGACCATAAATATATAATAATATTTTAACTTTTAAACATGCCTTAAAATTGTCAACAATTCCATCCTTAAAAACAATTTAAAAATGGACAATATTCCAATGTAATATTAATGAAGACAAGGTAATATCTATGTTGGTGAGAACAAAATCAGATATCAACACATATCACTGTGATAAAGAGTGCCATTGATGAATAGGGGATTCATGTGTGCCTGATACTATCAGTTGAATGTTCGATGCTTACAAATTTCAACAAGACCAGTGTTGAAGTAATGGGAGTGCATCAAGGCATATATAAATACGTGTCTGTTGAACTCAGCAGCTAGGATTCAGAAGAGATACCTGGTGTTTACCAACAAATTTTAGGGAACAAAGGAACCTTCTTTGCTGTGGTATCACAGGTTTCTTGCTTCCTTGAGGCTGAGTGGGTATAGAATTTGGTCTTTCAATTTTTATGGCATCTTCTTTTATCATACAAGATATATAAAACCAAAAAATATTCTTTAGGAAAGAATAAAAATCTACACCAGTAAGGAACATAATCCTTGTCAACATCTTTTCTACCTCCAATTAGCTATTTACAGCAGCAACCAGCAAATGACTCCTCACCAAAGTGATGAAACAAGGCAACCCATGATTTACATGAATGCAAAGGAAACCTGTTGCACTAAAAAGTAGCTCAACTTTCCTTTCATGATCTCTTCATGCATTCCTGAGTAGAGAGAGAGACAAAATCTACTTGAATGCAGTCCATACTCCACAATTCTTCCTTCTTTTAAATATCCACAACGAGAGACCACCATTATTCTATGACATTTGGGTCACTTAGAGAAGAACCACATAATTCACCTTACTGACAGTAACAGAATCTTTCCTGCTTTGGTGGTGTGGAATATAAATCAAAGATCTTTACCCTTAATAAGACCAGAGCAGCCACCTAAGCTTAATTGCAGTTGACTGATAATACATATTTTATAACCATCAGTATAGTCTTTGACCAATGATTCAACACAGTCCTTTTGATTATATTTTCAATCACCTCACTCAACCATCTTCCTTTGAAGGTGCACAATCAGATTAGGATATAAAAACATTTAGTTAAAAATCATTTGGTTTCCAGTTCAAATCAAATGATAATGCACAGGAGAAAATTGCCTTAAACATATTAACAAGGATGAGATAAAATGTAAATGCACAATAGCCAGCAAGGCAGGTGCACCATACCTATAAAGAGGTAAGTAGCACTATTCCAGACCCAAAGGGATTCAACCCAGCTCCAGAAATCACCAACATTGAAGCTTCCAAAACCTTCGAAAGAGCCTTTAACCAGGAAAAAGGTAGTCGGTGGAAACCCAAAAAATCCTAAAACCAGATTACATATCATCCTTGAAAAACTTCTCAGACTCCGACCTCTAATATCAAACTTCAAAGGTTGAGCCATCAAACACATTGGGACAATCAGTAAAGCTCCAATTTCTGCTGTGGCGAAATTAATGACTGACATAAGACCCAAGCCAATGAAGACAGCACAGATAGTCACTGATTTCAAGATAGTCCACTCTCCCTTTTGAGGATGAGATGAAATGGCATGAGAAGATGGATAACCAAAAATCAAGAACAGGAGTACAAGGCCAAGTGTTGAAAGTGCAACCCACATTAGAAAGCAGGTCGTTGGAGTGCATTCTGGTATTTGACAGATGAAATATGGAAGTAACGAAACAATGGCACCCCATAAGTGAACAACAAACACCTTTTTTGCAGCATTAAGCCATTTCCATGATCTGAGAGCAATGCCAAGCTCATTAGCAGAAGAGGCCAGCGAAGTAGCTGATTTTTCATCTGTTAGTTGGCTGTCCAGGTTATTAGCCTCAGCATAAAGAGAGGCTGCCACCATTGGAAGTGATGCTATGAGGAGTGCAAATGCAATCATGTAGACTCCTACTGAGACGAATTTACTAGGAGACGTTAAGAGGTATAAGAAAAATGACTGATGAAACTTCTCAAGCAGATTATTTACCGATCTTATAACTCCTTCAATCAACCTGCATAAACCAACATGAAAACCTTCAGCCAGAAAATTGATGAGTAACAAAATTTTAATAATAATAGACAGTCATAGATGTCTTATATCACAAAAAACTGACTCTTAATACATAATATGGCTCAAAAAGACACATCCAAGATTGATGCATCATAGCAAATAGTAACATTAGCATGTCAAAAACATTTCAAAAGAAGAGATCTCAAGAGTAATATAAACTGAAAAGGGTTCACAAGAAACAGCCAGTTTTTATTTGCAAACGCAATTACTTGAACTTCATCATTTTAGAGCCTATATAACAATTCATTCACAGGATTTTACTTGAAAGTTCCTTCACTTTTCTGAAGTAGACCTACAGGAAACCAACTTGAAATCGGATTCTCTGAAAATTTCCATACAGAAGAAACTTTTCCAGAAATCAGCAAATAAATATTTTCCCCTATTTAACAGAAAAAGAATGTAGTTGTTTAAATCTAGAAATTGGGTGAACAAACATAACAATGACACAGATGTTTATGAAAAGTATCACCACTTTTTCAAAGAAAAAACAAAAGAAAAAGAGTACTGCAAACAAATAGGAAACTGAAAGTGAAACTAGACACAAAAATCAAAATTTATTAACCCGTTAGGAGCAATTAAAAGTCTAAACCATTTCAAGTTGTACCAAATCCTTTGTCAATATTTACACATAGACAGCCCTAAAAGTTGGAAATTCACGTAGGGTAATGCAAGAGTATAAACAAACACTGACCGGCCACCTCTTAGAAGGAACTCATTGCGCCTCAACTTCATATGAGATGGAACTTTGGGTGAAATTTTCAAAGTGATTGCATCGATTTGGTAATCACGAAAAGCAGCATGTGGACCAGTGGGAATGCCCAATGCCTGTCAGCAAGAAAGGATGAAAGTAAACATAAAACCAATTACGAGAGAGAAGCGAGGAACATGTATTGCACTTTATTTTCTTCTTTATCCAATTCAATTCTATTAAAAGTAGCAATTGTTTACTACCTGATAGTACAAGGAACTTGCAAGTGTAGCAGTGCCTTCAATATAGTCTGCTGCTGAGATGCCAAATTTCCATTCAGGATTTATGTTTCTAGCCACTTTTCCTAAAAATTCAAAACTTTCACCCAATACCTTGAGCCAACTTGCGTGAAGTAAAGACCAAAGTTTCTCCACCTTGACGTGCAAACCTTGCCTATGCACTGCCAAATAATTTACAATATTGATAAGGTCTAGGTTTGGCATCTGACCATTGGATGCCTCAGCATAGATACTAAGAGTGTCTTCAAATTGCTCACTTTTATCTCCAACCTTCAAAACAAGAGCAGCAGCCATAGTTCCAGCACGTCTAAAATCTTCAGATGTCTCTCTTCCTATATCTTTGAATTCAAAAAGATTACTTGTTCCCTGACACATTTCAGCATTTAGCATGCCCAGACTGCTAAATAGAGGAGTGTGATAATCTCTTAGCCAAGCAGCCACAGACACATATTCTCCATATCGCGAATCCGCCACAAGCCATATGATGTCTTTAGCTAGCCAGGTAACTCGAGTGAGCAATGAAAACACAGAGTACGCAATGCCCAAAGATAAGGCCTCACCCAAACTATTATTTATGGGATTGTAAGGTGTAACCAAGACAATAGATTCCTTCCCATCACCACGTGGTGCTCTTATTATCCCAATGGTGTTAACACCATGTGACGAACAACTAAGATTCACTTGTATGCTACGAGAATCAGGACCAGAAAAAAAGTGCAGCGGATGAAAGTGATTTAACTCATGGTGGAACTTGTGAAAACTAACTTCAGCACCCAAGTCTGACATGTACTGTGCTATGAGCCTTTTACTTTCTCTGAAATAAAAGGACCTTGTGTTATTTCCTTCTATTGCTTTCAAGTCAGGAAGACCAGAAATTTTAGAAAAACAAGTGCACAGAAAAAAAAAATGAAAAAATCAAGAAGATGCAAAGGGAGAACACTAGAAAGAAGCAACAAGGAAAAATAACAAAGGGGTTACAGCATAAGATAGTAATCCGAGTCAACTTTATAGCCAAGTAACTATGTATCAAAGTTGATTAACAATATAATGCATTCTTCCATGTTCTGAAATGCAAACCAGTATATGTTGCTGGACTAAATTCAGGCAGCTTTTATTTCCATATGAAGTCCAAGACCTATACATAAAGTGAGTGCATACATGCCCATGTCTTTAGGATTCAATCTCAAACTTGTCATATCCTTCACCAATCTGTCTCCTTCTGACACATCCTGATTTGAAAGCATGGGACTAGCAGAACCTGAAAAATGATGGTAAGCAATATGTAAATAAGAGCATGTTGATGACATCAAAACCAATACTCTCATAAACTCTACACAAACAGCCAATACTTGTAGAAGGAAGCATATATACACATGAAATACAATGAAAAAAAAATCAGGATTCAATCCAATCAAAGTACCCCTGTTAAAGGAGTTAGGCCTAGTTAGGTGGAGATGCTTTTTATGGTGGCCGAAATTTCCTCCTATGTCTATACATATACATTTAAATATCCTTTCCTCTTCATTTACTTGTCATATGTGAAACTGAAGGCATCGAAAGCAAACAGTTCAAGGTAATAAATACATGCATGTATTTATGCTTATGCATGTACAAAGATAAATGTAAGATAATTAAACTTCTCTGTTCTGGATCCATCTCAACACAGCTAGTCCAGTCAAGTTAATCATAAAAACCATCTCTGAAAAAATTCATAGACCTACGGTTATTAAGGCAATTAAGAAATAAAGAAGCGGTAACTAGAGTGTGTTCAAATAGAAGATGAAGCAAAGAAATGAAGCGACCTGGCATAAGGGCATTTTCCGAAATGTAAGTGTTCTTGGCCAGCACGGGCAGTAGTAGCAGAGCTAAAACCCCAGCAATGCAACATATAACACTGAAACCAGATCCCCAAATGGATCACCAGAGGAAACATTATTAGTTTCTATTTAAAGCAATTTAAAATTGGATTATAAGAACAAGCCCAGAGGAGAGGACGAGAGAGAGAGAAATGAAGAAATCAAAGAGCAGTACCTAAAGAGGAGGCTGTGTGACATCAGGAAAATACCAAGACGCACGATTGGTCTCGGTTTCATCTTAGGAGCCTGGGTTTTGGTCTCGGTTTCGGCCTCAGCCATGACTGTTCGAAAGGGGAAGGTTGATTGGTCTAAGCACTTACAGAAAACAAAGTACTGACTTGTCGCGGGAGTTAAGAAATAACATGAGACGCTACCACCTAGTTGATCCAAAAGTGGCCTCCAAAGTTCAACGATCTGTTTTCATGAGAAACAAAATAGCTTCGTTAGCAGAGAACTCAAATTTCAATGGAATTTTGGGGCAGGGAGTGTCAGCAAAAGAGCAAGGATTAACAGAAATGGCTCGGAGCTCCATCCAAAATTTAATGGGCCGAAACGGGCCCCTAAATATAGGCCTGTTTTGATAAGTGTGCTTATCATTGGAGGGGCCCAATCCAAAAAAGGAGACTTTGTGGAGTGCACGTGCGCTAATTTCATACGTGCGATGTATAGACAGGTAAATTCCTGAGCTAATTGGCGCACATTTCATAGAATGCATTACGCGTGAGAGGCACCAAACGAACAGAGTCCACTTATAACAGGACAAATGCTTTTGTTTCGGTACTAACTGCAGTAGTGCGTTCTGTTCGTAAGCGAAAGGCCGTGAGTTCGATCCTCGCTGGGAGCTTTGTTTTTTATCATTTTTCTATCTAAAGAAAATGCCTTCATCAGCTGACTTATGGGGGGCATCACCCGAGACTGGACCTTCCATGCAAGAAATGTACGAACTAAGTTGGGAACTCAAAGCCATCAATAGCTAAAGAGATAGACAAACAGCAGGCATTGCCGGTTCATGCCTCATGTTTGGTAGAAACTAGTTTAGATTAATCACCATGAAAACCTTCTCATAGGTAAAACAAGTAATCCGAATTTGAGGAACTGGCGGCTATCAACATAAAGTTAAACCTGACATAATCCCACTCAACTTATGGTCAACTAACAGAAACAGTCTCATTTTACAATAGCTGCGGGAGATAACCTAAGAGCTACTAGCACATGTAATTAAAAGGTGAAGAGAATCAACCCAAAAAAGGGTATCTTGACAAGATTAATCAAAGAAACCTTGAAATGGGACTTCCATGGTTCAATCTCAAGACCATTTTTTCTCATGACATTCTTTTTACTTGGAGAATGGCAGCTACTTTCTCTATTAATCAATCAATTCATTAATAGATTCTCAAGTTCATAAAACGCAGAATACTTGCAACCATAAACATTCACGGTTTGGTTTATCTCCTTCCATTTATCACAATGCCCACATGAGAAAACAGGGTGAAATCTACAAAGATGCTGCAAAAAGAGATCCCCATCAGGCAACTCCGAGTAATCAAATAAGTATCACTCTTCATGTTTGCTTCCTGTTTCACTGTAGATCATTCAACAGAAGGTAAAACTATAAAACCAAAACAGGAAGTCTTAAAATCACCACCTGTATAGATATTTAAAGGGGAAAAAAAAAGGTTCGGTCCATTTCAATAGCTGAATAAACTTAAAGAGTAACAAAAATAAGATGATATAACTAATCAAGAGACCTAAGCAGTGAGAACAACAGCACCACCAGCTTCCTTGATCTTCTTCTCAGCGATCTTTGACACTAACTTAGTTTTGACAACGATGGGCACGTTGCTAGGCAAGACGCCCTTGCCCAGCACCTTAACATAGCCATACTGGGTGACATCGATGATGGGGGCAGAGTCCTTGGTGGCCTTGTCCTTGGCCTCCTGGGGCACAAGCGACCATAGCTTGTCGAGGTTGACGATTGGGCAGTGGAATTTGTTACGCAATTTATGGAAGTATCTCATGCCGACCTTGCCGAAATACCCTGGATGGTACTTGTCGAAGAGGATCCGGTGGTGGTGCATACCTCCGGCGTTACCGCGCCCTCCCGGGTGCTTCCTGTGCTTCCCGATGCGCCCGTGGCCTGCGCTAACGTGGCCCCGCTTCTTCCTGTTCTTTTTGAACCTCGTCGTCATGGCTGCAGCTCTCCCTCTATCCTCTGCTTCTGTGGAGCGGCCCCCCGGGGAAGAACCCAATCAAAAATTTCTCTAGGGTTTTGAAGGGATAAATAGGAGCCCGGCTTGCATCCAATGCGGTGTCGTTTGATCCTTCTCTTTTGTTCTTTCTTTTTTTTTTTTTGGCAATAATAGTGAAAATTGATAAAGATAAACATTATCAACGACATTATTTAATCAATTTGAGCATGCTTAAATGAGCACAAATGATGTGACATTTTTTCTTTTTTGTTTATTTGTAAACATTTAAAGAATTCATGAAAAATCAAATGACTCACATAAGGTTTAAAAAATCAAAATTTGTATGAACATCAATTTGTGAAAAAATACTTCAGACCAAAATTAAAAACAACTTAGTTTCTTTCAATATGAGAAATCTAAAATTTAAAAAAAAAAATTGCAACATGCACATATATATTTGATATTTAATGAATGTTATTAGTTTGACTCATGAATTTTTGTATGCTTTATGTGATGATAGAAACATATTTACCGATTTTTCTGTTACTTGAATTAAGATGTGTTTATCTTGTTAACTTCTTTTAGTTATTCGATTAGCATATAAGTTTATGCAGACTTTAACTTATACGAATTCAAATTATTCAATGCAATAAAGAACATATGTAACTATGAATGATCAATATTATATTCCATCAATAAAATAGATTTAAATAATATGTAACATATTATAAAAATGTATTTGAACTACGTAAATGTAATTGAAATATAAAAATAACAATGAAATATTTTTCAAAAAGTTTATTGATAAATTAAACATAAAATTACATTACAATAAATTTAAAATATAATTATAATATTAAAACAAACATAAACAATCTAATTACTTAATCATTAACTAGTGAATATAGATTTTTTGAAAATCATAAAAAATGCAACCATTTACTGCGTGCAAATGAAACATTGCTTTAATGCTTATACTGTGTGTATCTTAACTTTTCACTGTGTATATATATAAATTTACATCATATATATATATATATAAAGATAACCTAGATCAAAGATAATAAATGTTTTTTTTAAAGATTTATTGTATTTTATTCAGATGCTAAATAAATCTTAAGAATTTAAAATAAAAATTTATTTATTCAAAAGAAATGTTGAAAATCAAAATTATTTTATAAGAATGCAGGGCATCTGACTCACTCCAAAAAATTCATCTTTAAGCTATCCCCAATTTTATACACCAAATTTAACATCAATTTGATATTAAAAAATATATTTTTAAAATATTTTAATATTAAATTTTTTTTTCTCCAACACATTTATATCAAATTAGTGTTATAATATTATTTTAATAATATAAATAATAATTATTAATAAAAATATTTATAAATATTAATTAATTTATTTAAAATAATAAAATAATTAAAATAATTTAAAATTTTAATTTATATATTTTTTAATAATTTTTTAAAATAAAATTATATATTAAATATTAATTTTATTTTAAAAATTTTGATAAAATATTCTTAATGGTATAATTTTTTAATAATATTATATATTTATTAAGTTATTAATAAAAATATATTTAATTTAAAAATTTAAAAAAATAATTAAAATTTTATTTTTTAAAATTATATTTAGTACAGTTACAATATTATACCAAATTCGAAAACACAATTTAACATATCATTAGAGAAAATTTTACTAATTTAATGTATTATTATATTATTAAAGAGAATTTCTTTAATTTCAGACGACATTTTACCGTTTTCCGTGTCCCTTTGGAGATGGCTTTACAAGCTTTATATGCTCTCCCTTTCAGCTTCACAGTACTCTCGCAGGTTTACTGCAAAATGCTCCCAAGGCGACCTTCTGCCTTTCTCTGAGTTACAGCTTCGAATCTAATGGCCGTTCATTGCTTGAACTTTCGCTTTCTGACGCCCTCTCGTTTCCCGTACAATCAACCTCCCCCCATTTTCAACCTCCAAACACAACATTTCGCCACCAAAACCAAACAGCAAACTTGGTTCGCTACCAGAGCTCGAAGAACCAGATGCTCCTTTGAATCGTTGAGTTCGCTGTTTGCTTGCCAATTCTCCTTTCCGAACAAGAAAAATGGAGGAATTGACTCTGATTTCTCGAAGAACTTTAAAAATTTGGTCGATTCCGTACGCTCCGTTTTTCCAGGTGGTAGTTGGTGGAGATTATGTGACGGGAAAGATACTGAAATGCCCATGGCAAAGACAGTGACTGTGTGGATCGCGTTAGGCAGAATGTGGCAGTTAATTGGAGATGATAAATGGGTTGTTTATGTTGCAGTTGCCTCCTTAATTATTGCTGCTGTACGTGCACTTACATATCATATTAAAACTTGATCACTATGACGGATTCAAAATAATTTGACTTGTTTTGATTTTTGAGTGAAAGTAACAAATGAAAATATGTGAAAATAGTGCTAGAAAAGCTTCATTGAATTGATAATCATATAGTTAAGCAGTTGCTAATCAAAATCAGCTTGTAATTTCTTGTTTGCTCTAACCAACTTGGCTGTGAAGCTAAAGTACCATTGACCTAGAATTGAAGCTGTCAGGAAGATAACATTAACTACAAAAAGTCATTAGTTGGTTTAATAATTCATCTGCTTGCATTTTACGTGTTGAAAACTCTTTAATTCCTTGTTTGTCAATTTAAATATTTAGCATACTATAACTCTATGAATTACATTTCATTGCCTCTTATTCTAAGATAAGCTTGTTCCTCCAGGTTTCAGAAATCTCCATGCCAAGCATATTAGCAGCATCTATCTTTTCTGCAAAGAGGGGTCAAACTGGAGCATTCTACCAGCATGTGTGGTTGTTGGTTATGTTGTGTTTGACCTCAGGGATATGCAGGTTAAATTTTGAAATAGTCAATATATTATCCATCTCAGTTTGAGCTATTTGATCGAGGTGCTTGATTTTTTTAGTCTAAACTTAATCTCAATTTCAGTGGCCTACGTAGTGGCTGCTTTGGGGTTGCAAATACAATAGTGATGAGTATTTTCTTTTTTAATGTTAAGTTTCTACTCACATGATATCAAATACTTGAATTTTGGAGCAGCTATAACGAGATTTAGTTGAACATGAGTAGGATCTTTGCTTTCCGGAAAAGCTAATGAGTGGAATGTAGAAGATTAAATACTCAAGTAAATGGTACTATGGGCCTATTTTCCTTGATTTCATGCTTATTAAGTCCAGTTAGGCATTTTCTGATTCTGCTTTGGTTACTAACAGCATCTACTGAATATACATCATTTTCTTTTATAAATTTTAGCCTTGTACTAGTAGAAATATGTTACTTTCACCATCTTATGATAAACTGTTCTAATAGTTTTACAGGAAAGTGAATATGACTTCAAATGGCACATGTTTTGTAGGTTAAGCACCTAAGGGAAGCTTTATATTCAGCTCTTATTTTTCAGGTATGTATTTACATAGCAATTGCAATCATTTTGAGGTGCTAATTTATTCCACATAATTGCTTGTTGGGCTACTTTTGGATGGGTTTCTGATTTCAGTCACTAAAATACCATGTGATGTAGGATATATGTTTTTTCAACATGGAAGCAGTTGGTGTCTTGACAAGTAGTCTTGGAGCAGATTGTCAACAACTGTCTCATGTTATTGGAAATCATATTAATTTGATATTACGCAATGGCCTTCAGGTTTTGTCTTTATCAATGGTTCTCTTCCCTCTGGAATATCCATTTATTTGTAGAGTCTCAGTTAAATTTTTTTGTTTTTCTGATGTCAGGGAACTGGTGCATTGATTGCTTTGCTGAGTTTACCTTGGCCTCTTGCGCTAACAGCATTGGCAATATGCTTTATACTTTCTACAGTATTTCTAGCTTGTGGCCTCTGAGCATTCCTGCCTTCTCAAGCTCAATGTTGTCTAAACAGAGATACATATGGAGGAAACTAGAGAAAATTATTTATTGTTTTTCTCTTGGTGTAATCTAGTTTTTCTTTTTGCAAAATTGATAAGATCATTTTTAAATGATGTTCTTGTTTTTAGTATTTGGTATAGTGAGTTATGTTTGTTTTAATAGAGGTATAGTGAGTTATGCTTGTAGTGATAATGCTTTTGACTATATATAAAGAAAGTGTTGAGTGTGTCCTCACTATAGATATCAACTCATTGGGCTTGATCATACAACAGAAGATTTTGATTTATTCTGTTTGGACCCAGGCCAGCCAATACAAGTTTCATGATTTTCACAAGAACATGATATTTATTTCTTTTCAGATGGTGTTGTTTTCTTGCGTAACACTATTCAAAATAAGTTTCAAACATGTAAGATATCATGCAATTTATGAAATTATCTATACACTTGACGCATATTGCTCCCTGTTGCTTTGTGTTTTCTCCTTTTTAATCGGTAGGGTGACTTTCGTTCACCCTTTGGCTATTGAGATTTGTGTAATTAAGCCAGTTGTTTTTCATAGGTACCCAAAGAAGGCTGCTGAGTTAACTCAAGAGTTCAATGCTTGGGCCAATGAGGTCGAGGCAGAAACTGCTCTGCATTGCTTCTCAGAATTCTTTCAGTTGAATAAAGTCTGACTTTGCTGTACTTTAATGCTTTAATGTAGCTTTCCCAGGACACATTGTCTATGATGGGAACTGTCGGGACATATGGTACAGAAAGAAAAGAACATGGAAGGCAAGAATTCTTCTATCTTTACCCTGTAGCTATCCAAATGTCATAATTTCTTCTTCCCTTTGGTTGATGAAGTTGGAAGTTAGGCAGAAGCACTTACATATGCATGATTATTCAACAACTAACTTAATGTGTCCTCTATGGTGGTAGGTATGGGCAGGGGCTGGACAAGTTAGCTTTTATGAGTATTCGGGAAAATGTGGCTTTTGGATTGTGGAGTATGAGTTTTAGCACCCTTTACCAGTCAATGCAGGTTGAAATCAATTTGAGTTGTTCAAAAACTTTAGGTCTTAGACTGAGAAAGAAATAATTTGTGAAATATTCTTGCCTCCGCAAATGCATAATAGGAAATTAATGTGGTGTACATCTCTTAAAGTGCAACTACTCTTTCGTTATGGTTTAATCAACTTGTCATGTCTAACACACACACACACACACACACATACACGCATGTAAGTGTTTATGTAAAAGAAATAATTCTTGTGAACCAAGGTTATTTGATGAAAAGGCATCTTGGTCTATCTTTTGATTTTCCATTTTTGGGTTTCAAAGACTAGTTTTAAATTGGATCCTAATATTTGGCATCTTTTGTCAGAATACTATTACATTTTTGTTTATGCAATAAAAATAGTTTTTGGTGATTGTCCCTTGCAACGTCTGCCAAAGGAAGGTGGACATAATATCATTTGTAAGACTGAATTTATGGTTGGCAAGTTGCAGGCTTACAAATATCTGGTTGTGCTCTGATCCTTAAGTTGAATTGATATGAGAATTGTAGATAATATTGATGTTATATCTCATAGGATCTCTTGCTTAAGGAAGGTCTCTCAAATCAAAAAAATGTTGGGCATAGCATCGTTTGGTCTTCCATTTTTCTTGTTTTTGTTTATTAAGATTCCTATTGCATGCTTAATAGCATGAGTGCATGATACCCTCAACACACTTGCGTCAGATATAAGGTTGTTGCTTGGTGCTTAACTGCATAGTCTAGTGTCAATCTTGAATGTCATAGATGTCTGGGGAAGGCTTCTGTGAATAAGTTAGAAATCAATAACGAATTGTTTAAATTTCATGTTGTTTTGAATAAAAGATGCTGGTGCATTAGATCCTTTAGGATGAATTGTTGTATTATGTAAGAATTATAAATCTGGAAGGAGATCTATATTTGGACCTTGACTTTGCCAAGCTACATATTGTATTGCAGTGCTGATAGGAGGAATGTCCATTATGGATTGTCATCTATCACCTGAACAACTTACTAAATATATATTGTACAGCGAGTGGTTAATTTATGCAACTTGGAGGATTGTAGACAATATATTATCCCTGTTGCAATCTGTTGGAGCAAGTGAAAAGGTCTTCCACTTGATGGATCTCTTGCCAAGCAACCGATTTTTATCAGAAGGCAAGTGCTCTATGTATTCTTGACTAGGAGGGCTTCTAAGATAAATCTAAATTCTGAGATATTGTTTAGAATAATGGGCCTTGGTTATTCTTCAATCATTTAATACAATTCATAACATGCATGGCAACTGAAAATTTGAATTAACATGAACCTAAATAGTAATGCAAGATGACTATCTTGCTTGAATAGTTAAAAAATTGGTGTCTTTAAATTCAAAATGCCCATGCATGACTAGTATGATAGACTTATGGAAAATTAAAATTCTGGTAGTGCAATGTCTCTTTTGTTTTGAATATGTTTATTCACTTTGGGATCACTTCAGGGCTTTATATTAAATTCTTGCCTTGAAGTTCCCATTCATTTGGTTAGACATTGTATATGTCTTGACTTTCTTGCAACTAGTTACGTGTTTAAGTAATTTAAGTTTGATGTTGCATCCTAACTTTATGCAGGGGTGAAAATGCAAAAGCTACTTGGTCATGTACAATTTGTCAATGTATCATTTCAATATCCTTCAAGGGTAAAGGCATATCTTATATCTTTTAAACGATATTAAATGATGTCTGAATAATTCTATTTTGCTCTCCTTATTCTGAAAAATATTTCGCCTGTCAACTTATAAAATTTCAGAATTGGCTTGAAGTATGTAAACACAATGCATGTAAGTTAAAACTTTTATTTCTCAAGTAGATTCTGAATCTGCATCATATGCAGCACCTGTGTTTGCGACGCTAGAATATTTTCTATTAAACAAGAGGTTCCTTCTCTCCTTGTACTATATGCTATCCAATATGCAAGAGGAGATTTATCATATATTATAGGTTCAAATTAGTTCATTATTTTGGAAAAAACTATAATCTCTTTACCTGTTGTGACCAGTGGCAATTTTATCTGAGCATGAGTACAATACAAAATTCTTTCTCACTACTACTAATATTGAGCATCCATTTAATATACTCTTATGCGTCTTGAAACTCCTTACAATGTGTCAAGTCTTTAGTGCAACTAGTTTCTCCCAATCTATAAGTTATCCTTTACATGGTCTTGTTATGACCAGCATGGAAGGTCTTGGAATTCCTTATGATGTGTCAAGTCTTTAGTGCAACCAGTTTCTCCCTATCTATAAGTTATTCCTTTACATGCTTTTGTTATATATGATCGGCATGGAAGTTTTTTATGCTTGGCAATTTTTTTTTGACTTATTCATTTTTGCTAAAGGGCCTTAAGTAATATATTTTGCTAGTTTATAATACCTTTACCCTCAAAATTCGTTACAATTTTTTGATAATAATTTATTATTTTTGTTAAAATTTGCTTTATTTCATTTTACTTTTAATTTTATCTTCCCTTTCGGAGTAAGGGAGAGGGAAAAATTCTGTGGATCTTACTTTTTGCTGAATTTTAAACAGGCACCTGCTCTAAATCATATTTGCTTCTCTGTACAAGCAAATGAAGTGGTTGCAATTGTAAGAAATATCCATTATTGTTTTTCCCCTTTGGTGCTGGTAGAAAGATTGGGGATTAACTACTTTTACTTTATTTATCAAGGTTGGGTTGAGTGGCAGCGGCAAAAGCACTTTAGTTAGTCTTTTACTGTCTCTATGAGCCAACTAACGGTCAGTTAAGCTATGCATACCCTTGCATTATACTCCAACATCCTGGGTCTAATCAATAATTTTACATGGACATGGTTGATGTTTTCTTGCATTTTACACGAAAGAGGGAAAAGCAAATCAATTTAAAGGTCAAGGGAAGGATCGGATCATATTATATTACCTGCTCTCTCTGTATGCAGGGAAATTTGGAGGTAAAAGGGATTAAAATTATTGTGAATGAAACTCTTTAGACGCTTAAACTTACTTGGGAAACATACAAATAATGCTAACACACTAGACGAACTTATTTTACTTTGTAGTTACTTGCTCCTTACCAAAGAGGTGCACATGTACCTCGTACAATCAAGTAGTATTTATATTTTAAAGCATCTGAATTCTTATGATGATGTGTGTTCATTGCCTGAAAAAAGCATAATCAACTTATTATCAATACATGGCTAAATTCTTTATATGCCAGATGATATTAAACGGAGTGAGTTTCTTGTTATGATATTGTTTCTTATTAATCATTGCATTGTAACTACAACTTTTGCTTAAAACAAAAGCAAATCCGATGAGAACCTTGTAGGCTCTTTTTCTTTTTGGTCAGCAAAGGTAGGCCTGTGGAACATACTATAACCTTCATAGCTCATACTAAAAGCAACCTTGAAGGAGATACCTTAGCATGTGAATGCAGCTCACATATTTTTTAATTTTTTGTCAGACTGATTATATATGTCGTTGATTCTTGTTCTTTGGAATTCTTATCATGTATTTAGACTTTGCATTATAATGAAACCGTTTTATTTTGTTTCTCATAGTATCTGGATGCATGTGCTTAAGAATGGTATTAGGGCAAAATAGGGGTAGGATACTTGTCAATAATGAGAGAGTCATGACCAGAAAGAGATGAAATTTAAAGAATGCTATAACAGAAGTTTCTAATCCAATAATGTGTAAACCCTTATGTGAATTTCACTTAAATTTCCCTGTGAGACTTTTTTGGTATTCATGCATATTTGAAATGCAAATATTATTAAAACATTTACCCTTGCATCTCTATTATACCATTATTTTTCAAGTTTTTGCTTGTGAATGAAATATTGGTACTCCTAATGACTGGTAATTAGGTCTTTAAGTGACTTATTTGCAGATCTATATAGATGGAATTCCACTTAGAGAATGGGACATCAGGTGGTTGCGTGAACATATTGGGTTCGTTGGACAGGTTAATCTGCATACTATGTAACATGTGATGCACACTTGGATGTACCTATGCAATTATATTTTAAATTGTTATTTCAGACAGGAACCCAAACTTTTTCACATGGATATCAAGTCAAATATTGGATATGGTTGCAAAAGAGACATTAAACATGAAGATATTGAATGGGCTGCGAAGTAGGCTTATGCTCATGAATTTATATCTTCTCTTCCTGATGGTTATGACACATTGGTCCATGATAATTTGCTCAGCGGTGGACAGAGGCAGCGAATTGCTATTGCTAGGGCCATTCTCAGAGATCCTACTATTTTAATTCTTGATGAACCCACCAGTGCTTTGGATCCAGAAAGTGAACACCAAGTTGAGGTATTTAAGTTTGAAAACTTGATAAATTTATCCGAATAATAGAAACTTCATAAAGCTTGTAGTTGCTGATATATCTACTGCTTTTATCTTTAGAGGGTTATTCATGGATTCAGAGATAACAAGAATGCAAAAAGAACCATCATCGTCATAACACACAGGTAGATTTCTAACTCCACCTTCCTTAGTTTTGTTTTATTACCAAAGGTCAGCTACCGTCATAATACAGGTAGGTTTCTATCTCCCGCTTTCCTTAGTTTTGTTTCATTACCAAAGGTTAGCTACCGATAGCCATCTTTCTTACAGGCTCTCCACCATAAAAGCTGTTGACAGAATAGTTGTAATGGACGGTGGTCAAATTGCTGGGGTTAGTTCTCTTGTTTTGTCTATGTCAGATGCTTACCTAGTCTCTTCAACTTTTATGCATGTAACTGTCTTGGCAGCTGTGGTCTTTGCATGTGCAGGTGGGTGACCATGACGAGCTTCTTCTCAGGGGAGGGCTGTATGCACAGTTAATAAGAGTACAATCTGAATCCTTGGCTTGATTGAGGAGCCCATCAATACAGCTGTGGATCTGCTTCATTGTTGATACCTTCATGTGCTCAACCCATGCTGTAACCACCAGCTTTGTACAGCATGAATCATCAAGAGTAATGCTCGTGCTGATTTACCCCGTTAACCTGGACTTTACTCGGTACATCTTTTCCCGCAGGTTTGAGCTTTGCTGATTGACGGAATCCTCAAGAGGGATTCCTGCCACTATTGCACTAGAAGGTTGGCATTTAACGAAGATAAGACAGACAGGGAATAATAGCTGATCTACCAAAGTTAATATTTTATCTTTTGATCCATTGTAAGGTCACCTCTGTTTGCCACTCTTCCTTCTCTCATGAGTGTGTAACATTTCATAGATGTCATCACATATGATGTATGATCTTACAAGAACAAAAGAGAGGAAAAGAAGGATGACAGAAACCGAAAAACACGAGAAAACAGAGGTTTGGTTTCTGATTGAATCTCTCAGAGATGTTCTAGGTCTTCACCGGAGAAATCTCGTCCCGGCTGAGGAACTTCTTGGTGTGGAAGTCCTTTAATTCCCTCCTCTTCTTTCACTAATTTGTGGTCTTTCGGATCTTCCTTGATACCAGCACGCTCTGTAGCTGGTGCCTCTTCCACTGCTTCTTTAACTTCTTTCACTGCCTTCCGTTGTTCCGAGCAGTTGGTTGCCTCTCTGTTGGTCTTTGTATCCACGGAGTCTCTGTTCCGTCTTGGTGTCCCTTGCTGCTTATCCTTTTAATTAGCTGCTCCTCTTGGGCAAGCGGCAAGCAGCTTGCTGCCTACTTTTATTGTCTACTTCTTGTGTACCACCTGTCTTGTTCATGTTCAAGCAGATGCCATGCTTATTTGATATTGCCGACCGTTAACCAGGATTGATTCTTTGGTGACGTTTTTATGTTCTTACATCTAATGTTGCTGTCATTGTATCACGCTTATGTTTTAAATTTTATGTTCCTGACTATAGGTGTAAAAAGAAGTAAAAGGTAGTGTTACTTCCTTAAAAGCAGAAAAGGCCCATAGTTTCTATTTCAAATGAAAAGATTATTGAAATTTTATTTTGAAGGGAAAAATATTATAAAAAATGAAAATGGCGCTGTTTCTACTTTGAGCGAAAACATGATGCTTTGTGTTTTTTTTTTCGCTCACTAAAATTTTAAAAGCCAAAATGGAACGTAATTTCTCCTCCTACCTGAATGTTTTATCGAGTTACCCGCTGGTGACAGGAAAGCGTCAAAGCTCAAGCCGAGTGCCCGGAAACAACAGAAATAATCGCGCGTATCTGAGTTTTGCTGGCTTCCCGCTCGAATAAATGTCCAGACAGTGAGACTGCGCGTGGGTGCAGCGCGTGAGGGACGCTAAACCCCTGCCACGGCTAAAAGCACGGCAATATACTAACTTGACACCTCGTTCACATCACCACCTATAGCCTGAAGCCACGTATCGTCGCATTGAGATTCGCAACGTTCCCCTGGCCTCCCTCTCCCCAACGTCCATAAACCCCTAAAACCCTGCTTCTGGGTTTTCTGCTTCCCTTATTGGAACTGTAGAGCTATCGTTATGTATCATGTTGACATGCACAGTACTGTGAACTTGTTCTAGCTGTCTTTTACTTTTCCTCATTTTGTTTAGTCTCTTGTTGTGTTTGAAGATGATTCGCTTTTCGTTTTGGTTCTTTTTGATCCTTTTGGTGCTGGAGGGAACGGTGTCCGATTCTGGATCTGGTCCGCACATAGCTGATGTGAATGTACTGTTACCTCCCAAAATGACTAACGCCGTGGCGTATCGGCTTCAGGGAAGTGATGGCTGCTTCAAATGGTAGTACTGAGTAAACATTTTTCTTTATTTATAGCGAGACTTCTTTTTTCCCTTTCAAAATATGCAATCAAACTGGAGGTCTGTAAGGCTACTGACTAATTGTTCTAACTGTGTTGGAGCTAACTAAGGTAGAAACTTCACTAAATTGAATTCTATATGGAATTACTTTGTAGTTTTTGTGCAGAACAAAGAGTATGGGAACTGGCATTAGTTGGTCTATCAAACTGTTCATTTGTTAGCTTAGAAGGGCTAAAGGAGGTGAAAACACAGAAAGAATAGGGATGTTTGGTTAGAGCTTATGAAACACGGAACTGGTAAATTTGGCAAGCCCTGTTAAAAATACTCCATTAGAAGCTTTAAGTCTGACCTATTACGAAGTTTTGTGAAGGAAGAAGTAGAAACAATTTAGTCATGGGGCAACTATTAGGTTGTTATAATCCTTGGAGATGTTGCATCACAAAGTTGCTAGTGAATGCAATACCATTTGAAATAGCATTCAAATTTCGGAACCGTTTTTGCTGACGAGCGGGAAAAAAATGAGTCTGGGGAAGAGAGCAGAATGGAATATGGAAGGCAGCTGAGAACTTTTTTGGTGCCCTAATAACCTTATACAATATATATTCTGCAAGAAATTAATAATGTACACTACTTAATGGAGGTGTGACGAAGGAACTTGTTCATTGGCTACAAGGATGAGGAAGAGAATGGAGGGATTTGTGATTTATAGATTTTCTCTAGTTCTGCATTAGAAAGAAAAATATTATTATTAAAAGAACCAAAGGGGTGGCTCATGTCAGTGTCTGGACCACAGGAGAATGAAAAAAATCTACTCTCTCTACGCCAAGTGGTTGAGATTCTTTTGAATATACTTTGGGATGAAATGTCCGAAGGTTTAGTGGAGGTTTTCAATCATCCCTACATATTTTATGGTTTCTTTTGATGATATCTAGAGAATTCTGGTGGATGTCTTGTAGCCTTTAAGGCCTTTCCAAGTTACTTTTCCAAATCATCTATCCTCCGAATGGTGATGCCTCACTTTCTGTCATATTCTTCAATAATTTTCAAGCAAGCACCGGAAACGACTGAAACCTGATCTGAATATTCTTGTCGATTTCACTTTAGATTAGAAAATGAGCATGTACATCTTGTTTGTCTACATGATTAATTGCTTTCTGGAGTAATCTTATTGGCCTTTAAATTTTTTCAGGTCATGGGACCATCATGATATTCTCTCTGTTTTACCAGAATATAACATCAGCAGTCACTGCTCAACAAGTGCATGGCTGAGATCAATTGCCCCTTATAATGGTCGAAAGGAAACTGCAGTCTATGCCACTGACACATACACAGGGATTGTAATTCGGTGCAAAGTTTTTATTGACACTTTTTCCAGAATCCAGATATTCCACAATTCTGTTAAGCTTGATCTAGATGGGCTTGCTACTCTGCGAGTACGCGCTTTTGATAGTGAAGGTATCTGAATTGCTAATAATCACTTGGACGGTTTGATTTCCGGTGATTGTTAAAATTAATGATCATGTTATTTTTTTGATTGTGTTGGATTTTCTTTGACATGTCACAAAATTCTTCAGAATCCTGATGAAGCTCTATTTGTTGTTGTTTATTTTCCTTGTTTAACTTTTATTGATTCTTGTTTCATTACTTGTGTGTTTAACCTTTTGTTTGCATAGCTCTTTGTTACCCTAAAATAAAAAAAAAACTGATGTTACTGGTTGTCACCTGGAGTAAATTTCTAAATAGGAATCTTTGTGTTTGTTTACTTAAATTTCAGTTACAACACCTATGAGTAAAATACAAAAAGTAAACATCGTAGCAGTCAATTGGAATCAGGAAAAATGTTGCAGGTTCAATTTGCCTCACTCTCTCCCCACCCCACCCCCCCCCCCCCCCCCCCCCCCCCCCCCGGGACAATTCTGTGTTGCCTGTGCAAATTATGCATAAATCTATATTCCTCTTTCAGGAGGTCTGTTGTATCTGTGTCAAGACATTTTTAAGTCTTATTAGCTGCTTTGGCAGGTTGAGAAGTGTTACTTCTGATTGTATTTAGTTGTTTGGTGCTTTGGCAATCTTGATATGGTTGTATTAACTTCTTAAACTGTTCTGCAGAAAACGAATTTTCATCACTGGTGGGTCTGCAATTCTCATGGCAGCTGATACCCGAAACCAAGGGATTGTCTCATCACCTTGTACATGTTCCTTTGAAAGATTCTCCCCTGAGTGACTGTGGTGGATTATGTGGTCACCTAGATATCCGAATAAAGCTTGAAGATAGTGTATGTACCAGTACTGGCCTATAGCAGTCGCTTGCTACAAACTCTTACACCTATGTCTAACTTTATTCATCGATATGAGTTGCAGGGTGTATTTTCAGATTTGTATGTAGTCAAAGGAATTGGAATTGGCCATGAGAAAGTTTCAGTTCATTTACTTGAGCCAGAATTAAAGCATTTGGCTGACAAGATTGTTCTAACTGTAGTGGAAGCCATGTCACTTGATCCTCCATCACCTGTTTTCGTCCTCATTGGTGCTGCTTTCCTCTATAGTCTTAAAGTTGTCCGTGGGAATACTCCTCAAGGTTTTCTTTCTACTTTCAGTCTTTCTTGACCACCCTCGTCTAATACTTACATTGTAGTGACCTTATATATATATATATATATATATTTATAAATTTCAATCTTGATGGCGCTGCCTGCCACACATTTGCCATGCCATATGTTTCACATGTTATTCTATTATTACTATTTTGTTTCTATATATTGCAATCACAATAAGACTCGAGCATGTTTAGACATTCAACTAGTTGATATTGCTAAGTGAAGTTAATTATCGAAGCTTCTATTGAAATCTATATTAATTTTCAGTTCATGTTATAATTGATAGGCTGGACAAAGTGCATACTTAGCTAATTTTCTTTTGGAAGATTCTCAGAGAGTAGTTGACATAAATTTGTACTTTATGTTTCCTTTACTTCTTTGTCTTTGGTACCCTTTTTTCTTTGCCAAGTACTTAGTGTGACAACATATTGAAGTCAGCACTTTTAATTGCCATTATTTTGTGATGTCTTTGCAGCTGTTGCAATAGACCAGCAAGCATTTGCATCTTTTGATTTCTTTCACTTGAATTTAGCTGATGGTGCTTATTAGTTTGATTGAAGGGCTAGTTTGAAGCAGTATTTTCAACTAGACTTTCTTCAACTTGGACCCATGTTATATGTAAACTCATTAATTCTGCAATTTTTCTGTTAATGGAGCGTTCTTAAGGATGATGTATGAAATTAAATCAGGCATTTGCCTACTGATAGTATTTTTTTTTTAATTTTTAATTTTTAACTTTGACTGCAAATGTTATAGCAAACTAATATTATTGTTAATTATGAAGTATCTGTTAGGCCTTTCATGTATAGGCTGCAGCAATTCTTGAAAGTTCCTTGGCATTGCATTTCATATGTAGCTTGATGGAGTACTTATTTTATGTTGCAATATCAGCATTGTTCTCAGCACTCGCATACTTCCTTTTATTACTTCTGCAGTGGTATCTCTGCCTTCACCACATCACCGATGGTCTGCTTCGAACACTTCAGTTGCTCTAGTGGACTCTTTGAATGGTTTCACTCATGCATTGAGCTTAGGGGTAACAAATGTCATTGTTGAAGATACCAGGGTTGCTGGTCATTTTCAAGTGTCATCACTGAATGTTGTCTCACCAGATTCTTTGTCTCTCTACATATCTCCTTTGTCCACATCTGATGACCCTGTAGAAGGAACCAAACCCATTCCATCTGGGGCACGTTGGTATGTTGTCTCTGGTCGTCAATATCTCATTCAAATGAAAGTCTTTTCACGGGGACCTGGTGCACAAGAAATCTACATCACAGAGGTGACTCATGAATTCTTCTAGTTTTTACCATTTTGAAAGTAATATGTGAAAGCTTTATTTCGTTTAACTTTCAAAACTTTCTTTCATAACGTGCATGTTGACTGGCCTTTCAAGTTTTCTTGATGTAAATTAAGTGATTATGGTGATTTATTGATAATGCTAACTGGATACTTCTTCCACCTTTCCTTGGTACTGGTTAATTGGACTAGAATGGTTTTGTCTACATTTCCTTGTTTGGATTCCTAAGTATATGTCTGGTTTACCAAGATGTAAGTTCACTTTAATATGTTAAGGTATGATGTTTACGAGTTTCCTACCCTTCAACGTTTCTCCATACATCATTGGAAGAGCAATTGAACGAGTGAAACGCAATGACAATTTGAAAGACCATGTTTAATGCAAGTCAAATGGATGGACAAGGTTATGTAATATGTGCATTGGGTCTTTAGATGGAGTTGTAGTTCAGTGAGACTGTAACTTCTCTTTGTTTTCAGCTATTCTAGTGATTGGCAAGAAGATTCAGATATCTTCACATGTATAAGTTTCAGCATATCTCTCATAGGAACAACCATAGATTAAATATTGAAGTATCAATCTTGAAAGAAGTTCAAACGATATCGAAGCTCTTCATGTTTTTGTTTTCAGTGCATCTTTATACAAGCCTTTGATTACTCATATGTCGTTGGATCTCCATCATCTGTGTCATTCATGAATTTTATTTTATTTTTTAATTTGTGCATTGAAATATTCAAGTGGCTTTCTTGTCTTTTTAATTGTTCATTTCCCCCTCTTGTTTATTTTCTCAATATATTGTTGTTATCTGGTTCAAGAATTGGTGAGCTAAATTATGTTTTTGGCATTTTGTTTCTGAATTGCTTACAGATGTACAAACTTTGTTAGCTATTTCTTGGTTTCTTTATTCAATTCCTTTTCTTGCATTGCAGAGAGATGATATCAAGTTGTATGACAAGCAGTGTGAGTGCTGGGAAACTTCATCGGTGTCAAAGCATGCTGTGGTTGAATATGGCCGGCAGAGTGCTAGACTTTTGAAAACAACTTCACCAGGTCTTGGAAAATTGACAGCTGCTTTAACTTATTTTAGTGGGCATCAGGACTCAAAGGAGGTGAGGCTGCTTAACTTTCTCTTTTTCTTTTCAATTTAAACAATGCTTAACAATAAAATTTGTTGTGTATTTCTTTTTATCATCAGAAACATGTATAATTATATTGCTATAATTGGTACCAAGTATAAAAGACTATTTAGAGATAAGGAGTTCTGTGAACTCCCCAAAATCCTCCTCATTTGCAAAGTCCATTCCTGTTACTAAACTTTTAACAGTCTAATCCATCTATCTCTTAGCAAAAAGAAAGGGGTTTCCCTCCCTCAAAAAGCTCTCATGTTGCTCTCATTCGACTGTCTCTAAAATATTAATAACGGAATCTTTTCTATGACTTGGAGGCTCATCATTTTTCATTTTCGGTTTGCATCTGGCTTCTATCCTGCTTCTTCTTGTAGGTTCTTAAGGTTGTGCAAGAAATTATGGTTTGTGAGCAAGTAAAGTTTAGCTTGGACAAAACAAGTGGTACATCAGAAATCATTCTCCTTCCCTGGGCTCCTGCTGTTTATCAAGAGATGGAGCTACAGGCTACAGGAGGTGGGGACTGTTCTACCAGCTCATTTTTCTAATGATTTTACTTCTGAGTTCTGACAATTCTCAATGGTTTTGATGCTCTTCAATAATATAGGCTGTGCAAAAGCATCCAGTGATTATAAATGGTTTTCTTCGGACGTGAGTACTGTATCTATATCAGCCTATGGAGTTCTCCAGGCGAAGAAACCTGGTAAAGCTACTGTGAAAGTGGTGTCCATTTTCGATTCATCCAATTATGATGAGGTGGGGGATTTTGGTAGCCCATTTGTTATTTGTTACTCTTTTTTTTTTTAGTATAAATTAACAACTTGGCTATTGAGTTCCATGAATTTTTGTGTGATCGATGTTAACTTTTGGTGTCTTAAAGAGAAGGCTTTGTAAAATTTCTGAATTTAATCTAATGTTTGGCGTGTTGAATGAGGATTAAATTAGATGTCAATGGCTTGATAACAGTCTTGTTAGTTCATGAACTTTATCAGGCTTCAAAGGAGCGGCTTTCTATGTGTTGGATGGATTGAGCAGTTAGACTGCAAAGTAGATTTTGTGGTAGTGGAGAAAATATTAAATAGAATCTAATCGTATTCATAGAAGGATAGTTTCTCTGTTAACTTAGGCTAGCATAGTTAACCTTGGAGACTACATTGTAGCACTAATAGAAGTCAGAAGGTGAGATGGCTGCCATTAGATTATTAGAGACTAACTTGGCACAGTGGTAAACTTTAAGGATCAACTGCATATTTTGTGAAAATATATTCATTTTTTTGTGGAAAACTTTAAAAATAAAATTCATTGTTGTGGATTACAATATTCTCTACCGGAAGTCCCTTTCCCTTTTACATTCTTTTAAGCTACTGATTTATGTTTACTTTAAGTAGGTGGTAATTGGAGTTTCCATTCCATCTTCTTTGGTTATGCTGAAAAATTTTCCTGTAGAGACTGTTGTTGGATCACATCTGCAAGCTGCTGTGACAATGAAAGCCTCAAATGGTAATGCTGTATTAAAGAATGATTAATAACACTCTTTTATCACTGGACTTTATGTTCTTAAGGTTAATATGTCATTTTACAGGTGCTTTTTTTTCTAGATGTGATGCATTTAGTTCATTGATAAAATGGAAGGCTGGAAGTGAGTCTTTTGTTGTTGTCAATGGAACAAAGGAGATGCCTCTTCTGGACAATGTAGGAAATTTTGACCTCTATGGATCAGTTTATGGTCCTCCATGTTCGTGGGCTTATATACATGCTTCCAGTTCTGGTCGAACCATGCTGCATGCTACACTGTCAAAAGAGTATCATCATTTTGATGATTATTTCAGTGAACATGTTATTCTGAAAGCAACTTCACCTATTGCAGCCTATCCACCACTTATTCTCCATCAAGCAGGTGATGGAAGCCCTTTTGGTGGTTATTGGTATGATATAGCTGGAGAAGAAGCTGACAATGAACTGAAAAGCGTGGATAAGTTATATCTAGTGCCTGGAACACATATAGATCTTATGCTTTTAGGGGGACCCGAAAGGTGGGGAAATGGTGTTGACTTCATTGAAACTGTAGAGATTGTTGATGAAGAGCATACTCCCACTGAACGGGTGAATGTGCACCATAATTCTAGCAGCCACGGAAATTGGAAAAGTGTTTTATGCGAAGCACCGGGTAGCTATGTAAGTTTACGGATAAACTACAATTATATTCTATTTTCTCATCTATTTATCGTTGTATTCATTTCTTATCTTCGGATATATTTGATACAAAATCATGAAATATTTGCTTTCTCTTATTTTTTAATGACTTAGAAACTAGTCTTCAAACGTGGGAATTTGGTTGGAGATGACCATCCTCTGCCTGCAATAGCTGAAGTTTCATTATCTCTAGTATGCAGTTTTCCTGCCTCAGTTGTACTGATAGTTGATGAACCTGGTAGGTTTGATATTTTTCCATCCAAGACATGAAATTAATGAGTGATCATAGTCTTTCTTAAGCTTTAATTTTCATAATTTTTCTAAGAATTATGTTTCATGCCATTGGATAATCTGTGCTGCACTACAGTTAACAAACATGATGTCATACGAACTGCAACTCAAGCTGATTGGAGTCCAGATCGAATTCGTGTAAACCCTGTTACTGTCGCAAATGGGCAAACCATTCGAATAGCTGCTGTTGGCATTAGTAACTCCGGGGAAGCTTTTGCGAATTCATCTTCTCTTTGTCTGAGGTGGGAACTGAGCAAATGTGATGACCTGGCTTATTGGGATGATGCATATGATTCAAGGAGACCCAAATACAGTTGGGAGAGGTACCTGGTCTTGCAAAATGAATCAGGAGTGGTATTTCCAGAACTTGGACATATTTTCATTTTTTGTATCATTGTCTTTTATAATTGCTCTTCTTTATATGCTAATGTAATATTCCTATTCTGTAACTCTTGGCCACAATTAAGGAAAAATAGAGCCAAAATAAGTTGTTAGGTTTCACTTTAGCTTTAGAATACTGTAATAATGTAGTTTGCTATTTCATTTATAAAAAAAATAAAAAAATAGTAGTTTGTTAGTTTAGCTTGATTTTTGTCCAGGATTTCATTTCTCATGGAGTGATAACTGGTCATTGCTTGGTAATAAGATGACTTCTAACTATGCCAATAGTTGTACTGGATGGTGGCATGAGCTACGTATGTGCGTGGAAGGCATTATTTTGTTAAGTGGACCTCATTTAATTTTATTTTTCTTCTAATTACATATGCTTGTATTTGAGTGGCACCCTGCTTATGTAAGTAAGATTCTTTCTTCCTACTTCCAGAGAGAAAAAAAAAAAAAGACACTGTAGTTCTCTTACTAGCTATTGTGCCTTTTGTTTAGAGCTGTTTTCTTCTCTAAAGAAGTTGTACATCTTATTTATCTCTACATTTGTCCCTGTTATCATGCTCAAAATATTGGTTTGGATTGTTTTTGAATCATATTAGTTATTATAGGTTCATCATCTAGCATTTATCATATTAGTTCTTATCCTATTTCTTTCTTATTGAGGAAGGGTTAAAAAGAAGTTGTAACACAAAAACAGGAGTAGCGGTAGTGGGATTTTACTAGTTAAAATTGCCAAACATGCCCACTTAAAATGCCAGCATAGTAATGTTGTATAATGAGAATAATTAAATTATCTGCAAAAGTGTTCTTCTGAAACTGTTAGAAGGGTGTGTTGTGATTAAAGATACACAGGAGGGAGGAATTCAGGAATGTAGTGTGGGAAATGGAACCTTTGGATTTAACTTTGGTTGGTGGACGATACACATGGTCACATCAAAGAGCAGTACTGTTAATGTCAAGGATTGATAGGTTTATGGTATCGAGTTGTTGGGAGGAAATATTTCCAAGGATCCAACAAAAGCTCTTTCCTAGACCCATCTCTGATCATCATTGTATAGTATTGAAGTTGGATGGTATGAAATGGGGCCGAGCCCCTTTAGATATGAAAATATGTGGTTGGAGGTGGAGTCGTATGGCTTGGTGCAGATTTGCTGGGAAAGCGAGGGATTAGAAGGACATGCAAGTTATGTGGTGATTAACCAGATGAAAAGGTTGGAGGAAATTAAATAATGGAGTAAGGAGAGGGTAGGGAATGTAAATAGTAAGAAGAAGGTCCTTTTGGGGCAGCTGCAAGATGTGGATAGAACTATCATGGAAAATGGGGGAAACGAGGAGCTGCAGGGTAAAAGAGTTGAGATTTGCGGAGGGATGTCATGGCTGAATAGAATGGAGGAGATTTCATGGCATCAGAAATCTAGAGCTCTTTGGCACCAGCTTCTTCCATCGTATGCTAGTGCATACCAGAGATATAATTATATTAGCAAGCTGAAAGTTGGGGAGGAAGTTGTGGAGGATCACAGTGGGCTAAAAAGGGCAACTGGTGAGTTCTATGCCAAATTGTCAGATGGCGTCCATCTCTGGATGGTTTGGGTTTTAAAGTGATTGGGAAGGAATCTAGGAGGAGAATAGAAGAACCGGTTTGGGGAGGAGGAGGTGAGGCTTCATTACATGACTGTAAGGGGATAAGGTGCAGGGTCCAGATGGATTTACTGTGCTGTTCTTACAGAAACACTGGGAAATAGTAAAAGAAGATATTATGGGGTTCTTAGTGAAGTTTATAGCACTGAGAAATTTGTGAGATCACTAAATGTGACTTTTTTGGTTTTAATTCCTAAGAAAGTAGGGGCCGTTAACATTAAGGATTTTGGACCAGGAAGTTTGGTGGACTGTATTTATAGATTGACGGCTAAAATTCTTGCAAGGTGCTTCTGGAAAGTGGTGGATGAAGTTATTTGCGAGTTTTAGAATACCTTTGTGGAGGGGAGAAATCCTAGACGCCGTTTTGATTGCTAATGAGGTGGTTGATTGCCAAAAGAAACTGAAGAGGAGCAGGGTGACATGTAAATTGGATATGAAAAAGGCCTATAATAACGTCTCATAGGATTTTGTTCTGTACATGTTAAAAAGAATTGGATGTCGGGAAAAATGGTGTTGCTGGGTGAAACAGTGTATTTCCATAACTTCTTTCAATAGTTATTGTAAATGGTAGTCCTACTTGTTTCTTCAAACCATCAAAAGGCTTAAGACAGGGGAATCTATCCACCCTGTTGCTATTTATCCTAGTAATGGAAGCATTGGACTGCATGGTATTAAGGGCACTGGAAAATGGACTATTGGAAGGATTTAGAGTGGGAGGATAGAGGGAGGAGTAGTGATTTCTCATTTACTGTTTGCTGATGACTCCATTGTTTTCTGTGGGGCAGGAGAGAGACAGATGGTGAGCCTTGGAAGCATCCTTCTGGGTTTTGAAGCAGTGTCTAGGCTTAGGGTGAACCTGGCTGAAAGTGAATTTATCCCAGTGGGTGAGGGGGTGAATGGAAGAGTTCTGGCTGAGTTACTGGGTTGTAAAGAGGGCAGCTTACCAATATAGTATTTGGGGCTGCCCCTTGGGGCTAAACATAAGGAGGTGGTTGTTAGGAATTACATTTTAGATAGGGTGGAAAGGAGGCTTGCTGGGTGGAAGCGGGAAGTACTATCCAAAGGAGGTAGGCTGACTTTGATAAAAAGTTCATTGTCTTAACTTGCCTGTTTATTATATGTCTTTGTTCCCAATCCCAATATCAGTAGCGATGAGGTTGGAAAAGATGCAGAGACAATTTCTATGGGTTAGTTTCGAGGGAGGGAACAAATTTCACTTGGTACAATGGGAAACAATAATGCAACCAGTGGAGTGGCACCGGGTGGGGGGGGGGGGGTTGGGAGGGGGGGTGTGTGGTTGGGGAGGACTTGGGATGAAGAAACTTCAAAGTTTCAATGAGGTGCTGCTTGGTAAATGGTTGTAGAGATTCATGACCGGAAAAGGAGGGCCATGGAGAAAAGGTGTTAGTGGTGAAATATGGAGAGGAGGGTGGCTGGATGACAAAAAATGGGAGGGAGGCTTATGGAGCTAGTGTATGGAGAGCGATATACAAAGGCTGGGAGAGTTTCAAAGGAGGGTGAGATTCAAGGTGGGAAATGGTAAGGCTGTCAAATTTTGGATGGATAAATGGTGTGGGGATTCCCCACTCTGTATGGAGTTTCCTGCCTTGTATGCATTGGCTATTAACAAGAATGCCACTATTAGCGATAACATGCAGTGGGAGGGGAATGTGGTGAATTGGCTGGTTATTTTGCGAAAAAATGTCAGGAACTGGGAAATGCAGTGTGTTTGGGATCTATACAGAAGAATTCAAGAGGTAAAAGGTATGGTGAACACTTCAGTCAAGATCCTTTTGAGTTGGCTCAGAGGGCAGCTGATAAGTTCTCAGTTAGAGAGTATTATAGAAGCTTGAATGAGACAGAATTGGTAAATCGTTTCCCTGGACAGCAATCTGGAAAGCAAGTATTCCCCCTAAAGTAGCCTTCTTTGTGTGGGAAGTCATTCATGGTAAGGTACTTAACATTAGCCAACCTGAGGAAAACGGGGATTCAAGTTGTGAGTAGATGCTATATGTGCAAGAAGGATGCACAATCAATACAACATTTATTTTTGAGATGCAATTGGGTGAGGCAGATTTGGGATACAATTTTACAAAGGTTGGGGACAGCCTGGGGAAGAGCAGACACGGTGAAAAGAGAGATACTGGCTTGGAAAGGAGTGTACAGTCGTAAAACAAAGGAAAAGTTGATCCGAAAAATACCTTTTTTGATTTTGTGGCTAATCTAGAAAGAAAGAAACTGTAGGGCTTTTGATAGGAAGGAGAAATCCTCGAAAATTATTAATGTCCAATGGATGAACCTCCTAAATAGATGGGAAACCGGTAGGGATTTTGTAGATGAGGGGTAACTAGCAGATTTTGTAGAGATGATATCTGGCTATTCTATATTACCTTACTTGTAAATGGGTTGCACCCCCATGGTGCTATGTAAATAATATATTATACTTTTGTTAGTGTTCAAAAAAATGTGGAAGTGGTGACGGCTGGTTAAAAATCAAGATCAGGATGTCCTTCCAGTGGCTAGATAAGTAAAAGATCACATGGGTCATGTCAATAAGGTTTTTATCTTATGTAGTGTGATGGTGTACAATAATTTAGATCTTTCATTCTTTCGGGATGATTGGATGTTGGATTCTCTGTTAATAGCTTGGACCAGGTCATTGTAAGTTCACTAATTAGGTTATGTTACTAGATCCTGTTTCCTTAGTCAACACTTAAAATGTGACGGGGTTGCGCTAGGATCCTAGTTTCAAGGTGTGAGACTTGATCTCACATCGGAAGTATAAGCTTTTTGTATGGGGGTAATACGGATTTGGGCTCCCACTTCAATAGTTGGTTTTTTTTGGTGTGGTTCTCCCAAGATTCTATCAATTGGTATCAAAGCATTCATCATGTCTCTCCGTTGCAATCCTGTGGTGCAGGTGGTCATGTCGGTATTGCAGTGTTCACTCGAGACTAGTAAGGGACTGGTGAAAAGCCAGCTTGCATTGGCGCTGGGGCTGCAAGCATGGTAGAATATTAGGATCCTAGTTGTAAGGTATGAGTCTTGATCGCACATCAAAAGTATGGGCTTCTTGTGTGAGGATTATAAGGTTTTGAGCTCTCTCACTTCAATAACTAGTTTTTTGGGTTGCAATTCTCCCAAGGTACTTATCAAGTTGCCTATCATATTGCCATACTTTCACTTCCATGAGTTTGTGATATATCATGCACAATCGTCAGAATACCCATATGGTGTTATGGAGCTTTCAGTTTGATGGTTCAATTTTCCACTCCAATGTTTATTCTTAATTTGTTAAAACATAATGTCAATTTTTTTCTGTGCTGATGCTTAAAATTGTGAAATCTCTGAGATGCTTAATCCTTCTTTCTCAGTGTATTGTTCGTGCTACTGTTTCTGGTTTTTGCCATCCCATGGGTATTGAGTCTGCTTCATTGCTTGAAGGTGTGGAAAATGTTCTCACAGATGCTGTTCGTTTACAGGTATGCTGTTCTGGAATTTATGATTTTACCTGAAAGGTTTTATAATTTTTTTGAAGCCTGAAGTCCATTTATTTCACTAAATTTATTTTGATATTAGTTGGCTCTCATATGTTAATTTATCCAACTATGCAGCTGGTTTCTACTTTAAGAGTCAACCCGGAGTTCAACTTGTTATTTTTCAATCCTGACGCTAAGGTAGACCGTTTCTGTACGACTAGAACTTGTTTTTCCTGACTGAAACTTGTCAACTCTCTTTGAAGCTTGTTTGATTTCATACATACATACATACATACATATATATATGCATTGTCATGCTGTCACACTTTTTTTTTTCTTTGAGGGTTTGATAAGTTGAAGGCATAGAATCTCAAATAATGAAAGCTGGGTGTCTGTTTATGTAGAATAGACTTGTTTCTCGCCTTCATGAATGTTAATTGGTTCATCTTATCAAAAGGCTTTACTTCAAAGTGTTGAAAAGTATACTTCTATTGATATTCAAAATGAAATACATCATCTTTTATAGGTAGATATGACCTAGAATGAAATAAGAAATAATCTATATTTATTAACAATATCCATAGCTATAATATTTATAGCTCTACATTATGATTTTTTGGAGTCAAATAAGATCCCTATGAATTAGGAATTTAATCAAATCAGTAATCAAAACTGATTTGACCGTGATTCTCAAAACTTTTGAGTTTCCAAAGAAATAATGGAAGAAAATGTGCTTTCTAAAGAACAAGATGAGGGCAGAGAGCGAAAGAGTGACTGAGAGGACGAAGGGGTGGGTTGACGACCCGCGTGGGTGTACAAGGTGAAAATCAAGGGAAAGGAGTTTGAAGTAGTATCGGAAGGTAGGTGTAGGAGGAGCTTGCGAGTGACGAAATGTGGGAGGGGCTGGAAATTGTCCATCTTTTTGAATCGGGGGGACATGCAGTGACTGGGGAGCTCCACTCTGTTAATGGCTCCGGAAAAGGAAATCTCTAGTAAGAGGAAATGGAGGGGTGACGGCTGGATACTACGGGTGACGGTCCAAGGGAACCATGTAGGGCATTTTTTGAAGAGCAACTGAGAGGGCGAGTGGGTGGGTCGACGACGTGCCATTGATGTATAGGGTAAATATCAAGCAAAAGGAGTTTGAAGTAGTGGCAGAAGGTAGGTTCATGAGGAGCTTGTGGGTGACGAAAGGTAGGTTTAGAAGGAGCTTGCGAGTGACGGAATGTAGCAAGAGGCAGAGATTGTCCATCTTTTTGAATTGAGGGGAGATAAAGTGGTTGGAAAGCTCCATTGTGTCAATGGCTCCAAAAAAGGAGATCTCTCGTAAGAGGAAATGGAGGGGTGACGGTTGTATAGTTTGGTCTTCGGTCCAAGGGAACTATTTGGGGTGTCTTTAAAGCTATTAGAGTTTCAAGGATACCAATTTAGGGCATTAATAATCATGGATGAAGGAAATCGGGGGAAAAGGTATTCAAAGGAGAAGGATGTAGAAGTTGAGATCAGTTGCGGACAAGGAGAAGAGGAAGAGATCTAGAGGGAAGTTGAAGGGGAGATTCGTTGCTCTAAATACAAGCACTTATTTTTGCATTGGGTTAGAAGGATGGGTGGAACTATAAGGGAAGATAGTAGCCAGATGGTAAAAAGAAGCTGGAGAACAGTATTGGAAGCCGACAGACCTATAACATAAAGAAACGAGTATGTCTCGGGATTCTGACGAGGAAGATGAAGGATTACGAGTATGGACTAGGAGTTACCAAATGGGCAACCTATGGTCGGGTTGGACCTAGTGGGCCTATGGGCAGACCTGTAATGGGGATGGAACTAGGTAATAAGAAGACGAGAATGTGGGTTATAAAAAGAAATGGGCCAAACCCAATGAAGGAAATGAGGTTGGGCCAATAAGGTATAAGGGTCGAGTTGAAAACTAACTTGGTGTGCCCTAATTTGGGTAAAATTAACTCGAATAACCTGTATTCAGGTAATTATAAATTGATGAGGAATGTCGTAAATGCATCAGACTCAATTATAATGTTAAGGCAGGGTAGCATTTCTTTGGCAAGATCAACGGCGACGATCCCAATAGAGGTGGCCAGAGAGGGGGTTTTGATGACGAAGAGGTGCGAAAAGATGGACACAGTGGCAGATGAAGTAGGATTAGACGTGGTGGTTGGTGATATAAGTGTGGGGCTTGTATTAAAATCAGGTACAACTTCACCAATATGTGGAGAAGCACCGGTAGTGGCGACGACTAGAGGGGAAGTGGGGGCGAATGGAATTGTGTTCCATAGGTATGACAAGAGCAAGGAAATTCTGAAAGTCAAGAGAGGATTACTAAGGTAGGTGAAGGTATCACAACTACTGATTATTAGGCAGAGAGATGCCGCTTTGGAGTATAGAGGGATGGGATCAGTGGCAATGATAGGGAGATTGAAGTGGCAGTATTGGATCGGGGGGATACAAAATAAGAGAGATACCAGTCGGAGTCTCAATTTGGTCATGCAAGGGAGAATTTACTTTCAATTATTTGGGCTTCTGGAGGAGACATTAGAGATGAGGCAAGAGCTTTGGTAATTATGGACGAAACAACAAATAGTCAATATGGCTTGCTTGAAGGAAAAAAAGTGATAGGTGGGGATAATGATGGTCAAGCTAGGGCAATGGTGATGGTATAAAGGGCAGAGAATTGATCAACTTGAGAAGTGATCTCCTATACTTTGAGGTGTTTTTTGTGTTGAGGGTTAATTTAAAAAAGAGTGGGCTTATTGCATTAGGAAAAAGAGTGGAAGGAGATTAACTTGCCAAAATCTTGGGGTGTAATTTAGGGACCCTTCCAATATAATATCTAGAGCTACCCCTTAGGGCTAAATGCAAGGAATCAACTTTGTGAGATCCAGTGATAGAGTGGTTTGAAAGGAGATAGTGAGGTAAAAGAGGAGATATCTTTCCAAAGGGGAAGATTAACACTTATAAAAAACACTCTCTCAAGTCTTCTGGTTTACTGCATGTCACTGTTGCTTAAGATGATAGCAAGGAAGTTGAGAACAATTACAAAGGCGTTTGCTATGGGAAGCTTAAGTGATGAGTTTAAACACCATCTTGTTCATATGGGAGATTGGAAGGCAAACAGTATATAATGAGAGACTTGGGGTTAAATCTCTATCTTCTTCAATAACCTCTTAGGAAAATGGCTTTGGAGATTCATGGTGGAGAAAAGAAGCATATGGAGAAGGGTGTTGGGGGCAAAATATGGGGTAACGAGAAGAGGATGGGCAACAAGGAGGGAAAATGAAAGTTGTGGTACTGGAGTATGGAGAGCCATTACTAAAGGGTGGGAGGAGTTCATACCATTTGTGAGATCCAAAATTGGGAGGAGCAACACTTTTAAGTTTTGGTAAGACTTGTGGCGTGGAGATAGACCACTCTTAGAGACTTTCTTGGACATGGATCGTCTTGCTTGCAACAAGGATTCGTGGGTAAGCGATCACATTACTTTACATGGTGGGGAGATAGTGTAGGAGATGTGTTTTAGGAGGGATGTGTGACGGATTTGCAAAATAAAAAAGCCTTAAAACTTCTTCCAAGACTTGTGTCCTTTTGAACAATGATACCTTTTTATTTGGGTATGTGCTTTCATGAACACATGTATCTCTTCATCAAAAGATGCATTCATGAAAGGTCACATCTCTTTATCAAAGGATGTTTCTCCTCACCAAAGTACATGAGAATGTCTATATGTAGAATCATTCTCTATTTAGATTAAGATACTTTAGAAAAGTACAAAATTGATAAGTTTTCTATTTCCAAATCACTTCCTTTCTTTTTTTATGCCCAAAGAGACTTGAGAAAACCATCTCTTTGTAAAATACCATTGGTGTTAGACTTGATTGTGGGTGTGCAAGCCGAGTCAAAGGTCCTCATTGTATCTTGCAGGGAATTCACTGTTATCCTAATGCATCCAGTGAGATCAAAATTGGTGGAGGCGAATTGAACCTAAAGCTTAGTACAATCTTATACACCTTGAAGAGTTTGCGCATTTTTCTCTTTATCCCTTTGTTACAAAAATATCTTCACCAACAGGATGTGCAAGATTGGAAAGTGGGACTGGTAGGGCAGTTTTTGGAGGATATTTACAAGGTTGAACAAGATTTGACTATGGAGGATAAGGTAGTTTGGAGAGAGGACAAAGTGGGGAAGTTTTCAGTAAAATCGTTCTTTAAGAAGATCGATGATGACCAATGAAGAGAGGTGGCCACAAGAATTCCTTGGAACTTAATATGGAAGGTAGGAGCACCTACTAAGGTGGCATGCATTTTTTACATGGGAGACAATTTGGGACAAGCCTCTAACTCTTGATAATCTACAGAAAAAAGGTCTTATATTATCGAACAGATGTTTCTTATGCAAAGGACAGGAAGAGACCGTATGGTGTAGCTGGACTAGAGAGATATAGGAGAGTGCTCTGAGTGTGATGGGTTAAGTTTGGGTGATGGTGGGGTCGGTGGCAGTTGAATTAAGGGTTTGGGCAGGTTTGAGGAGTGCAGGGAATAGAAAGAAAGCTGCTGTTTTAATTTCTCTTCTTATTTTGTGGCTAGCGTGGGAAGAAAGCAATAGCAGAGCTTTTGAAGAGAAGTAAACACCCATTAGGGTGGCTAGGGATGGATGGTTTCATACTCTAAAATAGTAAATGAGGACCTTGTAGAGTTCATAGATATCCTCACTTTTAGGTAGGAGTTAAATCATTTATATCCATGGGTGGCACCCTATTGCTGTCTTACGGTTAATATATATTCTTTTGTTGATTAAAAAAAAAAAAGCTTTCCGCGTTAAAATAAATTGCATGATAGCTTCTTTCTGTCCAATCCCTTCTGTCACCTTGTCAGTTTCTCTTTTCTTTTTTGCCTGAGCCTCAAGTACTGTGGCTCGATGTTACAAATGATTCTAACTGCAAAAATTGGGCTTGCTTATGCTTAAAACCCCAATCTGCTTGCTATGTGTTGATTCAATTTTCTCTTCCTAGAAATGTGGATCAGAATTCCTTTCCGTCTACAGTGATGTGATGGTAGTGAAAATGCATTGTTGTTTATCAGAATATTTGAGCTTAAACAATTTCCATCAGTTTTCTGCAAAAAGGGTAGTGGTTCTTGGCTCTTCATTTTCAGTTCCATTACCTTTTATAATGGAAAGATTTAATTTTGCCATCTCCAAATAGAAGGAGGGAGGCGAGAGAGATCTTTTTAGAGCTGGAACAAAGGCCACATGCCACTCAATGTTTCAACCATCATGCTGACAACCTGAGGAAGAGCATAAACACTGTTCTGTTCCTCACCAACAATTTTAATCAGTTTAAAGAGCTACATCTGTTTTGTTGTAGAGTATATGAGCTAGCTTCTTGTTTGTACCGGCTAAGCTACAAGATGTTTGAAACAATTTATGTAATGTGGCACCATAACAGGTAAAATAAAGGCATCATATACAATGTCATCTACGGTTTTAACATGTGTTGATCCTGTTGATCAATCACCCCAGGGTACTGTTTTGTTTTTTGTTTATTCTTCAAACTTTACCAGAAATAGATTTGCTTCGGGCGTTACTTTCTCTTCACAATCAGAAATGTTTCTGGTAAAGTAATTTTAAATTTATCTACCTGATATTTAGCTTTCTGAATCTCTTTGAAGTTCTGTCACCAATTTTGATCTTTTCTTTCTCGGAAATATAATGTTTCAAATTATGGAGTTGCATTAATTTCATGATATTGTAGGTAGAGACATCATTTAGATGATTCATCAAAGACTCTTTTGAACCTGAGATGCTTGCCAGACTGATCCAATCATTCTGTTTGTGTATTTGTGTTATTATAATGGTTTTTGTTTGTATTATAGTTTGTAGGCCTCATGTCACTATGATTATATCACAATGTAATGAGATTCTTACTGAAGGTAAATTTATCAATTACTGGAGGGAGCTGTTTCTTGGAAGCTGCCGTGAATGATACTCGAGTAGTGGAAGTTGTTCAATCCCCATCTGGTTTACAGTGCTTGCAAATGATCCTTTCTCCTAAAGGTTTAGGAACTGCTCTTGTGACAGTTTATGACATTGGGCTTGTTCCTGCGATTGCAGCTTCTGTTGTGGTATCGTCTTCTCCCCCTTCTTTCTGTGTGGTTTTTTAAATGATGGAAAACTTGCCTATAGGTTTATATTATTGCCTTACTCTGTTACAAATTCTTTGATGTTGCTCCTGATGTCAATTTGAACTTGTTTACCCCTTTCTAGTAGGTATTTAGAATGCTAAAATTGAACCTTTTCATCTCTGAACTGCTAATCTTTTATGGAAAAATTTCTCTAGAAAGCTGAATTGGAGAAAATTATGTTTGTGAGAGAAAGATGTTTCTCATGAAATCAAGGAACCTCTTTCCTTGAAAATGGGCAAGCCCTTTTTTTATTTAGTCAGAAAAAAAAATTGGATACTGATCAGATAATGGCTACATTTCAACTTGAGTAAGCCTTAATGCCAAGCTAGTTGTGGCTTGCCTTAGATACTGACACAACCTTGATTCTTATCCAATGGCCATAAAAGCTTTTGCAGTTATTCATGATGTGTGATATTTTCCTTTTACCCTTTCCGATAAGGATATTTTCCTTTTACATTGGTACTTTATTAACCAAGATTGGATGTTAATAAACAATATTTAGATATTCACACGGCAGATGTGTGATCTACTTAGCCAATGTGCCATTTTGTGTTTTTGCAGCTCCTGGTTAATTTTGATAACTACATTTGACTGTTCATTGATGTCGATGGTAATAATGTTAACTAAAGGTGCCTGACAACGTGTGACTGCTGCCTAAAACTATCACATCATGTAACAATAACTCTGCCTTGTGGAATTCACATAATCAATTCTGATCTTATTTCTTTCAAACAACAAGTATTTTTATGTTTAACGATATAATTTGAAATTTTTACATGATGCTTCATGGGTAATTACTTATGATGGGAGGTGGTCCCAGGGTTGCTAGTTGCAATGTCTTTCACCTTTAGTACCAGAAGGATCTTGATATTGGCTCATCAACATGAGAAATACCTAGATCCTTAATTTTTTTCCTAAAATTCAGTATTCTTTTGTTTCACTGGGATATTTTAATTGTTAACATGTATCTAGCTTTTTATCTAGTTGCTTTCTTCTGTTTTCCCCTTCAGATGTGAGTGCAGTTGTAGTTATTTTTTCATGATGCATATTTAGTATTCTTACTGAAGTAGCTTCTTTATGTGGTACATATTGTATAGGTCCAAGTGTCAGATGTGGACTGGGTTAAGATTATATCCGGAGAAGAGATAAGCCTTTTGGTGTGTTTAGCTTTTTCGTATCTTATTTCCCTTTTAATTTTTTTTTTTTTTTTGGGGGGGGGGGGGGGGGGTTGGTGGCCGTGGAAGGAAGGGTTTCCAATTTGCATTTTCATATGTTCTTTTGATGTTCCAGGAAGGAAGTTCACAATCCATTGATGTAATGGCTGGAATTAGTGATGGAAGTGCTTTTGACTCTTCTCAGGTTTGAGTTGCTATTACATATAAACCTTTTGAAATTATAGTTTCTGTTTATAGTCTGTTGCATGCTTTCTATTTCAACATGTGTGTTGATATTTACCAGCTCAATAATTGTGCGTAGGCGGCAATGAATGTGAAGAATAAGAAGCTTTTGTTATAGAAGTTGTTTGTCTCTCATGTTTTGTAAAATTTCTTTTGATGTTATCAGCATGAATGTATGTGTACTCTGTTGTGCATGCATTGTAGCCTGTTGTTATGTTGACTCTTTTGAAATCCCCAAAAACTTTGGATCAGAAGTTCGAAAACCCTAATAACTTCTGCTGGGAACTTTCTGTGCAGTATGCCTATATGAATATTAAGGTGCACATCGAGGAAGATATAGTCCACATTGGTGATTCTTCAGCTACTGTTGGCGGACATGTCACAGCCCCTACTTTTAAAATTATGGCTAAACATCTGGGGATCACATCTCTCTATGTGAGTTCATTTTTTTGCCCCTGTACAGCATGTTGTTATCTCAAGTTGGCTCTTCTTTTTGAATCTTTACACTGGGAACTAGAATTATGCATACGTACAAATACATTTGAAATCAGGTCAGTGCTAAACAGCAATCAGGACGTGAAATATTGAGTCAAGCAATAAAGATAGAAGTTTATGCCCCACCAAGTCTTCACCCCCATGATATTTTCTTGGTGCCTGGTGCAACTTATGCGGTATGTTTAAGAATCTTCTTGTTTTCTCTTAATATTCTTTTGAATATAAGTTCAGATTTAAAATGGAAAGATATTCTGAATAGGAATTATTACATCAAGGGTTAGTCTGCTTCTTCAGTAACTTTAGAACTTATCTTCATCATGCCAACCAGTTGTTCAAAAGAAAAGAAAAATATTTTAAAATCTTTTTCCTTTCCCCACATGTTTTTGCCTTGATTTAAACAGCACACTAATTATGTGTGTTTAGCTTTCTGTGGAAGGAGGGCCGACAATTGGTGTATCTGTTGAATATGCTACCACAGATGATGGTATTGCAACAATCCACAGATCTTCAGGACAACTCTATGCAATTTCACCTGGGAACACGGTGAGATAAAATCTGCAGTTGATATGTGGATATTTTGAGCTGATTTGGCTGGCCATTTTGCTTATTGATCATCTAACACAGCTTAGTTGCATTAACACTTAGGATTCGAGTACAATTTAACTTTTTTATAACCATGTATCCATAATTGTGAAATTGATTCGTCACTTGGAAATGTTCTTCTGATTATACATACATAAACATCATGAATTGAGTAAATACATAAATTTTCTTGTTGATTGAAGGCAGCTTTGATTATTTCAAGCTTTGATCTCCACTAACAGCTTCTTGGGCCTCACTTTGTCATAGCTTCACATAAAGTTCATTGTTAGTGATTTGTCGAACTTTGGTTATTTTGATCCTGTGTCTGTGTCTGCATGTGCATGGCGGCTCTTTTCTTGTGTGCCTTTTTTTTCTCTCTTGTTGTGTGTGTATATACCATGAAATGGTTGCTACGATGTGGTAGACTGATAATGACATCACGTCAGAAAGGGGACCTCTCTTTGGGCATGCCCCACTCTCATCTCTCAAAAGTGGGATTTTCTACTGCAAATAAAAGTGACAATTCTAATTTGAACAATCAGTCTGCCTGATAAAACTGCATTGTAGTGAGCCCACTTTTAAGGCTAAACTTTGGTTGGCACGGTAAGTTTTATCTTACATATCATAGACATATTAAGTGGGGTGCACTCTTGGATACACGCTCAAACTTAACTGTACCATACTTAAATTGTCATTTACATTGTAGAGTTTAGATTTCTCTCGGTGTCCCTATAAAATCTTTACTGCTTGCATTTTACTTTTTTGTTTGTTTAGAGACAGAAGATGTTAGGTTTTTGTTGGGGTCGATATTATATGTGCCTAATCTTAACCGCTTCCTTTTATGACCAGACTCTTCTTGCCACTTTTTATGGGAAAGGAGATAGTATGATTTGTCAAGCATATGGCATTGTTAAAATAGGAGTTCCATCTTCAGCAATGTTGATTGCGCAAAGTGACATGTTGGCCATTGGCCGGGAGATGCCATTATATCCTTCATTTCCTGAGGCAAGAATCAAAAGCCAAAAGAAACGTTTGAACTAATCTAGCTATCTACTTTCAAGATTCTAACAGTTTGATATTGTCAGGGTGACTTGTTGTCTTTTTATGAGCTCTGCAAAAATTACAAGTGGACTGTAGAAGATGAAAAGGTTGGATTAAGTTTTCTCTAGTCCCTGTGGTTTGTGGTTTTTTTCTTGTCTTATGTTTGATGATAAGATATTGTCGATTCCTTTGAATTAAAAAGATGACTTTTTATCTTTCCTTGTTTAGGTGTTGAGTTTTATCGCGCCAAAGAACTTATATGGTGAAAACAATGGCGTTCAATCAGCTGTATCAGAGGAAATACCATCGTCCACTTACGCAGGTCACAAGGAACTTGGTTTTGTCAGTATTTTGTATGGAAGGTAAGTTGAAATTGTCAGATTTTTAATCACGTAAAATGCCTATAAACATATAGACAAACTGACAGAGCAGTTGTGCACCATAGACTAGCAAACTTTTGTTATAATATTGAGTTTATCACTAGCAAACTTTTGTTATAATATTGAGTTTGTCTATTTGATATCTCAACTGAACCCTGTCTTGAATGTTTGAAAGTGACTAGAATTGGGTTACCCAAAGATCACAAGATTGGCCTGCAAAATCAGCATAATGTGCGAGACTGAGTCAATATTGATCATTGTTTCCCAGCTGTAGCATAACCTTCTCCTTTTTCACCTTTGGCTTTTATGGATTAGTTTGGTTCTATAATGAAAGATTTCCACAAGGCTTGCTACTATGATCTAGTTTTCATGTTGAAGTTATTACAATTTTAAGTTGCTCTGTACCTTGTTTTGAGCTTGTAATAAAGTTTATGTTTGATTTGGGGTCAAAGAGCATGTGGTAATGGTGGAGAGTTTTGAGAAGCCTATCAAGGAATGGTGGGAAGGGATGCATTATAAAGGTTGTGCCAGTTTGATTCTGGTGAGTAAATTGAAGTTGGAAGAGGAGGAAAGTTATGATCTAGTTCCTTTAATTTTGGCGATGCAACACACACCAACGTTAGCTTTCTATTTTAAATTTATTTGATTAGTCCTTTATTCCTAATCTAAGTCAATTTTTTATTCTTCTTAAGTTTTCAATTTCTAGTTTATTTTAATTGAGGTTCTTTATGGTTTAAGTCAATTTTCTTATTTTTCTTAGGTTTTCTATTCTTAATTTATTTCTTTTATTATTGGCATTACAAATATTATTTAAAGACTTATTGTAATAGTTAAAGACAGTTCAAGACAATTTATCAAATTTATTCTCTAAGTACCAAATTTGGTATCAAAGTAAGGTTTTTACCTTATTATAATGGCTAACTATAGTTGTAACAGGAAAGAAATATTCGATAACGAACCAAGTTAGACAAAATCAAGCAACGACTTGATGGGATCAACAAAACCTTTCACAATCTCATGCAGATGATGGCTGCAATGACTATGAAAGAAAGACGTGAATATATGAAACAAAGATCAAATCAGCGTGATAACAATATAGAGGATGGTGGCCAATAAGACCTAGGTTGCTTGATTTTTTAAAAAGTAATTCTAGGGGAGAAAATCATGTGTATTCACAACCTAGATAGCAACACCTGCTGACCCAAGCTTAAGAGGATATCAGCTTGTTGACCCAAGTTTAAGAGGTCAACAACAGCTTATGGTAGACTACAAATACCGATGCTTACCACAAATTGGCCCAAAAATTGTTAATGAAGCTCCAATTCCAATACAACCATCCATGAATCAGGTTTATGAATGGCAAAATGGAGGAGCTCCTGTATGGTGACATGATGGCGAGTTTGAAGTTATTGATAGTGATCTGGGGGTTCAAACACTCAAGAATTTAAGATGAATAGATTTGTCAAGTTTCAATGGCTGATTAAACGTTGAAGATTTTTTTTATTTAGTCAGTGCCGTCGAAAACTTTTTGATTATTTGAATATTTCAAAAGAAAAGCAAGTTAAGCTCATGACCTAAGTTGAAAGGTGGAGCCTCTGCATGGTTTGAACGACTTTGATATAATCTTTAACGATAAAGAAAGTAGTGTGTTTGCACTTGGGTCAAGAGGAAGCAATTATTACAAAGGGGATTTCTTCAAATTATTACCAATTTTTGTGCCAATAATATCAAAATTGTCGACAAGTCAATTGTACCGTTAATGAGTATATAGAAGAATTTTACTTATTAAATGTACGAGTTTATCTGTTTAAGACAGGATTAATTGATTACTTGTTATATTGGAGTTTTAAAACTAGTTATTCAAGATTTATTTGCTCTTAAAAGGGTTTGAACCATGACAAATGCGGTTAATTTGGCGATAAAAGGGAAAAATTAGATCAATAGGTTCATTATGCACCATCATAATAACTTTCGACGACAAGATCAAGAAGTTTCTTTCGAAACTAAAGAGGCCTATGACTTCAAGCAACAGTGATAGTTGTAATAAAGACACCCTTTGAACTTAAAATTTGACACAACCAAAGTGGAACTCTTAACTCTTTTTCACTCTAATATTCAACGAAGAAACCAACAGCAACAACAAATCAATAATGACCTTTATGCACACCCTAATCTTGGGAAGTGTTTTCGATGCAACCAATCAGGTCATCTTTCAAATTGTTGTCTGAACATATGATCTATAAACTTGTAGAAGAAGATGGTAGTGATGAAGAACAAGTTTTTGAAGAAGAAATTTATGAGGATGCCGAGTTTGCAAAAAAAGATGTGAGAGAAGTGAATGTATTGTCCAATGGCTCTTACTTGCTCCAAATAAACTTGACAACTCCAAATGACACAATATCTTTTGAACTTGATGTACTATTCGTTATAAGGTATGCAGCGTCATTATTGAGAGTGGTAGTAGCAAGAATATTCAAAGCTTTGGTGAAAGTATTAAATTTGAAGACTAAGAAGCTTCATTCTTCTTACAAGATCGCATGGATTAAGAAAGATTCAGAAGTTCAAGTGCTAAAAGTTTGTAAGGTTTCTTTGTCAATCGGAAAGTATTATAAAGATGAGATCGTATGTAACGTGGTGGATATGAATGCTTGTCATATCTTATTGGGAAAACCATGACACCACAATGTTAATACCATTTATAAAGGACGAGATAATACCTTCATCTTTTGGTGATTTGACAAGAAAATTATTTTATTACCATAATCTCAACCTTTGAAAAGTTATTTTGTTATTAAAGAAGATAAACTTTATTCGCCAACATAACGGGTTTAGAATCTTTTAAGCAAGCTAAGGAGCCGAACTTTATTGTAGCATTGGTGATGAAAGGCTAATTTGAATTAATTATTGAGTTTCCACCGAAGATCTAAGAGTTGCTTGTTGATTTTACTGATTTTTCTCCTAACGAATTACCTAATGAATCACCTCTTATATGAAATATTTAACATTATTCGATTGATACCTGGAGCTAGTTTGCCTAACTTGCCACATTACGTTATGAGCCCTACTGAGCATGAAGAGTTACAATGGCAAGTTAATGAGTTGCTTAACAAAGACTTGATTCATGAAAGCATGAGTTCTTGTGCAATCCCTGCTTTACTCACACAAAGAAGGATGGCAATTGGCAAATGTGTGTGGACAGTTGAGCTATTAATAAAATAACAAGTATTACTTTCCAATCCCACGTCTTAGTGATATGCTTTACAAATTAGAAGTTGTTATGGTATTCAACAAACTTGATTTACGGAGTGGATATCACCAAATTCGTATTTGACTTGACGATGAGTGAAAAATAGTTTTTAAAACTAAAGATGGTCTCTGCGAATGGTTAATGATGCCTTTTAGGTTGTCAAATGCATCAAGCATATTCATACGATTGATGAACTAGGTTCTTCGTTCATTCATTGAAAAATTTATGGTTATTTATTTTGTCGATATTCTTATGTATAGTAAGCATGAAGAGGAGCAGTTATAACATCTTAGGGAAGTTATAATAGCTTTACAAGCTTACAAGTTGTATATCAATCTTAAAAAATGTAACTTTTTGATTGATCATTTTTTATTCTTTGGTTTTATAGTGGGAAAAAAATGTTATTCAAGCTCATGAAGCAAAAGTTAAGGGTAATTCGTGAGTGGTTAGTTCCTGAAACCGCGTATAAAGTGCACAGCTTCCATGGGTTAGCCACTTTTTATAGGCATTTTATTTGAGGATCTAGTATAATTATAGTGCCTATTACCAATTGTCTAAAGAAAGATCAATTCAAATGGGGCAAAGCGCAAGAGGACAGCTTCGCAGCAGTAAAGAAAAAATTATGCAATACACTAATGTTAGCATTTCTTAATTTTGGAAAAGTGTTTGAGCTTGAGTATGGTGCATCATTTTTGGGAAATGGAGCTGTATTGTCCCAACAAGGGCGTTCGATAGAATTTTTCAGTGAAATTATTAATGAATTTTGTAAAAATGGACTACATATGAGTTAAAATTTTATACTGTTATTTGAGCTTTGAAGCATTGGGAGCATTATTTGATTCAATGAGAATTTGTGCTATTTACGGATCTTCAAGCATTAGAGTTCATCATTTCTCAAAAGACAATGAATCAAATACATGCTCGATGGGTTACCGTTTTGAAGAAGTTCACTTTTGCTATCAAACATAAATCTGGCAAAGAGAATAAAGTAGTCGATGTATCGAGTCAAGTTGCCTTTTTACTAGCTACATTGAGTATTGAGGTGGTGGGAAATATGGACACAATGCAAAGTTAAGGAATTTGCTTATGATTTCCTTAATCAAGGTCAATTCTTTTTTATAGGTATGCAATTATGTACCCTTTGTTTTTCTTTGCGTGAATATTTGATTAAATAGTTGCATGTTGGAGGATTAAGAGGACATGTTGGTCAAGAAAAAATAATTAATTTGGTCGAGGAATAGCTAAAAAGAGATATTGGATGGTTTGTTTACATTGCCCAGTGTGTCAAAAAGTGAAGGAACAAACTGAATATACTAGTTTTTATACTCTTTTGCTTGTTCCACAAACGATTTGGCAAGAATTTTAATCATGGGTTTCATTCTTAGCCTCCCAAGGACTCGTCGAGGAGTTGATTTTGTTTTGGTTGTAGTTGATTTGTTTTCCAAGATGGCTCACTTTCTTCCTGGTAAGAAGACTTCATGCTTCTTATGTGGCTCATTTACTTTTTTTCGTGAGATCATTTGTTTACACAACATTCCTCCTTCAATAGCTTTTGATAGGGACAAAAAATTTTCCAAGTCGTTTTTGTAGAACTTTGTGAAAATTATTTAATACTTCTTTGAAGTATAGTATCACGTGTCATCCCTAAACCAATTGACAAATTGAGGTGGCTAATCGCACTCTTAGAAATATAGTTTGATGTGTTAGTGGAGACAAAACAAAATAGTGGGATGCTGCCATTCCACATAATGAATTTGCTTTTAAAAGTATGTCTAGTTGTTCTCCCAAAATAGTTTTTTTTTGAAGTTGTTTACACTGGTGTTGTAAGGCATACAGTGGATTTGCTTTGTCTTCCTTTTTCCACTTATGTCAATCCTTATGATGAGGAGATTGTAAAGTGTATTCAACAAATTCATCACTAGGTGAAGAAAAATTTAGAGAAGGTTAATCTTCATTATAAGACTGCGACAGATTGATATTGGTGTCTTAAGTTGTTAGATGAAGGTGATTTGGTGATGATTCATCCAATAAAAGATAAAGGTAGAAAGTCTCTATGGTTGTCTTGATTTTCAAGTATGTACAGCCCATCTTTGACTCTATCTTGCCCAATCGTCCTCCTTGTAGCTTGGTCACAAAAAGAGTTACAAGACAATTTAGGTCCTTAATTATTTGATGGATAGATAACAAATTGACTGCAAGATTAAGAACGTGTAACACATTTTTAAGGAAGAATGAGAAATTAACAAAAGTTGTTCCTTGGCCTGTGATCGTGGTTGAGGATCTATCAACCACATTGACTTTCGTGCTACTATGACAAGGTTGATAAGATGTGAAAGAACCTACAGAATGGGTCATCTGATCTGAGTCAATGACCCAGGTGCTAGAATAACCTTTTTTTTTAGGCACTAAGAACATGAGAAAATAGAAATTTACCATTTTGAGCAGTAGAGCATGACCCAGATGGTTTCTTCAACGTGTTGAGGAAGGTCCTTAGGCGTTTCAACCTCCTAGTTGTTAAGTCCTCCCACATCCAGTGTCCGGTTCACATGCAAGTTCTTCATAATTTGTCATATGTGCCTGTCCTCTTTAGCTAATTCCCCTTGTGTCCTCCATATCACCTCATTCCTGGTGGTTTTCCATGGAGTTTCCAGCATATCTCTTTTGTGTGACCTTTTTTTTCTTGCAGTAGTTACAATACAAATTATCTTTAGAAGGTTTTTGTCCTTCATTCTTCATTTTTGCCTCACTTCAGATCTCCTATTGGTTATCATCATGGTTGATCTCTCGATATTAGGAACATCAAGCATCGTGGCCCTCTTTCCTTTTTCAACCCTTATCAATGAGAAGACCTCATTAAGTGAAGGGAGAGATTCTTTTCCAAGGACTTGAACCCGCACATGATCAAACTCTATATTGAGGCCTGCAAGAAATTCAAAGATCCTTTCTCTTTCCACATAATTCTTTAGAATTATAGCATCCTAACTACATTGCATCTTAAAATCTGATAATAATCTAACTCTAACCAGAAACTTTTCATAGTATTATAATATTCAATAACAGTCATAATACCTTGCTTGGTCATTGAGAACTTCATCTTAATCTTATAGATTAATGCAGCATCCCTGAACTTAAGAGTAGTTCTGTCTAACAGCTTCCCAAATATCTTCTGCTGTGGCAAGGAACATAAGGACCACAAACATTTGGCATCATGGAGTTCCATAGCCATGATGCAATCATGGAGTTTTCTTTATCCCAAAGTGTGAACTTTGGGTCTTTTTGACTGGGAGGCCTGTCCATCAAATGGTTGATCTTCCTTTGTCCTTTCAAAAGAAGTCTTCTCTATTTGTGACCACTTCAAATAATTCCTTGCATTCAGCCGAAAAGTCAATTGCAGATTTTGGGTTCACCTGCTAGTTGGTTGTTTTGGGTTTCGGAATTCATGGTGTTGGATTTTCTTGGAGTGTTTTCTGAAATTTTAGACATGGTTAAAGGCTGGACAGGTTTCCTAGGCTAGTGAAACTGCAAGGCGGGAAAGCAATTAAAATATATATATATATATATATATATATATATTCCTTCTTTTTTCTTTTTCAGAATCCAGTTAGGCTCCGATATCTTATGGAAAATCTTCTTCTTTGATTTTCTTACTTTGTGCAGTAGTAATACATGAATGTATACTCCACCTATGATTTTATTCTAGGAAAGTTGGCACTTGCTTTTGACTAAAAATAAATCAAAATTATTACGAAAGAATATTTGACATCCCTATAAATCAGCGAGTGTCTAATTAACCAGAATCTTCTACAAACCAGTCTTTAATTATACCAGAATCTTCAATAATGTGGCTAAAGGAGGGAGATTAACATTAGATTCTTCTGTTGGGTAGCTAGTGGATATAGTTGGAGATTGATGGCGAGGTGGCAGAGGGACTTGCTCAACTTGAAGAAAGACTTGGGGATTGCTACCGCAAGTTGTATCGTGAAATAAGTAGTTGGAGACCCACCTTGAATTGGCTAGAGTTCAATTGTGATTGATGGAGAGCTTCAAACCTGATTAGAAAGACCCTTTGAGGAGGACAAGGTGAAGCAAGCACTTATGGATTGTGATGGGGATAAAGCCTCAGGACAAGATGGCTTCATCATGGCTTTCCTCAAAGCACATTGAGAGGCGGTCAAAAGTGATGTAGTAGGCCTTTTGAAGGAGTTTCACATGTTTGGGAAGTTTGTAAGAACACTAAACTTGACATTTGTGGTACTTATTCCCAGAGGGGGAAAAAAAAAAGGAGCTTGCAATATTAAAGACTTTCAGCCGATTAGCTTTGTGGGTGTGTATAAGCTTATGGCAAAAGTATTGGCGACAAGAGGTAGAAGGATGCTGGAGAAAGTGATTAGCCCTCATCAAAATGCCTTTGTTTAGGGGAGACAAATACTTGATATGGCCTTAATTGCTAATGAAGTAGTGGACCATCAAATAAGAGCGGGTCGAAGTGGAGTTATTTGCAAACTTGATATGGAAAAGGCATACGACTATGTTGCTTGGGGTTTTGTTACTTATATGATAAGGAGAATGGGATGCAGGGAAAGATGGTGCAAGTGGATTGAAACTTGTATTTTGATGATATCCTTCTCGATTTTGGTAAATGGAGGGCCTATACAATTCTTCCAAGTCATCTAGAAAACTAAGACAAGGTAACCCTTTATTCCCTTTGATCTTTATTTTAGTTATGGACGCACTTGATAGAATGCTCCGAAAAGCGGTCCAAAGCAATCTTCTTAGAGGCTTTAAAGTTAGGCCTAGCAACAAAGTAGAGGTGTCTCATCTATTGTTTGATGACCGCACCAATATTTTTTGCAATGCGGATGAGAAGCAAATGGTAAATTTGAGAAGCATCTTGCTTGGGTTTGAAGTGTTGTCAGGAATGAAGGTCAACTTGGGAAAAAGTGAATTGGTTCCCTTAGGGGAGGAAGTGGATGGTCCACATCTTGCTAGGATGCTGGGTTGCAAAGTGGGAGTACTTCCTATGAACTATGTTGGTTGCAAAGTGAGGGTACTTCCTATGAACTATCTTGGGTTTTGCCCTTGGGAGCCAAGTATAAGGAGAAGTCAATTTGAAATGCAGTGTTGGAAAGGTTTGCAAAAAAAACTTGTGGGATGGAAGAGGCGTTATCGTTAATAAGGGGAAAGGTTACTTTGATAAGAGTACACTTTCTAGTTTATCGGTTTACTACATGTTTTGTTTCTTATTTCAAGGGAGGTGGCTTTTAGAATGGAACAACTTCAACAGTGATTCTTGTGGGGCAGTTTGGGTGGTGAATTCAAGTATCATTCGGTAAGATGGGAGATCGTTTAGAGGCTTGGAGCTAATGGAGGACTAGGCATTAAGTCTCTTCAATCCTTCAATGAGGCATTGCTGGGAAAAATGGTTATGGAGCTTTATGGAAGAAAGGGGTACTCTTTGGAGGCGGGTAATGGAGGCATGATATGGGTTGGAAGAGGGGGGTTGGATCACTGTGTTAGGGAGGGAGCCATATGGGACGGCGTTTGGAAAGCCATTAGGAGAGGATGGGAGGACTTTCAATCATGGGTGGGAGTTAAGTTTGGTAGGGGGAATACAATCAAGTTTTGGTATGATACATAGTGAGGGAAGAGATCTCTTATGGACATTTACCCGTCTTCATACCATTTAGCTTCTAACAAGGAAGCTTGGATTGGTGATAACATGATTGTACATAGGATACCTTGGTTGGTGGATTTAAGAAGGGATGTGCAAATTGGGAGGTGACGTAGTTTGGGCAGTTTTATGAGCAGATTTATGCAGTTAGAGCAAACACTAAAAATGATGATTACAGTTATCTGCATAGGGTATCGAGATAAGAAGTTTTTTGTCAAATCACTATTCAAAAGGTTTGATAATTTGCAACAAGAGCAAGTTCAATAGTTCCCTTGGAAACTAATATGGAAAGTAGGGGTGCGCCTGAAGTGGCCTTCTTTGCTTGGGAGGCAATATGGGAAAAGCCATTAATGATTGATAATCTACGAAAGGGAGGAAAGGCTATGGTAAATAAATGTTATTTATGCAAGGAGAGTCGATTCCTCACATGCTTTTGTGGTGCAACTGGACTAGACAAGTTTGGGAAAGCATCTTGACTATTTTGGGATATTAGTAGGTGGTCTCAGGTTCAATTGCTACAGTGTTGGTTGCATGGGCTGGTCTTGGGAGCTTGAAACATGAGAGGAAACTTATTACTGTGACACCATTATTGGTCTTTTGGATGCTGTGGAAGAAGAGAAATTTGAGGGCTTTTGAGGGAAAAGGAACCTGCTAGTGGCCTATAAAGATAGATGGGTTAAGGTTTTGAAGTTATGGTAATGGGTTAATATTTTGTAAATGAGGAGGATTATGCAGATTTTTAGAAATCCGATTCTCTTAAAATCTAATTATACATGTACATGGGAGGCAACTTTGGTGCCATGCATAAATGATATAACTATATACTTTTTCCTAGTGAAAAAACAATTATAAATGGGAGGTACCCCTTGGTGTCAATTGTAGCAATATAAATATATACGTGTTTCAATTAAAAGAAAATTAAATCTTATAGATATTTGTGTTGTACATATTATTTATTTGGATGGCATTCCTTGGTGCTTAAAAAAAGAAAACAAAAGAAAAGAGAACAAAGTTGATTAATAAATGTATTAACTTACTTTCTCTTATGAGCTTTATCTCTCAATTGCAGATCCCCCGGTAGTACAAATGTTGCGGTTTCATTCTCATGTGATTTCATCTCTTCTGGTTCATACTCTGAATCGAGGTCTTACCATGCATTGGTATCTTTATCAGTGGTGCCTGATCTCCCTCTGGCTCTTGGAGTTCCAATTACCTGGATTCTTCCTCCTTTCTACAAAACATCTAGTATTTTGCCTTCATCTTTAGAATCACATGGCAAAAGGGATGATCAGAATCGGAAAGGAACTATGATCTATTCTTTATTGAAAAACTGTGATGAGGTCAAAACGGATGCTATTACTATTGATGGCGACAGAATAAAAACAAGGGAGAGTGATAATATTGCCTGCATTCAGGCGAAAGATCACACAACTGGAAGAACTGAGATCGCTTCATGTATCAGGGTTTCTGAGGTATTTTAAACTTCTGTGTGCTGTTAAATATTTATTTATTTTTTTTTTTTTGTTGAAGTTTTACAAGCTTTAAATCTTTCAAGTGGTGATCGCCGTTCCCTTCCCAGCATCTTTTGATCTCTTTTTCAGCTGTTACCACACACTTTTAACAGATATAGCATTTTCATTCTCAACTGTGCCTTCATGTACTGGTGATTCAGTATGCATGAAGATGCTGAAAAATTCTACATTCAGTATACATAAGATCTTCAAGCATTGAAGTGTCCCAATATCCTTCTTTGCTGAATTGCAGTTGTTGCTATATAATCTTTACAGAAATTTAAATGGTTCTTTTGAACTTCATAATTACAAGGCAAGTGTGTAGCTGGTTCATGTATAGCTTGTATGAGTTTTTAGTATGAGTATGTTACATTTTCTTTTTCCTAGAAACTGTTTGTTCTGTGTCTAATATGATTGTTAATTCTTCTGCCTTTGCTTCATATTACTTTTATTGACATTAGAATTTATGTTATTGGAAATGTTCTAACACATAGAACTAAAACACTGATCCTCTATGTTCTTATCAGGTGGCCCAAATAAGAACAAGAAGTGAGGAGTTTCCACTACGTGTAATTGATCTTGCTGTTGGTGCTGAACTTCAACTTCCAATAAACTATTGTGATGCTCTTGGTACTGTTCACATAATTGGCTTATGAGCCATTTCTGTACCTCATTTGGGACTTTATCAATACTTTTGTTATTTTGTGTTTGATCAGGAAATCCCTTTTATGAAGCACGTGACGCCGTTCTTTATTATGCTGAAACTAACCACCTCGATGTTCTATCCATTAATACCCCCCGTGATGGCAATGCAAGTATCTATGTCAAGGTCTGTGGATCTTTTTGATTTCAGATAAAGAGGAATTATTGCTTGCTACTTCTGCCATTTTGCGTTGCTTCTTTATTCTTTTATCATCATTGCATTGATATGAAAGATGAGACTTGACGAATGCATTTCAATTTTGCTTTGTTATCTACTTAAGTTCTGCTCTGCCGAATCACGTAATTGTGGTTTCTGTACTCTAAATTTATGGTTGAAGGGAATGCAACAAGGTAGAGCTCTTGTTCGTGTGTCAATCAGCAGTAATCCGCAGAAGGCAGACTATGTTCTGGTACGTGTTTACCTGTTTACGAAAGATGGAAAACTGATTAATTGCAACCTAGCCATAGTGTTGTTTCTTTTTCTGTGAAAGTCTGAGAAGCCTAGTTTTATGAAGCAAACATGCATAGAAGGCTTACTTTCATTCCATTTTTCATTCTAATGTGCCTAGGCTTCCATCTAATGGTCTAAGGTCAATTTTTCTGCTTTTCTTAGTTGAAGTCAATTCTTTTCATTTTCTGGAGCAAATTTTCTATTTAGCTTTGTTGGTTGTTACTTTATGGTATAACAGGGATCAGCTTAGGCCCAAGCATGATGGTCTAAAAGAACTAGCAGTTGGACCACATCTAAGCAACTATTTAGGTCAATTCACTTATGTGTCTGTCATGTGTGTTTATGTGTGGATACAAAACACTTCTGTGGCGTGGAAGAAGCTAAATTGATCCACACTCAGAAAGGACATGTGAGACGGTTGTGAATCAGACACCCTCTGAGATTTTCATCTGAATGTGTTTGTTAGAAGTCAATAATTCTAAGTTGGCTGCTCATGATTCTTTCTGTACTTTCTTTCATCAATATCCTGTATTTTTTACTTGTTTAAGATTAGCTGAGCATTTCATTTCCTCAGATTTCAGTTGGTGCCCGTGTTTATCCTCAAAATCCAGTTGTTTGTGTTGGAAGTTATCTTAACTTCAGTGTAGAAGGTGGGTTTATAATGAACAATTCATTTTCATTTTCATTGTTACAAATAATTTGAAGTAATTTGTCCTTCCATGCAATATAATTTATAACAAGTAAATAAATTAACAAAATATGATGCTTAATTTTTCGGTCCTTGTGGTAGGCTTCAATGATCAAGTTTCTGGTCATTGGCTTAGTGCCAATGAAAGTGTCATATCTGTAGACATGCCATCTGGACAGGCTGAAGCAATTGGGGAAGGTTCAACCCAAGGTACTTAATGGAAGATATATCTTATGGTGTTAAATTTGCATGTTTGCAGAACATTGATGGGAACGATATCTTGTCAATTGTGCATTTTATCGTTTTACTTGGCCGTATCTTATTGTTAAAACTTGTTACTGTGAACAGTTTTCTTTGAGAGTCATGGCTTAAAACTGCAAACCAAAGTTACAGTGCTTTCAGGGAAAGTTGTTTCTGTGGATGCCCCAAAGGAGATAATAACAAATGTTCCTCTCCCCACTAAAGGATATAGCTTTCCTGTGAAGTTCAGGTGTGTAAATTCATCGATCCTTTACCAATTGCCATGAAATATTAGCATATCTTTAATGACTTTCGAAGTACTTGAAATGATATCATGCAACCTTGCTGTCCTAACCTTTGGTTAGCGTACATGAAACTCTATGTACATTGGAAGACAATCATATTACTCTACCTTTTGAGCATTGGCAAAGAACGAACTAGTGATTTGCCATGATGGACACGAAGAATATGGTTCACTTGCATTTGATGTTACCTTGGTTGAGCGAAATTAAAAGAAAATGGTTTGATAAGAATGTGTTCAAAGAGTGTTCCAGGACATATTAGTATTTGATTTTGAGAGTAGACAAAAACTTGGTTCTAAATTAGACCTTGTGGTAGAAGTAAAAGGCCTTTGAATACAGGCTGTGATATAACCACAATGCTCTCATATTTAGCAAAACTAACACAATGCTATTCAAATAACAACGATCCCCCCACCCCCCCACCCCCCCCCCCCCCCCCCCCCCCCCCCCCCCCCCTTCTTCCTCCTCCCCACCTCTTCTCCCCCCAAGAAAAAAAAAAAAAAAAGAGAAGAAAGGTATTAGTAACCTATTAAAGTTTTCAAATCTTTTTGATGTATTCCTCTTTTTATCTCAGAGAAACTATCATCTTGTTCATTGTAAGACCCATAGCAGAACACTTAATTATCACTATATTATGCACTAATAATATGATTTGTTGTAAGGAGTTGGCTGTTATTTTACGCTATTACTTGTTGAGGAGCAAACAACATAGATGATGGTATTCAATGCCTTCAAAAATTTTTACTATTCTAATTGCAACAGCAATGACAAGTTTAAAACCCCTGGAAATGGCAAGGGACTCGCATATACCTGCCGGGTGGACCCTCCTTTTGTTGGGTATGTTTATTAACTTGTTTGGATCTTAAATTCTAAGTATCATCATTTTTTAATGTTGTTTGCAATGACTGAAGGTATACAAAGCCATGGATAGACCCTGGTACCGGAAACACTTATTGCCTATTCTTCCCTTACTCACCGGAGCATCTGGCACGCTCAAGACCGAAGTCAAAGGACATGAAAGCATACCTGTCTGTTTCTGTTAGTGCTTCACTTGAAGAAGCCAATCATATATCTGGATCTGCATCTGCACTTTTTATCGGAGGATTTTCCATTTTGGAACCGAGCAAGGTAATCAGGTCCGATTATATTGGGGAGATAAAACTTTCATGTTTTGTCATTGGCTATTAGCTTGTGTGTGTGTATATATATATATATATATATATATTGTGTAAGGCCACTAGCCTGCATTTCTAATTTCAATTTCAGTTTACATGTCTGCCCTACCTGATTGACATTAGCTTGAGTTTGGTTTTTAGCTGTTCTTCACCAATGCATGTGTCTAGTCTTCTAAAGTTGGTGATATTATACCGAATCAAATTGATTTTACTAGTTATGATGACCTAAATGTTTGTATTTCTCAGGATATAATGCAAAGATTGTGATATTATATTGACTCAAATTGACATTGCTAGTTATGATGACCTAAATGTTTGTATTTCTCAGGACATAATGCATTTGAATCTGACTCCAGGCTCTAACAAGACTACCATTACCATTGTGGGGAACACAGGTAATCATCATGTTAGCATTTTTTCCTGCTCTCCTGTCTTTTCCTTTTTGTCCTTTCCTTTGCCTATTTTGATTTAAAGATAACAATGAGCGATGCAACTCACATATCCCTCTACTTACAACAGGCAGCCTACTCCTGACCATTTAAACCCTGTGGCCTTCACATATTGGAAGGCAAACCCAATTTTTTTCTGATAAACTTCGCTGATACCATCTTGGTTCAAAATCTATTATGCTAAATTATTTGTGGATTCTAGATGTTGAAATTCACTGGCATGAGCGGAATTCATTGATGATCAGCCCCATCCATAGAGAAGATTTCGGGATTGGTGGGCATGCACAATATGAAGTGAGTGCTTTCCTTTCTTTTCTATGAGCGTTTACGATGCGAGTTGCTTTGGGAAATCCTTGTTAGTCAAGTTTGACTCAATAGTTGATGTTCACATGTAGTATGAGGATGACATAATACATTTGTCTCACCTAAAAACTTGGCTCCACACCCCATCTTGGCAATGGAATAAACAGAACAAAAATGTTAATCTAGCCAAAAAAGTGGAACAGATTTTTGTTAGAAAATTATTCTGAGAACGTGGGATTTCGATTTGTTTACAAACCTAACTATCCTACTAGTAGTGTGTGGTGGACTCATCCAAAGCTCTATGGATGTACTTTCAGAATTATATCAAATAGATGAGACTGGCTTCAGATGCGTGTGCAAATTATAGAAGAAGCATTGCTTCTAAATTGCATATCTTTGTAATTATTTCTTCATATTATCATTTCTGTTGCCCAAATTTTCTCAGGTTAAAGTGCTAAGAGCTGAGAGATTCAAAGACGAGATCACCATCACACTCCCAGCCAATGGTGAGCCTCCTGCTCCTAAATCCTCTTATTTCTTCACTTTTAGCAGCAATGCAAAGGTGTATTTGACACATGCGGGATGTCCATGCAAACACAGAGACCTCTGAGATAAAACTATCATCTGATATTAAACTTGTTTTACAGGTCAGAGAGTAGAAATGAATGTTAGCTATGACAATGGCAAAAGAGCATCGACGGGACGACCCACGAACATAACGTTTTGGGCAAAAATTCTTGGAAGTCTTGCAGTGCTGATATTGACAGTGGCCATCTTGATAGGTATCCTGGATAGAACTTACAGATCTCAGCCTTCTGTTTCTCCTAACACTTTGAGTATTCCAGCAGCACCTGTTACACCCGAACGCAGCAGTCCTATCATCATCAATGAGCACTCTCCAAGAACACCACAGCCATTTGTAGACTATGTGCGGAGAACGATAGATGAAACTCCATATTATAGACAGCAAGGTAGGAGGTTTAATCCACAGAACACTTTCTAGATTTTCAATTTATAATTGCCAATGCTGAACCACTCTGGAAGACACCGGATGATGACGTATCACGTAATGAGATAGACATACTGAGTAATTAGAATTAAGCAAATTAAAAATCCCAAACTTGTTGTATTATGTGTACATGAAGGAACTGCCAGCACTGTTTATCTGCAAACTGGCAGGTGATTTTGATAGTAAATCATTTTAAATTGGCTGTTCCTTGAATTTTGCAGTTGTTCGTCTGCTTGTCATCAAAAATCTTCTACTGTACACATTTGCTGTTTTAATCTCACTTATGTTGATTTTTGGAATAAATATTGATATGTGACCAGGAAGTATTAATTTGTATTAGGGTTCGAATTCTCTCAAAATCATTAAAGGTTTTTTTGCTAGTTAACTGTAAAAGGGTTCCTAACTAAATATTTTGATTACAAAAAAACTAAAATTTATTATATTTTAAAGAATTAATATAAATTAGATTACAAAAATATTTTGATCACTATGTTCCAATTTATGCTGGATTTTATCTTAAGTGAATAATTTATAAAACCTATGTTGCTGGATAATTTTTGATTCTCTATATTAAAAAATATAAAAGAATTTTAAAATTGTGTATGGTAAAATATTTGGTCTTGAAAAACAATAAATTGATACAAGTGTAATTTGAGAATGACGGATAGATGATCATTTTAGTAGGAAATAAGACATTAATATAAAATTTGATCATGGCCTCTTTTCATTTGGTTGAGCTATGAAACTAAGGCGGAAACGGACCAATTCAAAACAAATATTTTTAATTAATTTATTTGTTTATTAATAAAAAAATTATAGAAAATGAATTTACTTGGTATAAATATACGATTATAAAAATAAATAAATAATTTATTATGAGGTTGAAGTTTTCTTTGGCATATTTAACTTAAATTTAACTGAATTTCAGCTGAAAAGAAAAACGAAGCTGACCCGAACCAGTTCAATTAACAAATTTCTTACAAGGGCTTAGATTACACTGCGGACCCGCAAGGTTTCACTTCAATGCTCCCGGGAGTACGGCTACCCTTCTTTAGTAGCCAATCACAACACTCGGCGCTTTTAAGGGTTTTAGGGCATACAAACTGCTGAAGTTTATCATTTAGAGCCACTTGATTGTGTGCTCATTTCTTCCTCCTTCCGAACTGTGTAAAAGTTTCAACTCTCCCGGCGTTTTAAGGACGGTTGGATTTGGGAGCCATGGACTCCCACGAACACGAAGCGCTTCTCGATGAAGAAACTAATGACCTGAGATCCTCAGACCACGCCGAAGAGGAGGACAAGTCTCACCCACACACTGGAGACGGAGCCAGCCCAGGGTAATTTTCTCTCTGCCCTCTTTTGGTCCTGAGAAGTTATGGGGAAGACGAATAACAGTTTCGAATTTCTACATTTTTGTATTTTTTACTAAACATAGCTAACCATCCCATCCCCCAGGAACAAAGAAAAAAAAAAAACAGTAATCTCATTTTGGGTCTATTTGAGCTGTTCTTTATTATTATTATTATTATTATTATTGGCCAATGTTTGAAATTTGTAGGAAAATTTTTGTGGGAGGTTTAGCAAGGGAGACTACTTCAGGTTAGCTCTTTATCTGTTGTCAGTTAGCTGCTGTGGATAAAAAATTAGTGCCTATAGGTTCTCTTCCTGTCAATTATATTTATTTTCATTTGTTTATGTAGCTCAATTTGTCAAGCATTTTGGTAAATATGGTGAAATTACGGATTCTGTGATAATGAAGGACCGGAGAACGGGGCAACCTCGTGGATTCGGGTTTGTGACCTATGCGGATCCCTCTGTGGTTGATAGAGTCATTCAAGACCCTCATATTATTAATGGGAAACAAGTAGGTCTTTGACTCAGTTGATTGTGGTTCTTGCTTGTAAAATTTCTTTAGTTGACATTGATATCTGAACTTGTGTTGGGGTCTCACAGGTAGAAATCAAAAGAACAATACCAAAGGGAGCAATTGGGTCAAAGGATTTCAAGACTAAAAAGATCTTTGTGGGTGGAATTCCTTCAACAGTAAATGAAGGTGACACTGTTTTCATTTGTTTTCACCTCTTTCAGAACTTGATTGCTGTAAAGCTTGCTATATCATTGCCATAATCGAAGGCGTTAATTCATCTTTTGCCAATAGAAAAGAATAGCTGCAAATATGCTGATCCACTTGTAATATGCAGATGAGTTCAAGGAATTTTTCATGCAATTTGGAGAGATAAAGGAACACCAAATCATGCGTGATCATTCCACTAGTCGATCTCGTGGCTTTGGCTTTATTACTTTTGACTCAGAGCAAGCAGTTGATGATCTATTGGGCAAGGGGAGCAGGCTTGAACTGGCTGGAGCTCAGGTGACCTGATATCTCTTAAATTTAACCCAAATATTTTGTTCGTGTTTCTTAGCAAAAGATATTTTTCTTCCCAATGGCTTCATACCACGAACAATGCTGGGAATATAATTAAGTGTGCATTCTGGACAAAATCAATGACCTAAATTACTCATACTTGGAGCATGAGGGGAAAATTAAGAAAAGTGAAATAGTTATCAAATGTCCACTTAAAATCATATGACTTCTCGTATTTGTAGAATGCTAGATTAGTCTTAGATGATTGTGATTGTTGATTTACCTTGCCATGGACTTTAAATGATTTTCTAAATTGAACTTTTATTTGTCAAATCATGTGCTTTATTCCTCTACCTTATGCGGTGAGTATCTTATTGTGCATGTGGTGACTGAATATTGGTTTCTTGCTTTGTTTGCATGTCCATTCTATTTCACCGGTAAGCCAGCGAATGGGGAAAAAAAATATCTAAATAGTGGAAGTCCTCCCAACGTCAATCTCTTTATTAGATTATTGTTTGCCATTGGCCCTGCACATTACCTTTACGTTTTTGTAGTATAGGATTTTGTTTCTAGCCATCGATGCATGTGTAGAAAGTTAATTACTTTGTGTTCGTACTCTTTTCTTGATGTTGGTTAGCAAATGTTCGACTCTCTAGCTTCATTAGTCTATTGGATCTGCATATGTTACAATCAATAAAATTGATGATGGGGCTTGAATGGAGTGAAGCTGTGACTAATATGGCTTGGTTAACTTTTATGCTTGAACTATTTGCTTCATATCAAGTTTGATTTTTTATTTTTTTTTGGCTATAAATAATTTAGTAACTTCAAAAAGCTTCTGCTCAATGTGATTTCATGTGTGAAGTTTTGATGAGGGCAGTGATATGGAAAATGACAAACTATTATTCCCATGCCCTCTATTCTCCTGTTGTTACTGTTGTGTTATTGAATATGTGGTCATATATGATTAGTTACTAACTAGGAAAAATGTAGGAAACCATTTTGTACATATTATACAATTAGTTTCCCACATTCTTTTCCAGTTTCAGGAATTATGTTCAAAATGTAATGTTTCTGTTTGCTTTTTCTGTAGGTGGAGATCAAGAAGGCAGAGCCTAAAAAACCGAATCCACCACCACCCCCATCCAGGCGATACAGTAATTCTAGATCTTCATTTGATAGTGGATATGGAGACACTTATGGTGGATTTGGTGGTGGCTCTGGTGGTGGCGGCGGCTTTGGTGGTAGTGGATTTGGTGGTAGTGATGTTGGTGGCGGTTATAGGTCAGGCGGTGCCTATGGGGGTAGAGCAGGTGGTTATGGGGGATATAGTGGAGGGGAATTTGGTGGGTATGGAGGATATGGCGGTGCAATGGGAGCTTATAGAGGAGAACCCTCCCTTGGGTATGCCAGTCGTTATGGAGGTGGCTTTAACAGGGGTTATGACGTGGGAGTTGGTTATGGTGGCCCCGGCGAGATTTATGGTGGATATGGCGGCAGTGGCAGTGGTGCTGGTGGTCCTGGCAGTGGCTATGGAAGTAGCTATGACACAGGCCTGGGTGGTGGCTATGGAGGTGGCAGTGGAGGTTCCTTCTTTGGAAGTAGAGGAGGATATGGAAGTGCTGGGAGTGGCCGATACCATCCTTATGGGAGGTAGAAGCTTTTAAAGCTATTGCCATTGTAGTGTATCAATGATCTGAGGTTGACTCAGTTTGTAGCATTGAACTTGTATGTTCCTGTTAGCTTTATAGTTTCTCTTGCTCACTGCACAAACCAGATGTTGCTGGAGTGGTTTAGCATTCTCCTACCAAAGATTCAACTATTGCAATTTCCATTCATCAGGACTTCAATGTTAAAGAGAATGATTTCTTGAATTTTTTGATTTTACTGACTTTAGTATGCTGCAAATTGTTAAGACAGAACTCTACTTTCTGATTTTCAGAAAGCTTACCTGCAGACATAACTCCAATTAAATTTTTGAGCTCAAATGATAGCCCCGTCAGTGATGTATTTATTTGAGTTGAGCTTAGACTTTCCCCTTGTGGAGCTCTTGTGCCGCATTAATTTGATTCTTCTCTGTGCATCTTTCTCTTTTTGTTTCCTTATCCCTGCTTCTTTGATTACCCTTGCTAAATGTTGCTGGAACTGCTCTGTGACTGATATGGTCATTGTTGACACAATTTATTCAGTCCCATATGGAATTTTAAAGGGGACAGAACAGGGGCCTTCCCTCCAAGAAATGAAGTCCTAGGCTGCAGCCAAGAAACATTTGAAGTAAATTTGAACCCACAAATTAAAGATACAAATGGATTAGACAAGATAATTGTTTAATCTAATTTTCTGTCCCTCAGGCAAAGGTATTGGTTTCTTACCCACGGCAGTCGAAGTTTTCGCATCAGGATTACAGTATATAAGCTTATAAAGGGGGAAAAAGGAAAAAGACAAAACAAAGAGGGCTGTTTTAGTTACAACCACAAACTGACTACAAAAATCTCCTGTCTCATTTCCTTCCGGTTCTATTTTCTGTTTTTCTACCCTCTGTTTTTTAACAAAAAAGGAAGGGAAAAAGAAAAAGCTTCTTCTATTTTCTGGCTTGCATCACTTTCCTCATCAGGACACTCTGCTAGATAGCGCCAACAGAGAAACACACCAGAGACTGAGAGAGACTATGGCGACGTTGGCATCTAATCTGAGCACCTATTACAAGGTGCGTGATCTGGCATTCTAATTCTCTTCGTATTTTAGGCTTTTTTTTTTCTGGGTTTGTTTTCTTTTTCTTTTTGGTAGAATGATTCAAATCTCCCTAATTCGGCCCATTGTTCTGTTTTCTTGCAGACGCAGGGGCTCCGTGTAAGTTGCAGAAAGAAAGAGAGAGGAAGAGATCATAACATTTATCCGTATAAAGTCATTGAAGTTTCCCCTCCGCCCAAGAGCCTGGGCACTCGCTGCCTCCCTTCTGTAAGTCTTCTCGGTTTCAGTTGATTATATGATTGCCTAGTTTCATACATACATAGCCACGAATACACATTGATTTGTTTGAGTTACAGCCCCCAAAGATTGTCTGTGGTCATTCATTGAATAGCATGTGTTGTACTTAATAGATGACTTGTAGTCATTTCTTTTAGCTTGTGGGGCACTCCGTTCATGGAGCATGTGACTGGTGCATTGTATTATTGCCTAATGGATGAGAATGTGGGTTGATAGCCAGGTGGGGACTGTTGGGTATTGAATTTCACATCATTTTTGGGGCAGTTTTACCACGATCACAGTTAACTGCCTGCAAAGGCAGAAGAAACTGGGGAGAAGAAAGTTCAATCAAAAGTATGTTAAAGCCTGAAAAGGAACCACTTTCCAAATTCAACAGGAAGGATAATTGCAAAACAGATCAAAATCATTGTGCACGGCTAAATAATAGAGAAAATATTGTCGGTTTGCAAGTTGAGAAAGGGAAAAACGTGGGAAAGAGACATGTTGATTTACTGAACCCATTTACCTAGTAGTTAGGAGCAGTTAAAACATATATTGTTGAAATTTGCACTAAAAAGAAAGATTGTGATATCCTTGGCAAATTATAAGGTGCTTTTGATGAAATTTTATAGGGTGTATCTTTTATGTAGAAAGCTGATTAAAGGCATGTCTTGTAGTTACTTCTAGGAACATTTTATTGTCCTAAAAGAAAAAAATATTATCTGAATCAGAATGATGATTCAGCTTTTTCTTTTTTTCTTTTTTTTTCTGCTCTTGTTGGCAAAGTACATGCTTTCTAAAACGTGTTTGCATAATATATTTTGATTTATGCTCCCTTCTTGTAAGTAGCTATACATTTTGATGAAAAAACACATGTTCTTTTCTTTATGTGTTTATGTCAAACAGTTCTAGAAGCAGCTCTATGAAATTTGAAGCTTTTTCCTGGCCATAGAACAATTATCTTTTGTTTATTGAGGGCATAGAATTGTTCTCAGAAACCATTTTCAAAATAACTCTTTCTGAATAATCTGTTTTCTAGAAAAGTTTATATTGTTTGTACTTGTATACTGTTTTTGTTCTCTGAAATCCGTGTAGCAACTTTAGTTTTCCAAAATACATTTCGAATCAGCAAGTTACCAAAACATAAAACATCTTTTTTGCTATCTTCTCATTTAAAATAACATGTTTTGATTATAAACAAAATACAATACATCAAGCATGACCTAAGTTTGTTGATGTTAAAGCCTCGAGCAATCTTTTCACATGCTGAACTATAATGGACTGTCAAAATGATGAAAGGACCGGGGAAGCGCCCAAGAGATCACAGTTTCCATCTTATGGTATGATCGAAATGATATGGAAAGAAAACATCAAATGTGTGGGTTCCTCCTTTCAGATGAGTTTCTTTTAGTATTGAATTTGTACATTCTGTATAGCCTATAGATAAGAATGGATGGTCCTATGCTGGTTATAAACTGTACTCCACATCGATGATTTGCTATTTGTTTATTGAGTTGCAAATGTCAGGTGCCATTGCATCTTGCACATGCTTACAGAAAGCAAAAAGCTAAGAATAGACACATTCCATGCTCCCACCATGAGAACTTTAATGATCTGTCTTATGGCCCATGAGGATAGTAGGCCCTGAGGATCAATAGACCAAGCTTAAGTTGTAGAACGTGAGACAGCTACACATAATAGTGCTAGTGGGGCACTTACAGGTTTCACTCTCTGTTCTTGCTGTCCTTTGCAGAACCTACAATGTGGGGAGAGCGTGACGATCGAAGGCCAAACTTACACAATCTCGGCTGTAACTCATCGCTATCAGCTTCGAAAAGGGAAGTATGAACCGAGTGAAAAGCAGCTTGATGTTTTGTCCACAGGGAGATACATCTTGAATTTGTATCTGGAGAACTTATTGGAAAAATCTTAGCATCTTTCCTCCAATTCTTTTTCCAGTTTTCAGTCTTGATATGTGATGCCTTGATCATGTTCTCCTTTCTTTTAATATTATCATCATATCTTGGGCAAATTATTGACCCATTATTCCCCTGTATATATCTATAAAAGAAAGGGAAGTCCATCTCACTTGGTTTGAGAAAGAAACCTTTTTATTAAATCTGTGTCGCAATGCTTTATAAATTCTGTACCAATCTTGGGTTTGATTAGTCCTCGATCATATGTGTGAAATCATTGTGATAAGCATTTGTAGTATAATTTATTGCTTGTACATCTGTAAGTATCTTTCTTCGTGTTTGTACTACTTTCCCTTGTCCTCTACTGCAGGTCCGGCACTCATGTGTAACAGACGCTGTTCCTCCACAGGTATGCCTCCCAGGATCATTTGACCTCCTGATTTCTTGCCTACCCTTGATAGGCATATTGAACTCAATAAACTTTCTAGCTGTTCAGACAGGACCAAAAGTTATGCCTACTAAGCTTGTTCTTAAACCAGGATAGTTTTCTATTCTGGTAGCTGAATCCCGATTTACAATTTGCTCATAATGTAAGGTCATATTTTCAAGATTTGAGCAGAAATTCAATGTCTTTATCATATCTGATGGATAGTGAAATCTGTATACGTCTTGCACGACAGAAAAACAGCAGTTTAGTAATAATGTCGAGAAAATCTAAAATCTTTGTGCTTGTTATGTTCTCCTGCAAGGAACTACAGTGGATACAAGCCAGAAGACTAAACAATCATGGAAGGCTGGAGAGAATGATTACGATGCATTGCACCATTGAAATTGATTGTTGAGAATTGTTTGGGTGATGGGTGACACTGGCCCCGCTGGCTGGGACCTTTGTCTTAAACATTACACGTGGCAACATCACAGGCTTGGGAAGAGATGGTCGGAAACGGAACCTTATCCAGCTATACCATACCCATAATACAATCACCACACCATCCTCTGTGACCGTCCGATTCGCATAAAGTTACGGTCAAGATTTGTAGTTAGTGGGAACCACATTATGCCCTTGAAAGCCTCCCCCTTCAACGTCGCTTGGGACTACTCAACTACCGTCTGCCCACCGTCTGCCCGACACTACCCCACAAGAAAACTCCGGGCACTTCCAGTGGGACCCACCCAGGTGGTGGCCTGAGCCCACGTGTCTGCTAGATCATAGCAAAACTAGTCGATTGATACGAGCGCACCCCATGTAATTCCCATGATGCCTCTGTGAGCAGGTGCGTTAATCATTTAATGAGGAGGCGCCCGAAGCATGATTTACTGTCACTGCAGATGCACCGTAATATCATGTGCGGGGCATGACAGCCGTCCACGTGCCCCACTTGCACGCATGTGAGGGGCATCCCCCTTCCCGCGAATGAAGTCTAGGGTATTGGTGCGGTTGCTTAAGCCCATGTGCTTACTATTTAATTAACTTGATGGTTTTTTTTTTTCCTTAACAATTAAAATAATATAAATATAAATATATGTATATATACTGAGAAGTGAATCTAGTTGATTTGACCAATGAATGTTCAGAATTCCATGTGGCAGGTCACTCTGTTATCCAATCACAATTTGCTGGTCATCTAGCTAAATCATCAACGGGTGATATAATGAGATGCATCAAGAGATTATAAACTATTGAAACGGTGCACAATGCACTTTGAAATTCCTACATTTTATAAATCATTGCAAAACAAAAATGTTTTTCACTTTTGGCTTGTGTTTTTTGTTTTTTATTATAAATATATAAAAGTTTTATTACCTTCATTCATCATGTCACATTGCAAATATCGATTATTTTAAGTATAAATATTATAAATTTATTTGTTATGGCTATTTTTTATAGTTTTAAAATGTATTTACAAAATACAAAAAAATAAATATTTTATATTAATCATCAGTATGATTTTAAAAATAAATATTATTTTAAAAAATAAAATCAACATTATATTAAATAAATATCAAAAAATTTTAATTTTATTTAATTTTTAATTTACACATAAAATTTTTAATTGATTCAATTTTACATATTTCAATTTGATTTTAAAAAAGTGTTTAAACAATCATCAAAATTTTCAGAATTTTTGGAATATTAAAAATATTTTTAATTTATATTATTGAAAATATATATTACTAATTTTTTATAATTATTTGAATCAAAATTTAAAATTGGATCATATTAACAAAATTAAATATAAAATAAAATGATTAAAAGTTTTATACTTAAATTTAAAATTAAATTGTATTTATTTCATATATTTTATTAAATTTTATCTGTTTAAATAAAAATTTAAATTAAATCAAATTAAATTTTAAATATTTAATATTTTACTTTAATGTATTTTATTGATTTGTATTTCTTAATAACTTCAACATAGTGGAATAATAATTGGTTTTTATTATTTTTATTATAATATAAAAAAGTAAAAAACTTATTAATTTTAACATTTATTTTATATTATCAATCAAGTTTTTGTATTTAAAAAATAACAAATCGAACATTATTTATCAATTTGATATAAATTGAATCTTATCAAAAAAAATTTAAATATTTAAAATATTTAAATTAATAAATTTATATAATAAATTTTAACATAAAAACTTTTATAAATATAAAAAATATTAAAGCTACTGTCACAAAAAGTTACATAATTTTTTTGAGTACTGAATATATATATATATATTTAAATTTATATTATTAAAATTTTAAAAAATAATGTAATTACTTAAAATTATTAAATTTTTATAATATTAATTTAAATATTTTTTACATCTATAAAAAATTTTAAGTTAAAATTAGTTTTATAAATTTTTAAATTTTTTAATAAATTTTAATTTAAATTAAATTAAAAAATTAAGACATGATTTATTAATTTTGAAAAATAAAAATTTTATTCATAAGATAAGATGAGATAAATATTAAAATTTTATAAATTTTTATTAAAAACAATAAAAATAATAGGACGCTGAGGGCCAGTGGTATCCACTTGATCATCACCACTGCAATAGTAGTAAATGAACTGTACAAAAACAAAGAACAAGAAAACCAGAAGCAGAGAGAGAGAGAAACAAGGCAGCTTTGCTTTAGGGGGAACAATCCAAGGATAAAGGCAGGCTTTTTAAGCTTTGCTTTGCTTTGCTTGTGAAGTTGGCTTAATCACACAAGCTCCCATAAAACGACGAAGAATAACAGAACTAAACTTTTTACATAACCGAAAAAGAAGAACTCGTTAGTATTATTGTTATCATTATTCAATCTCCCTCTCTCTCTTTCTCTCTTTCTTGTTTCGATCGGATCTGGAGAGCTCTTCAGAGAAACAGAAAGATAGACGGGAAATAAACAAAACCCAAAGTTGGTTCACTTTCTCTCACAAGTTTTTCTCTTTTGGGTCTATCTCTTTCTCTGTCTCCATCTCTCATTATTCTCTCGCAGTCAGTCTCACTTCATGAAAGATTGCTTGCTCTGCATTGTTGTCTCTGTTGTATGATCAGGTACTCTTTGCTTTAACCATCTTTGTTTGCTTTAGTTCTTTTTGTTTTTTGGGTTGTTTCTTGTAAGTGTCTTGTTGCTTTGTTGTTTTCAGTTTGGTCCCTAAGAAATCGTGCGAAAAGAAGGGAAAGTTTTGCTTGAACATTGTGTTTTGGGTTCTCTCTTCGTTCCTCTTTTCCTACATTTTTGAAGCAATCAAGCGAAATATCTGGTTTCTTGGGGAACTTGTTTATGGTGGCGTCTGATTGAGGAAGTAATCTGAATTATTCGGTTGAGTGGGATTATTGAGATGCTTTAGTCTTTAACATGCTTCAAAGGGTTGGATACTTCAAATTTACTATTCAGTTGATTGTGAATCACGGTTTATATCTTCATTTTGGTGTCATTCTTTGTTAACAGTTTTCTCCCTAATCTTAGGGGTTTTCTTTAATTGTAAATGTTGCAAATGATTGAGTCTTTAATGGGTATCTGCAGATTCTGTGGATTATACTTTGTTTGAATTTTCCCTATTTCATGTCTTTGTTGCAAACATTTTAATTCTGTAACTGTTTTACTTGTTGTAGACGGACATTCAAGTGGAAGATTCTGTGCTTAATGGCTTTAGCATAGTGTTATCATCTCTTCATCAGAGAAAATCACTTTGCTTAGTTGGATTGGTGTAGCAGTGCTGGTGGGACTTGTTCAATGGAATCACTTGTTAATGGAGTTGCTTTTTCATCAAAGACTCAAAATGCTGCATCTTGTGGCCCTGCTCTTCCTTCGACAAATGGGAATCCTCATCCCTTGCGGCCTCCATCTCCAAAACAATCTAAAAAGGAAGGCTCACCTTCCATGTCCTGTGCAACTGCTCATGGTCATGGAGTGAGGATGATCTGCCAACCAAATGGTACAACAATCAATCAAAAGAATTCCTGTAAATTAGCGGATGGTACCATGCAGCATGAAGAGTTGCCTAATATGGCAAAGCAGTTCTATGATTTGAATAAGGGGAAATCCGAATATGTGGGCACTGTTAATGTGCTTAATAAAACAACAGAAGCATCTTCACAGAAGAAAATTCCAACCATGGAAACCAGATCTTGCATCAAGCATCCTGTTGATGATCCTCAGAAATCCGATTCAACCAACTTGCTGGAACCAGAAGATAATGTCCCAGGCGGTTATAAAGGAGATATTCTGCAGTTGAGGAACAACTTAACATCTCGATCAGAAACTAACTTTTGTCCTAGTCCCTCAAATAGTTTCTACACTACCACACTATATTCAGAAGCCAAAGAAAGTTTCACAAACACGGAAGTCAGTGAATGTGCAAGTAATGTTGAGAAATCAGGCGAAAGTGGTGAAGTGAGTAACTCAGGTGATTTTATTGAGAGCAGGAAAACTAGCATCTGTAGAGGCAGCACTGGCAGTGATATTAGTGATGAAAGCAGTTCTAGCAGTCTAAGCAGTGCTATGTACAAGCCCCACAAGGCAAACGATACAAGGTGGGAAGCAATTCAAGTAGTCCGATCTCGTGAGGGAGCATTGGGTGTGAGTCACTTCAGATTGTTGAGAAGATTAGGATGTGGGGATATTGGCAGTGTTTACTTATCAGAGCTGACTGGCACTAAAAGTTATTTTGCCATGAAGGTTATGGATAAAGCAGCTCTGGCTAGTAGAAAGAAGCTTTTGAGGGCTCAGACTGAAAGAGAGATCCTGCAGTCTCTGGATCATCCATTTCTGCCCACTTTATACACACACTTTGAGACAGAGAAGTTTTCTTGCTTGGTTATGGAGTTCTGCCCAGGAGGAGACTTGCATGCTCTTAGGCAAAGACAGCCTGGGAAGTTTTTTCCAGAGCATGCTGCCAGGTTAGGAATTCTTTTCACTTATCTCCTTTCCCTTCACTGATCATCCATAGTTTGACTAAATGCAAGATTGTCTATCTAGGACTTATAGCCTCAACAGGCTTTGCATGCACCAGATAAAAACAGCAATTGGAACGAGGAGCCCAGGGGAAGGTTAATTTTGTTTACTGAAGGCAAAAGGAAATTGCAAATTTCAAAATAAACGTAGATAAAGATCCGGTTATTTGCCTCTCCAGCTTAGGATTTTAAGTACTCGTAGAATTTTGGTTGCCTGATACTTGCAGATCTGGCCACTGATCTGAAAACCTGCATACATAATATTGATATCTCTAGTTCATGCCACTCTAACTCCCAGGAGGTTTCATGAGGAAGTTATAATGACTTGCAGCAATAATTTCTCGTATATATGAGGAAGTTGATTTGTCTCTCATGCAAGTTTGCGTTTGTCAACTAAGTCTTCGAAGCTTCTCTTGTTTCCCGGTTAACCTCATGTTCTATGATTTGCTTTCTTTCCACAGCATCTCAATAGTGTTAGACAAGTCAATAAATGCTTATATCCTCGTTCGTGTTCTCATCTTTCCTGCTGCCATCTTTGTTGGACGTGGCAGGTTTTACGTGGCAGAAGTTCTCCTTGCTTTGGAGTACTTACACATGCTTGGGATCATCTACAGAGACCTTAAACCAGAGAACGTTTTGGTGAGGGAAGATGGACACATTATGCTCTCAGATTTTGATCTCTCTCTAAGATGTGCTGTCTGTCCAACTCTGGTCAAATCCTCGAACTCGACCTTGGAGTCCAAGAACTCAGCTTACTGCGTTCAGCCTGCTTGCATCGAGCCAACTTGTGTCATGCAGCCTGATTGCATACAACCTGCCTGTTTTGCTCCCCGGTTCTTATCAGGCAAGCCCAAGAAAGGTAAGAAGTCTAAAGCGAAAAGCGAAATGACCCATCAAGTGAGCCCTCTCCCTGAGCTAATCGCAGAACCCACAAGTGCTCGATCAATGTCCTTCGTGGGTACTCACGAGTACCTAGCACCTGAAATCATCAAAGGTGAAGGCCATGGCAGTGCTGTAGACTGGTGGACATTTGGGATCTTTCTTTATGAGCTTTTGTTTGGTAAAACTCCTTTCAAAGGTGCAGGAAACAGAGCTACTCTGTTTAACGTGGTTGGGCAGCCATTGAGATTTCCAGAGTACCCTACTGTTAGCTTCGCGGCCAGAGACTTGATCAGAGGCCTTCTGGTGAAAGAGCCACAGCACCGCCTTGCTTACAGGCGTGGAGCAACTGAAGTTAAGCAGCACCCATTCTTCCAGAGTGTGAACTGGGCACTGATTCGCTGTGCAAATCCACCAGATGTGCCAAAACAAGTCACCATGGACCTCCCTGCAAGAACCGATACAGGGAAGGCACCCACCAGCAGCGAGGTGCCTGGTGTAGATGTGAAGCCTTCAGGTAATTATTTAGAGATTGATTTCTTTTGATTCTTGTGGTCTTTTCTCTCCTTTTCTTTCTTAGGAAAAGAAAAAGAAAAAACACCTCATTTGTACCGTGGTTCAAATGATTCTGGGGCTGCAAATTTCTTTAAAATGGCACACAGCATTGTAGAGATATGAATCCATTGAATGAGGAATGAATTTGATGATCCTTTCATTTTTCTGTCCAAACTATTACCTGTTTATTTAATCTTTCTGAAGGAATCGGAATTGCAGAGCTTTACCACTTTCATGGCTTAAGCAAGCTGCTAATGGCTTCGATCTCAAGTGACAAAGCAAGATCAACATTAGAAAAAAAAGGTCAGAAAACTGAACTAGGAGACCAGATATCATGCCATTGATTCCTAGGAATGGCAAAATCTACGGTGTTTAGATATCATGGGACTATGTAAAATGTCAATATGATAAGATTCTGAAAATTACAGTAGAAAAAGTTTAGTTGTTAACATATGATAGTAAAAATATTTTTAAAAATAAAAGAAAAATCAAGATAACAAATTTTGCAAAAAGATTCACCAATTAAATTTCTTTATGGACCTAACGACATGAATCTTGTTTTTTAAAAAAATGATGTTATCTAAAAATTAATTATTAATATTTTTTACTCAAATAAATATAATATCTTTATTTATAATTAATGCATACAATCACCAAACAAGTGACATGACGTTGAGTGCTTGTCCCAAATGCCACTCTCTATCCTACGATATGACGTAAAGAACACCACTGACAAACAAAATCCTATAAATCATATCACGTGTCACAGTACTGCCCCATTTAGTAGTTTTGATATGGTTTTTATTTTGGCATTAATTACCTCATTTTTTGTGATTTCTAATTTCAAAGAATCTGTTTTTATTTGATGATCCGTTTACTAAATTAAATTAAAGTCTGTGAGATTAATTAACTGGCAATCATTGATTAGGGCTGATGTAATCATGCCCTAAGATCGGTTGGTTGACCCACCTCCGCACGCCAGGATAATTTCAAGGCCCAACCGCAGTTCACCACTGCTGAAAAGGGTGGAAACTTCGGAAGCTGCCGAAAACAGCCACGTCACGTTAGCAATAGTTAATTTCTATGTCCAAGCGCTTCTTTTTCTCTGCGTTCCACATTGACGCATTTGACGGCCACTTCTGTGGGACCCAGTTTAGTTTCCTTGTACACCACAGGACTTAGTTCTTTTGCCAAGGTGATGGGAGCAGATTTAGTCAAAATCAGGTGCGCTCAAGACTAGAGTTACTCTCTGGTCTAATTCTTCTGTCACCGTTGATCCAAGTTTGTTCATCTGGAAGCTCTGTTTAAATTAATTAGTTGCATTAATGAGATCTTTAGGATTAAATTGTATCAAAAAAATTGAGAATTACATTACAAATAACACATTTTAAAAATACATTTTTTGTAATAAAAACACTTAATTTTATTATATATAAAAATTTATCTAATATTTTAAAAAATATTTAAAATTATTAAATTAATATCAAATATTTAAATTCAGAATTCTCATTTAATTTAGAGCAAATTTACAAAGCACAAAATCATTTTCATAAAATTTAATGTAATTATTCTATTAAAGCGACTCCACTAGACACACTGTGGTTGCGACCTTATACAAAGATCTCTTCCTATATCTACTTGCGCGTGAACAGCACGCTCCACCAGCTTGTACCCTCTCCACTCTTGGCACTCGCGCCTCACCGTCCACAAGGTCAAAAACCCCCAAAAGAACTTCTGCCGCCCCCTATGCGCATTGCGCACCCCATCCGGTGTCTGATATCAACTGCAGCAGCCGTTCAAGTTTCTCATTATACGTGCTTCACTTTCTCTCGAAACGTTCTTTCTCGCTCACTGCAGCGAACCGGAACGCCAAGACGAATCGTAATTCTATCGAGGAATCGCTGTCTCTTTCTCTCTCTCTCCATGGCGGACACACAGAATATCTCAACGATCTCCGCGGAGGATGAGGCTAACTATGGGTTCAAGCGAGAGGAGATGTACACGAGCAACCTCGCTGGCTCTGTGGATCCGTATGACCGCCATGTTTTCCTCCACTACAAGAGCCCGGACTCGTGGACGTCGCGCGTGGAGGAGAATGATCTTCCCAAGCTGCTCTTCTCTGCTATCAAAGCGTGGAAAAACGACATGACTGTGAAGGTAAAACGATTGTGGTTGGTTTGGTTGCTTCCATTTGTTTAATTGAGCTTTTAATCTAGGTGAAGTGAGATTGATCGGCCGTGATTATGGTTTTGTGTCTGATTTGATAGACCAAGCTAACGGTATGCGAGGGAGGCGAATCAGATGGAGATGTGCTGATTTTCCCGGAAATGATCAGATACAAGTGCGTTTCCTGGGTTTATGATTCTTGGAATATTCATTTTATCAGTCAGAGAATGTTCTTTTTTCTTTTTCTTTTTTTTTTCAGGAGTTCTTCTAAGAAGTGTTGCTAAGGTTTGAATCCTGTTTTGTGAACTTTCTTTAAAGAAAGGTTCCCTAGAGAGTGATGTGTTTATGTTCTGAACAGCAGATGCTTAAAAATTACTTGAGCTATGGATTTTGTTTGTTGGAGTGTTCTTTGGGGAGGTTGAGAATGTTATTGTCTCTCCAGATCACATACTTGTCAAATCAAAAGCTCGGATTTTCTATATATTATTTGCTTTGTTAAGTGTGATATTGGGCCAATTGCATCAAAATAATGTAATTAGTGGACATCCATGAGCGTTATTGTTTTGATCTTTCATTTTCAGTCTGAAGTAGGAAGAGCTGAGTTTCCAGAATTAGGATATCCTGTTTTCTGAAATTAAACTCTTATGCATTTTAGATTATTACTGATCTTCACTTTAAAAATGGATTTTGGATATATGTAATTAGAGCTATAATTCTCTTTCTGTACTGTTTCTCTGTCTCTGTAATTTTGTGCTAATTTTGTTGGCAATTGTTTCCTGGAATTGGCAACGTGCTACTGAATACTGGAAATTTGAGGTTTTATTTTTCCTATTTGTTATTCAGCATTAGATTGTATTGTAATTTCGAGAAGCAATAAGATGCTGCAACAAGGTTTTTGTCTTGAAGTTGGATTTGTGGATTCTAAAATGGAGTTCTTGTGATTGCAGGGGTTTGAAGGACTTGGATGTGGACAAATTTGTTGAGGATGTGCTTGTGAATGGCAAACCATGGGCTTCTGGAGTGCAGGAGGTCTTGACTGGTTCCTACGTCTTTGTGTGCGCTCATGGTAGTCGAGATAAAAGATGTGGTGTTTGTGGACCAGTTCTTATTGCAAAACTCGAGCAGGAGATTGAATTGCGAGGACTGAAGGATCAGATCTTTGTTAGGCCATGCTCTCATGTTGGTGGGCATAAGTATGCTGGGAACTTGATAATCTACAGTCCTGATTCAGAAGGGAAAATTATGGGTCATTGGTAGGATTTTGATCTTAATATTGCACTTGAATGCTATTAAAACAAAGTTCAACCGTTATTTTATTCAGAGCACTATTTAATTTTTACTGTTTATTGCAGGTATGGTTATGTTACTTCTGATGATGTGCCTGAATTGCTGGATCAGCACATTGGAAAGGGACAAATAATACGACGACTTTGGAGGTATTTTTTTTTTTTAAATTCCTAGATGGAATTAACTCTTAAGAATTGACAAGTGCTCCTACTCCACATCAATTAGTACCATATGAGTGTAAGGCCCTCACTTATGGGTGGTGTGGTGGCATGGGGAAGGCATAGCATTGATGCTTACTTGGGTTGGAGCCCCGGTGAGCATCCATACCATGCCTTCACCATGCCACCATGCCACCCATAGGTGCGGGCCTTACATTGAGGTACTAAGGAAGTTTTTTTTTTTTTTTGGTGGGGGAGGGGGTTGTTGAAGGTCATTTAAAACCTTGAGTTTTAGCCTCTCTCCTCAGTCAAATATTAATTTTTAAAACGTTTTAAAACAAACTTTGATCTATCGATTTGGAACAGATTGAACTCTATGGAAAAAATTTAAAATTAAAAAGATTCAAAATAAAGATCTTTTGTAACAAATTTTGACTTGAAATTTTTCGTAGATATAAAAAACAATTTTGAGTTATCATCACAAAATAATTCAAAACTTTTTTAGCACTTAAAATATTTTTTAAAAGATGTATACTATCAAAATTTAAAAAAATTCATAAAAAATAGCTTGGTAGTAAAAAAAAAATTCTAATTGGAGGAATAAAATCGAAATGGTGCATAGAATTTATTTAAGTAATTTTTTAGGTATTTTAACAATGAAAATATTATTAACTTTTCATAATTATTTTCAACAAGATTTAATTTGGGTAAAATCATAGATCAGTGTTTGTTTGGAGAATTTTTAAAATTTAAGGTTTGATCGGAGAAAAAGAATAAAACTCAAGGATAAAAAATGATTTTTATCTTTCTTTTTTGCGTTAAATAGTGAATATGTAGTTAATATTGATGGCGTTTATCAATAAATAGAATTTATGATGTTTTTGATCAAAGATGAATGTGGTTTTTGTCAAAAGTTTTATGGATTTCAAGACTGGCCTGAGATTGCGATGTTTCACTAGTCACTGTTAGCCTCTTGTATGAGGAGAGCTGAAAGTTGGTTTTTCCTATCATCAATTATTAATCAATAATCTCTTGTAGTTGACTGGGAACTCTGTCTCTGATGCCTAGCTCTAGGAAATCTATATTTGGAACTCCCTTGAAACAGGTCTAGTTAGTATGTAATATTGTCCAGAAACTTTTGTAATTTTAAATGCGGACTTTGAGCCTTCGAAGGTTTTTGTTGTTTATTGAAACTAAGGTTTTATTTGTGATGATGTTGTATCTGTGACATTGCCCTTCTGATTGTTTGTCGCTTGTGAGGCAGCTACAGAAGTATAGTTCTATTTAATATTAATATTTTTGGACTTTATTATCGTTCTGACGATATTTTTTCCTTAATAGCATTTCTTAACTTAGAGCATATGAAGCAATGCTTTAATTTGTTTCCATGGAATGAAATGGATACAAGTGGTCCTTTTCTTTTTTGGGTTTTAACTTGCATTGCATTTTCTACTGTTCTGTTAATGAGGGATTACAAGTTTTATGTGCATAGCAGTATAGAAAACAAGCACATAACGTAAGCCATATGATTTTCAGGGGCCAAATGGGGCCATCTGTTGAGGAGGCCGAAAAGGTGGAGGAACAGAAGGTTCCAAATGGAGAAGATGTAGAGCAAAAGAAGCATGAAGAAAGCAGCAGCCTGAAGAGCAAGGTAGCTGCAGCTGGCTGTTGCCAGGGGGCTAACGGGTTTACATGTTGCAGAGATGGAAGCTTAGAAGAGGGTAGAAAAAAGGAGTTGGGTAGTTTTGCAACCTGGATTAGATCATTGGACCAAAGTGATGTCCTCACAGCTGCTGCTGTGGTTGGAGCAGTGGCAACGGTTGCTGTGGCTTATAGCTTATACCGAAGGTCAGGCTGAAATATAGCCCATAATTCATGTTTGATTGTGCTTTTAGGGTGTCCATATCCGCGCATTTTTTAGACTGCTGCGATGATGTTAAATTAAAATAATCCTGGAAACAGCATGCCTTTTTGTAGGAAAATAACTTCAATTCACGTTTAGGGAAATATCAATATCAGGCTGGGGAAAAAATTATTAAATTTGTGCGAGTCTAAGGATGACATGGCCTCTACATTGCAATATGGTGTTTTGCACTATAAGTTGTTTCGGTGGATATTTGATGACTTTCATCTTAATATCGGGTAAGCTTACAAAATTTTAGCTGAAAAGTGATATCTGATGATATTAAATAACGTTTCCTCAAATTTCTCTCTGGTGTATTTGCAGCATTTATGTTATCATTTTTACAGTGGTTCACTAATGCTATGTCACCAAAGGTTCCATATTGATGTTCCAAATTGATGCTGAGGCTAGCTCGAGTAACCTATATCTACTTTAGGTATCTTGGAGATTCCAGGTGTTCGGTCTGAAAATCATCAATGTTTTTGGGGTTCAATGCCATGATAAGTCAGTGACTTAACATAGATCTTTGATGAATCTCTTGGGAAGGCCTGTAAGGCCAAAGAAAGCAGCACTCCCGTTGTGGTATAACATTGTGAATAGCGGTAGTCCTTAAAGTGTGATAACAGTTTTTTCACCAGAGGTCCAATGAGCATGATATAAAATGGAAGTCCTCTGCCTAAAGGTTAACAGAAGTAAGCCCAAACCCAACCTTATGTACAGGGAGACACTCTGACCATAAAGAGAAATGGGTAAATCAATAGCCTAAAATGCCAAAACTTGTCTTACTAGACAACACACACAGATCACATATTGAGCTTGGCAATCATCTCTTCCACTAATCTCAGCGCTGTGCCTGAAATTTTCTCTCCTTCTGCATCAATCTCTCTCATAATTTGCTCAACAAGCTCATGCTTTGACTGTTTACTTCTCGAATCACAATCCCTCAGAAGCAGCAGTAGTTCTCTACCCATGTCCTTAGCCCTCCATGTCCCGTCTATACTCAACTGAAGCAACCCTGGCATCACTCCTTCCCTCAATATCAGTCCCCTGTACGTATCCCTACAGCTCTGGCAAATCTGAAGGAGGATCGCCACTGCATGCTCCTTGCACTGCACAGAACCCTCTTCCACTACCTCCACCAGAACCCTAAGAGCCCCACTGGTGCCGGCTGTTTCCTGAAGCGCAGCCTGCGAAGAAGTTACAATATTCTCGAGCAGTGCCATTGCCTTCTCGGCAGGCTCTGACAACTTGTCTGAGGAGTTGACGAGTTGAAGCAAGGTATATGTAACACCAGAAGATACTACTAAGGGAGCAATCTGATGGCAAGTTGAGAGATTGTGGAGCGTGGCTATTGCATCAGCTTTTGATTGCATGCTAATGCTGTTCATGTTCTCATCACTTGCAGAACCCACGTTGAGGACATCAACTAGGAGCTGGAATGCCCCGGAAGACGCGATGGCTAGCTTGTTTGCCGCACAAGAAGAGAGGATCAACAGAGCTGCCATGGCAAGTTCTATCAGTTGCTCGCTCTGGCATTGAAGGAGCTCTAACAAAACTGGTAGCACACCAGATTTTACAATCCTGATTTTGTTCCTGTGACATCATCAAAGATCAATTAGAATTCTTCAATCTCTGCAACTAAAGATTTTATGGAGCAATTATATATAGATGCATCATATGGGTACGTATCTAGTGAAGAAAATGATACTGGTTTTGTGAAAGTTGAGGTTGGAGGGACTGACCGACCTTTCACTGCCGAAGGCAAGACTAAGCAGAGCACACAGAGATGTTTCAATGGCTTCATAGTCTTCAGAATGCAGCATTGAAATCAAAGGAGGTATGATTTCTCTCTCTGCTAACTTGCGCCTCTGTTTACTACTTAGCTTACTCAGCTCAGTAGCAGCTTGGATTCGCTCTTGTCTGTCACCATTCACAAGATTACCCACCACCAATTCCTCCATAGATACTCTCTCTCTCTGTCTCTCTTTCTCTCTGCAATATCTTCTGCTCACTCAGAAAATCAAAATGTTAAGGCATACTTGTGAAATTGATAAAATATGTTGCAATTGGTTGCTTGAAGAAGTGATGTTAGGCTTTTGTGGGTATCCATTGTTTCAGCCTGAAGCAACTTCCATTTCCTCTCTCCGTCAGCTTTTTCTTCTCTTGAATGTCTGATTTGGACATACAACACAGATTCCTATGAGTGAATCTTTAACTTTCCTTTTATAGAAGCAAAGGCCCTCAAAACTTTATTATTTTCTATGCTACATTTTCTATCATAAAAATAGTTTTCTCAGGAAAATTATTACTTTTGCTATGTGGGTTATGTTATCATTTGTATTTTTTAGGAATCCTCATAAGGAATTCAAATTGTGCAGGTCTTCAAAAATAGTTCAGATTGAATGAACTAGTACAAAGTGGCATGTGTTAATAAATTAGACTAACTAAAAATTAATTTTGTGCTATACACTTTTCCTTTTTCTTTTCCTTTGGTCAAATTCTTTCGGCCATCTGTATTCCTCCGGAAATTCCTTCTACCTAGTGATCTAAAAAGCTGATCAGGCTCCTGCCATGAATTGCTATTGATCACCAATCCTTAAATTAGACCCTATGATCAACACATTTTTGAAAAAGCCCTGGAATTTTCTTGGATTAGAAGCATGGAATAAAACAGCCAATCAGAAAATTCATCAGAGCAGAATCTCTACAGAGAGAGAGATAGTTTGTTCTAAGAGAAGCATCAATCCGAAAACTATGAATATTGCCATGGTCTTGTTTCCCTTAGTATCGTATTTCATTTCTAAGGAATAGAATCTAGTGAAATAATGTTTTCATTTTTCAATAATATATTTTGGACTGCAACTGATATAATCATTACTACCAAAAAAAAAGAATAATTATATGATAACATTCTGGGCATTGAATGTAATTATATACTTTCTGTAAATTAAAATATTAGAGTCTCCATTATTCTTCCTTGAGTATCTTACTTAGCCTAACTTTAGCCGATGACATTATCTTCAAGGAAAATGCTTCTCAATATCTTATGATGATTCATGTTGGGAAGTCATTTGAATTTTCCACTTAGTTCTACTTTTCCTTCTTAATTTAGTACTTTAATTAAAAGCATATCTAACCTCAGAGAGGGTTTAAGATCCAATAGTGGACGTCACATATAATACTTGTTTGCTTTTCAATTTCTGATGCCCATTTCATTTTGGTTCCACTACAATAGTGCTGAAATTAACTCTTGCAATCGTAATCTGATTTATAGAGCCATACAGCCCATATTTTGGTTCATCAGATCTATTTGCATAGATCTGCAACATCAGCAGTGTGAGGCAATCAATGAGTAACCTTACGCTTAAGATTAAGTTGTTTATAGAGTAAAAAAAAAACCAGAATCCATAGTTGGATGCTTTCTCTCACCATTGAATATCTGCAATCTCTACATCTTGGAAACTGTCTTTTCTGAGTGTCATGCTTTGGAGTTATCAGTAGATTATAGGTGTGTTTCAACTCCAAGGGCTATGATCCCAAAACTGAACTCTTTCTGTATTCATATCTGCAGAAACAGTTAATGCCTTTAACTGAAACCTCATGTTCTTCAGAAGCTCACCAAAAACCCAAGAACAGAATGAAAATGAATAGAATGGAGAGAGACAATAACTCGAGAGCCATGACAGAGGCTTGAAATCTCAGGATGAAAACTTGCAATGCACTTGGTGTAAGTGGGTGTATTTGATTAAACTCTCTAGGCTATTGAAAAGGCAAAATGGTTCAAACAGGCCCCATTTTGGAGCAAAACAAGCAACCATCGTTCTCAGGCACCTTTTCAGCCATAATTCTCATAGAATCTGTCAGTTGCAAATGAATTTAACAGCCAATTGGTCAAACATAACCCGAGGCAAACCTTCTTGTCAAAGAATCAGGTAGAAACTTTTAAGCGTAACCAGAAAACCTTGAAGAAAGATTTGTGTCTGCAGGCAATACATCCAGGAAAGGCTTTCCCAAAAACCAGTCAACACTTACGTGACATGCTCTGTTCAATCAGTGATGAGAATTAACTAATAGGGGCTGGCTCCATGGCACTGTTCAATAGTTCCTGGTTTGGGTAATAGTTCAATGTCTATTTTCTTTGGATGCGGGAGAGTTGTCGTTGACTGAGTTTTATTTGTAGTTCATTGCTGAAAGATTTCTTTGCATGACTTCCTCACCCAATGCCACCCTCCACTGACTTCAATGACTTTTAGTTAGGAGATCTCAAATAATAACCTTTTTCTTTCTCCGAAATATCTAACTTCAGTTGTAACAGTCATCCGACTATTACCAAGGAGGGATTCCCAGATGTTCTTTGTCCACCCAAGTTCAGTAGTTGATCGCAGATTATACTGAAGCAAGTAGAATCCATATGCATTTCTTCAACTATAATCTCATAAAGAGCAGCAAGTGAAGTGAGGGGTTACTTGTAATCTGACAGACAAATTTTGCTCTGAAGTCACTGACTTGAAATGAGGCCAAAAGTTGAGAGATTTCAGTATACCGGGACGTAAAAGTTATAAATCTGTCTCTGCATCACGACAAAGTTTCTCTAGATCAGGAGAACAACCCTCTTCTTTCATTCTCATTTCCAACTGTCTCAACAATTCATAGATCTGCTCATGCTCTGGGTGTAACCTGTCGTCAGCAACAAATCTGTGGATCTTGCTCCTAACCTCAACTGCACTGTGTCCAAACATCTTCTTCATACCCTTATCCTTTATTGAAGTTCTAATTTCTGCCATATTGCCCCATTTCCCGCCAACGGCATAAATATTAGATAATAGAATATAATAACCTGCATGATTAGAATCTAAATGGAATAGATTCTTTGCTGCTATCTCTCCCATCTCAACATTGTGATGAATCCTGCAAGCACCCAGCAATGCACACCAAACATGGGGTCCAGCTGAAATCGGCATTTGGTTAATAATTTCTATGGCCTTATCTAACTCTCCCATGCGGCCAAGAAGATCAACCAGGATCCCATAATGCTCTGAATCAGGATGCAGTTTATAGTCATTCACCATCATATCGAATACTTTAGCTCCCTCCTCAACCAAACCTGCATGGCTGCAAGCCGATAAAATTGAGAGGAAAGTCACATGGTTAGGCCTAGTTGCAGAAGTTTTAATCATCTCATCGAACACTTTCAGTGCTTCTCTTCCATGTCCATGAACTCCATAACCAGCAATCATAGAACTCCAGATGACAACATCCTTTACACTGATCTCTTCGAATACTTTGATAGCATTATTTAAGCTCCCACATTTTGAGTACAATTCTATAAGTGAAGCCGCTACAAAAGGATTATTATCAAAGCCACAACTAATAATATAACCATGAAAGCAAATGGCTTGCCGAAGAATTCCTAGTTCTGAACAAGAAGCAAGAATCTTCACTATAGCAACAGCATCAGGTCTTGTTTCATTCTGCAGCATATCAGAAAAGACCCCCATCGATTTGTCAGCCATTCCATTGTGTCCATATCCAGCTATTATGGCAGCCCAAGAGACAACATCTTTGTTTGGCATTCTTGTGAAGACATCAAGTGCTTCATCAGGTGAGAAACAGTTCATGTACATATTAATTATGGCTGTGGAGACTGAAACTTCTTCCTCAAAACCTTTCTTAACAGCAAGTTCATGGACCTTCCTACCTTCTTCTAGAGCATGAGCAGCAGTACAAGCCTGCAACACATTAACCACAGTAATTGCATTTGGTTCAACTCTCTTATCCAACATTTGGTTGAAAAGATCTAGTGCCTCAACAACTGCCCCATTTTGAGTATAACAAGCAATCATTGAGCTCCATGATATAACATCCTTCTGAAGCATATTTTGGAACAAATTAGCTGCAGTTCTCATAGAACCAGTCTTTGCATATAAATTCAATAATGAATTGACCAAAGATAAGTCACTTTCAAATCCTCTCCTTATCACAAAACCATGCACACAACTTCCAAGCTTAAAACTCAACAGTTGTGTGCAAGCAGAAACTAAGCTGACAAGCATTACAGGGTCAGGACAAACATTCTCAACCATCATCATTCGGGAGAAAAAAGCTACTGCCTTTTCAGGATAACCGTTCTGCTCGTACCCAGTAATCATTGAAGTCCACAGAACAACATCAGGTCTATCAAACTCCTCAAAAGCTTTCAAAGCATCAACAATTTGTCCACACCTTGAGTACAGTTCCATCAAAGCAGAACCAACAAAAATGTTCAATCTAATGTTTGCGTTCTTCTTCACAAACCCATGTACTATTTTACCACATTCAAGAGCCCTCAACCCTGCACATGCTTTTAAGGCGACTGGTATTGTGAAGTTATCGGGTTTTACTTCATCAGTAGTTGCTTCACATATCATCTTAGTAAAGAGAAACAGAGTCTGTTCCCATTTTCTCTCCCTACAGTAGCGCTTCAGTATCGAATTCCACAGGTACACGCTTCTACTTGGCGTTTCATCGAATATCTTGCGAGCGTGTTCAAGAGACGAGTACGTGGCGTATAAAGCGTTGAGTTTTGAGACGAGAAAACTATCGATTAACAACCCAGTTTTGAGAATCTGAGAATGTAATTGAATCACTGCCTTGTCATCTTTACACGCGTTAAGCAGCTTGAGGAGCAGTTCCCTTCTTGTCATAAGTAGAAGACAACAGACTTGGGAAATGAGAACAGGAGCAACTCCAATTTCTCCCTCCCACCGCTTCGAACGTCCTCCAAAGAGGACCAAACTGGCGCCCCCTCGGATTGATCTCATCGACACGGCGTCGTTTAAATTGAGATTCACCAATTCCGGGTTTTTTTGGGGCCCAAACCTTGGAACGGCCCAATTTTAACAGCTCATCACTGAAAAATATTTCTTTTAAATTTTTTAAAGACAAAAATAAATACTTGCAAAGGCTCTCCTTTTATTCCACTTTGTTTTTCCTTTTCAATTTTTATTATTTAAAATCACTTTTTGAAGGGGGAAAAAAAAAAGAAAGTAGCCTACACTTCCACCATTAACAAAGCCTTCCCATCCATGGAGAATATTTATAATGAATCCACTGAGCAAATTGCTTTCCTACCCATAAGAATATTTATTTTTTAATTAAAAAACAGAAAAACCAAATTCATCCCTGCAAATCTTACAAAACAAATTTTCCAATCAATACGTCACCATTCACGAGGTCCATTGAAATTAAGCTCTCACGGTCGCACTCATTTTCTTGTCACTACCATTAGATATTTGAGTTTACAAATAAAAATAAACAAAACCCAATATTTTTTTTAAAAAAATAGGCAATTTAGTGGACTTTTCATGTTCCATATTCTCCTTTCATTATCAAATTGCACGTAAGGTGGTGCAAATGTTGCGTAGAACCTATATATGGATGTGCTTTTAGGATAAGCATAAGCATCTTTTGGATTCTCCTCTTTTAATTTTGCATCAATCAAAAGCTCTCTCATATCTACCTTAAATTGGTCTACTCCTACCGTTAATTTTTAGTGCCATTTGTTTGGGATCAACTTTTTTTTTTTTTGGGGGGTTCTCTTGATTTTTCTTATATTAAATAGTGTGTTAGTGTCTTTTATGTTTTGAAAAAATAAATTAAAATATAAATTTTATTAAGTTTTAAAAAATATTATAATACATAATAATTTAATAAAATTAATATTTTTAATGTTAATATTATAAATTATTAAAATATTATTTAATTAAAAAGCTCAATATATATTCAGATAAGTAAAAAAATTATTTTTATTAGATATTATATATTAATAAGTAATGTTAATTTTTTAAAGTGATTTATGTGTTTTTTTAAAAAAATCATGTCTTAAAATTAATTATTTTAAGTTGAAATGTGATTTTTATTTTATTGATATAGATATCGTTAACATCATATGGTAATTATCATTTGCTTTTAAGTTTTATTTGTTTTAAACTTTATTTTTATGCGATTGACTCGTAAGTATATATTAAAAAATTGTGTAAAAATCATATATCATCATAAATTTATAAAATTTAATTCACCATATTTAAGAACTTTGATTCATGTATCATATTAATTATATAATTAACGATAAAAATACATTTTTATACTAATAAATATTTAAATTATGCTGATTTATTTTAGATTATCATTATTATTAAATAGTAAAAAATGTCAAAATTATTGAAATTAACACGTACAGAAAACTGTATGGTTTATAAATTATTTTTTAAATTTATGAATTTAATACAAAAAATTAAAACTTAAAATTGCAGCTCTTATAAAATCTACTAAACTATTACCTTTAGTTTTTTTTAAAAAAAATCATCAAATTGAATTATGATGGAGTGTAAGATTTAGAGATATTTTTATATAAATTTAAAAAATAGAAAAAGACATGTAAATGATAATACAGATAATTTAAAGAAATACATAATTATTTTTATTTTTTGTTTTGTAGTGTATTATGAACTCACTTTAAGCAACGTTGATTAAAAAATTAGAAAAACCTTACCAAATGGACCAATCAACGTAAGGAGCAAATCACTTTAGGCCATCTTGATTTATTTAAATAAATAAATTATTAAAGATTATTAGGAGGATGACAAAAAGGTGGAACCAAAGGCACTCATGTTTATTTATATTTTTAAATTAATTAATAGTGTACGGACATGTGTACTCAGATATTCCCATCACCAATATTTAAAAGAAAGAAAATCAGATGGAGAGGAAAACAAATGAGGACCGTTCATTAAAAGTGTTATTACCCATTAATTAATGTAAATATTTTAATTGTCACTTCAAATGAAAGAATCCTGTGTGACGCGACCCTAGAGCCCACAAGCGCTCCATCATTATCAGCACTCTTGATCGTTAAACTTATTTTATCAAACTAACAAATACTGTTTTAACGCTCTTGTTACCTCAGCCACGTGATATTGTTTTGCGTTACATATAATTATTACTTATTCTTTAAGTTCGCATTTCTTATAAATATTTATTTTTAAAATTATTTTGAAATATATTTATAATATTTAAAATTAAAAAAATTATATATTACTGAATAATATAATTTTTTTTTAAAACTGATCATTAAATTTTAAAAAATTGATTGATATATTTTAAAGATAAGTCTTTTTAAACTTAAAAATAAATAAATATATATGTAATGTGGTGGTACCACATTTTTTTTATTACCTAATAAAATGCGTTTCTTTATTATTAAAATCATTTGTATTAAAAAAAATCTGATTTTTTGTGGGTCCCATATCCCGCCTAATTTCTAATTTTCATAATTAATCATGCCATTGAAAAAAAAAAAGGAAAAAGAAGTAGAAAAATCAGAGTCAGAATTTTGTTGATGTGATGTTGACGTGGCAAACCGAGGGTTCATGTAGATTATAAGGCAGCTAGGACCAACTACAGTTTTAACTTCTTTAACTGAAAGAGACACTATGACCAGAGCATCCAATGACAAAAGGCAATGCTATAGTTGGTTGTTTTCTTCGGACATCCTTCTCTTCACACTCTCCATCAAAGTCCCATCTCTCTCTCTCCCCGTCTGTCTGTCTGTCTGGCTTCCATTTACATGAGTCTAGTCTATGTGTTACATGTATAATATATGGCCTCTTCACGAACTCAGAGTTGGTGGGTTGTTCTTCAAACTCGAAGCCGATAAGGAAATCTTGATTATATTATCTTAATTGATTTCTTTGCAGCAAGCAAACGTAAGCTTTAACCCATCTCGTTATCTTACTGTCAACTTGCTTATTATCTGTTTATTTCTTAAGTTCAGTTATCTGTTCTTCTATCCCTCTGTTTGTCCTTGTTAGGCCCCGTTTTTCCTCCAAATGAAGTATTCATTATCTTGATGTGCATATATTTGGAATTGATGTACATTTTATGTGTTTGCTTATATGTTTTTGCTGCAGCTGGAGTGGGGAAGGGGTAAAGAGAACCCATTAGTGAGGAGCTTAAGAGCGAGGTTGAGGCCGAAAGGGATGCCGTTGAATATAGTCCGTGAGCGCGACGGATTGCCAAGAATTATATTGACTGAACCAACTGGGTCATCTGCGGAGGTTCGTTAAGCTTATCTTGGTTCTTTTCATGTACTTTTGGTTTTGGTGATTCTGTTCGAGTGTTTTGATGGTACGAATTTAAGGGATTTTATGGACGATGCGATTGGAAATTTAATTATCTGGTTCTGGAAGTAGTTGCAGATGAAGTTGTTTGGAAATTAAGAGTGAGTACTTGTGACTGGATGGTAAGACGGAAAGGAGCAACTTTTGTGACATAATCCTCTTGCATCATAGGAAGAAATAGTACTTTCCACAGAGAAAAGGGAAATTTTGATGCAGTAACAAAGAGGGCCCATGAAATTGGGGATGGATGATTAGAAAGGAAAGTGATTTTACTGTTAATATGATGATGCAAACAGGGTAGCCAGAGACATTAATTTAATCGAGTTTATAGGCATATTTTATTGGGTTATGTGTTGTTATGATCATTTCAAATTGGGATGTTTCATTTGTGAATTGAAGTATCATCATCAACTCTCACCATGAAACAACCTCTGTAGTTTAAAGGGTTGAATTCACGTTTTAGGTATGTGTATATGTTGTGTATATATATATGGACGTGGGTGCATATATGTTTGTGTATATATAACTTTATCATAGATCTAAACTTGGTCAGGGGAACTTAGGTGAGTCAAAAATATCGAGGTTGACCGTCAGAGGTTAAGTTCAGCCAAAAAGTTTCTTAGTAGCAGTCCGGCGACCTTTTCTTCTTTTACTTCACATAGCTTTTCGTCTCCTTGATAGCTGGAAGTTCTCCAAAAGTATGAAAAGCTGATTGAATTTAGCAGATAAACGTGAAGAGGATGCCTCAGATATGCTGTTGTAGATTGCTAACATGAAATGGTTTTACATGAAGAAGATTTGGCTCAGCATGTTCTATTCGATACGGGTAGGAGAAGTAGTATTCTTTTCTTAAAAAAATAGAAAAATCAGAACCAAGTCAAGATGATACAGATCAACCCCTTAATTGGAACTTGTATCTACTTCCCTCATCTTTTACTCTTTGTAACATGTTCAATCTAACTTTACTCATCCTTTAGAGCTGGTTGAATTTATCAGATAAATGTGAAGAGGATGCCTCAGATATGCTGTTGTAGATTGCTAACATGAAATGGTTTCAGGTACTCCTGTATGGAGGACAGGTAGTTTCTTGGAAAAACGAACGGAAGGAAGAGCTGCTTTTTATGAGCAGCAAGGTAAACCAATTCGTTCTTATGTATTATTTAGGAGATCATACATGATTAATTGAATCTGATGACCATGGTGTTATTTGCTTCATCATTTAGTCACACTTTATAACCTCTTGGGACAATGATTTTCAATTTAATGTGTGCTTGTGTCACAAATTCATTATGTAAGGTCCGAAAATAAGCTATTCAGAAATCTTAAGATAAGACACATCCATATAGAATGTTATTTATATCTTAGATTTAGATTTGCATTTTCTAGACCTTCCTTAATGCATCTTTGATGGATGTAAAAGATTGATCTGGAAAACTAGTTCCCAGGGCAAAAACTTCGAGCAAGTGGTGCAAATTTGCATCCTTATTCCTTGAAGATAATTAAATTAGGAATCAAAAAGAAAAAAAAACAAATGTGTAGGTCGCATTATTTGGAAGTCTAACATGCATCTATGGGGCAGCCCTGTCAATATTATGGAAAACTGCTCAGAAGTAATAATTCTTTTCTTTGATGTCTAGCCGAATGACTAACAATGTGAAAGAACAAATACTTGTTAAAATAGATACTTTTGTAAATTTTCCTTTTTTCTTCTACTTGGTAATGTAAATTTGTCTTTCTGCTCTCTATTATATGATGCTACCGATGCATAAGATTCACACTGTCCTCATTCATTACTCATTGCACCATTGTTCTCATCTCCCATCTTTTTGAGCATTCTTAGTAGAGCTTAAATGCTTTTTCTGTTTTGAGTTACGTAAGTTTATCAAAGCAGCAGTTTCAGTTAGGGCTTCCCTTCACATTTTCATCAAACATGGTGGCTTTTGCAGGCTACTTGGAAACCACCTAAGGCCATAAGGGGAGGCATACCTGTCTGCTTTCCACAGGTTGGGTACCAAAAAACTGGCGAAAGCATGATTAGCTATAGTTATTGTGATTATGCATTTTAGTTCATTGCTGGCTGTTGCAGTTTGGAAATCTTGGTTCACTGGAAAGGCATGGGTTTGCTAGAAACAGAATGTGGTCCTTTGATAATGATCCTTCACCGCTGCCCCCAGCTAACAATCAATCAACAGTTGATTTGATTTTGAGGTCTAAAGAAGAGGATCTAAAGACGTGGCCGCGTAGGTATGTTATGAATTCTGTTTTGCCCATCAATCAGACCCAAGCCCTCCTGTGGAGACCTATGAATCTCTTCCTGGTGGTCTTTTGCAGCTTTGAGTTGCGTCTTCGTGTTTCTCTGAGTCCTGGCAAGCTGACTCTGATCCCTCGTGTGAGAAATACAGATAACAAGGCCTTCTCCTTCACGTTTGCACTGCGCAACTACTTGTCTGTATCAGATATAAGGTTTGTGCTGTAAATTTAGAAGCTATTGCTTTTGTTTGCAGTGAACATTGCTGGAAGTGTTTTATGGTTGTATTCATGCACATTTTGATCGCATAGCCATAACCCTTAGTCTTTTTACCCACTTCATACTGAGTCTGTCACTTAAGGGTTACTGTCTAATAGCTGAGGTCAGAACACACTTTCGATGCTGTTTAATTTGCAGTGAAGTGCGTGTTGAGGGTTTGGAGACTCTTGATTACTTTGATAATCTGATTCGCAAAGAAAGGTTCACAGAGCAGGCAGATGCAATTACATTTGATGGCGAGGTGTGACTAATATTTGTATTTTTGAACTTTTATTATATAGATTGTGCTTTTTTGGACCTCAAGGTGATATCTAATGACGTAACGATCTTTCCTTCAGATTGACAGAGTATATTTGAACACCCCAACAAAGATTGCTATCATAGACCATGAGAAGAAGAGAACATTTGAACTGCGGAAGGATGGCATGCCAGATGCAGGTTTACTGATTAGTCATTTTCATACTTTTATCCTTATTATGAGATGTTTCTTTCCTACGGATTGAAAAATCACTTGGTGTTTGCAGCTGTGTGGAACCCTTGGGACAAAAAGGCTAAGGCTCTTGTGGATTTAGGGGATGAGGATTACCATACCATGTTATGTGTGGATTCTGCTGCTATTGAAACCCCTATTGTCTTGAAACCCTTTGAAGAGTGGAGGGGCCAGCAAGAGCTCTCTACTGTCTCATCAAGTTATTGCAGTGGGCAGCTAGATCCTCGTAAGGTTCTTTACGGCTTTTACTGACTTCACCCAGAAAGTATGTGCAGGTTCCCTTGTAATTTATATATTTTGTCTCATCTCCTGTAGAATATTTATAAACTTGCTCCTTATTATCCTCACTCTGGTACTCCAATTTCTTAAGTGACGTTAAACCAGTTGCTTGTATTTGTTGCTGTTAGTAGTTAGGGTTGAGGCTGTCACAGTCTTGAGCAACAGAAGTATTTTGTGTATTGTTGCCTTTCTGTGATAGTCAGGAATGTATCTTTGTGATTTTAGAATATTATTCACTGAATGAGTTCCGTGTTGCCATAGTTGGTGTGGTGCAGAATCATAGTTCATAGCACTTCAGAATAGTAAGCAGCTCCATGCCCGTCGTTGGCCTTCATACTGAGCAATTGGGCAGTAGATTTCAAATAGATTTCCATTTCTAAGACTCCAAACACTTAATTTCTTTCTGAGTGCTCCAAGACCTTCATCAAGTTCTTCTTTACCATTCTCACAGTGATGCCAGAAATTACTACACCAACCTTACTGTCATCCCCAGATCACTGTCAAATGCCACCTGATACATTTTCTTTGTTGGGTTTTACTGGTGCTTTTCCCACCTTTGACTTCAGAAAATGCAACAATGCATTGCCTTCTTCTGCAGATGCTTCCTTCTCTTCAGCTTTCTCCTTCTCCCCATTCTCACTGTTCTCCTTCTCTTCTCTGCACTGCTTCTCCGTTAGCACCCCCCTGAAATCCACAAATCTTTGGTTCATTCTGAAACACAATTGTCATTTCCTACCAATTGAAGCTACAGATGAAGAAAGAGAACTGTGAGGTTTTTGAGTTGGCTTGCCTTGATGTAATAGACCATCATGTGCTTTGTACAGAGAGGAATGTGGTAAGGGAGGATAAGAGAGCTTTCAGAGGACTTGTGTTTCAATTGTAAAGGTTAGTCAATAATAAAGATCAGCATTCTTTACCCTGTTTAATGTTGATAGCTGGTGACTTCATTAGGATGGCCATAAGGTGGAACTTAATTCTGATCTACAATCCACAATCATGTTCATTGCATTGTTATATTAAAACAATTTTTAAAAAAATAATTTTGAATTTATTTATCAGATTTTAATATTTTTTAATTAAAGAGTTATTTTTATAATTTTTTTTTAAATTTTTGATGGAACATTTTTTTAAAAGAATATATATTTTTACTATTTAAAAAATTTTAAAATCATTTTATAACTGTAGTTTAAATATTTTATTTTATATGTATAAAAAATTTCAATTTAAATATTTTAATTTTAAATTGTTGGATAAAATTTAATTTAATTTAAATTAATAAATCAAATTTTAATCATTATTTTTTAAATTTATGTAATAATATAAAGTAAAAAAGTTTTATAAGACCTTGTATCCTAGGTTTTTTTCTGAGAGAGAAGTTAGCAGGCATGAAACAAAATCATGAAGGCGACAAAGCTAATCAGTTGGTTTAATTCATCTTTCAAGCCTAGCTCTGGTCATGGGCCTAAGCAGAATAGCCCAAAATGCAAACGTTGACGCATTCTCAAAGCAAACCTGAGTTGGTCTCTCCTAGCCAATCAGGTTACCCTGACTAGAGCCTGAAAGCTACAACCCTATATAATCTCGAGTGGGCTTCCTTCTAGGTCTAGGTCAAGTAAGAATCTTTCTCTCGTGGAAAATATTGCCTGAATCAGGCCCAACTTGATTCTCTACTACTCTTTCCTTTGCTCTGTGAGTTTCCAACCCAAGGGATCTTTTTTCCTGTTTCAATTTCTGGTTTCCTGGTTACTCCACGGAGAGAAGCCATGGAGGGAGGACAGAGCCGAAGACGCACGAGGGCGAGGCACCGCAAAACTCAAAACCTAAGATCTTCAGAGCTTAAAGACACGCACAGTAGCTGCGGCAGCAGCAACAAAATAAAAAAGCGTAAGGAAGAGGGCAAAGTTCATGAAGATAAAAGACAACCTTCTGCTTCCTCGAAGCGGCCTAAAGCTTCTAATTTTCTCGATACGGTCTCTCTCTCTCTCTCTCTCTCTCTCTCTCTCTCTCTCTGTGTGAATTACGAGTGCATGTTTATGTTAGCGTAAAGGTCAGTTTTTGATCGATTAGATAACGGAGTGAGTCGTATTGCAGCTGCGAGCAAGGTTAGCAGGTGGCCATTTTAGAATGCTTAACGAGAAGCTCTACACTTGCACGTAATAATTTCCTTTCTTATCTTTGCTTTAATTCGAGTTCTCTGTTGTTTACTTTTCCATATTTTGATTCTTACAAGTTTATTTGATTGCTGATAAGTGGAAAGTGAGGAAAAGGAATTCTGGTCGCTAAATATTGTTTAAATGTTTAACTGAATATAAGCTTGATGTTTCTGAATTTAACTGAGGTTTCAGCTATTAAAACTTAAACGGTGGATCAATTTTTCTTCTTATACCTCTGATTTTTATATTTTACTTCTTTTATGCAACTTAAGAAAGCATAGAACTGATACTAACTGTTATTGACTGCAAGATTTCTTCTTACCATGTGTATCCTCTGTTATAGTTTGAGGCTGGCTTATGATATCTTCTTTTATTGGTAACTACGAATTCAATATGCAGATGAAAGCATCCTTCATTTTTTTTGTTTTTGTTTTTTTGAGCAGATGAAAGCATCCTTCATTAATATCTATAAACATCAATTCTCTTGTTGTCCCATGTTTTAGTGGAAAAGAAGCACTGGAATACTTCAAAGAAGATCCAGAACTATTTGATATGGTAAGATTCGTTTACACTGATGCAATTTTCTCTTATTAATATTCTATCTGGCGGTCCTTTTTAATAGTTCTGCCACAATATGCATAGAATTGATATATTTTCTTGTTTATATGAAGGTCAAAACTTGTGGTTGCGCTGGATACATGTGTAACTTTGAACTGCTTTATATCTTGGAGTAAAAAGGTTCATATTAGATGACTAGTGTTGGTGATTGCCTTGTGTTATTTCCATAAACTATGTCAGCCATACAGTCCATTTCATGCTTAGAAACGTTCCCCTAGTTCCATCTATGCCCTTGATTGCCAGATCACTTTGGATTGAAATCTCTTATACCACTTATTATGTGAGTAAACTAGGCTTCAAAGTTATGTAACCAGTGCCTTAGCAGCCATATCAAAACTTCTTGTTAGAAACTTAACATTATGAAATTATGTTTGCATCAATTTTAGTAACTATTTGCATGCTTTCAGTTTACTATGCATACGAATTGCCATTAATAATGATTTTTTTTTCTTGTTTCCATTGGATACTATGAATTTGGCTTTAAAATATTTCAGAATATGATTGTTTAGATTATATGGCCAGTATCATGCAGGATATCACGAGCAGATGTCACATTGGCCTGAGCAACCAGTTAATATAATCATAAAATGGCTAAAAAATCAGAGCCCTTCCCTGGTTGTGGCTGATTTTGGCTGTGGTGAGATTAATCTAAACTTTATTTTCCATTGCTAAGCTACAGTTATTATTTCCAAACTGTTAAAGGGGATTTAGTGTAGTTCTAATGTTGTGTTTGTTTTGTGAACATCATTCTGCTATATTGTGTTCTAGGGGATGCACGCCTTGCTAGAAGTGTGAAGAATAAAGTTCACTCTTTTGATCTTGTTTCCAAGGATCCTTCAGTAATTGCTTGTGATATGTCAAATGTATGTGATCTAACAATTGGGTGATATTGCATTTCAAGTTTTCTAATGGCAACTTTTTTCTCTATGCAGATAATTATGTTTTCCCTTGTTTATATAGCATTGGAAAAAAATCTTTTATTAGCTTAACATTAGCCTCATGTTTATTGTTTCTAGCTGCAGATTAGAAATTCCAATAAAAGAAATAGTTGTAATAAAGAAAATACACTCTCTTGTACCTTTTATGGGCTTGTTGTTCAGAGTTGTTGAAGATATATCTTCTTACTATTTTACAAAAAAAAAAAAGTAATTTAAAAGATCTAAGAAGCGCTTTGATCTTCTCCATTTTTGTGAGTATAGGCCTTCACAATTAATAGTTTATATTTTCTTGCAGACACCTCTTGATCCTTCATCCACAGATGTCGCCGTCTTCTGCCTTTCTTTGATGGGGACCAACTATTCAAGTTACCTTCAGGAAGCGCACAGAGTTCTTAAGCCAAGGTTTTTGACTTGCTCAAGATTCTTGCTTTCTTTTAGATTACAAGTTCATAGCCTGATTTGATGGTTCTTTGCAGTGGTTGGCTGCTAATAGCAGAGGTGAAGAGCAGATTTGATCCTAACACTGGAGGAGCAGACCTAAAAGAGTTTTCTAAAGCTGTTTGTGACCTAGGATTTACCTCAGTGTTGAAGGTCTGTTCGGGTTCCTTTAGTTTGTCTCAATAAATAAATCCTGTATGCCTGCTAACTGATATCCTATATGTGCAGGACTTTTCAAATAAGATGTTTATTTTATTACACTTTCAGAAAAAGGTTTGTAATGAATGATCCTTTATTTTTGATTGAATGCTCCTAAATAATATGTTCATCTTTGATTCTGTGCTAGAAAGTGGTGTGTATAATTGAATGCTCCTAAATAATATGTTCATCTTTGATTCTGTAGGAGAAACAAAAGTCCAAGGGGAAGGAAATTGAATGGCCTGAGCTAAAACCTTGTTTATACAAGCGTCGTTGAGTGCTAAGACAAGTTGCTTATTTCATGGTTGATATTATTTGATAATGTTGATCCTGATAACATTGCTCATCTTCCACCGAAGATCTTGAAAGTTCGAAAACTGTGTTCAGTGATTTATTTGCTTCTAATTGTAATTTTGTTGACATTTCAGCATATTTGTTATTCTTTTTGAAATTCCTGAATGAAATATCATGATTGGAAGTTTTAGGCATTGCTAACGAGCATGTAATCACTACTACTGATTTCAGAAAAGTGATAGAGTGATTACATTCAAACAGCATCAGCCCATCTGTTTAGCTTTTCCTTCTTTTTCTTTAAAAAATTTTTTATAAGAGAAATTAATCTGAGATTCTACACTTAACAGAAAAAATAACTTAATTTTTAAATTTGAAAATTAACATTACAAATATATACCATATGCTCATTAAATATGATCCTTAATTGAATATATATGTCATTTTGAGTTTTGCTAATCTTTTAAAGAGATGTTGATAGAAGATAGTTTTACAAAGCACATAATTATGATTTTCTTTATTTGTTTATCTATTTTCATATGAACATAGTAAATTGAAAATATATGTTGATCGAAGTTTATGTCATACAGCATGAGCTATGTGAGTGCCAATAAAGATCCTAATGTTTATTTGCAATATCCCTCTTATGCATAAATATATTATCTTTTCTTCCTTTTCTTGACCATTAGGGAATCATCATGTTGACTATGCATTGTAGGTTTTAACAACTGAATTTTTACATAAATGAAGTATTTATTTATTTTTGGTAGAATATATTTTGATTCTTGACCAAAGTAGATTTTTAAAAAACCTTAGAATGAAAACCTTATTATTCATACTATATCCCATGTTGACCCAATAATATCAGAAGCACAAAGTTAAAAATTCGTATTATAATTTGGATGTACTGTGTAAAGACAACTTTCCTTAATGAAAGCCTAGAAGATGATGTGTACATGACAACACAATGTGAGGCTCTACATTTCTGGAAAATGTTGGGAAAATATACAAGCTTCAATGATCCATTTATGGATTGAAGCAAGCATCTTAGAGTTGGAATCTTTGTTTCAAAGAGGCAGTCAAAGAGTTTGATTTGATTAGAAATGAAGATGAACTTCATGTTTGTAAGAAGGTTAATGGGAGTGTAGTTGCCTTCTTGGTGCTTTATGTGGATGACATACTACTAATTGGAAATGATATTCTCTTGCTCCAATATGTAAAAACTTGGTAGAGGAATTATTTTTCAATGAAGAATATGGGAGGAACAACCTATATATTGGGGATCAAGATGTATAGAGGTAACTCAAGGAGACTTATAGGATTAAGTCAAAGTATGTATATTGATAAAATATTGAATAGATTCAATATACTCTAAGAAAGGTTATCTTTCTAGGTCATATGGCATAATCCTTCGATATTACATGAGCAAGATCGCATGAGTCTTTGATATGCATTCGTCATAGGATTTATCATGCACGCCATGTTTTGTACTCGTTCTGATGTTTCATGTGCCTTAAACATGACAAGTAGGTCCCAATCAGATCCAAGAAAGAATCACTAGATGATGGAAAAGAATATTCTTGAATACATGAGAAGGACTAAGGATTTATTCTTGGTTTATGGAGGTGAGAAGTAGCTCATTATAAATGGTTACACAGATGCTAGCTTTCAAATAGATAAAGATGACTTCCAATTGTACTCAAGGTTTGTCTTTTGTCTAAACGATGGAGCGATGTGCTGGAAAAGTTCCAATCAAGACACAATTGCTGATTTTACAACAGAAGCTAAGTATATTATTGCTTTAGAAGCATTGAAGGAAGAACTATAGATTGTAAAGTTCATGAATGAACTAGGCAGTAATCCTAGTAGTTCGGATCTAATGGACCTTTACTATGATAATAATAGAGCTATATCTTTGGCCAAAAAAGCTTAGTCTTATCAAAAGACCAAATATATACTCGAGTGATATCACCTCATATGGCATTTTGTTAAAAATGTTGATATAAAAATGTGCAAAGTGTCATCAAATTTGAACATTGATGGTCCTTTAATTGTCTCTTACAAAATAAATATGATAGTCATTGTAGAGCATTAGGCCTTAAATGCATAAATGAGTAGTCTTAGTGTAAGTTGGAGCATATGTGACTTATTATGATGTTCATTAATAGTAGAAAGTTCTTTATTGAGTTCATATTTGACTTAATGATTGAATTTAAACAGTTGTTTCTTGAATATTTTATATCTAGTGATAAAACATCAACGGTGTGACTTGATCGTGAAGCTCTATTATTTGTATGGATATGATTATTCTAAATAGTCCATCTTTGGTAGTCATTAAAATGGGACATTAATGATCGATTAGACTAGCATGTGGAATAATTTATGACCAAGTTTCATGGGTCAGATTATGAAATATTAAGTTAATTACATTGATACATGTTAAGGAACGTTTTATTGGATCGACCCGTCATAAGAGTATTGCGAGGATTGTTATGTAAGTGTCATTAGCAATGTCATCACAATTATGGAGTATAATCTTTAACGTGAGCTTATCATGGTATTTTAGGAGTAGTATGCCTTGAAGTTGTCAAACGTCAACTTATTATAGATAATTATAAAACTAACTATTGGTTATGTTATAAATCATGCAGAGGAATATGTGTAAGATGAGATTTATAACGAGAGTAAGATATCTTTAACCCCTCGATAGGTTGAAATTGTGTTATAGATGACCATATTTAAACGAGTTGAGAGTCAATCGTTTGTTGAAACAGTCTAACTGCAAAATTGAGAACACGCAATTTGACTATATAAGGATGACAACATTCCTACCTCATATTCAGTCATGATATCTTGAGATAAAGGATTATACCTATATGATTGATTTTAGTATAAATGGGAGATTGTTAGTGATATGCTCTCAGAATAAATCATAAAAAGTACTCTTATATGGATTATGGTTAAACCTTCATTTAATTTAGGTAGCCATAATATATTGCTTAACTTATGGGTCAAAAAGGATGTTTTGGGCCGCCCATTAATAATAAGTGTAACTTATTAGGTTGCATATTAAAATGAGTAAGGTGTTGTTTAAGATTTAAAAGGACCTAATTCAAATTAGGCTTTAATCTATTCGAGCCCAAACCAAATTAGGTCTTCTCTTCTCCTCTATTTCTATATAAGGAGGATATTGAGGAGGTAGTAGGGGCATGCATCATTAGCAATCGCATAGAAATCCTAACCTCACATAAGAGAGAGAAAGAGAAATCGAGTGCACTAGTTTTGCGCTAGCACACGTAGGCACAAATCTCAGCTCATGTGTGTGGATGCTAGTAGAGGTGTGACGTTTGGCATGTTGAACCTACCACAATCTTCTCACGAACTTTGTTTCCTGGTAAGTTATGACTTGCACTTTAGTATGTTGTTTCATTTAGCACATGGGTCATGAGATTCGAAGTAAAAATTTTATTTATTCTACACATTTTATTAATCTTAAACTCAACACGAAGAGCCTTAAACAATAAGCAAACATAAGGTTGGTTAGGAAATAGTATAACATAATAATTATTAGCAAGTCCATTGATCAAATTGCAAGACTCACTTTTCAAATCTCCAGGATGCCTTTTGATAGCATTAAAAATTGCATAAAAGCATCCTTGCATGCTTTTGATGGATTGAAAGCAAGCTTTAGAGTCAATAAGTGCTTGAGCATATGAAACCAAAACTAATGCTATTATGCATGTAATAAGGAACAACATCTTCAAACTTTTGGATGCCATAAATTGAGAAAGTTAAAATCGAAATCTTGGTTGTATTAATTTGATAAGGCTTTGAAGAGATCTTGTGGCTTTAAGATTATACAGCTATTGGTATTTAAAAGAGTTTGGGAAAAGGTTTTTAAAAGGAATTTGTGTTATAAATGCCAAGTTTAGAAATTTGAAATTTGATATCAAATTCATTCTAAATATGTTTAGATTTTAGATGTATGTTTGTCTAAGTATTCGTAATTTTGATGAATGTTGAGTATACATATACATGCTTTGTTCTTATCCCTCATTTATTATTCTTAGTTATTTAAAAAAAAAATTATAAGCAATGATCAAGATGAAGATGTATTAGATTATGCTATCTAACATAAAGTTACATTGTTGAAAATATCTCATCAAGAGCTTCAAAACGATACTAGTATTCAATATGTAATTTAATTTATTTAAATTTTTATATTTAATTAAACATTTGATTGATGTCAAAGTTATATATGATATTAAAATTTTAATGTAAAAAATTTATATATGATATTAAAATTTTAATGTAAAAAATTTATATATAAGTTATTAGTTAAATAAAAATTGTTGAAATAAATACATTGAACTCAAAATAAATTATTACCAAACAAGTACTCGTTTAACATCGAAATAATGTTAAATTTCATCTTAAAAAGTTGAAAATGCTCTTAGGTTAATATAAAAAAACATGTATATAATCTTTAATTTTTTTATTTGAATATGAAGATTAGTATAATTTTTTACTTATATTTATAAAAAAATATATACATACTTTAATTACAATAACATAAATAACAATTTTTAGTTTTAATTTTGATTTTAATATTACTATGATAAATTATAAAAATAATTACTTTTTCCCATTCAAAATGTTGATGTCGTAAGACAAAATTAAAAAAAAAAAATGGATATCTTATTACATGATTGTTTTCTTTATTATTTTAACATAATACTAGAATGATTATAGACAAAAAAAAAATGTAGGCATATTTAAGTGGTTACTAAAGACTAATTTTATTTCATGATCTTTTAAATATAAGTATATCTTAATACATGAACATTTGCTCTATTTCTTGATTACTACTAATGATTTGAAGAGATATAATCTTTAGTATTTAGATGTATTCATCCACAAAAATAGTTCAAAAATAATATCTGAACAACATTAGCTAATCAATTCAACATATTTCTTATGAGAGAAATTCATATCAAATTTTACGAATGACACAAAAAGTAACTTAGTTTTTAAGTTTGGATATTAAAATTATGAACATATAACATATTAAATAAATATGACAAGTAAATTAATGATAAAGATTAAATTAATTTATTAATGTGGTCTTTTTTATCTTTTGAAGAAAAAATTAAATTATTAAATTTTTTTAATTATTTTCTTTTGTATTACATTAATTTAATAAATAAAAAATTATTTTTGACTCTTGAAAGTAACAGCAATCATGTCGGTACAAAATATTGATTCACATCTTAAAGCATCATAATAAAAGAGTTAATTGAGAACTAACTTAGGTGCAAGTTCTCAAGGTTAATGGTTATCTTTAATCAAGCCCTTTTTTAGAGGATGGAATGTTTTAAAACATGAATGCTTACTCATTTTCACATCGGTAAACATATATTTTTTTATAAAAAATATTTTTATTCTTAAGTAAACTCACTTAAATAATTAAAAACTCTCAAAATAACTTTAATGTTGATATGGTGTTGCCCATTAACAGTAGAAGCACAATGGTCTTTTTTCTATAATTTGGATGCACTAATTCGATGGAGAGGCCATTGTGTATCCATTTGATAACAAGTCGCATTTATTCTTCATACAATATTTTAATCGATCATTGCATTAATCATTATCTTGTACAATCAAGATACTAAATGAAAAACAAAATAGTTATTTTGAATAAGAAAGATGGTGCAGCCCACTAGTGATTTTGGATTTACAAGGCGGATAACTTGTCTTTTGGGAGGATGCAAAGAGCCTTGAGCAAGAAACGAACATAAGGTCGATTGGGAAATAAAATAGCCCAACAATTATTAGCAAGTCCGTTGATAGAATTGCAACAATCACTTTTCAAATCTCCGGGATGTCCTTTTATAGCATGTAAAATTGCCTCCAAGCATCCATGAATGCTTTTGATGGATTGAAAACAAGCTTTAGGGTCAATAGGTGCCTGAGCATATGAAACTGAAACTAATGCTATGATGTATACAACGAGGAACAACATCTTCAAACTCTTGGATGCCATGACTTGATAAAGCTAAAAATTGAAATCCTCGTTGTATTAATTTGAGAAGGCTTTGAAAAGATCTTGTGGTTTTAAGATTTGAAAAGTATTGGTATTTAAAAGAGTCTTTGAGAAAAGTAAAGGAATTTGAGTTATAAATGACAAGTTTAGAAATTTGAATTTTGATATTAAATTAATTTAAATTTATTTAGCTTTTGGATATATGTTTATTTAAGTATTCTTAGTTTAGATGAATGAGTATACATAGACATGCTTTCACTACTGCAAATATGAGCTTTAATGATAATTAAAAATAACTTTTAATGGCAGTTATAACTTTCATCTTTGCTCGTCTTATTAAAGGGATCTTTTATGATAGTTACTATCATTAAAAGGAGTCTTTAATGAATGTTACTGTCATTAAAGGTGGACCTTTAATGATATACTGTAATTAAAAAGGAGGCTTTTAATGATAATTTTATCAACTTGTTAAAGATATATTTATTTTTTAAAATAATTTAAAAATAAATACAAAATTTTTCATATACAAGCTATCCAAAACTTGTATATATATAATTTTTTTATCAGCCACATCTCTTCTATACATTAATCACATCTCTTCTATAAATCAACCACATCTCTTGTACTCATCAATCACATTTCTTTGTTTTGTATACATCAACACACTTCGTTTCAATATCTACACAAAGTTTTCTCCATTAAAATTACAATGCAATATATAAATATTATACATTTCAATGAATCTTATTCAATACATATAGCTACATAATTTTTAAATACAACTAGCACTTATTCTTTCTTTATACTATAATAAAACAACTATATTTTCTTTCTTCCTTCAACATATATGATAACACCAACACATACATAATTACTTCCACAAGAAATATAATCTATACTCAAGCCATCATTAATTACTTCTTTCATGTATAAAAACACTTCAACATAATATTCAATCCAAAAAATAATAAAATATGACATCCAACATAAGGAGAAAAAAAACTTAATCTCATAACTTAACTCCATATATATAATACATAAATTTAAACACATAATATAATACTCATTCTAAAAGTTCAACTATGTAACTTCAATTATGTCCATGTCTATGAAATTTTATATTTAAGGTTCAACTATCTAAGATGGTGCTCCATAAATACTATCCAACATCTTTTCTAGCTTCATTAAGATTTGACTGAGTGTAAGTGTCTAGTTCCACTAACTATATTTATAAAAAAAGTTAGTATAATTAAAATTTCTAATAAGCACATTAATTACATAGGCAATTAATTACTTAAAAGCTTATCATTTTCACGTATGAAACATTATCGTCACTTCTATCAATGATGTCCTTTATAAATTTCATCACATAATACCCGCACTTACTATTTAAAAGCTGATGTGGACATTATATTGAAAATATTTAATTGTTATATATTGTAGAATAAATAAAATTAATATCACATATATGTTTAAATATACATAATTTAGCAAGAACATTTCTAGCAATATGCCTACTAGTTGACTCATTCATGACTTTGAATAATTTAAAAGAACTGATAATAGAAAATAATTAAAAGCTACAAAAATAAAAAAACATGCTAACATAGATAAAAATATTTTCATTCATGTGGACATGAGTTGATTTAGTTCTTGTTAAGGGCCATGGTTTTGAAAATCGAAAATATTGTACATGAAGGCATGAGGCTTGACAACTACCAAGATCTAGTAATGCTTACATTATCAAAAATAAATGTCGATAAAACTATTACTAATTCCAAATAATATTAATACTTACCACAAGTTGCAAGGAAATATCACTGCTTTTCTATCATATGCTTTTATCATTTTATTAGGAAGGTGATAGGTTGGATGTTTACACTTATAGAATACTAATTCAATATGATAAGTAACTTAGTTTTTAAGTTGAGATATTATAATTATGAACATATGCCATAGTAATTCAATAGATAAGCAACTCAATGATAAGGATTCAAGTAATCACTTAATATGGTTTTTTTCTGATCTTTTGAAGAAAGAAAGTAAATGGTTATAATTTTCTTTTCATTGATTTTTTTATTACATTAATATAGCAAATTAAAAAACAAAAAAAAAATTCCAATGTAATAACAATCAAATCAACATGAAATTCACATCGTAGAGCAACACAATGAGAGAATTAATTCAAAACCAATGAAGTTGTAAGATGCTAAGGCTAAGGCCCTTGTTAGAGTATCAAATGTTTTAGACCACGTATGCGTACTCATTTTCACATCACTGAACATATATATCCCTATAAGAAATATTTTTGTTATGGGGAGAGCTAATTAAATAATTAAAAATTCTCAAAATAACCTTAATGTTTATATGATGTTGCCCACTAACATGAGAAGCACAATGTTGAAACTTTAATTTAGATGCACTAATATAATAAAAAGACTATTGGATGCCCATTTGGTTAAAACAAAGGTGATAAAGGACTTTTATTCTTTAAATAATATTTTAATTAAACTGTGCATTAATCATTATATCTCATACAATCAAGATGTTACATAAAAAATAAAATAATTACTTCAAATAAGAAAGATAGTGTATCCTACTAGCAATTTTTGGTTTACAAGGAAGGATAATTAGTCTTTAGGAAGGGCATAAAAAGCTTTGAGCAAGAAGCGAACATAAGGTTGGATAGAAAATATTATAGCTCAACAATTATTAGCATTTAAAATTGCCTTAAAGCATTCCCGAATGCTTTTGATGGATTAAAAGCAAGCTTTAGGGTTAATCGGTGCTTGAACATATGAGACCAACATAATGTTATTATGCATATAACGAGGAACAAGATCTTCAAACTCTTAGATACCATGACTTGAGAAAGCTAAATTGAAATTCTCGTATTGATTGAGAAGGCTTTGAATAGATCTTGTGGTTTTAAGATTTGAAAGGTATTAGCATTCAAAGGAGTTTGAGAAAAGGTTTTCAAAAAAGAATTTGTGTTATAAATAGCAAGTTTAGATATTTGAATTTTCAAATTGAATTTAGTTTTAAATTTATTTAGATTTTCGATTCGTGTTTGTCTAAGTATTCTTAATTTAAACGAATGCGAGTATACATACGTATGTCTGTTCTTATTCTTCATTTCCCATTTTGAGTTATGTATTAATTTAAAAGAATTTATAACCAAGGATCAAGATTAAGATGTATTAGATTATGCTATTGAACATGAAGTTACATTCTTATGTTAAAATGGTGGAATTCTTATCACCCGTGACAGATGGGAATACTCACCACTATACTACAATAACCTTGTTGTAAATTTTGCTCTCTTCATTTTATAATGTGTTATTTCTACCGAATGTAAAAAGTACATTGAAAATAATCTATGTTTAAAAAACTAGATGAAATATAAAAAAAGATTTATATTCAAAATTTTCAATTGAAATTTTTTATTTTTCTTATCAATTATATAAATCAAATATCGATTTAATTCAATTTGATATTTGTATTAATTATTTAAAATAAAAAATTAGACAACCAATTTTTTGCTTAAAACTTTTTTATGTATGTAAATAAATATTTATTTTATCATCACAAATGATTTTAAATTTTTTATATTAAAAACATTTTAATAAATTTTTAAATGACGATTTGAATGGTTTGTATTTATAAAATTTTTAGATAACAATTTATCGTGCTAAATTTTTATTATGAATAATTTAATTAAAAAATTAAAAATAAATTTCAATGTTATCTAGATTAAAAATTTATTTGTAAAGTTATTTTAAAAATTATGAAATTTTGATTTTTTCATATTTATACATAAATAACTATTTAATAAATTTTAAATTATTTATTTATTAATATTTGTACTCTACTTTTAGCACCGTCAGTAACAGTAATTTGTGCTTCTCTTTTTTTAAAAAAAAAAAAAAAACAGAAAAGGATTAGTGTTTGGAGTGCTGGCCAAAATTTTCAACTTTTAGCTTGGGGAGCAAGATATTGTGTCCCTTGATATTACGGTAATGACACTGAACTCGGTTTTCGAAGCTGCCCAGCGCTCCACATTTTTTGCCAGGTCTAGCTTCGTGTACGAAACCTATAGCTTCGGACTCAGATTTGGTCAACGGTGGGCCTGCTGAAACCTGGCTCGGACCTCGTTTCACTTAGATCCCTCGTCCGAATTGCAGGTTCGGTGCGTGAGCGTCCCTCCCTATCTCTGATCAAGTTCATGAAAAGGTAATCAGAAGTTAATGATAGAGTTACGAGCTAATTTGGAAATTCTCTTAGTTTAATCTAAAATAACACCTTTTCTTTTTTGTAGCATGTTGTAGCCTCCAATATATATATTATAATATTTTATTTCTTTTATTATAAAATGAACAAGTTGTTTACTGAAATAATTTTTAATAATATTTGCAAAAAAATGTTTATATACTCTAGTTATAATAAAATAATTTCAATTTCAATTTTAATTTTATAATTACTATGATAAATTATAAAAATAATTACTTTTTTTCATTCAAAATATTCATGTGGGTCAAATCAAGCAAAAAAATTTATCTTTTTAATACAAAACTTTAGTGACTAAAAACTTAAAAAAAAAAAAAATAGGCATATCTATATGGTTACTAAGACTAACTCTATTCCTATTTCTTTTTTAAAAAATATAAGCATATCCTATTACATGATCATTTTCTCTATTTCTTGATCACTATTTAAAGAGATATATGCTTGAGTGTTTGAATGTATTCGCCCAAAAAAATGATTCAACAAAAATATCTGAACAACATTAATCAACCAGCTTGGCATATTTCTTGTGAGAAAAATTAGTCTCAATTTGTGAATGACACAAAAAGTAATTTAATCTTTAAGTTCGGATATTAGAATTATAAACATATATCATACTAATTAAATATGGTAAATGACTTAGTGATAAGGATTAAAGTAATTTTTTAATACGGTTTTATTTTTTTTATCTTGAAGAAAGAAAGTAAATAGTTATAATTATTTTTTATATTATATTAATATAATAATTTATAAAAAATCTTTTTTTTTTCAAAAGTAACAACAATCATATGAACATAAAATATTGATTCACACTTTAGAGCGTAACAATGGAAGAGTTAATTGAGAACTGATTTAGGTTTAAGATATCAAGGTTAATGATTATCTTTAACCAGGCTATTTTTTAGAAGATCTAATGTTTTAGAACATATATATTTACTCATTTTCACATCAGTGAACATATATTTTTCTTATAAAAAATATTTTTATTATTGAGTAAGCTAAATTAAATAATTAAAAAAATTTCAAAATAACATTAATAATGATATAATGTTGCCTATTAAAATTAGAAGCACAATGTTGAAACTTATCAGTATTATGATGTGGATGCACTAATACAATAGATAGATCATGGGATACCCATTTGGTTAAAACAAAGGCAAGAACTCGCTTTTATTCTTCAAATAATATCTTAATTGACCGTTGCATTAATTATTATCTCGTGCAACCAAGATATTACATGAAAAAATGAAATAGTTACTTCAAATAAGAAATTAAGATAGTGCATCCGGCTAACGATTTTTGGTTTACAAGGAGGATAATTGGTCTTTAGGGATGATACAAAGACCCTTGAGTAACAAGCGAACATAAGGTTGGTTAGGAAATATTATAGCCCAACAATTATTCGCAAGTCCGTTGATAGAATTGCAACAATCTCTTTTCAAATCTCCAGGATGTCCTTTGATAGCATTTAAAATTGCCTCAAAGCATCCCTCAATGCTTTTGATGGATTGAAAGCAAGCTTTAGGGTCAATTGGTGCTTGAGCATATGAGATCGACACTAATGCTATCATGCATATAAGGAGGAGCAACATCTTCAAACTCTTGGATGTCATGACTTGAGAAAGCTAAAGTTGAAATCCTTGTTGTATTAATTTGAGAAGGCTTGAAAGAGATGTTGTAGTTTTCAGCTTTGAAAGATATTGGTATTTAAAGGAGTTTGAGAAAAGGTTTTCAAAAAGGAATTTGTGTTATACATAGCAGGTTTAAAAATTTTAATTTTGATACTAAATTCAGTTCTAAATTTGTTTAGATTTTGGATATATGTTTATCTAAGTATTCCTAGTTTAGATGAATGCTGAGTATGCATACACATGTCTTGCTCTTATCCTTCATTTCCCATTTTGAGTTATGTATTTATGTAAAGAAATTTGTAACCAATCAAGATGAAGATGTATTAGATTACGCTATCTACCATAAAGTCACATTGTTAAAAATATCTCATCAAAAACTTGAAAATAATATCAATATTTAATATATGATTTAATATATTTAATTTATTATTATTTAATTAATCATTTGATTAATATCAAGGTTCTATATGATATTAACATTTTTATGTAAAAAATTTAAATATAAGTTATTAGTTAGATAAAAATTTTGTGATATAAATACATTGAACTTAAATTAAATATTATTAAACAAATGCTCATTTAACACAAAATAATGTTAAATTTGAAGTTAAAAGATTAGAAATGCTCTTTAACTTAATATAAAATAACACTTTCTCTTTTCTATAACATGTGGTGGCTTGCAATACATATAATCTTTAATTTATTTTGTTGTACTACGAAGCAGCATTTTATTGACATGATTTTTACTTATGTTTATATTTTGAAAAAAGTTGGAAAACACTCTAATTATAATAAATTTGAATTTAAATTATAATTTTTTATTGTTGTGTAAATTATAAAAACAATTATTTTTTCCTATTCAAAATATAAATGTAGATCGCATCAATAATTTTTACTTATGTTTATAACAAAGCTTTGGCATACTCTAATTATAATAAAATAAATATTATAATTATAATTTTCTTATTGCTATGATAAATTATAAAAAAAATAATTTCTTTTTTCTATTGAAAATATTAATGTAGATTAAATCAACAAAAAAGTTATCTTATTACATGATTATTTTCTCTATTCCTAGATCGCTACTAATGATTTATGGAGATAGTTTTTTGTGTAGGAGGATGTATTCATCCAAAAAAGTGATTCAACGATGATATCTAAGCAACATTAGTCAATCGGCTTAGTATTTTTCTTGTGAGAGAAATTATTCTCAAAATTTTATGAATGACGGAAAAAGGAACTTAATTTTTAAGTTTGGATATTAAAATTATGAACATTACCAAACTATTAAATATGAGAAGTAACTTTATGATAAGGATTAAAGTAACCTCTTAATGTAATTTAAAGAAAGTAAATGATCATGCTTTTTTATTTATTTTATTTTATATTACATTAATGAATTTTAAGATTTTATTTTTTCAAAAGTAATAACAACCAAAGTAATATAAAATAAATAGAAGTAAAAAAATTGAAAATGCAAGAACAGTGTGGTGCCCTTGGAAGGTGTAGGCAGTAACTGACCTGCGACAGGTCCCCGCTATACTTAATTAATTTATTTGTCATCACTTATTTTTTCATCTTCTATCTTTGTTATTATGAATATTATTTTTATTTATTTACTTATTTGTTATTATATATTTTTTTTGTTTTTTTTTCATACATATATCCCATTTAAAAAAAAAATTGTTTATCTACTTTTATTTTATTTTTATTCATATTTTTATTTACCTTGTCTATTGATACATGCAATATGTTAATATTTTTATATTTAATTATTTATGGGTACACACACAACTTTTTCTATTTTCATGGTGAATACATGAAAAATCATGTAAAAAAAAATTAGATAGTATGTAGAAATAATATGCAAAAATAATAAAAAAATGTAATGTAGTAAAAAATAGATGAAATTTAGTATATGTCAAAAAATAAAAAATAAAAAAATAGTGATTATGAGTAAAGTAGTAATTGCTCCTGTAGAAGGAAAAAAGAAAAAATAACAAAATGGGAGGAAGGTTAGTACGGAAAAACGTTTGCTTTGTTTGCTTAAAGAACGAAAAGAGTAAAAAAAAAAAAGAGAGCAAAGATTGATGATTTTAGGATGCTATGGTTATTTTAAAATGATAATAAATTAAAGATTCTTGACACTATGAAATTATTAAGTAAATTAGGTTTTTTTATTTAATTAATTTTAATTATATTTTTAAAGAAGATGAAATTATTTTATTTTTAAAAAAATAATTCAAGAGAAATAATTTCATATTTTTTAAAAAAAAATATTTTAAAAGTAAAAATATAGATTTCAAGTTTTATGAAAAGAATAAAAAAAATAACAGAAATTTTTTTATATTTTAAATATAAAAACTGTTTTTTAAAAAATAAAAATATATATTTAAAGTTTTTCGAAAGTATGAAAAAATCAACCAAAAAAAAAAAAGAGATTTATAGATAGGATAACTAGTCTTTTATGGAGGCATAAAGAGCTTTAAAGAAGAGACTAACATAAAACTGATAAAATTGCAACAAGTCTCCCTTCAACTCTCCAAGATGCTTTTTGATAGCATTAACAATTGCCTCAAAGCATCCCCCATCACTTTTTGATGAATTAAAAACAAGCTTTAGAGGCAATTGGTGTCTGTGCATAGGAAACCAAAACCAATGCTATTATATATGCATACAACAGGGAACAATATCTTTACTTTATGTAATATAATTAAGTATTTTATATGATTTTTACTTATTTTTATTAAAAAAATGTTGGCATCCTCAACTATAACAAGATAAATAATAATTTTAAATTTGATTTGTATTATTGCTATGATAAATTATAAAAATAATTAGTTTTCCTATTTACAAATATTAATGTAGATAAATCAATAAAAATATTATTTTATTGCATGATCCTTTTTTTTTTTTTACCTTTTAATATAAAACTCCACTAACTATAGTGTAAAAAAATAAAATAAACATATTCATATGGTCATGAAAAACTAACCCCTACTACACGAAGAACAAATATTTTTAATGTTTTGTTGAAGAATTTCAACTTCTAATTAATGTCACGTGCAACTCTTTGGTCGGACCGAATCAAAGTCAACCGACACAAGAGGCTCAACCCATCTACCCATTATGATCCTAACAAAATTTTTCAACAAACCCATGAGTAGTAGAAGTAGACTTTCGTTAAAAAATAAAAAATTATTACGTGGTTTTCAATAATTATTAAATTCAATCCTTATCAAGTAATTATATTATTATTTTTACTATTTATTATAGATTATTTACTTATGTGTATGATAATAAAATGTTACATAAATCATATAATTAATTATGTGAATTAATTATTATTAAATCACTAAAGGACCCAACAAAATCCCTCTTGTGGCATAATCTTAGTTTTGAATTTCAAAGTACACATAGATAGGGCTTATTATGAGGCTGACGGTGGAAGGCGTACTCTTTGAAATTGCTTGGGCCCACTGGAGACTTTGTAAATGGGCTCCACATGGGCCTTTTTAAAATCACCGACAGGAGCCCTCTTTTCGGCTTTTACATGGAGAGGATTAGGTTATTGAATGTCAAAAGTAGGATGGAAGCTTCCAATATTGTAATAAATGCATTCCCAAATTTGACCAAAAATGTAAATTCAAAATTAAAAATATCAAACATCTGATATATAAATAAAATAAATAGATATTTTTATTTTTCTTTTCTTGACGTAATAATTTTTTTAAAATATATATATTTATAAAAAATAACACCCATAGAATATTCTGATTTTATTTATAAGATATTTACCTTTTTGCTTAACTGCTTATTCATTTTTATGTAAATGAAGTTAGATTTGGTTGTCATTCAAGAGAAAAAAAAAACAAACATTTTGATTGAAATGTTTTGTGACTTTGAGTGCGAGATGAATTGAGTGTTATAGACACCGGGAAAGAAGATAGAATGGATGCATGGAAGAACAAAAGAGCATGGTGGGCCTGTGGTTGATGACTAACGAGCTTCATTTTCATTGACTAACTCAAAAGTTCTGAAACGTTAAGAGAGTCTGTCGGTGTAGATACGTCAAAAACTTGAAGCCTGCCTACCCGGAAATAGGGATTGGTCAACCTTCTGACGTTAGCCCAGAATTGGACGCAGTTTTTGCACCCGAAATTCACTCATTAAAGCAGCCACGGGATCTTTGAAACGCAAAGCCAATGACTACAGAAAAACTTTGAACGGAAAATGTTTGAAAAACTTCATGCTGTTAATAATTGCTTATATTCCTTCAGGAAAAGGAAAGCGATTGCTGCTGTGAGGAAGAAGTGTTCTGACAGTGCTATTAATCTGATTAAATTATAGGAAGAATGCAGCACAAGAATATTAAAAAAATTTAGTGTAAAATGATTGCGAAGTGTGTGATATGACAAATGCAATAGTCCTTAAGAAGTAGGTTTATCTTTGTTACGTCTCCATATGGCATTTAGATTCTCTTTCTCTTTCTTTCTCTCACTTGCCCTTTGATGATTTTTTTATCTGTCTTAAAAAAAAAAAGATAAAGAAAAAACTACTGTTGCTGATAGGGACTGATTTCCTTCCGCGGCTTTATCTGCAGATCCACCGAGCAGAGAGAGAGAGAGAGAGAGAGAGATGCATTTCTATACGCGGAGAAGAAAAAAAGGCTTTTAACTGATCTCTCCCGAACAATCCCCAAATCCACCACCATCCCATTTCTGTATCTGGGTGCTTCAGTTTCAGTGTCAGCTTTCAATCCCTCCTTTGTTGCTGCTGTCTTGATATATTCTCCTTTCCTATTCTATAACATTTAGTCACTTAGCTCTTCACAGTGCTTTGTTGGGTCAATTTCGATTTTTTAATTCCTGGGTTGTTGGTAGGTGTCTCAAGAACATGTGGGGCTTTATCCTTTGCCTCCCATTTATGGGCAGTTCTTGATTGCTTTGGATCGGCAAAGCGTGATTTTAGGGATGGGTCTTTGTTTGGGAACCCCTCTCGTTTGCATAATAGAGAGCATCATATCATTTTCCATGTTTTTTTAGCTTGACCGAGCTTACCACTTTACTTCAAATGTTTTTAGTCAATAGATAGATGCTTGTAGTTGATTTCTTGTTCTAGAGAGCAAAAATGGGATCTGGAAATGGGTTCTTCTCTGTTGAAGAGTTCAATTTGGATGCAAAATGGCTGATCGATCCTAAGCAACTTTTTGTTGGGCCGAAGATTGGAGAAGGTGCTCATGCTAAAGTGTATGAGGGAAAGTAAGTCAATTTTGGATTCTAACTCTTTCACCTCAATGATTCACCTTGTAACATGGTCTTTTAAGCATCTTATCTATTCTTGATTAATGTAGAGGAAACTGTTTGTTTAGATTTCCAAAACTAAGCTGTCACTTCTATTTTTCTGGTCTGGAACTTCTCTGCAAATACTAAAGATTCAGTGTTTTGGTTATTGCCTAGGAGGTACCAGTAACTGTTGTATTATGTGGCTCTTTATAAATTGCCTCGGTTACTTGTTTAAACCATTTGATGGTTGGTGTTTATCCATGGAATTGCTATCCCATTACTTAATTGATGGTTTTCCTCCCTCTTCAGATATAAGAATCAAACTGTTGCTGTGAAAGTTGTTCATAAAGGGGAAACACCAGAAGAGATTGCTAAGAGGGAAAAGAGGTTTGCAAGAGAGGTTGCCATGTTATCTAGAGTTCAACACAAAAATTTAGTGAAGGTTGTTTGACTGGCAAACCATCAGTAACTTTTCAGTTTTATACTTAGGATATCATTTTTTTTTTCGACATGATAGTTGGCATCAAATGTTATGCAAAAAGCATTTAGTGACAAGCTCATTCTGTGCTGCCAGTTTATTGGAGCTTGTAAGGAACCTGTCATGGTGATAGTAACTGAGCTCCTGTTGGGTGGAACTTTGCGAAAATACTTGTTGAACTTGCGGCCGAGGCGCTTGGACATGCCTGTGGCAGTTGGGTTTGCACTTGATATTGCACGCGCAATGGAATGCTTACACTCCCATGGGATAATCCATCGTGACCTTAAACCTGGTATGATTCTATCACTGCTGATGTTCACTTGCAAGTAGCATTTTGTAAGAAGTTGTCAAAATTTACAGCCCTGTCTCAGTTATATTACCTGTCTGTGGTCTTGCATTCTTGGGGCTTGGTTTAGTTTCATGTTTGATTACTGTTTACTGAGTACTTAGTTGTTGGTAAAATAATGGGTTTAACATGGTGGGGACCTTCCTTAGCTCTGTCATCTACTGCTTGGACTTGCATTGGAAGTCACTGAAGCAATTCCTTTGCTGTCAGCTAGTTCTTGTATCTCCTACTGCTGCTGGATCTCATCTCTTTTTATTCTGTCAGTATTTACTTATAAAGGCCTACTGGCACTTCTGAAACCCGAGAGGAATAAAGTGAGGCCTAAGAGAAAGAGTCAAAAAGTTCAATGACTATTTCACCAACTCTAGAGACAAACGTTCTCTTACGATGAGTTCTGATATCTGCTGCCAGAAGGGTGGCAGATAAGAAAGTTCTGACATCCCCACCATGTCAGAATGTTGAGGATCTTTCTGACTGGACTGACATTAGATGCCTGATTGGTCTCATAATTCCTCTTTTCTGTTAAATTCAGTTGATAATGAACATGGTCACATGGAAAGACCAAATTATACTGCACTGTGTGTTCTACTGTTTGAATTTGAATTTGGTTTTGAATATATAAGATTGTAAATGCAGCTAAAAGTAAAAGCAAATTGGTCTAACCAGTTTACAGTGAAAAGTATCTGCCCTTCTTTTAACATGCTGGATTAAGCACAACTCAGGCAACTGTGTTTGTATTCCTTGCAGAGAACTTGATATTAACTGAGGACAACAGAACAGTTAAACTAGCAGATTTTGGTTTAGCTAGGGAAGAGACATTGACAGAGATGATGACTGCTGAAACAGGAACATACCGTTGGATGGCCCCAGAGGTATTTTTCTGAAAAATCAGAAATTTCAAGATCCATATATTCGGGGCTTTTTGTATTGCTGTACTTATTGATCACCTTCCTATTTGGTGACAGCTCTATAGCACGGTCACGCTGAGACGAGGAGACAAGAAGCATTACAACCATAAGGTGGATGCCTACAGCTTCGCAATTGTATTATGGGAGCTCATCCACAATAAGTTGCCTTTTGAAGGCATGTCGAACCTACAAGCAGCATATGCAGCTGCCTTCAAGGTAATCATGCACAGCCTTCTCTTAGATTTTTGAGATCGGATGGTTTTTCTGAGGGTTTGCTCATTTCTGCATGCCTTGCCATGGGAACTGTTCAATATTGGAACAGTGATCGACCTTTTCATTCCCTGCTGTCATCGGCTTCATGGCCGAAGTTGCTTACTAACATCATCATCCACATTGATTAGAATTGGATGAAGCTTTGTTGTCTTGAAGATTTCATGATTTGGGTGTGGCCCATCTGATAATTTGATGTGAAGGGGCTATTTAGGGATCAGTGATATCATGGAGGCCCGCCACCCCTCACCTCCTCTTTTTGGTAGCCATAGAATCATTGTCTCTGAGATATATGTTTTGTCTTTTTCAGAACATGAGGCCCAGTGCTGACAACCTCCCAGAGGATTTGGCCTTGATTGTGACTTCGTGTTGGAAAGAGGATCCAAATGATCGACCCAACTTCACACAGATTATACAGATGCTCATGCGCTACCTCTCTACCATTTCCCCACCAGAGCCTGTCCTTCCTCCTCGGATTTTTGGTTCTGAGAATGCTGTTTTCCCACCAGAGTCTCCTGGTACGAGTTCATTAATGGCTGTCAGAGATCGCTCAGAGGAAACCCCAAAAACCAACACAGAAGACAAGCCAAGAGGTTTTTTCTTCTGTTTTAACCAGTGTTATTAATCAAACTCCAAAGGCACAATTTAGTCTTGGAAGTGTCCCAGTATACCTTTTGCAGAAAAAGAATAAAACTATGACTGCAAATGTTACAATATACATCTCAGTGAGGAAGCACCATATCGATGTATTTCAGGTTAGGTTAGTTCAGGAGCTGTAGTAAGCTACCCAGACTGATATGTCTTGTAACTTTTCACCAGTTCATCGTTAATTGTAGTCTGCTCTAGCTAACATGAACCTGTAGAATTGTGGAGGTGGGGTTGCTGTGATGTTATTTGTTGACTGGTTCATCCAAAGGCTTCAACTCCCGCATTTATGCATAAATCTCCGTTAGCCTGTTGAATGTAAATGACATCTACTTGCTTCTAGGAATCCTCCTGTTTCGAAGTGGCTGAGCCATGCATGTGTAGCTCCTGGCTGAGACATGCCCTCTTCCTGGATTCATGTCCTGGGAACATCTTTCACTTTTCTTGTTTTTCCTCGGGAATTTATTTGACCCATCGCGCTCCTCCGCCAAAAGCAAAATAAAGCGAACAGTATGGGGGGGGAGATGGGTTCAGAGATTGGCCAAAACGGAGATTTACATGTCCTAGAAAATAACAAAGAGGGGCGTTAATGAAGAATCTGCTTATGTTGACAATTTTGAGCTTAGTAATATAAAATACAAGACCACCTGTTCAAAGCCAGATCTTCTTTCCATTAAAAAGGTGGATTCAGGGAGGCCCAGGAGTCAAGGCCTTGACAAAAGTAAAAGGAATACACAAAACGCCGTTGCCGGGGATCGAACCCGGGTCACCCGCGTGACAGGCGGGAATACTCACCACTATACCATAACGACTTTGTTGCTCTTTTTACTTATCTTATTTTAATTTATCTTTATAATGTAGAACTATTCAATATTTTGAAAATAATCTATTTAAAAAGTGGAGGAAATATAAAAGAATTTTATTTTAATCAAAATTTTCAATTGAAATTTTTATTTTTCTTAATAATTATACAAATGAAATATTGATTTAATTCAATTTGATATTAAAGTATTTAAAATAAAAATTTTACACTATCACTTTTTAACTTAAATTTTTTACATATCTAATAAAAATTTAAGTTATCATTGGAAAAAATTTTAATTTTTATATTAAACATATTTTTTAAAATTTAAATAATAATTTAGATATTTTATATTTAAAAAATTTTTAAATAAAAATTTATTGCACAAAATTTGATTTTTTTACATATTTATATATAAATAATTATTTAATAAATTTTAAATGATTTATTAATTAATATCTGTTCTCTCTTTTGTTACCACCGCGTCAGAAACAGTAATCTGAGTTTCTATTTTAAAATCTCAAGGGTAAAAAAAACAGAAAAAACGGAAAAAGATTGCAGTGTTTGAAGTGCTGGCCAAAATTTCCTTCTTTTAGCTTGGGGAGCAAGATATTATGTCCCCACCTATGTCCCTTAATATTACGGTTATGACACTGAACTCGGTTTTCGAAGCTGCCCAGCGCTCCACATTCTTTGCCAGGTCTAGCTTCGTGTCCGAACCCTGTAGCTTCAGACTCAGGTTTGGTCAACGGTAGGCCTTCAGAAACCTGGCTCGGACCTCGTTTCTCTTAGATCCCTTGTCCGCATTTCAGGTTCGGTTCGTAACGGCTCCATAGCTATGTTTTCCCGCTCATAAGCACTCTCTCTCTCTCTCTCTCTTTCTTCGCAGTTCATTTAACTTAGTTCAGCGGAGAAACGGCGAAGCTTAATAGCTTAACTAGCACACTACTCCTCTCCCTCTCTCTCTGTTTCTCTCTCTCTCTCTCGGTGTTCAAGTTCATGGCAAGGTAATCGGAAGTTAATCATTGAGTTACGAGCTAATTTGGATCATCCATTATAGACTATTTAGCTTGCGTAAGGTTTTTACTTTCGTCAGTTATACACTTGTTTGGGTAAGAGGTGCCATTGATGGTGATAGATCGTCCATGTGACAATGGGGTAGTAATACTTCTTCATCCTGTATTCTGTCTTTCTTCTTTTTTATGTTTTGGGCAAATTTGTGTTTGTGGTCAAAAGAGTTTTTTTTTTTAATATATATATTTTTTCTGGGTTCCAGTGTGCATTTGATAAAGCTCATGTTTTTGTTTTGGTTATGGGATATATGAAGAGAACTTTCTCTGACTTAGAGTACAGTGGTCACTTTTATTTGGAGAAGGGGGTTTCTTGCTAGAATTTCTATTTTGCGGAGTTACCTAGTGAGGGAAAGATGGGGGTAGGAGGGAATGGTATATTTGGTTCTGGGGTTGGGGTTTCATAAATGGAAAATTTCTCATAAAAGATAGTTTTTTATCCATTTTGTGTATATTTTGTGGAAATCTGAATGCAGAGTTTTATTTTTTTTCCCACTGCAAAGTGCTCTTTGTGGACTTGCACTATTGGGTGATTGGTGCTGGAGTTCTTCATAGCTTAGGATTGCATTCTAGTATTATAAGAATGTATTGGATGATTGTGATTGCAAGAGACTTATAATAGGTAGAAGACACTCCAAATGAAAGAAATCATGAGGTTCTATTTAAATTGCTGGAATTCTCCTGTATTGTTTAAATAAAATGATGGGAGAAGGTTTACTGTGCAAAGCAGTCGGTGAAAGCCAGTTGGAAATGTTTCGTGTGGATGAATGGATATATTACGTTCTTCATTCTTCTACTTTCTCTTCTGTTTTATCTTTGTCCTTATAACATGGTTGGATTATTTTCTTTAGTTTCCAAAGTTATTTCCGCTGGTGACATATCTTACTTGTTGAATGTATGACTTGATATGTGCCAAAGGCGTTTCTAATCATCTATGTGTTAATTGATATCTGGCTGTTGTCATTTGAAATTGCTTTGTGAAGTTTCCTCGGTAACATACTATGTTGGAGTGCCTGTCAGATACTGGCTGTTGTCATTTGAAATTGCTTTGTGAAGTTTCCTCGGTAACATACTATGTTGGAGTGCCTGTCACGTTTGCTGCATAATCTGATTTCTTCTGCAATGCATTATAATGAGTTGCTTGTTTTAATAGCTCATGCATGTTTTTGTCCTTCTTGCATGGTCTGAATGTCAACTGTTGCATGCATTTTCGATGTTTTTCTTTTTTTTTTCGTTGTTTTGTAGCACTGATTCATTTGCAGTTGAACTTTGAACTTATAGTCATATCTGCAGGGCTTGGCTTATTGATGGTCGAGCACTGGCAAGGAAAGTGACAAATGCCTCTCAATCTTTGGCTCATCAAATCAAAGATGGTGGAGCAAATCGTGAATGCCCTAACTGCCACTGTGTTATTGATAATAGTGATGTAAGTTAGATTTTCAGTTTCTCTTACTGAATTTCTCTGATAGAATGCATGATTTCATTTGTTCTCATTGTGACAGCAATCAAAGAGTCCTCAAACTTTTTTTTAGTGATTTTCTATTTTTACTAAACAAAGTAAGTTCATGGTTTTACTATTTTTGGTAGTATCACTTCTCAATCATTCTTGCAACCTCTCATGGTTTTTCTTTTAGATACATGTTCTTTTATAGAAATTTGCTTGTACATATGTTATATTGACTGTTCGTAGAATTTTTTTGTTGTATGTCTTTGCCATTATTCATGTCTCCTCTGAACTTTCTTCCATGCAGGTTTCCCCTGAATGGCCTGGTCTTCCTGCTGGTGTAAAGTTCGATCCTTCTGATGTAGAGCTCTTAGAACATTTAGCTGCAAAATGTGGGGTTGGGAACTCAAAACCCCACATGTTTCTGGAGGAGTTTATTCCCACACTTGAAGGGGACCAAGGCATCTATTACACTCACCCAGAAAATCTCCCTGGTGAGGAACTCCTAACACTCGCATGCCTATTTGTTTTCTTTCCTAATCTTTCCCATTGTAGCTTGTTGACTGCTCTATACACAGTGAAATCAATGAACCCAAATAATTTGAGTCTTTGAAGGAGAGATCACATCCTCTACCATTTGAATAGGAAGGGGGATCTGTGCCATTCTGTTGCCTGAAAGAGGAGTGCTGATGCTCTCCATATACTCAAGTCCATGAATGCCTTAGATGCTGCTTGCCATTCTGCTTACTCAAATGGAAATTCCATTGTTTTTGGTTTTATGAGCTGATTCATCTTTATGAAGGTATCTAATTCTGATTACCATGTCTGTATTTGTTTCAGGTGCTAAAAAAGATGGGAGTAGCATGCATTTCTTTCACAGAACAGTTAATGCTTATGCCACAGGACAGCGGAAGCGCCGCAAGATCCATAGTGAACACAGTTTCAGTGAGGAGCATGTCCGCTGGCACAAGACAGGTAAGACCAAACCTGTCATGGAAAATGGGGTTCAGAAGGGCTGTAAGAAGATCATGGTTCTGTATAAAAGTTCAAAGAAAGGGTGCAAGCCCGAGAAGTCTAGTTGGGTAATGCATCAATACCATCTGGGAACTGAAGAGGAAGAGAAGGAGGGGGAATATGTGGTCTCCAGGGTTTTCTACCAACGGCAGAAGCAAACTGACAAAAATGATGGCATTCTAAATGAAGATCCTGACAACACGGCTCTCAAAAGCGGTCCAAGGACCCCAAAACCAAATCCTCCTAATCCACCTAGGCCAGGGACATCTGTGGTGTGTGATGATGTCCTTGATGATGCCAAGCCTCAGTCATCTATCCAGGTAGATTGTCAGTTTTATTATATTTCATTTTTTTCAAGTAATAATTGTCAAAGCATGATCACTTTTATGTACAATGCACATGCTGGAAGTGGTAGAACATAGTAATTTTTTGGATTTGTATTGATGTGCTGTGGGCATTGATCACATCAACCATAATGTCCTTTGATACTGAAACTTTCATGGTTCCTCATGGGGCTTCATTTCACTACTGATCGGTAAAGAAGCAAATGTCATCACCATCAATGACTGTAAATTTCTTTTGGATGCATCCATTTCTTTTGCCTTATGTCTGTGAGATGTATTGGAACACGAATGGTGAGACATCAATTCATTTCAATTGCAAATAAAAGCAAAGTTCATTTGATTTGATTTAGAAAACAAAACAAATTATGTCATTGGACCTGTTTTATTGTATATGGTTTTCATTGCAGTTTCTTTTTGTGGAACAGGGATCTGGGTTTCTTGCAGAAATATCCGATGACCTTAAGCAGGTTGAGGATGATATGGGGTACCCATCATGGTTGGCAGGCGAATCTCAGGCTGTTGAACCCTCTGATTTAAGTTGCATTGATGATTCTTTGCTATGCAAGGAGATATTTGATTCTTCTTCTCTATCAAAAAATCCAGGAGTTAATCATGTGTCACAAACAGGCAATTCACATGTAACAAATGGGGCGATAGGAAGTCATAATGGATCTTATGGGATTTCTGACCTTGAGAATCTTGAATTGGACACCCCTCCAGATTTCTCGCTGACTGTAAGAGTCATCTCCTGCTTCCCCTCGTTCATCAATGTATAATCACTAAAAAACATTTCCATACATATTATGATGACAAACAAAATCTCCATTTACTCCTGCAGGATTTGCAGTTTGGTTCTCAGGACAGTATTCTTGACTGGCTGGACAGATTGTGAAGATTGTACCACGCAAAAGCTTCCCCAACAAAGACAACGATGACTTCCCATTTTTGGACCATCTATCCCTCTGCTGCTGGAGCTACCTTCCCAAGGATTTTCTTCAGTGGTAGGAGTCAACTTGATTGCTTTGGGATACAGGGAATTTGTTATTTTTCGGAGTTGTGTTTGTATAGCTCTTTAATGTAGGAGATTGATGAGCAATAGTAGCAGATACTGCAATTTAGCAGACATAACCATCAGCAAGGCATTCTGGTATATGTTACTTCCATAGCCATTTCAAGCATCTCAAAGGACAAATGAAAGCCGCGAAGCATACAGCAGTAACATTTCCAGAATATGATCATTTGGTATTGTAATGTGAAGAATGAAAGCGTGTAACTAAGAAAAACTTGTGCATTTAATGAACCTTAGATAGTTGGTTTGAAACATGTTTCATTCTTTAGAGCCTGTGAAACCCAAATTAAACTATTAAATTTGAATTTATTTTTTTGGGAAAAGGAGATGGCAATCCTTTGATATAATTGAAATTATCAGTTCTTTCTGAAAAGAAGAAAGAAAAAGGGAAAAAAAAAATAGCAGACTTCAACTAAAGGTTTTAAGTGTTGGTGTTTATGTGAGGAACTCTTCAAGCGGCCAGATCAAAGCCAAGAAGGGTAATGTTGTTATTAGACGAGACTTTTGGGGCTATATTCGTAAATTCATGGATGTCCTGTCATGAACCTACAATCTAAAACCCTGAAAAACCCCAGTGGGATTCCACAGCCAATGAAGTAAGAAGGTAAACTTCAGTTTGAGAGAGTCGCAGGGGGATCGCCTTGGGTCTGTAGCAAATCAAATGTTTGCTGCGAGGAAACTTCAGAGGCATTGCTTGAGGACACTATCTTCTCTCGTTTATTACAATCCTTACAAGTACGCTTCCTCTTCGTTCTCTATAAAACCATAAAATTAACTAAGCGATGGATTCGATGGCTTTTTTTTTTTTCTCGTCCTCTTTCCAATTAGTGCGAAAAATTTGCTTGATTGTTTAAAATCTCTGCTTTGATTTTTTTTTTTCAACTTCCCATATTGATTTCTCCGGATATAGCTTCAATTTGCTATATGTACTAGAGCAGTTTTGCTTGTTAGTGGAAATTTTGTCAACCGTTTTCGCAGATAGTGCTAAATTTTAAAACTTTCTGCTTTCTGCCTGAATTTAATGGAATTAAACCAACGAAGAATTATCTGTTTTCCCTTCTTTAGTTCCCTGCTTGAGTACTCATTTGTTTATTTTTTGTTTAAATTTGCTAAATTGAGCTGAGATTCTTCGAGAACCTACATTTGATGAATAATCAGATATATAATTAAAAACTACTCCATCTCAGTTTTCTAGGTTTTTTTTTTAGTCAGTTTGGTCTAAGTCATTCTCCTTTTTCAACTTTCTGTTACAGGAATACTGTGCTTCTGAAGGATGGTTTGCCAAATTTAATCTCAAGCAATGTGATGCAACCAAGTGTTTCTTGTGAAGATAGTTATACTTCATTCCCTTTCCTATGTCATCCCTTCAATGGCTCATCACGGGCAATGTCAACATCAAAAGGGAGGAGCATGCGAAGCAAGGTGGAGAGGCGAATGCGAAAAGAGTCTGGGAAAACTCTCAGAGAGATTAGGAGAGCGAAAAAGTTGAAGAAGAAGCTCATGACTGATGAGGAGAGGCTTATTTACAACCTCAAAAGAGTATGTTATCTCACTTTTATGAGTGGCTATGGGGTTTATTTATTTCGTAATCCTAAAATATTGATGGGAGCAATTGAAGACAAAGAAAAAGGAGGAAGAAACACTTGTGTTGTTGTAATGGGTATTATTGGTTCTGGTGAACTAGGAAGCGTTTTTATGAGGTAGTCAGAACTTGGTAATGTCTAATTTAACTAGTCACTGTCAGCCAATGCTTCAGGTGACTGTTTTAATGTTCTCAAGTAAATAGGAAACCTAGGCTAATGTCGTAACCTTTAATGTCTTAAATCAATGTGTCATTGGTATGCTGCAGTCCAGACAAAGTTATAGTCTTAAATTCTGCAACAATTGTTGCTTGAATTCTTAACAAAAAGATGAAAGAAGATCAATTCCTTGCATATTTTATCAGTCGTTAGGACCTGAAACCGTTTATTTCATCAACAATTTTTGATTTCAGGAAAACATGTAAAAAACTACTTTTTTGGGGGGGATGGCCTTTGTCACAATGAGTTATAAGCTAGGAATTATCAATTGACAGGGTCTCAAAACTGTGGATAATTGGAAACATGTGATGTCTGTTCCTTTGTGCTTTGTTTGTAGTCTTGTATGCTTTTTAGAATCATCAGACTGAGCACTCTGGTCTGTCTAATTAATGCAGGCTAAGAAGAAAGTGGCTCTACTGCTACAGAAGCTGAAGAAATATGAGCTACCAGAGCTGCCATCTCCTGTGCATGATCCAGAGCTATTGACCCTTGAGCAGCTTCAGGCATATAAGAAGATTGGGTTCAAGAATAAAAATTATGTTCCTGTTGGTGTACGTGGAGTTTTTGGAGGGGTTGTCCAAAATATGCACCTCCACTGGAAATTCCATGAAACTGTGCAAGTCTGTTGTGATAACTTCCCCAAAGAGAAAATCAAGGAAATGGCAACCATGCTTGCAAGACTCAGTGGGGGTATAGTTATAAACATACATAATGTGAAAACAATTATTATGTTCCGCGGGAGAAACTATCGCCAACCAAAGAATCTGATCCCTATCAACACCCTCACAAAAAGGAAGGTAAGTGAACATATTATGCTCCTTGCTATGCCATTTATCATTGTTACCCCCCCCCCCCCCCCCTTCCCCCTCCCCCTTCATCAAGGTATCACAACTACTTCATCATACCATAGGCAGAAAAGCTGGCAGATTATTCGGCAAGTTTGTTTTATAGGGTGAAACTGAGGAACCGGATAAGTTTTATATGTAGGAACGCTAAGGATCAAGCTGCAGTAGCATTCCTGTACAACTCCTTCCATCCTTTATCAAACTAAATGAAAGAAGTAAGAAAAAGAAAAAAGATAGAAGTGAGCAGCAAACCACTTAGACAAGTTTTCACTTTCTGAAAATTTGTCAAGTAGTAGTTATATACTTTATAGATAATCACAGATGGCATGCAGAGTTGACTATTCCATTATGCTCATTACTTCATCTGTTGATATGGAAAATATCTTGATCGCTCCACTTTGTAACACTAAAGCCCTCTTTTTTTCTGGTGTGGAAAAGGTTATCTTGACTAGTGTCTGGATTTGTTTTTACTGTTTTAACCAAGTGTTAAAATTGGATCATATGAATACTCACCTTTTGGTGCAGGCATTATTCAAAGCCAGGTTTGAACAAGCTCTTGAATCTCAGAAGCTGAACATAAAGAAGATAGAGCAGCAGCTTCGGCGCATGGGTGTTAACCCTGAAGATCCAGTTGCTATGGCTAGCATACAAAGAGTGGCTTCAACATTCTTCAATGCAATTGACAAGAAGGAAGGAAGCCCTTATGTCTTCCATGGAGACAAACAGTCAGAACCAGAGCCTATTAGTAATATAGAACTGTCTGAACCTCCTGCTGACAGTGATCAGGAGGAGCTGGATAGATTCATAGCTGAGATAGAGGATGCAGCCGATCAGGAATGGGAAGCAGAGGAAGCTGCAGAGAAAGAAGAGTTTGGTAAACTTAGGTATTGGAATAGAGAAGATTTTGGAGGAAGGTCCAGAAGATCTGAAACCCTTAGAAATGATTACTCTGATGATGATGATGATATTAGAGGAGTGAGGAGTCGGAAGAATGGACGCAACAATAGGAGGCCCACTGGTAGTGATACTGAAGAAGATAATGATTCTGAAGTTAATAAATGGCATGCTAATAATGTTGGAGATATGAGCGATTTTGAGAATGATGATGCTGATTCTGATGAAGCTTACGATGATTTCAAGAGATCTAGAGTAGAAAGGGGTAAGCGTGATGGCATCAGCCGGTCCAGTAATAGTGCAGGGTTCAACAGAAATGTTGGAACTAATATTAGAAAAAAGATGACTGTCGAAGATTCTGAGTCAGAAAGTATGTTCAGTGATCTTGACAATGCAATGTGGGAATCCGATGCTGATGAGAAACACATTTCGGGAGTTCCAATGAGAGATGCGAGTTATAATTACAGGGGCAGCAGTGATGAAGGAGATGATATTTATGCAATGAAAGGAAGTGAAAAGAGTAAGGTGAGGGAGCATGAAAGTGATGATGATGATGATGATTGTGAGACATCTAGAAGAGTAAAGGGAAGACATGAAACGATTGGCGGAGTAAACAGAAATGCAAATTCCAAGAGAAATATTGAAGCTAACTTAAGGGAGAGAATGGATGAGAAGGATTCTGATTCAGACATGTATAGCATCCCCACATGGGAATCAGATAATGAGGAAGATTCAGGAGCATCCAGAGCCAGGAAATATAATTACAGGAGCAGTGAGGAAGAAGATTACCACCTGCAGAAAGATGAAAAGAATGAGACCAAAAATAGGAGGATGAAGACAACGAAAGAGATGGATGAGAATTGGGAGAGTGATTAGTTCTGTAATTGCAGAACAGCATTCCTTTAAGATTGTATCACACATTGAATGACAGAAACCCCATTTTGTTAATGTTGGTGCCCTTGATTGAAAGAAATCAATATAGAAAGTGTCATTCTCTGTAAAATAAGCTTTGTTTGATTATTCAGTGAGAATGAAGAACATTCCACATCCTGTTCATTGAACACAATGAAAATATTCTGCTCTGCATGTTGGCATTTAAATTGAGAGAAGACTCTACAGCATTACTGGCAGCATGCTTGTTTGATCATAGGATTTGATTCATGGAATCTATCATCTTAAAACAATTATGAAACTCATTTAGCAAGCATGTTAGCATTAGCTACAAACTTCAGGTTCTCTGTTCCTCCAATCAATGCCTGAAGTTCGAGCAGAGGTTCGGTTTTTTCTTCCCTTTCTTCCATTCCTGAAGCAGCATATATGCCCTGAGAGATGCCAAGGGTTCCTGAAATTCTTTAAGAAGTTCTGTTTACAAGGTTGGACCTAGGCTCAATCCACCAGGAAAAAACCTGCAAGCTTCAACCCATCAGGGCCATATGTATGGACTGCAAGTCTTCCACCCATTAGGACAATGTATAGTGAAATCTATTAGTTGCCGGATCATGTTTAAGGACAGAGTCATTATTAGGTTGGTGATCCATGAATCGTTGACAGCTCACTTTAATGAGTTTTAACTCGTTTTTTTTTAATAATTTGATTTGATTTAAATTATTTATTTTATAAATAAATAAATAATTTATTTTAAATTTTAAATTAAATCATGATAAAGTGATCTGTTAAAGATCAATTAGACGGATTAATACATTAAGTTAATTTATTTTATTTAAATTTAATAAAAATTATATATTAAATTTTATAAATATATAAAATTAATTAATTAGAATAATTAATAATATATATTTTTATATTTTTTAAAGTTAATATATTTATTTTAAATTAAAAATTATTAATGTTATTTGAAATCTACATATATTACTTATTAATTTTTTTTAGTTTTAATATTATATATGAAAACGTATTAAATTTGTTATAGACTTAATATCTTAAAATTTTAAAGCTATTTATTTAATAAATTTTTATATAATTTTTATTAGTATTTATTTACTTTGTTAAGATTTATTTATTTATTATTATTTAAAAATAATAAATAAAATTTTTTATTCAATTGATTTGTATAAAATTTATAAGACTAATCCGCATATGATTCATTTATAATCTATTAAATTGATTTCATGAATAAGTAATGGATCAAATATTTATAAAATAGATAATCTTGACTTGACTCGTTATTATGAAAGGTCCACTGAACTTTATTATGGATTGAATTTGAGTCATAATCTTATAAGTTGAATTAGTTTGATTCGATTTATTACCGACCTTGAGTTCATGATTTCATAAAATAGATTGAAATTAAAAAATATATTAATATTTATGTTTGATGTAATAATGAAATTTAGATAAACTTGTATCATATTTATTTTTATTTTATTAAAAATAAATAATGTTATACTTTAAATTTGTTGAAATAATGAGATAAGATTAATCCCTTGAGTTCTATCATCACTATCATCAAATGAATAAATTTATTTTAAATTATTATATATAATTTAAAATTAATTATATTATTATTAATTAATTATAATAAAATTTAAAGTTATAATAAACGTTATATTTTAACTCTAATTTGAATTAACTTTCAAATAAAAAATTAGTCTAAAGTGTTAAATTTAAATATTTACAATCTTTTATATTTATTGGTCATATTCAATAGATTTCTTTTGTAGTCATATATTTTTAAATCAAAAGAACAATAAAATAATTAAATAATTTAAATAATTATTACATCCTTCAAAAAAATTGTAATATAATATGATTTATAATAAATATTATTTTTTAATATCAAAAATGTTGTTAAAAAATTAAAATTAATTTAATTTTATCTTATATTATTTCAATATAATATTAAACATAATCTCAATTTAATCTAATTCAAATTAATTTTTTAAATAATTTAATCTTATGCCCACATGCCTAACCACCCTTAGTAGCTCAACCATAGGCAGAAACCATTAAGAATTCAAACTTTCATTGAATCAAAATAATAAACTACAAATATCTTATACAATAAAATGAAACTTAGAGTCTTACCTGGTTGAGAATGCACCATTGACAGTTCTTCCCTAATTATGTCTATCAATTTATCACTAACTTAAAGGGTCCACACGTTTTGCCATTTAGAAGACCTTTCAACCGGTAACTCTAATTTATCAATTTAAATGCTAATTAAAATATAGTTGACTACCCTTTTTCGGTCGGTCCATCACTAAGCCACATTGCATCAATCACGTCTTGACTTCGTCTTCTAATTGACAAAATTGGAAGATTAATCAGTTGATCTAATCCCACTTTTTTCTTCAACAAACAGATAAAGGTACATCACACATAATTACATTAATTCCATCTACCATGTCGTTCAAAAGTCAAAATTGGGTATCAACTATGGTAACCTAATTAATGATGTTTTGATCTTATTAGTGAAAAAATAAATTGATGGGTATTTTTTTTATCTATTTAAGTTATACTAATTTTTTAAAATAAAATTCTCACGTGATAATTGAATAAAAAATTAATTTTTATTTAAAAAAAATCAACACAACTAATATCGGCTGAGTATCTTTTTCCTATCTTCAAATTCAATTCCCATTGCACTCTTGCAGGATGCAAGGTAGAACCAGATGACACCAAATATGGGTGACCTACAATCATGTTATTTAATGGCAACACTTAACCTTTTTTAGGACTTCTCCTAAAGAATATAAAATTCCCTTTCAAGTTGTTGAGACTGCTAGAAGAGTTAAGTTCATTGAATATATTATCTGGTTTTGAAGAGACTACTTGTGTGCTCTGTAAAACCTAATTTGTTGATAATACTTGCTTGCTTGATCTTGTGAGTAATTGGCAGAGAAGTGGATAAAGTACAGAAGAATGTTATTGCAAGAGGTTGTGACTAAGAAAGTAGAAGACATTCTGTGAGTTCAACCGCCCTTGGGCCTTACCTAAAGAGTATTTAGGTTTGAGTTTCTGGTTACCAATGGTGTCCCAAATCAAGCTGTCCAAAGAAGTGTTAGGAAGATTACAGGTGAAAAGGTTTTGCTTTTATCTAACAAATTAGTCTTTCTAATTAAAAATATCTGATAAATTAGTATTCCAGAACCAGGTACTTCTTGTTTAAGGCTCCACTGAACTTGAACCCTGAAACTCCTACTACCATTTCAACATAATTCTGGCATAATTATCATTCCATCAATACCCATTTCCAGGACAACTGTGTAGATATTATCTGACTTGTGAGACCTGCCAAGCATGTATTTGGTTTTTCCATTTGTCAGAATTGACAAGCAAAGAATAGCAAAGCATCAGGAGACTGAGAGTTCAAGTAATTTGTCACTTCCAGCACTAAATACAACCAAGTATACATCCCAGAAACAGTGTGTGTCACTACTTGAGCAAAGTGGAATCCCTGAGAAAACGAGTGCCTAAGGTGCTATTCACAATGGAATTCAGAAATGGCTGCTCTAGCACCACAAACAGATAGGCAGCATAGTCAAGCCAGAAAATGAAATCCAGGTTATGACAAATCAAAGTTTAGTGGGGGACATGGCCTTCTATCAGCCATTCTTTGGCATCTGAATGACTGAGTGGTGGGGCAGCCTGGTGTATATTCTACTTCAAGTTGCAGAGAAAGCAGACAGTAGTTATGAACATTCAATTACATTCCATTTTCAGTCAAAATGTTCAATATAACTTCTACTGATTCAGTCATAGAAAGTGAAGAGAACTGCAATCCAAGAAAACTCCAGCTGAAACTCAAAATCACACCAGTTCCAGCTAGAAGATGGAAAGAGGCTGAATGTCTTGTGGTGTTCATTAATCACAAGCTGAAATATGACAAAGAATGGCAAAAAGATCATCCATTTAAGGGACAAAAGTTTCAGAAACATGCCAACCAAAGAAAAATAAGTGATTATCATAATTCAGAAGTAATGCCAACCAAAGAAAGAAGAGACCACAAATATTCATTATCATAGTTCAGAAGTAATGACACCCATATGTGTAGAGCCATATTACAGCTTAATTCATGATTTGCAAAGATTGATGTCCTTAAAGAATAAATGACAGCAATTACTTCATGATTTGCAAAGATAGATATCCTTAAAGAATAAATGAGCATCATGGCTAACGTAAGAACCAAAAGAAATGGTACATATCAGAAGACAATGGACAGATCAAATTGGAAGAAGAGTATATGAATAAATTAGACTGAGAAAGCAAAATTCCCATCACAGAAAAACCAGGGAAATGTCACTCTACTCAAGCAATTGGGGGCTAAGCCATACCGACAAGAGGTGGTATGCCCAATTCCATATAACTATCCCCTAAAAAAAACAAGCTCTCCACTTGGTATGCACCAGAAACCCAAGCTTGGAAAAAGGAGTTATACAGAGTTCCCCACAAAATCCAAGATCCAATCAAGTTCTTCCCAATGTCCCTCTAAAGAATTCCCTAGATTTTTTCATACAAGGTACACCACTAGCAATGTCGCACCATTGCCATCAATGGGCCATTGTAGCCTTTTTGAGTTTGCAGCACACTTTGCCCTCAAAACTATATGATAATAACTCATATTTAAGAACTTAGCCACTTTCTCTTTTACAGTTTCCAGGCAAGAGAAATTTGTACTTCTCAGCATTATCCAACAAATAAGCCGGAAGATGAACTGCTGAATAAGAACGGGGGACAGGTCCCATCTTCCCGATAATATCCTTAAATGTGTACTCCTCAGGAAGCATGTCAAATAGATCAGTCCCTTTGCATATAACATCCTGAATCCTTTTGGGGTTCAAGTAATGAGAAAACCTCACCCGATCATAGTGGCTGTAAGCTTTCATCTTGAAAACAAACTCACTGATATGACGGAAGCAAAAGCTACAATGCCATCCAGAATCTGACAAGATGACATCAGTCTGACGATAATGTGCATATCTCGTCTTGCCTGTCTTGTACCTATGGACTGAAGCTCTCCAGCTCTTATTATCAATGTAATACTCAAAAGAGTACAAGTAGTTCCTCAACTGAAGATGCAAGACAGAAGGGATATCATCACACCATCTCAAAAGATTAATTGTGTGCGCACTGGGGATCTCATCAACATCAGACATTATCAATAAGTCATCATCTTCTATACCTGCTATTCTAAGAAGCTGGTCCAGGGCAACTCTCTGATATGCCTCTTCAACAAACGGGTTTTCACCTTTCTTGAATCTCCCTCCAATCATTCCATAAGTCAGCCGAGGTTCTATAAATTTAAATTGGTTCCGATTACTTGCAAAAAGCAGTGGTTTGGGAAAGCCGGTAAATGTTGAGTTTGATTCAAGAAGCACGAACTGCGTTATGTAGGGATACAATTCTTTCCATCGAACTGTAAGAATGTCCAGTTCATTACTAAATAACACAGCATCATATACTCGCCTCGGGGATTCACGAATTCCCCACCCATGCAGTTTGCAGAGAGTCTCCATCGACACATTCTCATGATAATAGTGAGGAAGTTCACGGAATGGCTTGGGAGGAGATTCCCATAGCGGTCTAAGAAAATAGGTGATCTTTTGCCCATGCAAATACATGCTAAATATGAACAATGGCACAACCACGAACATGAAAATATAGGTCTTCATATCAAATCTCTGTAAAATACACCGCAGTCTTGACATGCTCAAGGCTTCACGGGATCCCTGCTGCAGATCAGAAACCAAAACTTCCTAAGAATTAAAAATCTTCATTATAACATCAGCCAACCTCAACTTTTTCCAAAATTAAAATTGAAAGTTCAAACAAAGAAAACCACAACTAGCTGATTCTCTTGCTGAATGAAGTAGCTAAATGCAGAACTATGAAAAAGAACCAACGGCTGTACATTCGGGTTGTCAAAATAGGACATGTACACAGAGCCAATATAAGAATCTACAATCATTTGATTGAATTCCACAAAAATTAACTTTCGTACTCTCATAGAAAATATCTTGTCAATCAATTTACAGTTTTCCTTTGGGAGTGTGGATAAACAATCAAAGAACTAATAAAATTCAATGCTGCAACATTTAGACACACAATCTACCACCTAAATGTTCAAAGCCTAAAATCATTACTTGTAGGTTATTTTCCAATACAATTGAAACCTAAAAGGAAATAACAAATAAGCAATACAAGAAGTAAAAGACAAAGCAACCATGAACAATCCATCAACATTTAACATGCAGAATATGCTTGACTTTCAAGTTTCTCAATCTGCATCTAATGCATTGACACTTAAAACACACAAGGCAGGAGGTGAATGGAAATTTTGAAAAAAAGAAAATGAAAAGCAATAAAAGTTCACTTATAGGGAAAAAAATTTTGAAATTAAGAAAAAAGGAAGAACTTTCAATCGATTCTGTATAACGAAAAAACAAATTTGAGTTTTGCCAAACTCCAAAAGAATCCCACTTACTCAAGTCTCAATAGAAGCCACACGTATATGGAATATCCAAAATCAAACTCAAATTTCGAATGAAATAAAATTGAGAAGCAACGGTTGAGGAGCTTTAAACAAATAGAAACAAGTACCTGGCCACAAACGTCTTCACATATGTCATCAGTCTTCTTGGAATTGTAGTACCCATCAGACATGATTTAACACCGCTTGATTATAACTAATACAATACTAATAACAATAGTAATTAAAAATGCAGGCTTAATTTTCTACTGAAACCGTGGAAAATCTAGAAATCGCTTGAGCGCAGATCAAACCCTCTCCCCTGCAAACACCCAGGAGCCAAACACCCCAGAGAAAATCTAGCAAAGAGAACCCTGCAACAGCTAAGGAACTTAATGGCGTCCCTCTACTTCTCTCCCCAGAAACTGTAACGTCAATTATAGCCGTTTGGTGGTTTTTCGCTCTTAAGCCAGATACCTCTGCCTCCCTTATTTCTAAAATCCGAAAGAGAGAGAATCCATTAAATATAAGCACCACCCCTCAAAAATTCCCTTAATTTTTCCACTCACAAAAAATAAAAAATTAAAATTAAAATTAATAATCCTTTTTAAAAATTGGAAAGAGATAGACGGAAAGTTAAAGTCCAATTAACATGTGGGTATCTCATCCTACGGTCGGAAGTCGTCCATGTGGCAGCCTGTCGGAGGTGAGCGCGTGAGATGATTTCACTAAAAGGCAAGCGCTGATCTGTCGTTTTAGAGTCAGTTGGCAACGTATTACAAGGAGCCGTTTCTCTTGTTTTGCTGGCCCACGTTAAGCACGGTAAATAAATCTTTACTGTATATATATTTTTTTTACCACCATACCCTTGGATTTACCTTCACAAGGACAAGCGTGCAGAGGGGAGGGTGTTATGGTCATTTCATTGGAATTACCTTACTCGGTTTCCTGGGACAGTTTCGTTACGCGCCCTTTGACCCGGTCAAATCCCCTCTTCGTTGCAGCTGTAATTATTATCCCTTTTTTCTACAAAAAAGAGAGAATTAGTATGCTTATTAAATCCAAAAATTAAAAATAATTCCCATTAGCGTCAAGGCTGAAAAGGTAACATCCTTTTTGCCTTAAAAAAAGACCAACCAGGAAAAGCTTCGGACACCATAAGAAGTGTTAACTGTTAAGACAAGCATGATTCATCCCAAATTTAAATTATAATTTAAAAAAAAATTCTATAACATATAGTTTTTTATTTTTTTTAATTTTCCAAATTTAGGAAGCATAGTCAGATATAATTGGTGAAACGTTGAAATTTCAAATCATATCTTTAATCCTGATATAAATTTTTAAAAAATAAAAAATATTATTATATTAAAATAAAATATATATAAATTTTCTTTTCAATAAGAGAATGACATTTTCGACCGTTTCTTCGTCATTAATAGAAAATGTCACTTCTTGACTTGGAAAGACAAGGAGTATCAGGCTTTCATTTTAATTGACTTTGTTGACTCGTTAAAACGACCTATTTTTAAGTATTATTTTTAAATTATTTAAGATAATTTTAAAATATTTTTTATAATTCAAATATTTTTTAATTGTGGCTCACTTTTTTTGTAATTAATAATTACTCACATACGACTAATTAAAATTTTATAGTGAAGGATAATATTCCATCAGAGAGCGGCATTACTCTCATAGCAATACCCATTTCACCACGTGGCTGTTTCCCATTGGTGTTTGTTGAAGTGAATGAGTCCCCTCTAATGGCCAAGTCCACGTGCCGTGAGAATCTTCACCTCCCTTAACCTTATATTCCGTTGCATAACTCCTTCAATGCAGAAAAACTATATATAATAATAATAATAAATTAAGAATTATTTTTTTTTTGAAAATATGTCACACTTGACCTTAATTTAAATTTCAATACTGTGACAGCATATTTTCTAAACTTAGGATGGTGTGAAATTCAAATAAAGGATAACTTTTATAAAAGCAGTATACTTTATATTAAAATTAACTCATAGTTAACACTCAATTTAATTTCCATTGAAGAAATTCTTATCATTTTATATTTTTTTAATGAAATTTTGTAATAATAATTGTAATAATGTAAGAGTTGACTTACAGTAATTTTTTAAAGGTGGAGATTCTTATATACAGCTAGTGGCAAAATAAAACAATGTATTCAGAATTTCATCTTACTTGGATAATTATGTAATTTTAGCCATCTAAGAATTTTTGTTCATTGTCCTATTGGCAACAAAGACAAAGAAGATAAGATAGTGAGAAAAGAAAATAAATTATTGGCCTCTTTTATAAGTGTATATAATTAAAATGTGGTAAAAATAATGTTATCAATTTATTAATGAAAAACATTATCTCTTTTTTAGTATATATAATTATTAAGATAAAAATTAATTGTTCAAAATAATATACACGTTTAAATTATATCAGTTCAATTTCGATTTAACGAGTATATCATCCAAATCAATTTTCATTTAATGGGATTCATATTCTTATAATTATTTCACTTTATTTAATTTTTTCGTTATTTTATAAATATCAAAGAAGACTGAGAATTTTAAAATCTACGCTTAAAAATTAATGACGCACTCTTATCATTTATCAAATTCAAATTATCTCTCTAGTGCTTATAAATATACATGTATGATTCACTCAATTTTTTAATGTTTATTTGAAAATATAATAGTGATTTAAGCGATGAAATTTTCTTTATTTGCAAGTCCTCAAACTCGATCTCTACTTCCCTAATAAATAAACTCAATTTTTTTCTTAAAATATATCATCATATTATAAAAATTATCTATTTAAAAATATTAAATAATATCTATTTTATCTTTTAAAATATAATTTATAACCTTAAATCGCATGTAATAAAAATAAACAATAGAATTTTATATATCATTTAGTATTATAATTTATAAACGGTATAAAATTCAAGAATTTGTTAATGTATGATCGCATGATTTTCACATAATTGAAATTAAAAACGCACTCTCAAGGACTTGGACATGCACATAAAACTAATAAACCATATACAATTATTTGAGTTATGAATTGAAAAAACAAGAAATAATTTTAAAATTAATAATTTCAATCAATGGTGAAATTAAACATAATGGAAGGAAAGTAGCAATGTGGGCGGCCACAAGATTGAATTTTTTGACACAAACGGGGTGTTTCCCGGCAGCTTCCGAGAAATTTCTGCATACAATAATGATCAAAATTTGGACCGTGTTGGAAGAGGTAAGTAGAAGACTTGGAAAAGGCATATTACAAGAGAATGGGAAATGTTGCATGTAATGGCAAAAAGGAGCTCAGGGAGATGATAGGGATGGCTGCCCACTATGCCTTCTCTTCTCTTTCCCTCTTGGAACTTGTAAAGTGTCTTGGTTGGGTCACTCATTTGGATTGTGTCCAATAATTAAGCCTTTGAATGCCACCTAAGTAAGGAAAAACACTCAAATTCTTAATTTCATATTATAAATTTACAAATTGAATTGTTATTTCGTAAGTTTTTTAATATTGTTATTTGGGTAATGGTTAAATTGATATATTAAAATTTGATTTTTTATTTTTTAAATATAAGAATTTGATTAATTATATAAAATAAACATCAAGATTTTATGGGATTTATTTTTTTAATAACCATGATGAATTTTTGATTTTATAAGTTTTTTTTATGGATGAATTTTTATTATTATTTTAATATCAATTTGTTTAAAAAATTAATACATAATAATTTAATAAATTTAATAAAGATAATTTTTATTTTTAATTATATTTATATAATAAATTATTCATTTTTTGAAAAAAATTAATCATAACTCAAATCTAAAAATAAATCGGAATCTTTATTTATTATCATGATTTTTATTTTTTTACCTGACATCTCTAATGGGACTCTTAAGCAATTACCACACTTTGACTTTAAGCCGCATACCGTTGCTAACGCTGCCTTGCTTAATCATTCCCATCACATCATTTCAATTATTGTTATTTATAAATAATAAACAATTTTTTCTATCAATTAAACTATTTTTATTAATTTTTTAAAAGAAATGTACCATTTAAAAAATAAAAAATAAAAAAAGAAAATTTATTGATCTTCCGTTCCTTGTAAAAAATCAAGAGATGCAAGACCCTCCAAGCAAGATAATTAAGTTTCCTACACGTCTGACATACTTCCGCTACGTCTCAATCTTAGACTAATTTTCATAAAGAAAAGTCTCTAGTAAACACAAGCGGTGCCAAATCCACGCGTTCTAATTATGTCACCGTGGCAGCATACAACCATGATTTAAAACTCAAAACCCTTTGCTTTGTTAAAAAAGAAACAGTTAATATTTTATGATTTTTTAATTTAAAAATAAATAAATAAAATTAATTATATATTGTGTTAAATTATCATAAATTGTTATTTTTTCAGATGCATACCATTTGCATAACTTCTAACGAAACTACATGTTAATTAAGATTTGATTATTGCAGTAAAGTATGTGGTTAGGCCACTGGATTGGGAAAGCTGAATGGGCCCCATATCGAAATGGGAGAAATTGTCTCTTTTGAAGAAAATTCTTTGAGGGAGTAAATGAACGGAGGCTTAGGAGAAAATGAGATGCAGTTTCTTGTGTTTTGGCTGTTTAAGGAAGAGTCTTCCGAGGATCTTTCTCATGAATTTGAACCCACTGATTAAGTCATGTTGACGGAGCTTTGTGCTTGGACTTCTTCCATGGCTGGCGGGTCCTTCACTGTCCTTTTCACTTTGGTGCTCGGTACGAAGACAGATTCTTGTGCCGAAGCAACACGGAGACTCCCGAGTCAGACGGGCCAACCTTTACGATTCATTGACAGGCTCACCAGGTTTGGTGGCCCAATCTTGACATACAATCTGGTGTCTCCTCAGGAAGGCCAGCCCATATTCATCGTCAATACCGGGCTGGCTGGTGATGTAAAGTCAAGCACAAGTCCAATTCAGCCCAGTTTCCTACCACAAACCAATGGGCTAGGATCTGGATTCTTGTCGAGGAACGAGGTGGACACGGGAAGGCCGACTCACTGCTTTGTTTAGGTGGGTTGGGCGAAGATGAGCAGAATCCAGTAAGCTTCTGCTGCTTGTTATGTGTCAAAACTAAAAGGCTACAGCGCCAGAAACACAGCGGAACGAATTAAAAATAGAAGGAAACAGTGGCAATCAAAAATTCCACGTGAAATACAGATCCGATTGGGGGAGGTAGGGAGATGGATGTTCGCGGTATCATTTCAGTTTCATTTATATGAAGTTTCATACATGTTAGGGTTTTCTATTATCCTGTTACCTGTTATCGATCATTTCAGGTTTTGTTTTCATAGGAATCATATTGTATGCTCTATGATAGAATCTGGTTGTTTTCTCTACTTATTGTAGGATTTCTTGGTGCTGATTGGTGAGGTTGGGAGATGGATTTGATGTCTGGTTACAAGGTCTCTCTCGCTCTCGACTTTCCTTGTTTACTTCTTCTCTGCTACTCATTTAGGCATACGAATATTGTAGTTTTGTTGTTTGGACATGCTTTCCAAGGTAGTTGTCCTCTTTAGTGTTGTAGCAAGCTTCTTGATGTTCTAGCAATGGATACTTTCACCAGGTGGTGCATTGAACCTCGATAAAATGTAATCCATGTTTTGTACATGCCTGATTGAAAGTTAAATTTGTAACATGTCATTATTTGTTCTAATACTTTTTTTTGCTAAAGAACTTTTCCTTGAAAATTGACCATAATTTTACACTGCATTGTAATAACGATTGAATGATATGGTCCGTACTAGCTTGTATCTTGATGCTGTTTCCGTGTGGTGTCTGCATATTCCATGTGTGTATAAGCCAAATTTTGATTGATCATGACTGGTGCTTTGGTTCACTTTTATGTTCATATATAATTTGGTGGGATTTTTGTGCAGGGGGTCGTTGGGCTTGTTTTTGGCAATGAGAATTCTTCTTCAAATGAAGATAGGTAGTCCTTGCCTTCTGTCTTTAGTGATTTTCAGGGTCAAGAATTTTGGTAATGTAGTTGACATGACAGTGCTAGACATCTGATTGACTGTGGTTCTAGTTTCTGTTAGTTGTTATTTGCATGACTAATCTATTAATTGGCTTCCATTAATAGTTATGTCGAACGCTTGCTCGATCGCATAAGCAATGGTGTCTTGGCAGAGGATAGGAGGACTGCTATTGCAGAATTACAGTCTGTTGTAGCAGAAAGTCATGCTGCCCAACTAGCATTTGGAGCAATGGGTGAATTTTTCTTGTTTGATATATTGAGTTTGCAATGTTTTCCAATTATCCTGTATGATACGCGTTCCTCCTGTCTTTACAGGTTTTCCTATAATTATGGGTGTGCTAAAGGAAGAACGGGATGATGTTGAAATGGTATTGTATCTTCTCTTTCATTTTCTTTTTTATGTATTATGTCTCCTTTTGTTTTGTTTCTATAAGTCAGATATTGTTTTGTGAAAATATGTGGAAAACAAATTGAAGAGGAAATGTGGGTTCTGTTTGTCCCCAATTTAGCAACTTATGTTTCATGTCTTAGGCCTGTCTCTAGCTTTTAAAATAGGTTAACAATAATAAATTTGAAAAGAAACAGGATCCCAGATGTGAGAGACCTTGGTTTAATATTGTTTCTTGGAATGTTTAGCATGTTTGACTTACCATACCCTCAACCTCCCCCACTCGAGTCATTGCTATTGGTGCTGTGGAATTTCGCATGCTGTTTTAGTTTGCTTCAAGCAAAAACTTTTCCATAGAATTTGATTTGCATGACTTGATCATGACCATTATTATTTACTGAAAATGATATGCAACGTTGAGTTAATCTAATTCATTTGCAAGGTTCGTGGTGCACTAGAAACTCTTGTTAGTGCTTTGACTCCAATTGATCATTCAAGAGGGCAGAAGAATGAGGTTCAACCAGCTTTAATGAACACCGATTTGCTCTCCAGAGAAGCAGAAAGCATTTCTCTTCTTCTAGGCTTATTGGTGAGAATTCTCTCTATGGATAAGTGAACTTTTTATATTCATTTGTGCTTGTTAAGCTGAACAACTTCTTCTTTGGGTAATTTGGCAGTCGGAGGAGGATTTTTATGTACGATATTATACACTTCAAATTTTGACAGCACTTCTCACAAATTCTCCAAATAGGTATGAGTTGTTCAGCAAATATTTCTTTTTCTATAGATTTTTTAATTTCTTGAGTTACGTTGGGAAGACTATTGCTGAGTTTTTTTTTTTTAAAAGGTTACAGGAAGCTATTTTGACTATTCCTCGTGGTATCACTCGGCTCATGGATATGCTTATGGATCGTGAGGTACATGCTCATTACTGAGTGATTATCCTTTTACTTTCTAATTAAAACGATATATTCAATCTTTCATTGGGTTTCTTTTTACTATGTCATTTCGTTCACTTCTCATTTCCTTGTTTGAATGTTAAAATTGTTGTCTCTCTCTCTCTGCGTGCGTGTGTTATATTGGTCTTACACATTCCATGAGTATTTAACTTTCAAGAACCTAAATAGATTTGCTGTGGGAAGCTTTATAAGGAAAGAAGACATTGTTATATCTCTGACTATTTGTCACTGCTTCTTGTTGCTGTATAATTGCTATCTATTATATGGAACTGATCATGTTTTGCCTTCCAGGTCATTCGAAATGAGGCTTTACTGCTTCTTACTTACTTGACTCGTGAAGCTGAGGTAAGTTTCTTCTTCACGTGAGCATGAATTGGTGATTGGACCTGCGTTTGCAATATGCTTGATGATTCACACGCTAACAAATAGAATTTGATGATTTTAGGAGATTCAAAAAATTGTTGTCTTTGAAGGCGCATTTGAGAAAATTTTTAGCATCATCAAAGAGGAAGGAGGTTCAGAAGGAGGTGTTGTTGTGCAGGTGATTCATTGTCGGTCATGATTTAGAGTGATTTTCTGTAAACTTGCTTTAACTTTTTGGCTACTAGGCCATTAATTCAAGTGCTTTTGTTTGCATTATTATGCAGAATTTCTGCAGTTGTCCTGTCAGAAAATGCAAGAAATAATGGGAACCACCTTTTTTTAAATAAAAATAATCTTACAAAAGTGATGAGACCGACAACATTTTGTTAGTTTCCCCTGACATATTCGAAGTTATAGAGAATAGCATTTCAAAATGCATGCCTAATCATGTTTCAGTTTGTTCTGGTTTTGCATGGCAAAAAAATGAAAAAACATGTTCAGTGCAGTACTAAACATGAGCTTCATTGTTCCTGCAGTCAATTTTGATTTATCTTTGTTGGCATACGAGAAGTCTATTACTATTGATAGCACTAATATTTTCATATCTTCCCAGGATTGCCTGGAATTGTTGAACAACCTTCTCCGTAACAATGCATCTAATCAGGTTTAAAGCTCTGTAACTGTTTTCATTGTTTTCATTTATTATCGAGGTTCATTAGTAGCTAATAATCTTTTTTTTTCTTTTGTTTTTATCTATGTTTTTTTAGGTGCTTCTAAGGGAAACTATGGGCTTTGACCCACTAATATCAATTCTGAAAGTACGAGGAACTACATACAGTTTCACCCAGCAAAAGGTTGGATACTCAAATGCATGTAACTTCATACTATTTCTGTTCTAATTATTCCAGATTTTCGAAAGTGCTTTCCAAGCATTATGAGTCATTTCTTGTCTTTGAATCAAACAACATGCCAGTAGACAATTAATTTACTTGGTGCATTGGAGACAATTAATTTGTTGATGATGGGAGGTCCAGAGGCTGAGCCTGCTAAAGATGCAAATAAGCTGACCAATAAAATGGTTCTGGTTCAGGTTTGTTACCAATTTCCCTATCTGCCGAAGTTAATGCATAAAATGCTAGTAGTGGTGATTCCATATTTTGTTTCATGTTTGATTCATCATAGAAGAAAGTCTTGGAACATCTTCTCATGTTGGGTGTTGAAAGCCAATGGGCTCCGGTTCCAGTACGTTGTGCGGTAAGACAGTTTTTCTGGCATAGTTTATTATTATTAGGGTTTTCTTTCAATTCATTTTCTTCTAAAGATCATTCATTATCCAGGCATTAAGGTGCATTGGTGATTTGATTGCTGGACATCCCAAGAACCTCGATGCTCTTGCTAGCAAATTTCTTGGTGAGGATCCGCAAGTAGAACCTGCTCTAAATTCAATTCTTCGGATCATTTTGCGGACCTCTAGTGTACAAGAGTTTGTTGCGGCTGACCATGTTTTCAAGTGCTTTTGTGAGGTTGATGTCTTGTCTTCGCTATTCTTTCATCATTTTTATGTTGTTGAATCTTGTGAAATTTTTATTATACAATTTAGACTACAAAGCTGATGAATGCCATTGTGTCTTGATTGTGTATATTCAATCTTATCTTTTAGTGCTTTATATATTTGTTCAGAAAAATGCTGATGGTCAAGCGATGTTAGCATCTACATTAATTCCTCAACCACATTCTATGGTTCATGCTCCCCTTGAGGAGGACATTAACATGTCATTTGGAAGGTTTGTTTTTATGCCAATTGCACTTTATGCTGCTTTTATCATACTCCATGTTGAAGTTTGATGATATCTAGTTCACAGTGCCTTAGTTGAGTTTAGATTATTATGTTTCCCTTTAGTCTGTTTTCCTACTTATGGTGGATTGTTCTGATAAACATTATTTTATATGGCAGCATGCTGTTACGTGGACTTACTTTGGGTGAAAGTGATGGTGATCTTGAGGTTTGTAATGCTTAAAGAACAGACAAGATGGATATTGGATGTTGATTTGCACCACACCCAAGATTTAGGGCCTGTTTGATTTCTATTCTCAAAAACAGTTTTTTTTTTCTTGTTTTTAAAAACAAACGAGCAAAAAATTTGTTTGATAAAAACGTTCTGTCAAAGTTGATTCTAAGAACAGTTTTTGTTTTTTTAGTGTTCAAAATAAAAGTTAGAGAACATCTTAAGGTTGTTTGTGTTCTGTTTTTTAACTTTCAGTTTTTAAAACAATTAAAAACCTGGAGAACTGGTTTTCATTAATGACATTATTGTAACTATCAATGATTCTAAAAAACTCTTAACCATTGTTTTAAATAATATTCTCAAATGGCTTTTTTTCTTTCTTCTCCTCAAAAACAACTTTTAAAAATTATATTTAAAAATAGTTTTCGAAAATAAAAAAACTAAAATACAATCAAGCACACCTTTATTGTTCGTGCTTGCTGCCTGATATCTATTCAGCTGGTGTTTTCAAGTGCAGATATGTTGCAGGGCTGCTAGTGTTCTCTCTCATATGCTGAAGGACAATATTCAGTGCAAGGACAAGGTAGGCAGTTCTGATTCCTTTTCATTTCTTTTATTTTTTCTTTAAAACATAAAATTGTGGAAAATTGTATTTCACTGTGAGAGTTGCACTTCATTCAAGGACCTGCTTTGCTTTCTACCTTTCAGAGATTTACTGTTACTTTTACACATGAACAAAAAATTTTGAAGCCTTAACTGCTTTTTTTTTTTTAATGGTTCAGAGCATTCTGAGGAGCATCTGATTTATTTCAAATCTTTTTGTTTTAAATCATCAGAAGTTTTACTTTCCAATGGGAAAATGTCCAATGCCATATCCTCTCTCTTTTCTATTTTTGTTGTATATTGCTTCTAATCTTTTGAGAACATTTGCAGGTTCTACGTATTGAACTTGAGTCACCTATGCCTTCCTTAGGAGCTCCAGAACCCCTAATGCATCGCATGGTTAGATATTTGGCTGTTGCCTCTTCAATGAAAAATAAAGATGGGAAGGCAAGTACAACAGGAAACATGTATGTTCAACAAATTATCTTGAAGTTGCTGGTCACTTGGGTGGCGGATTGCCCATCTGCAGTGCAGTGTTTTCTAGATTCACGTCCCCACCTGACCTATCTGCTTGAGTTAGTGGCAGATCAATCTGCAACTGTATGCATAAGAGGGTTGGTGGCAGTTCTCTTGGGAGAATGTGTCATTTACAATAAGTCCAGTGGTAATGGAAAAGATGCTTTCTCTGTGGTTGATGCCATAAGCCAGAAAATTGGGCTTACTTCATACTTTCTAAAGTTTGATGAGATGCAGAAAAGCTACCTTTTCTCTTCTGTGAAGCCACCACAGCCCCATAAGCCATTGACAAGATCAACTGCTGCTAGTATGGTGGAGATTGAAGATGCAGATGAGGGTGATGCCTCTGATCAGAGGAATGCAGATCATCCTATTCTTTCATCGATATTTGATGCTAATTTTGTTAATTTCATTAAGAATTTGGAGGCTAGCATTAGAGACAGCATTATAGATGTTTACAGTCGTCCAAAGAGTGAGGTAGCAATAGTTCCTGCAGAATTAGAACAGAAGAGTGGGGAAAACGACAAGGATTATGTAAAGCGGTTGAGAGCATTTGTAGAGAAACAGTGCTCTGAGATACAGGTATGATTTTACTGCCTCCCCTGCTAACTTATGTCTTAATTTATAATGAAACAGGTGATGATAATAATTAGCTTAATGCTGAAAAGTATAAGCTGGTTTTACATAATTAGGATGTTGATGATGACAAAGCTTAATCATTTCAATATGGATAGATTCATTTAGCCAGCAGTTGTGGTAAGTGCATCAACTGCTGTCAATGTGTCATCTGGTTTTGGTTGTTTACGTATGTCTGTCAAGAGGATCAGTAAGTGGTGCATGTTTAATCTGTTGCATGAGTGTCTTGTAGTTTGCTTCTTTTTATTCTTTCTTTGTCTTCCTTCTCATGCATCTCTATTTTCAGAATCTTCTTGGTCGGAATGCATCTTTGGCTGAGGATCTGGCCAAAACAGGTGGGAGTGGCCATTCCCAATTAGAGCATAGGTCAAGTGGGGGCTCAGAGAGAGTCCTAGCTGAGACCCTTAAGAGAGACCTTCAAGAAGCATCTCAACGAATAGAGATGCTGAAAGCAGAGAAAGCAAAGATTGAATCTGAGGCATCTATGTACCAAAACTTGGCTGGGAAGATGGAGTCTGATCTCAAGAGCCTGTCTGATGCTTATAACAGTCTTGAACAAGCCAATTTCCATCTCGAGAAGGAGGTGAAAGCTTTGAAGAGTGGAGGGGCCTCAAGCATTCCTGATATTGAGGCAATAAAGGCAGAAGCTAGGGAGGAAGCCCAGAAGGAGAGTGAGGTGGAACTGAATGACTTGCTAGTATGCCTCGGGCAAGAACAGAGTAAGGTGGAGAAACTTAGTGCAAGGTTGTTGGAATTGGGAGAGGATGTGGAGAAACTACTTGAAGGAATTGGAGATGATATGGGGCTGCCTGAAGATGGGGAAGAGGAGGAAGACTAATAGGAGTAGGTGCTCGCTACGCGGAAGTTATTGTATGGTTGTTCTCCACCTTCATAGATATGGCTGGTTGTTTGGACTCTCTTTGTACATTTGGAAGTGAATTGTACAGTACGGTTATGATTAATAGTGCGTACTATCTGGATCAAACTGATCTTGTTTCCTATCTCGGGTGGAATTTAAATTATAATCTCTTGAATGCTGTGTGAATATCACATTGTTTTGGTGGTCATGTCACTTCCTAACATTTCAGGACTGCCTGAGAAGTTTTTAAGGTATTCTTGTATGTTGAGTTGCTTTATTTGATGTTGCACTTGGTGGTGATATGGGAAGTCTATTACTGGTGTTGTTTTCTTTAATAGTATCTTCTGATCAATGACATGGTTTATTTTCATTGATTTTACGTTATTTTGTGGTCTAAAGTTTTAAGTTTTAAGATTTAATTTCATTTTTAATTGAGATCACTGAAAATTTTCTTTGGTTATTAATTTTGAGGATGAATTTTTCATCCATTCATGGGGATGCTTTAATTATTTAAAAAAAATGATTTCTGATTTTATTAAAACATACCTAGTTTATAAAAATATTAAAGAATTATTTAAATTTGTGACTAAAGTTTTTTCAGAGAAACAAAATGTTATATGTTCTTTTGTTTTAACACAAATTTAGTCATCACTTTTGATAACTCTCTTTTTTCTCTGGATTTGTATCTTCCCAGTTTGCACTTGCCCATACAAAGGGAGAAAATTTGAGTTTGAACCATCGAGTCTAAGGCGAACCACTAACTACCTCTGGCTATATATATATATATACACACACAACAGCCACTCGCATCTCTCTCTCTCTCTCTCTCTCTCACACACACACACACACGCACAAGGCACACGCACACGCACATGTCACACACGCACAGGGGAAAACAGGTTGTAAGGGATTTGCTTGAATCTTTTGATCATGGGATTCCATTCTACCACCGAAAATACGATAAAAGAAGGTCGATTGGTAGCGTCTCTCTCACTGGAGTACCAGTTCCTGAATGTTCCCTTCCAGTACTGCCATAACTCAGGTGGCCACTAAACAGCATTTGTTCAAGAACGAGATTTCTGCAGCATTCTTCTACACAGTCCCCCTCGCCGAATACGACGCCATCAAAACCCTGGGTGATGTTGTTTACCAGCTCAAGCAACAAGTCAAGGAGAAGGTATTCACGTCCACAACCTTTTGTGTTTAGTAAAACTTGTTCAGTTCCTGGCGTTTGAATGTAGGTTTCGATTCTGTTTGGTTGCTATTGAACCGACGAAAGAATTGGAAGGAAAATCTTGATCTTTGTCTCCTATGATTGCTTCTGTATTCGAAGCGCGGGGAAGTCGAGAAATATGTGAATGATATCTGTTTCTGTCTTCTTGCCTCTATTGGTTTATCCATTGCCTGATCACATCATCTGGAAGAACATGAAACTTAATTATGAAATAATTAAGATATGCTTAAAGTAAGGATTTTATGATATCGAAGTTTCCAAGAAGTTCAAGAAGCTCCCCTCGAAGTATGCCATAATATACGAATCTTTCAAGAGTAAAATGTTGTTCTAAATTATATACTTTCACTTGATCAAACCTAGAGAAAAAAGAAAATTACTGATGAATATCAATTTATACAAGCAAGATATGAAGTTCTTATTTCTCTCTTTCAAATGGAGGAATGGACTAGTCCAGCGAACTTGCAAGAGAAGAGACTTTGGGCTCTTATTGCTTGCTTAGAGGCAGTGAATTTGGAGAACAAGTCACAGCGGGATGCAATATGACCGAATTGCATTCCTATAGACTACATGTTTTGCTCTTTATACTATAAGACTGAAAAGAAACTTGTAAAAAGCACTGGCATATGGGTGTTTCTCTTATATATTATGATGATCTTATGCAGCTAATGTTAGATGGTTATCTGCTTTATAATTTTATTTTAGTTTTGACACGAGGACCAAAATTGTCAAGTATGGCCCTTCTGATATATAAAGATTCTTGCGGTGGATTACATGACTTATTTACGATATAGGTGTTATATTCCTTGCAAATGCTAATCTGTGTTTTTGTTTCCATAAAGTTAACATGATGGTGTATGAACTTCAGTATTGTTGACCTGCACTGACTTTTCTGCTTTAGGATCATCTAGAAATTGAACTTTTGATGAAGCACAAAAGATTATAGATGCTTTACAAAATAGGAACACTGTGCCTGCCCTTTCTTGGTGTGCAGATAATAAGTTGAAGTTGATGCAGGCCTGGGTTTGTGCGATACATTCTGAATAATACGAGATATTTCTTATTTTCACTGTCATGTCTTGTTTTTACTTTATGCTTCTGCTTCCTATATGGATCATTCCGGAGTTTCATTTTTCTCAATTAAAAGGGACATAATTATCTAATGAAAGCTGTACAATTTAATTATCTTTGCAATCAGATGAAAATATAAAAAAGATCTGCACTCTGTAATGCTTTTCATGCCTGGTTGGTGAATATTCCTGTGATAAAGTGGGGTTCTTATCATTAGAAGTCAGCTAGTTTCTAATAATTGTTATTCATATCATATGCCAATGTCAGTGAAGGCAAATAAATCTCTTTTATAGGTTGTGAGCACAAACCTTGTTAACATATTTATTGGGATATTAAATTCTTATCATTTGACTGTATAGAGTTTGGAGGCACAAATTTATTAGCTCAAGTCACTACAAATAGGAAGTGTGGATGGCTCATGAAGAATATGTATGAGATGACTAATATAGACTCATTTTCTAGGAAGCTTTTTTTTACTGAGGTACTTGGTTATCAAACTTTGGTAGTATTTGCAAGCTGTAGAGTCAAAGAAAAGTTAGAAATGCCATAGCAATTTGTCACACTGTGATGCTAAAATTATTCTTTCTTTTTCTTTCTCTATCTAGAGATGGGGGGCTTTTGCCCTTGTTTAGGACTAAAGAAGTTTGTCAAATTCCTGATGGAAATGCTCTTTAAGGAACTCTAACTGGCACTCCAGATTTTTGAGATCTGAATCACAGGCGGCCCTGTGTTATCCATTACATTGGGATGCTTTTGAACAACTTATTCTTTTCCATATATGTTATCACTGAAATTATTCTTAATGACAGACATGCTTGAACTTGTGTTGAAATGTTAAGAGTTCGTTAAGTGGTCAAGAGATGGTGATCAAGCCGGAGCTAGCAACTATATGCAGGAATATGTAGAACCATTTGGAGTTGAAATGAAACACCTTCAGTTTATTGCCGAAGTAACAACCACAGTGAGTAGTGCTGAGCGTGAACTTAGTGTAGATTATTACAACAGTTTTTGCTTTTGTAATAGTGTTTAATTTGAATCTATCTGAATGTTACTTCAATAATGTTCCCTTTTGTATTCCCTTGTGAATACCGGTCTACTGCAGAAGGAACATGAATCATGGGGATGGAAGGTTGTGTGGCTGAGCAATTCGGAGAGAACTTTCTGATCATAAATGGATTCACTTCCCAGCCCTTGCTTAGTATCTATCTTAAGCGGGCTTGTTTTCCCTCAAAACTACAAATCCACATTTGGACAGATATGTTTTGGGATATAGAATCAATAGCGATTATGATGCCTAATTTATTCTTTCAGCTTTGGCCTTGACATTGGTTAAGTCATGTAATGGGCAAGATGTCCAGTACAAGACCCTTCATCACAGGAGAGCTTGTGGAGACTAGCTCAGTCCCTACCATCCAGGAAGGAAGATTATTCAGAGCTTGTTCCTACATTTCCAAGAAGGCCATGAATGCAGATAACTTCCCTCTAGCCCTACCGAATGGATGGGAATGGTGTTAAGGTATGCAATACATTGCAGACAAAACACTTTGAGGTTGGGTTATAGATTCATTCATGTATGAATTTTCTCTTTGAATTTTCTTGACTTTCTCTGTTATCTGGCAGGCTGTTAGCAAGATGGCCTTCTTGGAAAATGGTATGGAAGTTACCAGTCCAAGGACAGGATTCATATGTTCCTATTTAGGCCTGAAGGATGTTTCCGTCAACCAATTGCATCGAAGGAGTCAGTTTTTAGTTCTAAAATCCATTAGGGTTTGACTTCGTGTATGCCCAATTACTTTATCTCTCTATTTAGATGATATACTCGAATTTGGTCTTTCCTCCTCTCTGATCAAGCTATCAAAAAGTTTTCTCTCTGGAGACAACTGGCTGATATCGCAAGCAAAGATGTGGAAATCGGTAGAGATTGTTATCCAAAATAATAGATTAATGCAGAAAAAGTTGCTTAAATTTCTGGCAAAGTTAAAATCAGGGTTTAGAGGAAGGATGAAGATGTTACACTGATGTGAAATTTATGTTGAATTTTTTAATGAAGATTTATAAAGTTCTTTTAATAATTTATAATGTTAATAAAAATTTATATTATTAAATTTATTTAATTATCATATATTATAATATTTTATTAAGAATTAAGCCGAGTTCATATCAAGTCAGTGAAACGGTGAGATCTGAGCTTAGAAGCTGAGGTGTATCTTATTAATTTATCAGATCACAGATAGAGCCAACTTCGGCGTGGGGCCATGACATATCTGCTCTATGCTATAAAAACCAAAACCAAAGCCAAAATCAACACCAACTCTCTTTTGCATGCAAGATCAGAAAATATGGATCAGCAGTCAGCTACTGCTTCTGATGCCAAATCGGTTGCCATAGAGCATAAGGCGTACGCTCGAATCGGCCTGCTGGGCAACCCCAGCGATGTCTACTTCGGCCGAACGATCTCTCTCAGTCTTGGCAACTTCTGGGCTTCCGTCAAACTTGAGCCTTCCGATCATCTCCTCATCAAACCCCACCCCTTTCACGATCTCGTCCAATTCAAATCTCTTGATCATCTCGTACTTCTCTCTCTCTCTCTCTCTCTCTCTCCTCAAGGCTGCTCCATTGATTCGTTTTCTATCAATTAGGATCTCTTTGCTACTTTCGTATTTACGATTATGTATTACATATTTTCAACACGAACATGAAGTATGTCCATTAGTCTCATTGCTGAAATACATTGTTATTTATGGATTATGTCTGCTGATGGTTGTTTGTTTGTTCTTGTTTATCTGGATTGATCTGCACCAATTTTATTCTTCTCTTTTTTTTTTTTTTTTTTTTTGTGAATATTGTAAGTTGTCTAAAAAAATTGGTTAACATTTCCTGCATATGCACTGCAACTTGTTACCAAGACGGATTTGTGCTTGTTTCTTTTATTGCCCATAAACTTGTCTTTTTTCTTTTATTGTTTTCCTGGTATGTAAATTATAATTGGTTTGTTTTTCAGTGTACTGAACTTTAGATTTGTCTTTTTTTAATGTTTGTGTTAAATGAAATGATTATTGATAGTTCTTGATTTGGTGATCATTTCATGAGTAAGGGGATGATGCTTCATATAGTTTTCTCTTATTTGAATGGGAAGCTTCAGTTTTGAAAGTATACCTTGACAGGGAGAATCCCAGAAAGATCCTTTCCATGGATGATTTCTAATGGAAATGCAGCTTTTTTGAGTTGATTCTGTATTACTCCTTAAAATGTTAAATCACTCAATAATTGTATTTACTTTATGGGCAATATTACATTAGTAAAGGGTTTCTAATGGACAGCTAGCTGAATTGATGTCCTGAAAAAGAGGATGCAGTAAATAGTTTATCTAGGGTTTATCTTCGAAAATCATAATCTCAAGGCTGAGACTGCAAAAGAGAATATCCTCTGGAGTTTAGATTATTACACGAGTGCACAATTTCTGCACTATTGGTTTTAACATTTTTCAATCAAAACTCAAAAAAGAGAAGGAGAGTAGTCACTGATATTATCAATCACATATTTGTGATGAGTTCATGTTTTCGATTGATTCATCATCGTGGCAATTCTCTATTCCTTGCACCAAACATCCAAATGGCTCTAGGATTCATTTGAGGGCTGAAGTATGCTAATCCTTTTACTTCCAGGTTAATCGGTTGAAAAGTGAAGGCTATTATGGAGGAGTGCGACTGCTGATGGCAATTTGCAAAGTTTTCCATAGCTACTGCAAAGATAACCAGATTGTGCTTCACAGCAGGAACTTCACTCTATCATATGACACTAATATACCCCGGCAGGTAGAGATACAACTCATGATACAAGAAATGAAAATTTGCTTACCTATACTGGCGATCTTCAGCATGTCAGAAATGTCATGTATCCTCTGTACATTTGTCTTACAAATTGGTTTTCTCCAGTGGTGTACATACTATATAAACAAGAAATTGTAAAGTTTTTTTGTTCTTTTATTATCATTTCAATCTTTTTCGCATATTCCGTTTTTCTTGTTCATATAATGAGAAATTAGTGTATGCGGACAAAGAAAAAGGGGCTGTAATGGGTTTTACTAATTAATAACAACACTAGAGTATGTGCCATTTTTGTTCTTTTTTTTTTTTTTAATAGTGTGTGCGCTAGCGGGTCAGGTGATTGATTTCATTATATTGACTTCAAATCAGTTATACAAAAGATTGTTTATTTTCAGGTGTACAATCCATTCATAATGTGTAGAAGAACTAACTATTGATTTTGAGAGGAATCGGACACATTATAAATATATTAACAGAGAATCGTAGTCTTGTTCTTTCATTATTTGTTATATGAACATAATTTAATCTTATGTTGTAGTCTTGTTTCACCTAATGTTTTCTTTTTATGCAATTGTAGAGTACATGCTTCATGTTACTTAAATATTTCTTCTAGGTTTTGTAGCTTTAGTTGTTTATTTTTCTCTCCCCCTTGCATGCAACAACATGGAACTTTACCACTGTAATCGAATGAGCTTTTTGTATAGTTTTTGCTTCTGGCAACATTACCGATGCAGTTAAATTTGAGAAGTACTGCCTAAGCAGTTTCACCTTTGTGCATCTTTCACTTCTCCTATTGTGTCTTCAGTTTCTTGTTTGTATTTATTTTGTAGGAACATATGGCTTAAGTTGTAATTTTGACATTCCAGACAGGACTTTCAGGTTCTAGTGCAATTGTTTGTGCGGCCCTAAACTGCCTTCTCGACTTCTATGAGATTAGGCATTTGGTCAAACTAGAAATAAGGCCCAAAATTATCCTCAGTGCAGAAGAAGAACTTGGAATTGTTGCTGGTCTTCAGGATCGAGTAGCACAAGTCTATGGGGGTCTTGTTTACATGGTATGTGATGCTGATGCAGAAATGCTTGATGGATGGACATGGATTTAGTGATTCTAGTATTTTTCTGTAGGATTTTAGCAAGGAACTTATGGATGAGTTGGGGCATGGCATTTACACACCAATGGATATCAGTCTTCTTCCACCCCTCCATGTTATCTATGCTGAGAACCCAAGTGATTCTGGGAAGGTTCGTTTCATAAAATGGATTCTTTTCCTTCCTATGTTTTTTGTTTTATGCTACTCTTTCATTTATGTGAGTGGCTCTGCATGGACATGCCATTTTTACCACTCTAGTCAAGCAATGATTTCCATTATCTCATTCAGACTTACATGTAACCTTCTTCTGCTAAAGAACCAGCTCATACCAACTATCAGGCACACACAAGGAGATGTATAGATCTCATGGGCTTAATTTTGCATATTTCTGAAATGAAGGAGAGAGATATCTGTCAGTAATGTCACATTTTAGCAAGGATGTAGCTGACATGCTTTGCTCTTTGTTTATTATTAAAAGCTAGCTGACACTTTACAGGCATCATCTATGAACCTTACTGACACCAGTAGCCTAATGTAAGACTTGGGGAGGAGAGCTTTCTACTGCCCAGAATGCTTCAGAGGACTGCCTTCTGACATGTGATTTTAGATGTGGTCATTGTGGAACACATTTTTAACAAATTGGTTGCAAAATGCAGGTCCACAGTACAGTTCGGCAAAGGTGGCTAGATGGTGACCAGTTCATAGTATCATCAATGACAGAAGTTGCAAATATAGCCGCAGAAGGTCGGAATGCATTGCTTGAGAAGAATTACACAAAACTTGCAGAGCTCATGAATCGTAATTTTGAACTACGAAGGTAACAGATACTTACACCTTATGGGTTTAGATCACATGATTAACTTCATTTTACTTAGACCTGAAATTATCAAGTAGCACCTTATGAAGGTTCTTCTGTTTTTCTCTACACATTGATATATTTAGGTTCCATGTAGTAAATGAAATCTGGTTCCGTGTTACTCTCATGAACTTTTGTTTATGACTAAATTCTTATGCTCTGCTCTGACATAGCAGTCTATTGTAATGGAATTGTGATTGTTAGTCTGACAACTGCCTAATAGCTCCCTGCATTGACTGTGCAGCATTCATCTTTGAAACCACACTGTAGTTTCGTTTTGCATTTCTCCCATATTTACTAATGTTGTGTGTACAGATGTTTTGTCTTAAAGGTATTCCTCATTGAATATTGGAGTTTAGTTTAACTTTTCATCGCCCCCATCCTTAAATTGCATGTAAGATCTTATCGGTATGTAATATCATTGTATCTTGTGATCATTCATTAATGGTAATTTGCCATTGATATCAGTGACTAAAACTAAAATGGAAAGATGATACAATCAGATGCTGCATACACAAGATATTGGTAGAATTTAGAAAACTACCAATGTTATATCCTCTGTAACAATTGTGGTCTATATTTTGACAAGATGTGCTTGTATATGTTGTTTCTGTACTGACCTTAGTATGTGAATTCCATGAAGGAGCATGTTCGGAGATCAGGTCCTCGGAGATCTAAACATAGAAATGGTGGAGGTGGCTAGGAGGGTTGGTGCTGCTTCAAAATTCACAGGCAGTGGAGGAGCTGTGGTTGCATTCTGCCCCAGTGGGCCTGAACAAGTGAAGCTTCTTGAAGAGGAATGCCACAAAGCAGGATTCATTATCCAACCAGTACAAATTGTTCCTTCGTACATAAAAGATGTTATCTCTGAGACGTCAACAACAAAGTAAATTATTCGAGGAAATTATTTTGTTAGCTGAGTGTTAGTATTTTAGGTCCTTGGTACAAAAAGAAAACCCAGACTGGGAGAAAAGAGAAATAATGTTGGGTCAATTAGAAAGTTTGATTTCCAGACCCAAAACTGAATCATTTGCCAATTATTTGCAGTTTCATGGTTCAATAATGAACTTTTCCTCAAAGGCCAATCCCATTAATTGTTTTAGAATATATAAACTTTTGCAGCATGGATATTTATTTTCTTAAGCATAATTCTTATGATATGGTAAACCAAAATAACTCGGGTGAAAGCTCACTGAAACTTTGTTTTCATATTGTACTGTAAATTCAGTCGGCGAGTCAGTCAATTCAAGGAACCTCAAGTTTGTGTATATTGGTTCTAGGTAAAGAATTAAAGGAAAGGAATTTGTAAACACAAAATTAGTGAAGACGGAAGTCATCAGTTGTCGATTAGATACAACAAACAAACAACTTTAAATTATGATTTAAATGACGAACTCTACATGGCAACATGATACAGTGAGGTCCTCCTACAGCATGGAGATCAGCATTACTGTTACAAGGTCAACAATATTAGTAGGAAAAATCAGAGGCTTCTGAATTTTCTTAGGTGCTATCTTGTAACTTACTCATCACAAAGTGATGCCATGAGTTCATCTGGTGAGCCCCAAATGGGAAGATCAAAATAAGACTGCTTTAATCGCTCCTCCTCTGCATTACATATTGCTTCAGCTACATCGCATAAATTTGAAACGTCACGAATCATTGCTTCTTGGGTTTCTGCCTGCAGCTCAAGATGCAAATAATAGTTAGAACAGGTTCAAGAGGGAACTTACAAGAAAAGAAAATGAAACATTAAGGTGAAATAATGAGCCAGTTGCGGCACATTACTTTAGAATTCCCCCCTTTTTTTAAATTCAATTGCTGAGTAACAAATTAGTACACAAAGAAAAGAAGCTCAAGTTCTATATGTCAAGGCTTCTTCCCCATCTGATTTTGAAACCAGCATAAGGAAACATCCTATCTGCTTGGTTGCTGCATTCTGTTCAAGATGCAACTTTATTAGCATTGGGGGAGCCATTATTATTATTATTATTATTATTATTATTATTATTATTATTTTAGCAGAAATATTTACTGGAGACCAACGGGGTGCAACCCCTTTACATGATTAGTTAAGTCTAAAAAAGTTAGTATCTCTAAAAGCTCAGTTAGATCCTTTACACTTACAAGGGGAGCCATTATCTTACTCTTTTGGCCTCCATCATCCTCAAAAATCTGGGAATTTCATTGATTTAGTTCTACTAAGGTGCAAACCATGGTCAATTTTAAGGGTTTTATTTGTTTGTTCTTTTCATTTCCCTTTTGGCTGAAGGCAAAAACAGTTAATAATAGTTACAAACTACAAACAACAGGATCTTCCATCATAAATCCTCCTACAAAACCATCAAGCCTTGGTAAAGATTCCGCAAAACTTAGTCCTCAAGGCCAGCAAAGAAGTAAAAGCTCCCTTTAATTGAGCCAGGTTGCCCATGCTATGTACATCAGAAATCAAATGCAGTGTAGATCAAATTTAACTCAATTAAGGTTGAATTATGTGTGCTGATCTTGCTAATGGTATGAGCTTAAACAACAAGCAATGATATTATTCAGCAGCAAATTCTCATTAGTAACCACGGATAACCAAGAATTAACTTAACCAAGTAATCATGTTCAGTTGCTGATAAGCAGCGAGATAAAAACTAAAAATGAAACTCTAAATTCAGCCCTTTGTAATAATGTGACTGTCATAAGCAGTGAAAGGTCATCTCAAGTGATCCAGTGTCAACTAGGCACATAGTGAAGTGACATTTTAATCATCTAACCGTCCCCAAAAGAGAAAGTTTTTCTTTCAAAAAGGAAATGTGAAACGAGCTCATGCATTTAATTTCTCCCATATTGTCACAGTTTCTCGGCAATTAAACAATAACCATAGGAGTGAATAATGCCAATTACCTGCAAAAGGAGCTCATCAAGTGTAGCTCCAAAAGGATCCTCGGTCCCTCGAACCACTCCTGCAGGCCCCATAACCGACGCCGTTTCTTCTACATCTTCTCGCTTTTGTTGTTCTCGTTGTCGTTGTTGTTGCTCTTGCTGTCGATCTTGGAACCGCTGGGTCAATTTCTCTTCCATATCGCTCAATGTGTTCGACAAAAGCTCCCACTGATCAATCTCTCTCTGGTATCGCCTCTTCAACTTCAACAAAGCCTTCCTCTTCCGTTCGCTCCGGTACTTCTCCTCCGCCTCTGGATCCACGGCTGGAGCCGACATCTTGGACGTCTGGGCTGCGGCAGGGTCGTCAAGCCGCGGCCGCTTCTTGCGCTTGTAGACAAACCCGTCGTCATTGCAGAGCTCCCACTCGTCCTCGGCCTC